>CM033424.1:142548416-143238416 GCA_019425775.1 Rafetus swinhoei
TCTGTTCCCTCTCTGAGTAAAAGATATGCAGCCCTATTTTCTAGAGTGGGCCCTA
Organism: Rafetus swinhoei; assembly: GCA_019425775.1. NCBI lineage: Eukaryota > Metazoa > Chordata > Testudines > Trionychidae > Rafetus > Rafetus swinhoei. Next base: position 142,548,472 of record CM033424.1, read on the forward strand.
AATATACACTTCAAAATGTAAATGGAAACTTGTATTTACTTTACTGGCATTTATTTTTAAATGTAATGAAGTAAAGAGAAAAAAAGAACATGGTTGAGTTTCTCTTCCCTGTTTTTTCATAAATAATTAAACTTTGTCTGCTTAAAAAAAAAAGGATATTTTTGCTAACTTTTTCACAAAGGTCAATTTCATGTTTTCCCCCACTCCCCCTGTATATCTGATTTCTTCCATCCTTGGTTTATAACAAATACATTTGAACATTTTTGCTTCTGCTCCATCTTCTTCAAACCAAGAGCTATAGATCTGTATAACCAATGATATTTCCCAGGATGAGTTTCTGACTGAAGTACTGAAGTTTCACTTTTAGCTGCGATCTATAAGCCTTTCTGCAGCTACATTTCCTGGCACGCAGTGGCTTGGAATATGCAGTTGCATTGTTCCTTTTGGGCTATGTGTGCAGACCATTTCTAACCAGCATCAATTGCAATCCAAATAATCCTCAGAAGTTGCTTCATTATTCATTAGAAAAAGCAATTTGGCATGCAGTGTGTTATCGACAGCTGGAATCCAATACCCAAAGGTCACCAAAACAAATACCAGAAAGAAAAGGTGTTAAGGCAAATAAAAATACACCTTTTTAATTTTGACTGAATTGATTAAATAACAATTGAATGGTGTCACAGGTCATAAGGCTTTGAGACGTAAGGTCAGCTTAATAGAAAAGAGCCTGGGGCCATGTCACAGGGTATGCTCTGAGGCCTAGAACTGAGGCCACATCATTGTGCTCCTTCCTGCCCTTTCCCCATGTAGTCTGAAATGAAGAAATGCCTAAACAGAATAGAAAACATTCTAAATAGACTAGTGCTTATTGCTGAGGGCTACCCCCTGAGTGAATGCCGCTTAGAACTGATTGCTTTATTTGAAGTAAAAGTACTGGGCTTCTTTCAATGAACAGTTATATAAAACAGGCTGGTCCAATAAGGAAAAAAAAATCCTTCCTGCATTACCAATACTGTAATGTATGTGCATCTCATTATTCTTCAAAACAGCTTCTCCATTCAGTCCAGATATTTCAGTGTTTAAATGAAATGAATGCAGTGGGAAATTATGTACTGACAATAAACAGAAATCCAAGTCCGTTTGTGTACAGTTTTGAGACTGAAGAGCTACATTACGATATATTTATACCAATGTATTCAAATTGCTAATAATTGGTCCTTTGTGTAGTAATATGTTGGCTGTCATATGTTATAAGTTAGGTTGCCTTAGACAACAGTTAGTCAATGGAATCCAATGCCACTGAGGATCATAAGGTTGAATAGGATAGGTATGTTTTTAAAAGGGGTTAAAAAGTATGACTGATAGTATCATGACACATCCAGCAAACTACTTGAGCCTGTCACTAACCGCTAGCATACCAGTAGCTCCATTGATGTTAATGGGACTCCTTACATATTTAGAGGTAAGTCTTTGCTTAAATGGCTTGTTGAAATAGAGCTACTATAGTACCTAAGGAACATCAGAAGCTTTGTGATTTGCAAGGGCTCCACAGCTACAAATCCTAATGGGTGTATAATCCTTTCTGAGATTGCTGCACAGCCCCATCCCACTCCAGAGGATGGGGTCTGCCTTATGCTGCAGAACAGCAATCAGGAATTATGTCTGGGGAGGTCCTGATCATGCAGAATGCCTTCTCTGTTTTCCAACAGAGGGAAGGCCTCTCTCGCTGGACACAAATTTCACAGGCATGAACACATCTCCTAATCTTTGGTCTCACAGGTCCAAGACTGAACAGCCAGCCAGACTGCAGACTCTCATAGATGTAAATTCCTCCCAATGCCGGGGCCATTGTGGAGGAGGGATTCTTAGAAGAAAAACCCCAGTGAAAGACCATCTTGCCCACAGGCATATAAAGGTTTGTTCCTTGTCCCCCTGACTTTCACCTGTGTGGAAACTACTTCTTTCCTTGGGCTAAAGAGCACATGCAATACCAGGAGGGCAAAGAGAGAGAGGTTTGGAATGAACATAGGAAGCTCATTCATAAGAACTAGGCTTCCCAAGTATCTCTGATGTACTAGCATATTCATATATATTATGGGGGAGGAGAGAAAAGTGAAAATCTGTATTTCTCACATTCATTTCCATGATAATTACAAGTAAAAATGAACTTAAGAATGTTGGACTCAGTGGAATTCTGGTTGTGTACCTGAGTCCACCTGACATTACAGGGAAGGAAGATTATTTTAAGTGTGTCTCTACTTCTTGGAATTCCTCTTTAAGGTAGTTTCCCGGCACAGAAGGGGCTGTACAGAGAAGGTAAAGCCTCTAGATGCTGTAATATATGACTGCAGTGAAGAACAATGCATATCTCTCTTGTCCCAAGCCATGCCTTCACTTCTTCCAGCTCTTTGCCTTTGCTCCACTCATATGGTTTCTCAGGCTAAGGTACCATTCTCCAAGTTGTGGGAATGAATAACAGCACTTTCACCCTTGGAAGGGGGAGATCTGCATGTAGTCAGTCTCTTCCAGGCATGGACATATAATCTATTGTGATCAACCTAAACCAGCAGCCTGCCATACTCTAGTGGAAGGCAGGTATATAGGGCACTGGATAAGCGGTTTTCTCTTTCCAGAGTAAACTACTAGAGCCTGCTGCAATAAAATGAAGGCAGGAAAACACCTGGGGCTATTAACTAGATTGCTCCCTCAGGCAAGTCACCCAACACCTGCAGCCAATTACAGCAAGCGGAGTTGCTTTAAAAGGCCTCCCTTAGGTAAGGAGGGGTGGAAGACAAAGAGTGATGGACCAGAAGGAGAAATGGGAGGAACAAGAAGAAGCAGTGTGTGAGCTGAGAATTGGTTAAGAGGTACCAGAGGGAGACATTTTGGAGGGGTTGTTTGGGGCAGTGGCCCAGGGAAAAAGCTGCAAAGTTGAAAGGAAAAACAACCTTGACTGTTGCTGCTACTTTAGGGTCCCTGGGCTGGAACTCAGAGTAGTGGGTGGGCCCAGGTTCCCTCCAAACCTTCCCTCATGCCAACACAGAGCCTGTCCCAAGAAGGACTATCAGGGGATTTTCACCCCAAAACCATGAACTAGCCTGTGATGAGTATGGCTTACTAAGCTGTGGACCCTGCCTCCTGTAAAGAGAAAGGGGTTGTGTATAGGACCACAGCGAGTTTCTGAGGCTAATATTATCTGCCAGTAGTGCAAGACCCATGGGGCACAGCCAGAACTTGGCCACACTATTTAGTTATGTTACTACTTTCCACACTTGTCTTGCTATGTAACTGTAAATCCCTTCTCAGGAATCACATAAACACACTCCTTCTAGTCAGCTCCTTGGCTTCACTTGTTCTGGACTAACTTGCTAAATGGTGTGCTAGGTTTTGGCCTGATCATGCTCTCTCTGTAATTAATAGCTAAACTCCTATTGCTTTTAGTGGGAGCAGGCCTTTTGTAATGATGAAAAATGTGATGAGACCATCTCTAACACATCTTTATTTGTGGCCTGAACTAGAAATTGGAAAGCTAATGCACTGACTCATTACATCAATTAACTCTCTCAAAAGATAGAAAACATTAAATAAACTATACTATACATTTTTGCATGTTAATCCATGATGTTTTCAAGCAGAGAGAAAAATCCATGATGTTTTCAAGTACAATATATAAAATGGTCCAAGGATATGTAATACCTGCATCTGGCTATTGAACTATTAATTAAAATTTATTTTCTTATGTAAGAAATATTTCAGAAAACAAACACAATTGAAGACATTGGTCTAGTTTCTAAGATGGAATAAATCAACCTCTCATTAATACACTCGGTGTACCAAAGCTGATTTATACAGACTGAGAATCTGGCCCAAAATACGTTTAACTCTGAAGTTAAGAATAAGCCATTATTTTATTTGGGTTTAGATGAATAAATCCTGTTTTAAGATTGCCAGCTTGTCCAATTTTCTACATTTCATGGTCTATACAATTAGGATAAAGGTTTATTTCCCTTTCTATGTGTTTGTTTTAAGAAATATCCATGGCTTTAAAAATAATGCGTAAAAATATAATTATATAAACAGTGAAGTTCAGGACCTAGTCAGTTCACAAACTTCAAAAACAAAGTATTGAATTCTCAAATGGCTTACCAAAAGTGGGGAAGTCTATAAATTGCTCAGCAATGGAGAATTTGATGGTACTTTTTAGAAGGGATTTAAAAAAACATAAAACAATAAGATTAATGTGTCTAAAAAGGCCTGTTTTGGGGGATGTAGGAAAATTAATGTCTGCAGATGCATCTGAGATACTAACTCTGAACTCACAGAAGATATAATTTTCTTGATCAAAAGTTATTTGGTAGCTATTGGGTGCTCCACTCTTTTGGCAATTGACCTGCTCATTGAGGAGTGAGATTCAGAGTTTCAAAGAAGACTCATCAAGTTAGACATACAATTGTTATGGAATTTCATTTTCTGTTGAAAATTCCAGCTTTAGTCAGGATTTAGGAGCTTTTTCTTTTTGAAAATCTTGGATTCCTTGCTTAAAATTTGTTAACCCACATGCAATATACATCCCTCCCTTCTTTCCATATTACATTGCCTTTCAAATACAAGGTTTTATTTTAATTTGAATTAGTACAGGGAGATTGCTTCATGACAAATGTCTATGCCAAGACATCTATATATGTATATTTAACTTTTCAATTTCTGGGGCACTTTTCCCTATTCTAATTTTAAATTGTATTTTAATGTATAAAGCTTGCTTTTGGCTCATCGCCCCCCCACCATTTAAAATTCTGCTTTGAAATTTAATTGATGTATGCTTTGGAATTTCATTCACTAGTGCCTTCTCAGTAAATAAGCAGAGAGCACCTTTTCCTTTAAGTGGTTGAAAGGTTCATTAGTGTTTGTATAACCTCTCTCTGAACTTCCTTGACTTCTCAAATTAATTTAGATAACTGAATAAACCCAGTCACTTTCTGGTGGACAGCATAAACAAAGTTGTTTTAAGTAGCCATGTCTATATTTTAAAGTATTTCAGATATTTTTAAAGTTTTAATTATCAATGCACTGTGACTGTGTTTGCTCCTGACAAGTTATGACTGCAGTGGCAGGACTTGTGTGAGTAAGATAGTCGCAGTTTGGTTTCTCATTAGTTGATGAAGTAATAAAAGAGGAAAATAGGGACAGTTTAATCGGTATGTGAAAGCAGTGCTCACAGGGCCTGATTCTGCAATTTTTGTGCTCTCAAAACACTCAGGGTACATCTATACAGCAATATTATTTAGAAATAACTTAGTCCACGTCTACATAGCTGGCAGTTATTTTGAAATAACGTCAAAATACTGTCAAGCTGGAGAACTTCTTGCTCTGACTCCTGTAACCCTCATTGTATGAGGAGTAAGGGAAGTCGTAGGAAGAGTGCTCTATTTCAAAATAAATGTTGTATAGACATTCTCAATTTTTAAATAAGCTATTTTGAAATAAGCTATGCAATTGATGCAGCTCAATTTGCGTAGCTTATTTCGAGGTAAGCCCTGCTGTGTAGATGCACCCTCAAGGACCTCTCAATTGCCAGGAAGCCCCGTAAGCTGGTACAAAGGAGCAGATGTAATCCCCCAGAAATAATCCTACTGTGGTGGATACCCTACACGCAGGTACAGAATCTCCTCAACTTTGACGGCACCCTCAAATATAGAGGGGGTATTCTGAGATAGGGAAGCTGGGAGGACCCCTGGAAAGGACAGATACTACTATACCCTTGCAGTATTCATAGGGATGATTGAAATAAGTACTCAAACTAGGGAAGCCTAAGATTACCCTAACTTGAACTGGAGGCTGAACCAAACCCATCAGCCCTTGAAAAGGAGAGGTGAACACCAGTCTGCTCTGCTATGGAACTGGCTCAGATTCACTGCAGGATTAAGAGTGAAATTCTGGAGAAAAAAATTGAAGTTTTAGTACAATTCAGATTATCCAACATTTACTTATTCCAAGCCTCTGTTATTAGATGTTCCAATGGACTGGAGATTGTTGGAAAAAACAGAGTCCTAAAAGTGACTGGGATAACTTTATCATGGAAAAAATCATAGAACATTTTTTTAAAAGTATTCTAATGATTTCAGCATATTGGGGTTCCTTACAAAATAACCCTTCAAAATCAAACCAGAGACAAGATCATTTTAATTAAGTTGCTTCTCCTGACAGGAGTAGGATCCCATTTGTCTCTGACACAACTGTTTTACCATCTCCACTGTTACTCTGTATTACCTCTTGGTTGTTTTCTTTGTTCTATTTTTTTACCTTGTTATTTACTAAAAATGGCTACATACAAAGTTAAAAAATTAAAAAGAGGCTATGAAGAAGTAAGGTTTATATAATTTTGTCTGCACCTGATATTTCCTAATGCTCAGTAGATGGCTGCTTCCTGCAGAAGGTGCAGCAAAATCTTCTCCCATGTAAGGCTGTCCATAATTGTGAAGAGACATTGATTTCCCCAAGCATTGGCTCAGCAGTACTTCTTAGTACCCAAGCCATCAGAAGAGAGAGAGATAGTGTACTCAGTAGTAAATCTATCTATGAATAGCTAGATACATTCCTAACTACACAAACATTCCTGAAAATCTGAATTCTCTGGTAGACTTAATAGAGAACCAGCACCTTTTTACATTAAATATTCACTTTGACTCTTTTATTTGACAAAAATTCCCAGACCACTGCTTCCTTTCACAGTTCAAATGTCAAGCATCCCTTGCACAGTGACCAGGGTGGCGTGTAGGAACAGAGGAAACCCCTAAGCAGAAGTCTTTAACAATGACAAGCCTGGTTAACTCAATGACCACAGTATCCTTTGTCTCCCTTTCTCCAGGTGCTAGCTCCTGCTGACTCAAATTGGGGGAAAAAGTCAACTAGCAGGGCAGCTGGTCATGCATAGTCTGGGGAAAATGCTTTCTTCACCCTTGTGCACAAAGCGCAAAAGGTCCTTCAATTTCCTTTGCAATGTTTTTGTTTTTTGTCTTTTTTTTTTCTGATTGACTAGCTTTATATTGATTGAAAAGTCATTTCCTTTGCCCAGTCTTCTGAAAAACAAAATAAATGTTTTCTGTGACCCTAACATCTTAATTCTTCTTTCACAGAGCTAAAGAAAAAGTTCCTGTCAATTATATTGAGGAAAAATTATATTGTTGTTTTGTAGCACTTTTTTTTCCTTGTGTGTCAAAAGGGAGCAAATGATGCATTAAAAGCCTAAAAGCTGAAATAAAGATTAGGTGTAAAGTGCTATTGATCCTTTTACATAAAGAAGCTAAGACAGATTCCACTTGGCTGTCAAGCTAAATTTTCAGTAAGTTACCCAGACACAGTATTTGAAATTTCTATAGAGGAATCTTTAAAGTGTTGCTGAAAATATCAGATAAGAACGGACAAGACAGCAGGAACAACCATTAAAAATGACAGTAGAATGGCTGAGGTATAGTAGGGTTGCTTCAGGGAGCCAATGTCTGGATGTTCATGTTAGCACTATGAAGAAATAGAATTTTTTAACTTCTCACTTCTTAATATCCTTACATGTATCTTCCAGGGCATATTTTGAGAGAGATCCACGCCAAACCATCTGAAAGTTCATGTGCAAACTGGGGAGCATTTTCCACTGAGTGCAGCAGAGGGAAAATGATCAAGGATCTAAATGGAGCTGGATAGGAAATGGTTTGCCTGTCCTATCTCCCTCCTCCCCAAAAAAAAAAGTTCTCTTCATGCAGGAATTGAGGACTCTTCTGCTCCTAAGATTTTACCTCACTATAAAGGGGTGGAGGGCTCAGGTGTGGATTACTACTATTAAAATCCTAACTCTAATCTCTTACCTGAGTGTTCAGTTTAAGACTATTGATTGCAGGTACCCAGAGGCACCAAACCACTCAAAAGAAACATAAATTCTACCCTCATACAGTGCTCCCAGGGTGGGCCTTTTACTATTTGCCTCCCCTCCTCCTTACCTAGGGGAGGCCTTTCACTACTTGTCAAGTTAGCTCTTCTTCCAGGGATTTTACTTCTCAGACATTGGCTCTAACACCCCTTCTTGGCAATATTACTCCTCTCTAAGCATGCTTGGTGATAGGTATCAAGGCATCTTGCTACCCTCCCCCAACTTGACAAGGCCTCTCTGGCTCAAAATAGTGTCTCTGCTTACTCCCTCTTGGTAGCCTGCCAGATTCAGTGTCTGCTCTTGGCCCTCCTTCTTTCTTCCTGGGGACAGTGACTTTCCATCAGTTATAAGCACACAGAGACCCAGGAAGCATGGTAAGCTCCTTGGGAGCTCCTTTTAAATAAATGAACAAACAGACTTTTAAATATTTTAAAACTTTTAATTTCAATGTTGACCATTTTAATTTTTTATTTTACTTATATTTAGCTAAAATTTCAAAAAGGAAAGTTGTTCTGAATCAGAAAACCATCATTTTTCATCTTTAAAATGTCAAAGCAAAAAATTTTGACACTTTCCAAACTATTTCTAAAATATATTACTTTAAAAAAATCCATCAAAATTGATCCTTACTTATGAAAAGTTCAACAAATCAGCATTTTCTGATGAAAATTTTTTTTATTAAAAAATTCCTGAACATCTCTATGTACATTTCCCTTGCCTCATGCTCTACTCAGCCATAGTAGTTATTAGACCACTTTGCAAGCTAGTATAACGTGCACCAGCTGACAACAGTCCCAATGGGACAAAAACTGGTTACTAGTTGAGGATATTCACAGGATAGCCTGCTCTGACTATACCTGCTTCTGTCTCAAGACATGCACCCCCTTGCCCTTGGGGTATTCCTTGCACCCCTGGGGACTGAAGTTGCTTAGAAACTGACTGAATCCCTAACACAGGAAAGAGGACTAGATGCATCACCATTGCACTGCTCTGGTGGTCCAGAAGGCAGGATCTGGTACAAAATCTTCTATATTCACCCAAGATATTCACATAATCTTTCATTCTTCATATAAAAGAAACAAACAAATAAGCCCTGATATCATATGCCAGGAGCAGAAGAAAGATAACAGGAATCTCTGAGGAGTAATTGTAACTGCCACATGGTGGATTTGAATCTGGGGCCACTGGCGATTAGTGTAGGAGCTAGGGATGTAAAGTGTAGTTGATTAACCAATAAGCAAAAACATATAGGATAATGCTATAGACTACATGCATTCCTCCCCAACACACACTTGCCAATAAATTTTTTAGCAGGCTGGCCAGCAGCCTGCCTCAGTCCTGGCTTACAACAGGTCTGCACCTACCCCCTCTGTGGCTCTGCATTAGGAACTGGACAGGTAGGCAGCCTAGCTCAGTTCCAGCTCATGCTGGGTCTGGGAGATCAGACCACCCTCTAGACAGGGGCTGCTGCCACCTTGCTCTGCTGCCTCTTTATCAGAGGCAGCAGCACAGAGTGACAGGCAGCCAGTCCACCAGGGGAGCTGTTTTTAAACTGGCTCCCCTCATGGAACAGCTCCCACCTGGCAGGGGTCTTCTCAGGAGTGAGATCAGAGCACACTGGCTGCTGGCCCAGCCCCCAGGGACTATAGAATAGTCGACTACCCAATAAAAATTCATGAGATTACTAGACTATTCAATTAACCAATATTTAACATCCCTAGTAGGAGCCTCTACAGCTTAAGCTATAAAGGCAGCTGGCACTCAGCTTGCGCTGTAGAGCTCCTTTGTTGTTATCGCTTGCTGTAAGTGGTCTAAGTGCCACTACATAGCATGATTATAGCATATCACTTCACAGATTATTGAAGACTGCTGGATCTCAGAAGGCAACTGAAGGAGATCTTCTTGTCACGTCAGCAGCAGAAAACAGGTTGCGGAAGATACCAGAGGTGAACCATTGGAAAGGTAGGTGGTACTATGAGGTGGGGTGTGTGTTGGTTTTATGAAACATTAGACAACCTCCTTTAGGGAGAGGGTTCTAATACTTGTACAGTCCTATTTCAACAATAGAGGAACCAAACTTCTAATATATAAATTAGACTAGTCAGGTGGCGTCAAACTAGTAGTAAAATAACAGCGTGTCAATAGGAAACCACAGTACAATCATTTAAACATATCACTCAGATTCAAGGTGTTATGAAGAGAGAGAATCAAGACATCAACGCTACTTCTAGACTGCAAGCCTCTTACAAAAGAGGCTTTTTCGACTTTACTAGACTACAGTACTTTCAAAAAAGCAAGTCGATTTTTTTGAAAAGAGCACCCAGGCAGTCTGGATGCTCTCTTTCGAAAAAGCACAGTTTACATTACATAGCTCCTTTTTCCAAAAAAGCACTTTCAAAAAAAGGTGTTATTCCTTGTAAAACAAGGTTTTCCACGGTCGAAAAAACTGCCACATTCTTTCGATTTACTTTTGAAAGAATGCAGCAGCAGTCAAGACGCAGGGGAAGATTTTTTCGAAAAAGGCCACTTTTTTGGAAAAAACCCTGTAGTCTAGACCAACGTTTCCCAAACTATGGGCCGCAACCCGGTACCAGGCCACAGGAAAAAAATACCAGGCCTCAGCATGGCTGCCGGTAGGGGAGCAGAGCGGGGCGGGCTGGGCAGAGGTGGTGGCAGTGGGGGGGAGGGAGAACCGGCTGCTGGGAAGAAGGGTTGGGGGCAGCAGGGCTGTCTCGCGAAGATCAGGGCAGGCGGGTGGGCGGCCGGTGGAAGCAGGGTTAGGGGTAGCACGGCTGTCCTGTGGAGATCCAGGTGGGTGGCGGGTGGCGCTGTCCCGTGGAAATCCAGGCGGGTGGGTGGCAGAAGCAGGGTTGGCATCAACGGGGCTGTCCCACGGAGATGGGGGGGGGGCTGAGGGGGCGAGCGGGCGGCAGAAGCAGGGTTGGAGGCAGTGGCGCTGTCCCATGGAGATCTGGGCGGGCGGCTGGCAGAAGCAGGGTTGGAGGCAATGGGGCTGTCCCGCGGAGATGGGGGGGGGTGAGCGGACAGCGGAAGCAGGGTTGGGGGCAGTGGGACTGTCCTGCGGAGGGGGGGGGAGGGCGGCTGGCAGGGGATGGAAGCAAGGTTGGGGGTGGGGCTGTCCAGCAGAAATCGGGGAGGGCAGGCAGCAGAACCAGGGCTGGACAGGGGCCGGGAACCGGCCAGGGGAGAACAGGAGGAAGAGGACGGGAGAACCAGCTGCGGGAAGCAGGGCTGGACTGGGGCAGCTGGGCTGGTTTGGGGGTCAGTTGGGGAGCAGGGCTGACTGGGGAGATTGGTGGGAGGCGGGGGGAACTGGCTGCCGGAAGCAGGGCTGGACAGGGGCAGCAGGGCTTGACTGGGAGATCGGGAGGAGAAGGGGGAGGACTGACCTGGGCACATGCAGACCCTACAGACCCTGGCAGAGGAGTGAGTCTGCCTGGGGATTCCATTTTGCCCCCGCCCCACATACCCTCCCTCGAGTAGTTGCGAACTGCCTGGCAGGTAGACACACTCAGGCAGCGTGAGCACATCTACTATCCAGGCAGTTCGCAGCTAAGGACTGATACACCTAATTATAATAAAACTTACCTAATTAGAAAATACCAGACATTTTATATGTCTGGTAATTTCTCACTTTGTTTCTCAGACAAAACCCTCAAATACCAGATTGTCCAGTACAAAACCGTACACCTGGCAACCCTACCCTTCCTTGCACCCGCCCTCCTAGACAGCTACCCTACCCCCAGTCTGTTCCTGCTCCCACCTCCTGGAGCCATTTAAAGAATACAAGGCTTATTTAAAGGAAAGACCAAAGTAGACCAGACACTGTAGACCAAAGTGTCCATGCGGCGCCGGGTCCCCCAAACCCTGGCCCAGGCTGGGTGGAGGATGCAGCCGGGTGAAAACTGAAAATTTATTCATTTTTCATTCTTTTTTTAATATGAGTTTATATTTTTGGGCTGCAAAAAACAGTACTAAAAAACACCGGGTTCCAACTAAAGTAAAAAGTTTGAGAAACCCTGATCTAGCCAGCTTTCTATCCATCTTACAGTCCATTTATCCAATCCATATTCCCTTAACTTGCTGGCAAGAATATTGTGGGTGACTGTAGCACTGGGGGCTTTGGGAGGACCAGAAACAACTTATTTGAATATTCATCATTTGCTTAATGAATATGTGACTATGCAAATGAATGTTACTGGTCCTCCAAAAGCTCGTGAATGGATTTACTGGTCCTTGTGTCAAAAAGTTTGGGAACCCCAGGTCTAGACACACCCGAAGAGACATAAAAAGCAGACCACGTTCTGATAAGTAAAGGTAAACTAATCCTTGAACTAAAGGGAAATTGAGATCAACGGATATATAATAGAAGTTATGAAATGTAAACAACTGAAATGGGGAGCTAAATGTATGAATTAAAATACTCTGACTAGTACAGTTATAGCTAGTAAGGAACAAAAGGAATCCTGGATGTGACATAGGTCCCTGATCAGATGGAAATAATAAAGTTGATAATAATGATGAAAAAGGCAGAAATATTTAAAAATGTTCTATATTTGCCAAGAAGCTAGATGAGGTATTTATATTACAGAATAATGAAATTTGTTTTCAAACAAACAATAAAGGAAGAGGAAAACAGCTAATATGCAACATTATCTATAAAGGTTTAAAGGATGGAAATATAATTAATGCCAATCAATGTTTTGTTTTGTTTTTTTGTTTCGTTTTGTGTAATGGACCTTGCCATTTTTTATTAAGACCACAAAGCATTCTAACATACATCCATTTTGAATATTTCAATATTTTAATTCAAAATTACAGAATGGATTAAAATAGATTACCAAATAGATCTTTATTTATAATTGTTAATGAGAAATCATCATAAAATGGAATATTTCTAATGACATTTCACAGAAATTGATTTCTTAATCTACTGCAGATCAAAATCTTTATTAAAGATCTAGAAGAACAAATAGAACTGAAAGTAAAGTTTGAAAATGACAATGGTTATTGGAGTGATAAATCATGAGATGGACAAATCACTGTACTCTGGATCACTTGGTAAACTGGACACTTTCAACAATCTGTGTTTTTGAAAAGCAAAATTCAAGGTCATGTATCTTGGAGTGCAGAATGTAGGCCAAGAGTGGGCAATAAAATGGTGGCAGTTCACCAGGGTTATTTACCAGCAGCTCCACTAAAATGCGTGATCATGGCTCCCATTGGCCAGGAATGGTGATTTGCTGCCAATGGAAGTTGTGATCTCTCGTACGTGCAGAGGTGCAGGTAAACATGGTAGTGTAGGAGTCCACCAGGGAGTAACCCTGGCAGACTGGATCCAGCCCACAGGCTGGTATTTGCCCACCACTGCTTTAAGCTATTCTTACTAGACAGGTCTGGAATTCAGTAACTCTGAAAAGATTTGACCATCACCATGGTAACTGGATGAACAATTTATTCATCAGTATGTGTTACCATCATCTTCATTAGAAAAGATATCTTCATTAGAAAAGTAGGGGACTATACTTACAAGTATAGTCCCCTACTAAAGGTGCCTCTGACTCTTCTGGGAGGATCCTCCCAGAAATGCTGCAATCTAGCCCTAGAGACTACAACTCCCATGAGCCCTTGCAGAAACCAGGAAGGGAAGGCTAGTCCAGGCATGTGGACAGAGTCTCAGGGTCTGGGATTCTCCATTTTGGGACCAAAGGAGCCAGGCTGCTGTGGAGGAGCCTTATCCAGTCCAGGAGCTGTTATGTTGCAGCTACAGCCTGGGACTGAGAGCCTCTGGGACTTGGATCTAGCAGGCTGCTTCTGGGGCAGCTGGGGAAGGGAGAGACTCTGGCTGTGCCTGTGGCTCACAAGGACTACACTAAAACCAGAACACAAGAGGAGGCTGTAAGTAAACAGGCTCTTTGGCAAAGTGCTGTCTGGGACAGACCTCAGAGATTTAGACTAACTCTTGGTCCCAAAGCTTCAGGGGGTAGCCGAGTTAGTCTGTTACAGAAAAAAATAACAAATGGTCTGGTAGCACTTTATAGATTAACAAAACATGTAGATGGTATCATGAGCTTTCCATCTACATGTTTCGTTAGTCTATAAAGTGCTACCAGACCATTTGTTGTTTTTCTCGGTTCCAAAGAGAGGCAGAGTATCCAACCCAAATAATCAGAACTGCTGGCATTTGGTGGAGCCTGCTCCAGTGGCAGAGGGCGTTTGCAGCTGGCTGCATAGCTTGGACTTACACACACAACCTACAGAGAACCTCCACTCCAGCTGCAGATCTTCAAGCGTGCCCATGCAAGCAAGTGTCTGGGACTGAGTCCAGAGAAGTGCTCACTCTGGGGTGGGATAGATGGTAGCAGTGCAAATGCCAGCTAGATAAGTTCCTATTACTTCTGTGTACTTTGTTAATTGATTTTATTCACTGTTAATCTGTTAAACCCTGTTTCTTTAAGTTGTTAAGTAAAGGTGTGTTCATTCTAATGTAATCAATTAGATGTATATTTATAATTTGTAATTATTGTTCTGGAGTTAGATCCAGATTATTGCTGGAATAATGTTATTCCTGGAGGCTCCCAAGGCACACCATTAAATGTGCATAGAGCCAGCCAGGTGGAGGCACCGCCATTGTATATTCTTCATGAGCAAGGGACTGCATTAAGGGGTGGATAGGGAATCCCCAACTAAACAACATCACCACTGGGGTACTCAGGATCTCCTTATATGTTAAAACCATCAGGTGCCCAGGCACACCTGTGAGTGTGACCTGCTCCCAAGTAACCCGGGGAGGAAAAAGGGGGTTACATAAGGGTTGTTAGCAATCTTGTTTTACTGAATCTAGTTATGGAAGATATAGGAAGCACTGTATATACTGCAAGCTGAATCAGTGTGTATTGTTTAGCCAGCAGAGATAAGAATCTGAGAGAACATAGGGTCTGAAGAGAGAGTCGACATAGTCGGATATTTCTGCTGTAAGAGTGCCAATGCCTGAGATGATGGGACATCTGGGATTTCCAGGTTTATGGATATTCAGTGGCAGATACAATGCTCCTGGTCAAGGCTCTGGGGGTATGTTAGTGTAGATTTGGTCCCAGGGTGTAGCAGGGAGATTCTTGAGCAGATGGTGTAACTTCTTTTGGTATGCTGGCACTATTCTCCTATCCAGATTATGTTCTCTCCTATTGAATCACATTTATAATTCTTATACTTTCCTTTTAAACCTTGCAAAATAGCATCTCGGCCTACATCTATGATCTTGTTACTTTACATGTCGTCATCTTCATTCTTCCAATGATACCAAGTTTTGTACTACTTCATTTTAAAAATCTTCTGTTCTTTTCAACGAGAGTACTTCCACGATGGACTAAAATAGGGAACTGGATACTCTAAATTCCATTCATCATTATTAAGCCACACTTGAATGTGTGTTTTATATTTTTACACATATCAGTGATCACATATGGAAATTGAATTTCCTCTCCATCTCTGCGTGGGTTTTTTCCCAGAGATCTATGAGGAGATGTGTCTCACTTATGATAGATGTCCACAACTACCTTCCCATTGGCATGGGCACCCATGCATGCCTCCATCTGCTATATGTACCTGGGTGGCCCATTAACAGCAATTTTCTAGGGCCTTGAGCATCACTCATCATAGAGATAGACAGCTTCAGTCACCTTCCTTATTTAGGAGACCCAGAACTTCAGGAAGAAACTTTTGAGGAACAAGGAGCTCCGACTGCAATGATTTCTGCACCAACTCATCCCTAGACAAAGCTGCTCTGTCACCTCCTTCAAACCTGGCTGGTGATTTCAAGCAGCCCCAGGACCATATCAAATGAACTGTGGATTTTTGGCAGATTCTTCATGAGAAGGTTAGAGAACTACATCATAAGCTGCTTGACATCCTTCATATAACTTCATCTGTTCACATTGTTCTGACTGTTAGCCTGTGCAGGGTCCAGGATGGCTTTTGTTATCTGGCACAACCTGGCCACAATTCCACCCACATGTAGAGAATGGCTAAAAAATATTGTATTTATCATTCATTTTTTTTAGACTCATTGATTTCCCTACATTTGTATGCTGATTTCATTATTTTTAATGACAAATTCCACTAAAACTGGTTTGTGTAAAATGGTGTCCTGAAGAGGTCTTGTGAAACATTGAAACTGCATTACACCAGAGAGCTTTGGAATAGGTTCTCTGTAACTTTAGCCTTCCCGTGAACCTAATGAATGAGGTTTGAATGTCATGATCTGTACTGCCCTCAGGATAGTAATCCTAGCTCTCTCCATGTGGAGAGGATCTCTATACAAGGATCAGTGACAACCAAATGACCTAGGTCACTGATTTCTACTGAATTAAAACTATTGCTAAGGACAAAGAAAATATATCCTTCTTTTTTTGATTAGTTATTCCATTAGGAGTAAAAATTGTGCAATGATTAAAAGCAACAGTTATATCATCTGTACTCTGCATGGGCACTTCTTCATGCATTAGTAATCCAGGTTTTCAATAAAATCATCATCTGCTTTCAGCTGACAATTGTTTAACTTTTCTTTACACCGAGGCTCATGTTCTTTTTGCAGTATGACAAAGCTTAATGGAGGTGTTGTGAAATGCTTTCATTGAAGGTCTGTTTTAATTATAGATATCCTGTGTGACAAGTTCTTCTTTAGCATATGTTCCTTCACTCCAAGAACACCAGTTTAAATCAATGATCAAAGAGAAGTTGAGAGAAATGTTGTGTTTTAATAAATTCAACCTTCCTCAGCACTAGCACATGTGATTCCTTTTGGGTATACGTAGATAATATTGACACCGTATGCAAACTATTTGATTATTACAGACATCAAAGCTAGGGCCAAGTTATCCACATTCATAGGTCATTCCCATCTCTTTTTATGGCATGGGCCTGAATACTATTTCAGCACCTCTCCTTTTGCTCTTTCAGTCTGTACAGAGTTTAAAGGATTGTCCCAATTAGAAAATTTGAACCTACATAACTAAACTTTGTTTAAAAAAATCAATTTTCAAAATTTTAGTACCATCTTTTTGCTACTTTTCCATTATTTTAGCAGGTTCTCAATTATTTACCAAAAAATTCTTGGGTTTTACAAAAAGTATTATGCTGTTTTTAATAATTTTCACCCTACTTTTGTATCATTCAAATACATAAAAACAACTTGTTTTATTAGGAAAATACAATACATTGCAGTAGAGGTGTGTAATACATTAGTCTGTGTATATGCAAAGCTACCTATTGAAGTAAGGCTATGTATTGATCTAGAAGATACACACACAAACTCTGAAGGTGGTGAACATCTGAAAGTACTTGATGAATCTCATTCCTCCCACGTATACTTTTAAAGTATGTCACTTGTATACATGTGCGGACAGAGTTGGCAATGGGATTTATTGCAGCGGTAGGTTAGGGTTAATATGATTGAGCTGTGCTGCATGGTTGCTGGAAATAATTTGTTTCAGGTTAGGGAATCGTCTATAGGTGAGGACTGGTCTGTCCTCCAAGGCCTATGAGAGTGAGGGATTGTTTTCCAGGATAGGTTGTAAATTGTTAATGATATGCTGAAAGGGTTTAAGTTGGGGGCAGTAGGTGATGACTAGTGGATGTTCTGTTATTTTGTTTATAGGGTCTGTCTTGAAAAAGCTGATGCCTGGGTACTCCTCTGGCTCTGTCAATCTGTTGTTTCACTTTCCTGGGTGGGTATTTAAGTTTTAAGAATGCCTGATAGAGATGCTGTAGGTGTTTGTCTTTGTGGGATTGAAGTAAATCCAGTTGTATTTTAGGGCCTTCTCATAAACAATTGCCTGTGAAATGTGTCTTGAATGGAAGCTAGAGGCATGTAGGTAAGTATAATGGCTGATAGGTTTACAGTATAAAGTGGTAGAAATGAAGCCATCATTTAATTGAACTCTAGTGTCAAGGAAGTGGATTTCTTGTATGAACTGGTCCAGGCTACAATTGATGGTGGGGTGGAAGTTGTTGAAATCTCTGTGGAATTCTTCAAGGGTCTCCTTCCCATGGGTCCATATGATAATGTCATCAATGTAGTGTAAGCAGAGCAAGAGCAGTGGGGACGAGAGCTGAGGAAACATTGTTCAAGGTCATCCATAAAGATGTTGGCATATTGTGGGGCCATGCGGGTGCCCATAGCTGTACCGGTGACTCAAGATATAAATTGTCCCCAAATTGGAAATAGTTGTGTGAGGACAAAGTGACAGAGTTCAGTCACCAGGTGTAAAGTGGCATCATCTGGGGTAGTATTCCCATCATTGTGTGCAATGTTGGTGTAAAGAGCTTCTACATCCATGGTGGCCAGGATTTGTCATTCTTAAAACTTAAACACCCAAGTGAAGAAACAGATTGATGGAGCCAGATAAGTACCCAGAAGTCAAGCACTTCAAGACAGGACCAGCAAGGAAAATAATGGAACACAACTGATCATCACCTACAGCCCCCAGCTTAAACCCTTCCAGCACATGATTGACAATCTACAACCTATCCTGGAAAATGATCCTTTATTCTCACAGGACTTGGGAGCCAGGCCAATCTTTGCCGATGGACAATGCCCCACACTGAAGCAAATTCTTTCAGAAGCCAGACATCACACCTCAAATACACTCACCCAAGAGCTTACCCCTGCAACAAACCACATTACCAACTCTGTCCACACATCTATACAAGTGATACCATCACAGGACCTAACCACATAAGCCACAACATCAGAGGCTCATACAACTGCACATCCTCTAATGTGATATATGCCATCAAATGCCAGCAATGTCCCTCTGCCATGTATATTGGTCAAACTGAATAGTTTCTATTACAAAAGGATAAATGGCCACAAATCAGACATCAGATATGGTAACACCAAAAAATTTGTAGAGGAAACATTTTAACCTGCTTGGTCATTCCTTTGTAGAAGAATGGCTACTTTTAAATCCATGATTGAATGTCACTAACCAAATACAGAGAGGGTACGTCTAAACTACATGGCTCCGTCGACAGAGCCATGTAGATTAGTTTACTCGGCAAAGGGAAATGAAGCGGCGATTTAAATATCACGTCATTTAAATCAAAATGAGTTGCACGCAGCCGATCAGCTGATTAGACTGCTGCGCTGTGCCGACAATCAGCTGATCGGCACAGCGCAGCAGCCATTTTGATTTAAATGACACGGTGATTATTTAAATCGCCACTTCATTTCCCTTTGCCGAGTAAACTAATCTACATGGCTCCGTTGACAGAGCCATGTAGTTTAGACGCACCCAGAGAGTCTGCAGAACTGGAATTTATCTACATATTTGACACCATTACACTGGGCTTAAACAAAGACATTATCTGGTTGTGCATTACAAAGCCAATTTCATCTACCATTAACATCTGCATTTTCACATAAAAGCTATGTATGGGACATGCCTCTAATTTAATCCCTTATCAGAACTCTTTTTTTCTATCTCATGTGTCTGCTAAATCCTTTTGAGTACGTCTACACAGCAACATTATTTCAAAATAACTAGCATTATTTCAAAATAATGTTGAAATTCTGTCAAGCTGGAGGACTTCTTACTCTGACTGCAGTAACCCTCATTGTACGAGGAGTAAGGGAAGTCAGAGGAAGAGTGTTCTATTTCGAAATAAGTGCTGTGTAGATGCTCCCAATTTCAAAATAAGCTACACAATTGACATAGCTCAACTTACGTAGCTTATTTCAAGTTAAGCCCTGCTGTGTAGATGCACCCTTTTTGAGAGAGAGTGAATTTAACTAACACAGTACTTCAAGTGAGGGCAAACCCATTGATTTGTGTGGTGAAAGTGTAAAATTTTACTTGTTTGTGTCTTGCATTTTTGTGCATCATGTGTGTAATTTTTTGTTTTGTTTTGTTTTTGTTATCAGAGCTGATCATTCAGGAGCAGTGTTCCCTCTAAGCTGCATGGCAGCACAGCTTCACAGGTAATAATCAGCCCCACAGAGTTAGCAGGCTCGGGGCTCAGTGCACAGAGCTAACTGATCAGGTGGGGCTGATTAATCATCTGTGAAGCTGTGCTGCCTCCCAGCTTACAGGGAACACTGTTCAGGAGATCTTTCCACTGGCCTGTCCAAAATAATGTACAGGTTTTCCCTCAATGGCTATACTTAGTGTCGAATCCAGCAATGAATATGAATAGTTTGAATTATTTCTTCCAGTGTGCATTATCTTGCATTTGTAAACAGTACATTTCATCAGCAATCATTTTACCTTCTAAAGTTTCTCAGTCTTCTCCATTCCTTAAATAGTCACGTACATATTTTACCACCTCACTCTTCACAGTCTCTTCCAGATCACTAATATATAGATTCAATGACAGTTCAAAACTTTGGGGTTCCCCATAATTTTTTGTCATGATGAAAATTCCTTATTCCTGTTCTTTGATTTAACAATTCACATATTCGGGGGTCAAACTAACCACTGAATTTGGGAGTCAGAATGGAATTTTCCACAAAATCAAATAGTCAGGAACCTTGGTGAGGTTTCACTTTCCTCTGCAGCATGGAGCATGGATTGCCCACTGGGATCATCTGGGCATATCTCATCTAATCAGCTGCAGTGGTCCCAGGCATTGGTGGCACCCTAGTCTATCCTGTTCTTTGCTCTTGCATGCAGCTATTTAGTGTCCCGAGGACAGAAATGCTTTTCTCTAAACAAGGCAGTGGGCTCAATACTGGATGAAATTTAATGGCCTGTATTCTATAGGAGGTCAGGTTAGGTGCTCTTAAGGCACTTTTGACTTTGAATTCTCAGGGCATGTCTATATTTCAAAATAACAGAATTCAAAATAATAATTCCCAAAATAAAATCAAAATAGTTCCCACTACGAGGAAGCCTTGAAATTAGTCTGAGGCAGACTCTGTTATTGTGGATGTGCTACCTCAACTAAGAGCCCCAGGAAACACTGGGCAGTAATTACTTTGAATTACTCTGGGGAGTAGTTATTTCAAAATAGCAGCAGCAGAGCATCCACACTAATGGTATTTCAAAGTAACAGGCTTGGTAGTGTGGATGTTTCACTTCTTATTTCAACACAATGGGGGTTATTTTGAAATAATTTCCTAGAGTAAACTTCTGCTCCTTCCTTCTTTCCTCTAAATAAATCCGATAGCACATACAAATTATAAATATTTATTCTGATCACATTCATAAATTATGAGGTAACTGTGGCGAATTAAAACTTTTTCTGCTTTCTGTTGGAAATAAAATTTTAAAAACCTTTACATTTAGTTATATAACCTTAATCTTTCAGAAATTTAAGAGACTCTAACAGAGTTTTTAAGCATGTAAAAAAAGTCTTTAGTCCTTCAAAGTCATAGGGTAAAGAGCAAGAAGGACCCCTGTCTCATTCATTGAGGCAGTTGGTTGATGTACAGTGGATATTGTATTTATGAAATATTAAAACAATATTCACAAATGATATAAAATATTTCATTAGGGCCAAATTAAATGTTTTGTTCAATATACAATATTTGTGTTTGAAAGTTTTCATTTTTTATTTGACCCAAAATGATTTTTCCTTGACATTTTTTCAGTATTACCATGGATCAAAAAAATCTGTTCTTCATCAAGCTCTAGTATAAACAGCAGAGCAGTGAGAAGGAATAGGGATGTGATTTCCCCCTCTGTAAACAGTGTTGGTGAGACTGGTACCAAATTACTGAATATAGTTCTGGTGTCTGCAATGTAAAAAAAGATGTGGACCAATTGGAGAAAGTGCATGAAGGAACTGGAAAAAAATGCCCTGCCATGAGTTAAAGAACTTAGCCTGTTGAACCAGTGTCTACAAGCTGAAGCAGAACAAATTCAAATTGGAAATAAGGTATATATTTTTAACAGAGAGGGTTCATTGGCATGAACTACCAAAGGAAATGGTGGATTTTCCCTCTCTTGAATCATGGTTCCATTGTAGTCAGTGGGAACTTTCTATTGATGGCATGTGTCTGGAGCAATTATTTGGAGGAAAAGATCTTAGATTTCTAGCCTAATTTATTCTACACATTTTTTATGTGTGGTGGCATCCTGATACTCCATGGTAGTCCTCAACACCAACACGTAGGTGCCAAATTTACATACCGTCAATTGTCCACGATTATAAGCATTTATATAATATGTTTTAACTTCTAACATTTTTTATATTTCTCATGTTTTGGCAGCAACATTTAGCAGCTACAGTGTCATAGAATCATAGAACCATAGAGCTGGAAAAGACCTCAAAAGGTCATCAAGTCCAGCCCCCTGCCCTAGGCAGGACCAATCCCAACTAAATCAACCCAGCCAGGGCTTTGTCAAGCCCAGACTTAAAAATCTCTAGGGATGGAGACTCCACTACTTCCCTAGGTAACCCATTCCAGTGCTTCACCACTTTCCTAGTGAAAAAGTTTTTCCTAATATCCAACCTGGACCTCTCCCACCACAACTTGAGACCATTGTTCCTTGTTCTGCCATCCGTCACTACTGAGAACAGCCTTTCTCCATCCTCTTTGGAACCTCCCTTCAGGAAGTTGAAGGCTGCTATCAAATCCCCCCTCACTCTTTGCTTCTGCAGACTAAACAGACCCAATGCCCTCAGCCTCTCCTCATATGCTCCAGCCCTCTAATCATTTTGGTTGCTCTCCGCTGGACCCTCTCCAATGCGTCTATATCCTTTTTGTAGTGGGGGGCCCAGAACTGGACACAATATTCCAGATGTGGCCTCACAAGAGCCGAATAAAGGGGAATAATCACATCTCAGGATCTGCTGGCAATGCTCCTCCTAATGCAACCTAATATGCCATTAGCCTTCTTGGCTACAAGGGCACACTGTTGACTCATATCCAGCTTCTCATCCACTGTAATCCCCAGGTCCTTTTCTGCAGAACTACTACTTAGCTGGTTGGTCCCCAGCCTGTAACAATGCTTGGGATTCTTCCGTCCCAAGTGTAGGACTCTGCACTTGTCCTTGTTGAACCTCATCAGATTTCTTGTGGCCCAATCCTCCAATTTGTTTAAGTCACTCTGGACCCTATCTCTGTCCTTGAGTGTATCTACCTCTCCCTCTAGCTTAGTGTCATCTGCAAACTTGCTGAGGGTACAATCCATCCCCTCATCCAGGTCATTAATATAGATATTGAACAAAACCGGTCCCAGAACCAAACCTTGGGGCACTCCGCTAGAAGCCGACTGCCATCCTGACATCGAGCCATTGATCACTACCCGCTGGGCCTGACCTTCTAGCCAGCTTTCTATCCATCTTACCGTCCATTTATCCAATCCACATTCCCTTAACTTGCATTTGTATGTGTGTTGACTAAAAAATTATATGATTTTCCTTGCAGCTAAAATGCTCAAGCCACTCTCTCTTTTTTTCCTGCAACTTTCATTTTGTTTTGTTTTGATGAACAATTATTGCCTATAATGCTCTTGCAAAATGTTGTCATTAAATACAAGATGAAAATGTTGTATCTGCTTTGATGTAGCATCTAATACTTTAACTGAAGAATCACTGTCTCAATTTGTTAAACTGTATGCATTTAATGTAAGAAAAACATTTATATATGGATCAGAAAGAAAGATTAGCTGTCTAAAATGGAATAAAAGTAGGCTTAATTATTTTACATATTGAAACATTAGCACACATGCAGAACTGATTAACAGACTAGTACTGTGCAATGTGAATGTGACATATCTTAGCAAGTAAAAATCATTGGTGGTTAAATATTTTGGACCTGACTTATAGAAGAGCACACAGACATACATTGATGGTTTCATTGCACATTTTTTTTCATGCACAAGAAAGCCTATTTTTAAAGGCCCATATTGTGCACACAACATTTTTTTCATTGAAAGCTCTGCACATGCATGGCTCATACTCCAGACTGTGTATTCACAATGAATTGTGTATGCACATGAAAATCTAGAGATTTCTGTGAAGTGGGTTGATGTGTACAAACAAAAAACACTGTGGATATTACACAGACTGACACACCATTCTGGAGAAATATGGCTGCACAAAGACAAAAACCTCATGGCTGTGTCTACATTGGCACCCCTTTCCAGAAAAGGGATGCTAATGAGACACTTCGGAATTGCAAATCCAGGGGATTTAAATATCCCCCGCGGCATTTGCATTACATGGCTGCCGCTTTTTCCGGCTCGGGGTTTTGCCGAGAAAAGCGCCAGTCTAGATGCGATCTTGTGGAAAATAAACCCTTTTCCAGAAGATCTCTTATTCCTACTTGAAAGTAGGGTTTATTTTCCGCAAGATTGCATCTAGACTGGCGCTTTTCTCCGGCAAAACCCCGAGCTGGAAAAAAGCGGCAGCCATGTAAATGCAAATGCCGCGGGGGATATTTAAATCTCCCGCGGATTTGCAATTCCGAAGTGTCTCATTAGCACCCCTTTCCGGAAAAGGGATGCCAATGTAGACACAGCCTCTATGTTTTCAGAGTCATCATTGTTTTTGTTCTTGTTCTTATCCTTCTTTGTTTGTAAAGTGACTACAGAATCTTCTTTCCAATGCAAGACACAATTAAAGATAAAGCTTACTTCAACCTAAAACTATGGTTTTCAAACTTTTTCTTAGAGCTCATTACCTTTCCCTCCTACATTCTCTTGACCTTCTTCATTAACAATTGTGTAATATATGTCTTTGATGCAATAAATATTTTGTACTTAGAAATAAAATTAATGTTTGCTTTTACTTTTCTTTTAGACGTATCATTATGTAATCAGCCAGATCATTGCAGATTACTTGCAAGTGTTCTTTGGACCTGAAGTGGCCCTCAGAACACAGTTTGAGAACTGCAAAACAATCAGACAAGGTCACACTGCATGACACAATGGACGATGGAGGGCCAAGGAGGTTGAGGTAATATCATCTTTTATTGGATGAACTTCTTTTATTGAGAAATAAATTTTTGAGCTTAAACAGAGCTCTTCTTTTGGCCAATGGATAATTTGCAATGATAACTTAGAACTTTCTAACAATATGGACGGTAGATACTTCTGGAGGTCCTCAGTACCAAGAGTAGACTATAGCCAAGCAATGGTGAGTTAGGGATACTGCAAGATTTCAGGGAAAACAAATCTGGAGAATCAAGAGTGTTGTTGGTACCATGTCCAGTGTCTGAGCCTAAGTGAGGTTGCTGAGGGAGCTGATGGTATTGTGGCTATCAAATACTCTGAAAGGAGTCCAGATGGCAAGAAGCAAGCTTCCTTTGCATCCAGTGAAAAGAAGAAGAGCTCTTCTTGCTGCCTCATCCTATAGATGGTACCAGTGACTTTTCAATGCCACTTTGATACCTTTAGGTTTAACAATGCCCTTGTTATCTAAGGGTATGTCTACACTGAAAGTTAATTTGAAATAACACCCGTTATTTCGAATTAACTTTAATAGCGTCTATACATGCAAACCGCTATTTTGAAATGAATTCAAAATAGCGGAGTGCTTAATTCAAATTTGGTAAACCTCATTCTACGAGGAGTAATGCCAAATTCTAAATAGCTATTTTGAATTAAGTGCTGTGTAGACACTTAATTTGAAATAGGGGGCCTCCAGCCCTTCCCAGGGAGCCCTGGTGGCCACTCTGGTCACAACCAGGAAAGCTTACTCTCCTCTCCCCCAGCCCCAGAGCCATTAAAGGGGTAGATCCTGGCCACAGTGCCTGTGCCAGCTGCAAGCCCAGAGCCGGCGGTGGCCACCGGGGCCCCTGACCCAGTGGCCCCAAAACATGAGCCAGCAAGCCACTGGCAGCCAGCCCTCCACCACTCCCCAGGAGCAGTCTGCCAGCTCCCAGGAGCCTGACAGGGGCTGGAGAAGGCGGGTGCCTTCCTGATCCAGGGTGGAGATCATGGACCTTCTTCAAGTTTAGGGGGGATGCCCCCAACATCCATGATCTCTGCATTAGATGGAGGAACGCGGCCATCTATGGCAGGATAGCTGCCAGTCTGGCCACCAAAGGCCACATGCGAACCCAGGAGCAGGTTTGCATGACAATCAAGTTGGACCGGCTAGACCCCCAACCCTGGGCCCTGAGCTTCCCGGCCCCCTTCTTCCCCTTGCTTCCCCCTTCCAGCTCCCTCCTCCCAGGTTTCCCCCTCCCCGCTCCCACCCTCTCTCTTCCCCTCTCCCAGTCTCCCCAGAGGTTCATCTCCCCCCCCCCCCAGTTTTGTTCAATAAACCCAGTTTCTATTTTTGAACATACGTGTCTTTTGTTTGACATCAGGAAGGGGGGCTAGGGAGGGGTAAGTGGAAGGACTTGAGGGAGGAATGGGGCACGAACCCCTGGTGGGGAGGACCAGGGTGGCTCTGAGGGTTCCTCTGGGTGGACGCTCTCCTGCAGGGACTCCTGGATCCTGACAGTCCCCCGATGGACCTCCCGGATGGCAGCCTGCAGCAAGTGTAGCCGGGCTGATGGCAACAACCCCACGAGACTCACCGGTGTGCTCAGGGGCAGCTCTGGCTCCATGTGGCCAAGTGCTGTGGTGTCCCAAGTGCGGGCACTCAGGGCACTCCAAGACAGGACTGCTTTGCTGTCCCTCATCGAGGTAGACAAGCAAGCAGGGAACCCTGAGAACTGTCTGTCCGGGGTGGAGGTAGGATCCCTTTAAGCACAGAGCTCAGTTAGCCTCAGGCAGCAGCCACACACACTAAGTCCTAACCTGATGCCCTGCCGGCACTGGTTCTGGGCAGCCTTAACTTCAGTTCAGGGTCCACTCACTGTGGACGCGCTGTTTCGAAATAGCAAAATGCTATTTCGAAATAGTTTTTGTGTATAGATGCATTATTTTGAATTAGCTTAATTCGAATGAACTATTTCGAATTAAGTTAACTTGAATTAACGCTGTAGTGTAGACATACCCTAAGGTATTAACATCCTGGGTGGTACCAAGTCATAGAGCAATGGATGTCAAAGAAGCTGGAGTCATCAACTATCATGGCTTTTCTGTAGAAAACTTGAAACAAGGAAGTTTTGGGCTTTCGGAAGTCTTATGAGAGGAATCTTGCATAATCTTCTCAGATATCCTTGAGGAGTATGGCTCAGAGACAGTGGAGGAAGTGGACTTGCTCAGAGATCAGTGTAGAGGGAGGGTACCATGGCCATGGTTAGAAGCCAGCCACAGCAAGCTCTCCATCATGAGGAGATGAAGTCTGATTTCATTGTTTTTTCTGTCTCTAGATTCTAATTCCAGACAGAACATTCACTTTGGGGAAATATGAGATTTGCGGAGGTAATGGATGCCTGGGAAGTGTCTATTACTTTCTGTGGTTGCCTTTTAGCACAAAAGGCAACATTTGAAACCTGGAGAACTCATCAGGCATTCCCAGTAATGCAAATCTCCTCAGAGAGGAGAAACTAAGTAAAGAGTAACAATCCTTAAAATCATTAAGAAAAAAAACCCCATTTTTTTAAAATAGGAGGTTTTCTTAACAAGAAATGCTAATTACTACTAAGAACAACTATAATGAACTAACTGCTACATGCTAAAGAGACACAGTTGAAGTAAAACCCAGTACAGAAAACTGCTAAGACTCTGTCTTGGGCTGAAGGGTTTGAGAAGGAGTGCTATGCAACAACAGCTTGGAGAATAGGACTGACTAATGTGCAAGTGTGAGCCAAATGAACACTGCTATGAGAAAATTCTGATCTAAGCATTAGGGAGCACAAGCACACCTAGGCTGTGTCTACACTGGCGCATTCTTGTGTGAAAACGGCCGCTCTTGCACAAAAACTTGCCGCCTGTCTACACTGGCCGCTCGTTCTTGTGCAAGTAAACTGACATTGTACTGTAGAAAATCAGGGCTTCTTGCGCGAGAACTCTGATGCTCCCTCTCAGGAATAAGCCCTCTTGTGCAAGAGCTCTTCCAGAAGAGGCCAGTGTAGACAGGCAACATGAATTTCTTGCACAAGAAGCCCCTGTGGTTAAAATGGCCATCAGAGCTTTCTTGCGCAAGAGAGCGTCTACACTGGCATGGATGCTCTTGCGCAAAAGCACATCTCTTGTGCAAAAGCACATGCCAGTATAGACGTTCTCTTCTGGAAGAGTTTTTCCAGAAGAACTCTTCCACAAAAGAGTTCTTGTGCAAGAAGCTGCCAGTGTAGACGTAGTCCTAGAATGGAGCATTTCAATGCCCTGAGAGCATAGTGTGAAGAAATAGTATGATGCAAATTCACAGAGCTGCAGAGCAGCAAAAATGATCCAGCTACATCAGTGAGTAGGACAGCCACCATTACAAAGAAATATTTTCTGCTGGTCACTCACTGCCAAACAGAACCCAGTCAAAAAAGTGAATAATAAAGTTGAAACTACAACAAGAACAAAAGTCATATATAAAATTGATTCAGTAGTAGCAAAAACATCAACACTTTTCCTTCAGTGATAGGGGCTGTGTGAAATAATATACAGCCATTACAAGTCTAAAATTGTCTTCTGAATCAATTCAGAAGTTTTCCACTTTGAGAGTGAATCAAATGACTATCCAATGAAGAGTTACACATGCACCTGATGACAGAGCACTAAAGTTCAAGGACACTGAAGAAATCACTCTACTTCTCCCTAGTGAGAGACAAATCTATTGATTGCACATTTACAGCTTCAATGCTTTTTTTTTTTTACTTTCTGGAATAACAACAGAATTTGATGTGTATGAAGAGCTTGTGGATCTGGCTGCATTTCAAGGCCGAACAAAGGGCTTTGACTTTCTTGAGATTCTTTTGGAAAGTGTTATCTCTATGTTTAGATTTGTCTAAACTTGCCAGTCCCTCAAACATGCTGCCCTTCTGATGGCTGGAGGAAAGAATAACACAATACCTCTTCTTGTTGTCCATTGAGGTGATCCAAAAGAAAAATTAACTCAGCTCTACTGTATTACAAAGTAACAAAATAGACAGGGTGGGGAAGGAAATTTAGGCATCAGTGATGTCATAACTCTAGTCATCACTACATCATTATGCTACATCCATTTTCCTAGAGGAAATTAAAGCTGAATATGGATATCTGCTGTATCCCTCTGTAGCCTCAAAACATATTTCATCTGTCTACGTGTTTCATAAGGTGTGTGATACGGAAGGGCCAGAGAGCAACAGGAGAGTGGTCAAAGGGAGGTGTGTGAGCTCTAGGAAAATCAAGTGTCTTATATCCTGGGGGCAGAGCCATCCCTGCCCCCACCCTACCTTTTCCTGCCCTTCCTCCACTCCTGCCCAACCCACTCCACCCCTTCCTCTAAGCCCCTTCTTCTGAGTGATGCTGGGAGCTGGCAGAGCAGATTGGGCTGGGGCCAAGTCGCTCCACTTCCTGCTGCTGCTGGTGAGAGCAGTGATGCGCTCAATCCCTGTTGCCAGTGCCAGGCCCCCCACTAAACCCCCAGGCCACTCCTGGTCCCGTGTTTCCATGTTCCCTTTAAGTGCAGGGCTCCCTAATGCACAGGACCTGAGGTGGTTACCCCAAACTGCCCTATGGTTGGGATGGCTCTACCTGGGGACTAGGGAAAGGTTACTACAGGGTAATTGGAGCACATGGAGACAATTAGTTCCTCCCCTGCCAAACACCCAATAAAACCCTCCTTATTCAGTCTGTTAGGGAGGGAGGAAAGGGATCTGACTAGAGTTTGGAGGAGTGTTGCTACAAGTCAGAGAACCAGAGCACCAGGGTAAAGGAGACCCTGCCAAGCATGGCAGAGGGATTTCCCCTGCATGGGGGACTGCAGGCTACCCTACCCAGGTGGAGAGAGGGTAAGCAGCCTGCAAAGCCAAAGGGACTGTGACCCAGAGAAGTAGAGTGGACCTGAGTCCTTTCCCCACTCCCCTCTCTCTCCCATCAGGCACAAGCAGAGCCTACAATGTCCAAGAATAGGGGCAAGGGGCATCATCCTGACCCGCCACACCCAGGGGAAGCCTGGGGCCATCTGCCACAGGTGTTATGCATATTATATGACCCTGTAAATAATTACAAAACAACATCAACTATGTTAAAAGAATACTAAAGTTGCAAAATCAAGCACTCAAAAGTTAAATGTCCCCAATAATATTGCCCCATATGTATGCTTTATTTGGTCTTTGAAGTTATACAGATTTGATCTGTGGTAACATTTTTACAGTTTTTGTGTGTACCTATAAGAAAAGAATAGGGAATAAGTGAGGCTAAGGAACTGTGGGGTGTGAAAACTGATATTATTTGGCATCAAACAGATCCTTAACAATTAGCCACAGGGCTTCTACAGTGTGCGTACACAGGAAAGAGATAACACTTTCCTTACACACATAGGATATGTCTACACAGCAAAGTTATTTTGAAATAACAGCCGTTATTTCGAAATAACTTTCCTAGTGTCTACACAAGCCAACTGCTATTTCAAAATTAATTCGAAATAGCGGAGGGCTTATTTCGAAATTGGTAAACCTCATTCCACGAGGAATAGCCCCAATTTTGAAATTGTTATTTCAAAATAAGCGTTGTGTAGACACTTATTTTGAAATAGGGGGGCCTCCAGTCCTTCCCAGGGTGCCCTGCTAGCCGCCCTGGCCACAAGGTAACTTCTGACCTGATGCCCTGCTGGAACCAGTTCCGGCTGGCCTTAAATGCGATTCAGAGTCCAGTGTGGACGCGCTATTTCGAAATGGCAAAAAGCTATTTTGAAATGCATTTTGTGTGTAGAAGCGTTTTTTTGAAATAAGATATTTTGAAATAACTATTTCGAAATTAGATATTAGATACACTAATTAGAATTAGATACACTACACTGTAGTATAGACATACCCTCTCTATACACAGTATGGCCGTAAAGAGTGCATATGCAGGAATGTTAAACTAATGTGGCGCTGAGATAGATTTTACATAACAAGACAATATGCCTGTCATATTTAGGCTTTACAAACATACAAGTGTAAGTCTGAAAACTTTTGTTACAATGTAATTCTAACATTTTACATGAAAAATCAAGTAATTAATGAGGCATACAAAATATGTATCCAAACAAGAGGAGGGCGACCTTAAAATTATGAAAACAGTGGGTTTTGTTAAACAAATATAGGGTTACCATATGTCCTGGTTTTCCCAGATGCGATCTCTTTTTTGGTTGTCTGCTTCAATCCAGGTAGAGTTTTGAAATAATAGTCAAAGTCCAGGGTTTTTTAGAGCAGACTCTGCAGCTTTGAAAGAGGTCCAACTGGTCTACTTCCAGATTACCCCACCTCCATCCACAGCTGATTGGTCCATTTCCCAGCAGTCCTTGTTTCCAACCGTGTAAGAGGGTCCCACTGTTATCAACAGGTTTCATGGATAAGGATATTACTGAATCATCAATCTCAATCAGAATCTATTGATTTTATTGGAGCTTCCATCTTTTTTAATCACCTAGTATATATACAGTTTCTTCATATAAGGAACCCATCGGATATATGCATCTGCAAAACAATTGGTGAATCATTAGATTTTGAAGAAATTGGTTTATTTAGCTGTTTCTATATGATGATCCTAGATCTAAAACTGATTATAGAAACTAGTGTTTCAAAATGGTTTGGGGCACAAGTTTAACTTGAATACTGAATTTCAAAAGAGTTGACATTCCCCTGTGGGAATGTTTTGCAAGACATCAATGAAAAGACTCTGGTTTCACAAACAGTGGATTTCACAAATGAAAAATGGCATCAGAAATTGGCAGAGTTTGCTGCTTCTAATAGGGTGACCATATGGCCCATTTTTGCTGGGACAGCATCTGTTCCATGTATGCTTGCCAACTGAAGATCAGTTGGTCAGCTGGCAAAAGGAAATGGGAAAAAGGCCCGGTTTTTCAAAAAATGTGAGGTGTGACCCCTTAGCAAGGCATGGAGAAATGAGGGCGGGGAGAGGGGAGCATAAGTGCGAGCCCCACATGGGATGGAAGTCTTTGGAGAATAGCTCAGGCTGAGCCAGCCTCTGGTGGTCAGGCAACACAGAGGGCTGGGAGCAGGCTGGCCCTGGCCTTTCCGTGCACTGGAGAGGAGAGAGGGGCCTCGGGCTGACCTCATATTCTGGGGAGAAGATGGCCTTGGTTTGTCTGTTTGGAAAAATATGTTCACCCTAGCTTCTAAGAAATATTTCAATACAATGTCTGCATGACAAGATTTTTTTTAAAGAGTGTGTAGAGGGAAAGAAATCCAAACTATCCTACTCCTGAAACA
Organism: Rafetus swinhoei; assembly: GCA_019425775.1. NCBI lineage: Eukaryota > Metazoa > Chordata > Testudines > Trionychidae > Rafetus > Rafetus swinhoei. The sequence continues at coordinate 142,580,607 of CM033424.1, forward strand.
GAGAGACGGACAAGCGATGTTGCCGGACCAGAGAATGCCTTTTTTTGGAGTTACAATTGTATAAACTATTTATAAACCGAGCCTTTTCTCCCAAATTGTAAACGTGTTTTATTTAAATTCAAATAAAAACAAAACAAGAAAGCAAAATCTCCATGAGAAATGACTATGCATCTCTTTAATTTGTTGTCTCACAAAATGGTAGCTGTCTCTGCTAACAAGCAGAGATGTTCTCATGATAAAGAAAACAAATAATAACAGTTGTATAATCATATACACATTTCTCCCCACCTCCCAATAAATTATATAAAGTACTTACAATTCATTCTCCTTCAAGTTTTTTTGTGACTCCTTTTTTTGCTACCAATGGAAACTGAAAGGAAGCAACTGGAAATCTGATATAGATAATGGTTTCTAACATTGTTTAAGTAGAAAGGGGAGGATTGTGCATTTTACACATTCTCACAGTACGGAAGTAGTATTGATTCTCTTTTTTTAAAAAATCCAGTTTAACTGAAATGCATTGACCTGTCTAACTATTTGTCTAAACAGTTTAAAAAACACACACATGTGCGCACACATGTACACTAAACTGGAAAAGCAAGGCGACACACAGCTATTTTTTTCCTGAAAATGGTTTCCCATTAGATGCTAATCATCTGTGAAAATAATGGGTGTGAAAATCAGCAAAAGCATTCATGAATTTTGTAAGGTGTGTAGACAGATGGGGCTCTGCCTCTCCTCAATGATAACCTTGAACTGTGAAAGACAAAGAATGGGAAAGAACGAAACAGGTTGCTATAGGCAGAACTGGGGAAGCTGAAAAACTTAGAAGGTTGGTCATTCAGTGTTATCAAAGCTGCATATAAGAGACTTTGGGGAATATTCCTCTGGATAAGCACTGTCCTTATTTCCTGGTTTTCATAGCCCTAGTGAAATGCTTCACAGTCAAACTGGACCAAATTCTTAAAGTTGTCTGGAAAAAAGTGTGTATTGGGAGGGAGGGGTGTCTATCATAATTCCAGCAAAGGACATTTTCATGCACATGATGCAGAAAATTCAAAATTTCTATGTGTATTACATAAACACATTCCAGTTTTAGTTCATCTGTTTATATTCACTGTTTATTGTTTTTAAAGGAGGTAACAAGCCTCATACAAATTACTACAATAAAATATGTCCTCTTAGCTGGGCTCAATGCACTGAGCTTCAATGGATTTATGGGGTCTCTCTGGGATAAAGGTCTGGGGGGATGAAGTGAGGTTCAGTGGGACTGGGGATACAGAGGAGTTAGGGTGCAATGAGATTCAGTGGACTTGGGTTCTTTGTGTGGAAGGGGATGCAGTAGGATTCAGTGGCATTTCAGCTCTCTATAGGGTTTAGGGTTTCTGATCTTTGAAGGGTCTCTGAGGATAGAGGCAGGGAGTTCAATGACAATCAGTAAGGTTGGGGTCTATCTGCAGGCCCGGCCAAAGAGTTTGAGGGGCCCAAGGTGGCATGTGGTGGTTGGCTGCACCACGTGGCTGGGCAGCTCCCAGTGAGGGCAGTGAGCGAGAAGCCAGGTGGGTGGGGGCGGGCGAGTGCTAGGCAGTGTGGGGCCCTGAAAGCGCGGGGCCCAAGGCAACCTCCTTGCTCACCTTGCCCTTAGGCCGGGACTGTCTATCTGGGGTTCTGAGTTCAGTGACAGTCAGTAGGGTTGAATGTAAAGTGATGAGTCACTCCCATGCTCCAGCCAATCCACAAGATAGGAACTAATCTGGTGACACTCAGGGCAGACATATAGGCCTTACAGAGGAACAGCAGCTCAGTCTGCTAAATGTCACTCCAAGCCTTAGAACTCCCTCCTGCCTCAGGAGCAGCAACAGATTCCCCAAGACTTAGCCTGCTCCAATCTTGCTCATGCTCTTGCTCCTGCCCTCTTCCTAATCCTGCCTCAGCCTTGCTGTCAATCTGACCTTGCTCCAACTCTGCTCTGGGCTCCTGATTCCAGCTCTAACCAGTAGGCCTGACTGTCATGGCTGCCAAAATTTCAGGAAGTGGTTTCCTTGGGAGCAATGCTTATTCATTGTTTCAGCTGTAACTAAACAAAGGGGCTTTTAAATGTTAAATGTTCCCTCATGCAGGCCTGATAACATTCCCATCAGGTTTTCTGTCATTTGTTGTTTCTCTGGGGCTAAGGAGCCTGTTATATTAAAATAGTGAGCCTGTTATATTTCTTTGGGTGTGTCTTCACAGCAAAGTTATTTTGGAATAACAGCTGTTATTCCGAAATAACGATGTGAGGGTCTATACAGCAATTCTGTTATTTCAAAATAATTTTGAAATACCGGATGGCTTATTCCAACTTCTGTAAACCTCATTCTATGAAGAATAATGCCTATTCTGAAATAGCTATTTGAAATAAGGCATGTGTTAGATGCTCCGCTTCTACTATTTCGAAATGGCCCCTCGCCAGGGCCATTCTAAGTTATTCCTCCTGGGGCTCTAAATCAAGATAGCACGTCTACATTAGGGAAGCCTGCCTCCGACTAATTTGAGGTTCCCTGCAGCGTAGATGTGCTATTTCGATATAAGCTATTTTAGAATAACTATTCCGGAATAGATTATTCCCAAATAACTGTGCGGTGTAGACATAGCCTTTCAGTCCCTGGTTCCTGTTTTTAGGGTGCTGTGTTAACCCTGATGTTTTCCACTTCAACCTATTAAGCCCCATTTGTCCATCTCTGATCCTTTTTGGTGGTCACAAGAGACCTCAAGTATAACATGCCCCCTCTCACTTCTCCCAGCCTCTGGCTTATTGGCTGTGCCAGACCCCCTTAAAACTACTACATCTGCTGCTCCCCAGACTTTACTCCATTTCCTCAAGAACAATTCTTGCTGTTTACATGATCAGCACATGAAGGAGTCAATGAGGAGGAAGTGGCGGGGAATGGAGGGAAGACCAGAGTGTTCTATAAGGGCGCCTCTACACTGCACCCAGAGCTCAAAATAGCTACGCAATTTGAGCTACGCAAATTTTGTAGAGTATTTTGAGTTAATTTTGAAATAGCTTATTTTGAAACTTGGTGCTGTCTACACAGCACTTATTTCAAAATAAATCGCTATTCCGAAATGTCCCTTACTCCTCGTGGAATGAGGTTTACAGGGACATCAGAATAGTGAGCCTGTTATATTTCAAAATAACGTGCGCGCTCAAAAGATGCAGAATAGTGACTGCAGTGGTGACATAGCCTAAGACGGCAGCTCTGGTAGAAGCTGTATGTTACCCACAGTGACCATCTTTGGGGGAGTATGCAGCCCTCCACAAATACTTTAATCACTGAGTCTAAGTGTTTTAAATGGTTCTGTATTTTATTGCGTATGGACAAGTTTGACTTTTCTGTGGAACATTTTGAAATATTTGAGAGTGATAACTGAGCAAAATATTATTATGAAAACATATCTTCAATCTTACAAAAATTCTCATTTACAAAATACAAACTTATTCTTTCCCTAACATGAATGTAAGTACATTGGATGTATATTATTTATCATTTGTATATTTGAGTGAGACCCATGCCGCAGATTATTAGTAGTAGTAGTATTAGAATGGGTTTATTCCTGTTGGTTCCTAAGGTATGTACAGGGGCCAATCAGGTGGAGGCACTGCCACTTTTAAATTCCTTTAGTAGAAAGGGACAGCAGCAGAGGTCTAGATTCCCTAACACAAATGCGTTCCCATCTCTCCATACATGTTTTCATTTTGTGGAATTATAATAATTTTAGTTCTGTTATAGAGTCTGCATAGCCTGGTGTGTATCTAGATGAGAGTCTGTACCACACTTAATATAAAAACCAATGAATAGTCTAGTAGCACCTTAAAGACTAACAAAACATGTAGATGGTATCATGAGCTATCATAGGCACAACCCACTTCTTCAGATGACACTGTCATCAGTAAGCTACTGTCATCAGCTGGGTAGCGTGTTGCGGCTTGGATCACCACTGACCCACAGACCTGGTTGGTGTGTTGCGGCTTATATCCCCACCGACCCAGTGGCTGCCATGCTGCCACTGCTGGGGCCCTGGGCTAGGACGCAGTGGAGCAAGTGGGCCTGCGTCCCCCTTGCCAGCCCTTCCCTTGGGTGGCAGGCTCCCCCCGTAAGGAGAGAAACCCCTGCGCTTGTCAGCTTTCCAGCAGCAACGAGACACGACCCCTGGCTTAGCCTGTAGACAAGCAAAGTGAGCGCCTACACCGTAAGCCAGTGTAGTGAGTCAGCATGGCCTATTTGAACTATTTGCATTGTTTAACTGTGCATGGACTGTTTGTTTATAGATTGTTGTCCTGCCCTCACACCAGGCCTGGCCTCCCAAACTTTGGCTTGGCCTGCAGACAGGCCTGAGCCTTAAACTGGTAAATTAACTGTTTGCTTGCTGCCCCGCCTCAAACAAGGGCATGACCTCTAGACTGCTGCTTGGCTTACTAGAAACTGCTTAACATAGACCCAGGCCAGGACCCTAGCAGTGGCCAGCTCTGAAGGCCTGGCAATGGCCCGGGCAGCCCAACCCAGTCCTCCCTCTGAGGGTAATGTGGGAGGGCCTTTCTTCTCTGGGGCTGGGGTAGTGCCTCTGGCCTTCTTGGCAGCCGAGCTCCAACTGAGCTTGGAGATCGTCTTTTTATACCTCTGGCCCTGCTTTTCTGTTTCTTGTGGGCGGGACTGGGTTGTTCTGGCACCACCAACCAAGGTGTCTTTGGGAGATTTTCTTCATGTGGGTCAATGGGAGGCCATGATGACTCACTACACCGGCTTACTGTATAGGCACTCACTTTGTTATTTTGAAATAACACTGCTGTGTAGACACTCCCTAAGGATGGATTGCAGCACACAGAATCTTCCCAACTGGAACATTCCCAATAAAGTTCAGAGACCCTTATAGTACAGGGGGGCACATTAAAAAGATGGAAATGATCAGCACCCTTGAATAAGCAGGGCCAACACAGAAATTCATTACTCCTTTTCTTACCTACTTTGAACTACTTTAGTAAAGGGCTTAATTTGCCCCTTTGTACTAAAGTTCAGTTTCATCCTTGGCCCAAACCACATAGGCTGAGCTCCTCTTATGAATTCACATAACTAACTCCCACTGAAATCCTTCTGAGGATCTGAGGCATATCCTAAATCCTAAAAGTCAATGGAAGTTTTGTCTGAAGAAGGACTGCAGGTTTTGGCCCTATATTTTTAGTGATAAAGTTTACACTAAACTTAAACTTTGTTATTTTTAAGTTGTTTTATTTAGACAGAAGTGTGAGTGTTTAACACTTCTGTAGATTACATTCATTCATTATTCTGTTAGGATTATGTGAACACATATGTGACTTGTGAATGATTTACACGGATCAGCAGTAGATTTATACTGACTAGTATGTCTGTTAGATATTTTATTTCTGGAATTTCCAGTTAAGCAACACTCACTTGTGAGATGAGTTGTTCTCCTTTTCGTCAAACACGCATGTCTTTGTTCTGCTAAATCTTTTATTATTACAAACATTTAAAGGCCTGACAGTAGACAGTAAATGTTCCAGGGTCAGTATAGGAGCTTAACAGTAAAAATTAGATATTATGATTAATAATCCATTTCATAAAAATATGTTCGTGACACCTATAACTTTTTTAATAAAACATGAAACTAAATATGGTTCAATAAAGCGTATTTGCAACCTCAAATGAATTACAGCTGAGTTTCATACAATCCATCTCTCCACTCTTGAGATTCCCTTCCCCCAACAATAGGTAAGCACTTTCCCCTTTCATTTTACTGTCCACAGGATTGCCTGTTTATTGACTCCCCACCCCCACCAGGCATCAGCTTGTCAGAGATGGCTGCCTGTCCTGCCGTCTCTTAGCCTCCTTTTTTGGAGTGTATGTGGCTGGCTCTCAGTGTAAGGATTCTTTCCCTGAAATCCCTCGTAAAAGCCTGTCCAGAACCAACAAAATAGTTCAACAGTGGCCATACTACTGCCAAATATAGAGGTAAAATAATATCTCTATAGTCCTACTTGAGGTTTTCCTGTTTATTCATCACACAATCTCATTAGCATTTCTGACAAAAACACATTGGAAGCTCATGTTCAGCTGATTATATATTGCGACTAACAAATCTTTTTCAATAACACTACTTCCCGGGGTAGAATCTCCAATTCTGCAAGTGAGGCCTATATTCTTCAAGTGTTCAAAAAAGAGCTAGATACATTCATGCAGTATAGGGCCACAATGACTCTTAGCCAGGATGGCTAGGAATGGTGTCCCTAGCCTCTGTTTGTCAGAGCCTGGGAATGGGTGACAGGGGAGGGATCACTTGATGATTACCTGTTTTGTTGATTGCCTTTGGGGGAACCCAGCATTGGCTACTGTTGGAAGACGGGATACTTGGCTAGATTAACTTTTGGTCTGACCCAGTATAGCTGTTCTTATGTTCTTATGATAGTATCTGGCCAATTCTCTTTATGTAAAGCTCCATGTCATTGCCATGACAGTTAAATACATGTACTGTATAAAGCAGCTCCTATTCTAAAAAAAATCAGAAGGCAATTAAGATGCGGTGTAATTTTGTGAGATCTTGACCGGATGCTTCATCTCTCTGATTTAATGTTTCACTTTTAAAGCAAAAATACTATTTCATGAGAAAATGTAATAAATAAAAATTAAATCAAAGAGACAAAGTATCAGGACAAGAACATTAATGGTTTTGAAGTAGTTTGAAAATAAATAACTTTTGACTTCAAAGCTCTCAAATAGTTTTAAAAACATGAAAAGAAAATTAGGGCTCAAAATTAGGTATGAGAGGATGATTGTGAGAACATTGTTAAGGTTGCATCAGAATTTTTGATTTCATCCCAATTAATGATTGGCTTATTATTAGAACTGGTAAAAAATTAAAATTTCAGTCCCATGGGAAATTTCAATATTTCAAAGTTTCTTTTTTTCCATGAATTGGGATGAAAAGTCAAAATATAGAAATTTGTCATGGAACATAAAGTTATATGTTTCATTTTGGTTTGACATTTATCTATGTCCACCTATCTCACAGGAATGGTAGTTTGGTTGCCTCCTGCCCTTCCCCTTCTCCTGTATGGGCTGGACTTCCTGATTCCCATGATGCGCTGAGACAATAAGACTCCTAGCATGCATTGCATCAGTTCAAACAGAGGAAGGACCATGGTACACTAAAGGACCAGTAGTCCAGCCCACAAAGCAACTTCCATAATGAAACACCGCCGCTCAGGCAGACTCGTAATAGTATGGAAATGACATAAAATATTTTGATTCAGCTTAATCAGAAACAATATATTTCATTTAGATTTCTTCAATGGAAATTTAAAAAAATCAGCAAAATAAAAGTAAGTTCAAAATTTCAGTTTTGAAGAAACTGCATTTGCCACTGAAAAACATTTTGATGGAAAGTTCCTCCCCAGCTGTAATTATCAACCTCAATTAAAAAATTGGGAAACTAAGGGGTGCAGAAGTGTCTAACTCACAGTCACAACATAGCATATCAATAGGGGTGCCTCTACAATGCACCCATAGCTCAAAATAAGCTAAGCAATGTGAGCTATGCAAATTGCATAGCTTATTTTCAGTCTATTTCGAAATAGCTTATTTCGTAATTTGGCACTGTCTATACAGCACTAAATTTTGAAATAGCCTACTATTCCAAAACATCTCTTATTCCTCATGGAATGAGATTTATGGGGAAGTTGGAATAGCGAGCATGTTATATTTCTAAAAAATTGACTTGCTGTTAAGATGCAGAATAGCTATTTCAGGATACCTCCGGTATATCCCGAAATAGCACTAAGGTGTAGACATAGCCTAGGACAGTGGTGCGCAACCTTTTTTCCACTGCGACCTCCATGGCTGGGCCAGGCCATTAGCGGCCACGCAGCATGGGGCTCAGATCCGGACGGCCAGGAGCCGGGCCTGGTCATTGGCGGACATGAGGCAAGGCGCTTAGACCCGAGCAGCTGGGGGTTGGGCCCGGCTGTTGGCAGCCACATAGCATGGTGACCCTCTGCCCAGGAAGATGTCCGTGACCCCCTTGGGGGTCACGCCCCACGGGTTGTGCACCACTGGCCTAGGAGACTAGAGTATAGAGCTCACTCATTCTGACTATTAAGCCTGGATTTAATTGCTAATCCTGTTTAAGTATTGTTATCACATAAGAGACAACACTGCCACACCCAAAAATTTGGAGATTAGGTATTATGGAAAGGGGTGAGGGGAAATGCAGTTAGTTTCTGAACTCAATAAAACAGGCAACATTTACTATTGTAACAGACACTCATAGAATGTCTAGCAAAATTAAACAGAATACATGTGAAATATATCTGAAGGTCAGAAATGTAGTCAATTAGCAGCAATTATACAGTTTCATACCCAAAACTCATTTTAATCAGGGAAAACACTAATAAAATCAGGATATGTGTCTGAACAGGAAACCTATTGTGTAGGAAACCTTTGCTCTTAATTAACATTTGTATAACCACTTTCTACAGATTACTATCTGATATGCTGTGTAGAGGAAACTATGTATTTTAGACTCAATTAAAGGATTAATTCCATTCTTTAAGTACAATATGGTAATCAGACATAATGGTTGTTTGCTGGAGGTGTACTGTATTTAATGAGTTGGTGGATTAAACAGTCCCTGTATTAAAAAGAATTATTGTATTTGTCATAAATTCCTTTGAGGATAAATTTACTTTCAACTAGTGGAAGAATTCTTTGATACCAAACATGAAGGATTACACGTAGGTGACAGGAGAGGGAGTGTGCATCTGTCAGGTGTGTGCCTGATCACAGGCCAAGAAAACTTACAAAGTAACCTGGGGCACATTACATTTGGAAACCAAGCCCTGCTATCAGAAATCAAAGAGTTTGATGCAGTTGAATGTTTTATATTTGAAAAGGGGGAAAGGGATAAAGGAATGCATTTGGAGTTTATTGTGTTTATGTACTTCTTGCACTTTTTTTTCTAGACTCACTAACCGCACAGTTAGAGGGCAACTGTGTTTATAACAGTATCTGTTATTATAGTGTAAAAACTAAACTGAAAAAAAGTTAAGAACCTTTAGATCTCGAATTCTTAACAAAAGCCCCAAGCCATCAGCGCAAAGGGCAAGTTGTTTTTATAACTTGGAGCTCTTGTGGGTGGATATTTTTCATTTGCTGCTTCAACACTAGACAGTTTCATATAAAATTTATTTTGAGGGAATTTTGCAGTAAAATGTTCTAACCCTTCCCACCTATGCCCACGTTGGACATGGTTGCTAATTGTGGAAAGATCTGGGTTACGAGCAATTGTTCTTGTGATTTTGGAGAAATGTAATTTGTTTTCAGGGTAATTTAAGGCTTTCATTTAAAGCCAATGCAATGTCTTGAATGATCCCTTTCATTTATAGAGCTCTAGGGCCAGATGTAGCACCTTTGTACTGCTCTGGTGGCATAGAAAATTCAGACGAATGCAAAACTTGGAGAAGAAGCAGTAATTAAGGTGAGGAGCATAGTAGAAGAGAAAAGGATGGAGATTAGTAGAAAGTTGACATTCAAGGATTGATTGAAGAGCTGGGGATCTAGAGTTCTATGGAGCTCCTTAACTTTATCGCTTGGTTCCTGACTCCCCATGGTTTCCACTGCCCCACAGAGCACCATAGCTCCCACCCCCGGCTCTATTACCATATAAGGCAAAAATGTAAGCACCAAATGAGTTAGACAGCTACAGCATTCGGCAGCAGTTGGGTGTGGGGTTGTGAATACCAGTGGGCTCCTGAACTGTCAGTTAGGTGTCTAACTCCCTTTGTTAGATTCACAAAGGGAGTTAGATGGCAAAAACACAGGATACATCTAGCTAATTGTACGCTGGAGAGAAAATTCATTACTGATCCCTGAAGACAATCACGTAAAGCCATGAAGCATGAGATTTGATTATAGTTATTATCTTAATGCAGGGTTGCAAGTGTTATGAGCATGTTGAGAGCAATGCAGACCGTCTTGTTCCCCGTATGGCTCATGAAGGAAGGGAAAGAACAGGGAGACTCACGGAGAGACAGATCCCAAGGTCAGAAGGGAACACCATGACCAAAGGTGAAAGTAAGCCGGTGTGCCCTACAGCAGGGCAGGGCTATGGGTGCTGCCTGTGTGATGATAAAAAAATGGGAATGCAACAGCTGGTCAACACAGTTACTGTGGTCCAGCCAACCCTGGGGATCAGGCAGCTGAGCCAACCTCAGGGATCTGGTGTCCAGGAAGTATAGTGGCTGTACTCCCAGTCCCAACCTCTCCCCGCACACACCCAGTCACCTGCCCTGAGCCCCTCCATCCCCCTGCAACTCCTGCTCTGACTCCTGAACCCCCATACCCCTGCCCTGAGCCCCTCCTATACATCCATCTCCTGCCCTGATTCCTGCACCCCTTCCCCCACATCCCTACCCCTTGTCCCTTAGCTCCTCCACAGCCTCATACATCCCAACCCTGTGCCCTGAGTGCCCCCTTGGGGTGAGTTGCAATACAACAGTACATGTAAGACATTTAAGTTACTTTTACCCCAACTATGCCCCGGCCCTCCTCCTTCCCTCTCTCACCCCCACAGTTTGAGGTATCTTTTCCATATGTAGGTTCTTATTCACAGTGATAATTCATCTTCTTAACCTTCTCCTTGATGTGCTGAATACATTGAGCTCCCTAAGCCTCATATTGTTTGTAAGGCCTGATTTCCAGCTACTGGATCATTTTGGTGGTTTTCCTTTGAATGCTCTCCAGTGCTTCCACATCCTCTTTGAACTGCAGGCACCAGGACTTGATATAGTTTTCTACTAGTGGTCTCACTAATGCTGTGTACTGAGGCCAGGACACTTCCTACTTCTTCTCAATATTCCACTTTCCAAGGATTAGAGTAGCCATTTTGCCACAGCATCATACTGAGACTGTATGGTGAGAGGCTTATTCACTTTGACCCTCGACTGAAAGCTCCAAATGCTACCCTTTTCTGTAATTCTTCTGACTTTTGTGCTGTTGTGCAGGTGTAACTGAGTGCTGATTTTATAGACTCATAGACCTTAAGGTCAGAAGGGACCATTATGATCATCTAGTTTGACCCCCTGCACAATGCAAGCCACAGAATCTCACCCACCCTCTCTTAGCATAATCCTCTCACCTATATCTCAGATATTGAAGCCTTCAAATAGTTTGAAGACCCCAAGATGCAGAGAATCCTCCAGCTGTGATCTGTACCCCATGCTACAGAGGAAGGCGAAAAACCTCCAGGGCCTCTGCCAATCTACCCTGGAGGAAAATTCCTTCCCGAACCCAAATATGGCGATCAGCTAAACCCTGAGCATGTGGGCAAGACTCACCAGCCAGACACCCAGAAAGTTCTCTATAGTAACTCCTATCATCCCTCCATTGACCTATTTACCACTGATAATGAATGGTCAATTAGTTACCAAGATCATGTTATCTAATCAAAACATCCCTTTCATAAACCCATCTAGTTTAATCTTGAAGCCAGATAGATCTTTTGCCCCCACTACTTCCCTTGGAAGGCCGTTCCAGAACCTCACTCCTCTAATGGTTAGAAACCTTCGTCTAATCTCAAGTCTAAACTTCCTACTAGCCAGCTTATATCCATTTGTTCTTGTGTCCACATTGGTATTAAACTTAAATAATTCCTCTCCCTCCCTGGTATTTATCCCTCTAATATATTTAAAGAGAGCAATCATGTCTCCCGTCAGCCTTCTTTTGGTTAATGTAAACAAGCCAAGCTCCTTGAGTCTCCTTTCATAAGACAGGTTTTCCATTCCTCGGATCATCCTAGTGGCCCTTCTTTGTACCTGTTCTAGTTTGAATTCATCCTTCTTAAACATGGGAGACCAGAACTGCACACAGTATTCCAAATGGGGTCTCAACAATGCCTTGTATAATGGCACTAACGCCTCCTTATCCCTACTGGAAATACCTCGCCTAATACATCCCAAGACCGTATTAGCCTTTTTCACGGCCATGTCACAATGGCGGCTCATAGTCATCCTATAATCAACCAGGACTCGAGGTCCTTCTCCTCCTCCATTACTTCCAACTGATGTGTCCCAGCTTATAACTAAAATTCTTGTTATTAATCCCTAAATGAATAACCTTACACTTCTCTCTATTAAATTTCATCCTATTGCTATCACTCCAATTTACAAGGTCATCCAGATCTTCCTGTATGATATCCCGATCCTTTTCTGAATTGGCAATACCTCCCAACTTTGTGTCATCCATAAATTTTATCAGGACACTTCCACTTTTGGTGCCAAGGTCAGCAATAAAAGATTAAATAAAATTGGCCCCAAAACTGATCCCTGGGGAACTCCGCTAGTAACCTTCCTCCAACCTGACAGTTCACCTTTCAATATGACCCCGCTGTAGTCTCCCCTTTAACCAGTTGCTTATCCACCTCTCAACTTTCATATTAATCCCTATTTTTTCCAGTTTAACCAATAATTCCCCATGTGGTACTGTATCAAATGCCTTACTAAAGTCGAGGTAGATTAGATCCACTGCATTTCCTTTATCTAAAAAATCTGTTACTTTTTCAAAAAAGGAGATCAGGTTGGTTTGGCACGATCTACCTTTTGTAAAACCATGTTGTAATTTGTCCCAATTGCCATTAGCCTCAATGTCTCTAACTACTTTCTCCTTCAAAATTTTTTCCAAGATTTTGTCCTACAGTGTTTATCTCTATTAGCGTAGTTTATTACATGAACTAGGAAGTGGCGATGCACTTTAAGTAAAAACGTGGAAGAAAAGCTTATCGCTATATCACACTATTTATGTGAAACTAAACTTTGTGATATATCTGGTTGAACATCTTCTTTAAGTCTCATTACATGGCAAAGTGAAATGATTTTCATTTCTTATATGTGATTAAACTCACGTTCATGGGCTGATTAAGGTTTAGAATCTTTTATTTGAAAAAAATAGACTTCCAAAGTGAGCATCTAATGCTACAGTATGACACTCTGTGAGACCATTAAATTTAACCCTTCCTTCAGACTCACTCCGGGGGTGATTTCAATTAAATTTGTTCAAAATTTATCAGTTGCCTGCATATAGGCATAAATGATTCAAAGCCACTTACATATTCACTGAGTAGAATTTATTGAAGGGTACATACTATTGTTATATCTTTTCACAGTTTCTTCATAACTTTACTTAATAGGAGTTTCTATTATTTAAATTTATTGTCCTCCACATTAAATGTTCTTGTTCTTTCAGAAATAATTTCCTATGCAAATTTCAAGAGCACCTCTAAACTCCAAAATTGCCTCTTCTCTATACCTATGTTGGCATTTTTCAGAGGAAAAAAACATGGCATTTAAACTACTAATGACTAAGACAGAAAAACTGCTATCGATTGGCATGGGATGTGCCTCAGTTGATTTTGTTGCTTTTTTTTAGATGAAATAATAGATTCTGCTCTTAGAATGCATGTTGATTATGGGTGCTGTGTTTTAAAGTGAAGCAAATGCATTAGTGGTAAGAAGACAAACAAGTAAAAGGACATAAATATCTCAGAGATAACATTAGATAACAGGGTAGGTACTTAGCACACAATAAATGTTTTTTTAAATCCGTCTACAAGAACCTATTAGACATTCCTGTGCTCTTAAGAATTTATCTACAAGAAGCCATTGGACAAGATAGGCACTTTGTAATTCTTCATCTAACTGTGTGTGAAACCACTGATTATATGCCTATGTAGCTGACTCTCAAGTCTGCTTGCTGTGATTCATCCTTATACACGTATTTGTAAACACATTCAGGAACTCCCCCAGTTACAAACATCTGACTTACTAACATCCACACATACAAACAAAAGTTCATCTGCGCCTTCAGGAATAAACAATGGCACAGATGGTGGTGTGGAGCACAAGTGCAGGCCAGAGGATTCCAAAGGAGCATCCCACAAGGAGGAGAGGGGGAATGGGGCTGACTGTAGGAGCTGGCACAGAGTCCATGGTGAGGGGAGATGGTAGCAAGAGGGGGTGTGGTGACTGGGGGATGCCCAGAAGTCCTCTTCTGAATCTTCACCTACCTCCTCATGAACCTCTAATTAAACCTGCCTTTCCTCAAGCACCAGCATTCAAGGTTAAATGAAAAACTCTCTCTATTATTCCACATTGCAAATTTACAGTATTTCAGCTACATTATGGGTTAAATAGGCTTTTGTGGGCTAGTCTGGGAAACTAACTACCATTTATAACATTATTTGTATGGGGAAATGTGTTCCGAGTTCCAAACAATGGACTTACAAATGAACTTCTGGGACACAACCCGTTTGTAAGTTGGGGACTTCCTCTGTGGGATTTGTCTTTGGTTTTGGTAGCTAAGGAGAATATGTGCATTTGAACGCCACATGTCCATCAAACATGTCTGCAAATAAATTTAAATGTTACTTTGCTACACAACATATTAAGAAAATAATTTTCCAATATTATGTACAGCAAAATACTTTGCCAGGAGAAAGAGAGGCATCAATTATAACTTTTATATGTTACTAGACCTCAAGTTGGTCAGAATGTTCCATGATACCTTTTGAAAACTTATTAATACAGATTGAACTTCTCTAGTCCAGAACCCTCAGGACCTGGCTGGTGCAAGAACAGAAAATTTGCTTGACCACAGGAGATCATGTTTTCCTAGCATCATTACCAGCACTTCCACTGCTAACTGAGCTCTTAGAAGACATTTAGGGGTAAATGTAGAGCTAAATAAAAGCACAGAACACTGAGAGCCAGGACAGGTGGCTGTAAACAAATTTTATGGGACTGTGAGAAATGTGGCCACACCCATGATAAATGGACAGGGGGCATCTGGCTAACTAAAATCACTCCGGACCATGAATGTTGCTGGACCAAAGAGTGCTGGACTAGAGAGGTTCAACCTGGAGCAGATTGCATACAGTTAGCCATGAACTCTATTCTAAAATGATCGATTCTGTCACCTGTATGTCATGCAGAGCGTTAATTGTTCCATGAGTATTGTATTCAATGAAGCTACTCAAGGAGTAACCGACAATTCACAGTAAGTAAGAGTGGCAGAATTGGGCTAATGCAACCAGAGTTAAGTTTGAATCATCCCTTATAAAGAATAACAACTCTCTTTTTTTTTCTCTAGAATTGCTCAGTCATCACAAGCAATTCATGAACCTTTTCTGAAAGTGTGCTGTATTGTCTGCTTTCTCTCAGATAAGTTAAGATATGTTTGAAAGATGACTGGCATAAATCACTGTACAGTAGTAGACAAGTATGCTTCCGCATTGTGACATGGCTCAACCCAAATCCACAGATGAATGATCAGCACCCACCTCAGGCTATCACATTACTATTATATATCTATCTAACAGTTAGACAAATAACTGGTGGGAATAAGCTAGTTATTACTTAGTCCTGCCTTGAGTGCAGGGGACTGCACTAAATAATCTAATTGAGGTCCCTTAGGTCTGGCCTACACTACATGGGAAGGTCAAAGTAAGATATACAACTCCAGCTATGTAAATTATATAGCTGGAGTCTACGTATCTTAAATCCTCATCCACACTGTGGGAGGTTGGTGAGAGCATTTGCTCCCGTTGACTTCCCTAACTCCACACTAGGGGTATGAGTACCAGCACCGATGGGGGCACCCTTTGAGTTTGATCTACTGAGTCTATGCTGCACCCGCTAAATTGACCCCAAAAGATCAAAAACAGCAGCGTTGATCTTTCATGTAGTGTTGATATGCCCTTAAAGTCCTATCCTTCTGTGATTCTATTCCCCACTTCCTATGATCATCTTCTCAGCTTTCTCCACCAGCTATCTGCATAGGAGAATGGAACCAGCTGCTCATGAAGAATCCTACCTGCCCCTGCTCAGAGGGAGAACATGGAAAATTAATAGGTGTTCACTTTTATTCTTCAGCAAGGAGTCAACTTTCTTTAAACATCTCAGTTATTCAAAAGCCGAGATACCATTCTCAGACATAGAAGGTATTTAAGGGACTATATATACCTGTGACTGTAAATATCATGGAGAATTACTGCAAAGGGTTACTCGGGTTAATGCTATAGATTTTAGGCAATGACAGACACTTTACAGTTCATTTTGATTAATTTGGTCTCTTGGGGCATGTCTACACAGCAGGGCTAAAGCTGAAATAAGCTACGCAACTTGAGCTACGTCAATTGCATAGCTTAAGTCGAAATAGCTTATTTCAGCTTTTGGTGCTGTCTACACAGCAGGAAGCCCAAGAAAGAGCACTCTTTCTCAGAGGCTGTGTCTAGACTACACAGTTCTTCCGGAAAAAGATACGCAAATTGTGAACTGCAATTTGCGTATCTTCTTCCGGTTCTTTTTTCGGAAGAGGCTTTTCTAACATTTGGCCTGTCTACACCGGGCCAAATGTCGGAAAAAAAACCCCTTTTTTGGAACATCCCTTCTTCCTCATAAAATGAGGTTTACAGGGATGTCGAAATTTTTTTTGGAAGAGCAGATGTGTTTCTTGGATGTGGCAGAGTTTTTCTGGAATACGTCTGGTATCCCAGAAAAACTCTGCAGTCTAGATGTACCCTGACTTCCCTTACTGCTCATAAAATGAGGCTTACAGAAGTCAGAGTAAGAAGTCCTCCAGCTGGATGTTATTTCAACATTGCTTGTAGTGTAGACGCAGACTATGTTATTTTGGAGTAACATCAGTTATTCCAGAATAACACTGCTGTGTTGATGAACCTTGTAGTATAACATTATTCAGTGACTGGGGCTGGGACATAGCAAAATAGATGTAGCACCAAAAGACACTACATACTGTTGTAAAAACTCCTCAGAAAGGTACAGCTGGTCATGTATGTGTTTGAACAGCACCTTGCACAATGCGGGTCTTGGTACATGTCTAGGGCTCCTGGACACTACAATGCTACTGTTATTCCTACTGATGATATAAGAGTATCTAGTCTTTAGTTTGGTAGTTTTCAAATCATGTGCAAACATTATTTCTAGCTGCTTTGGAGGTCTTAAGAAACTGTAATGTGTTTTGCAACTGCAGCACACTATTCTACATCATATAGCTAGGAGCTTTTCTGGGAAAATCTGAAACCATTTGGCGGCTGTTGGCAGGCAGGATACTGGGCTAGATGGACCTTTGGTCTGACCCAGTATGGTCATTCTTATGTTCTTATGTTCATACCTTGTGTTGCTTGGGTCCTTCAGGGCAGGGGGTTGAGGGTATGAGGGGTGCAAGAGTTAGGGTTGGGGAAGGAGGAGGGGCTCAGGATGGGGGGAGGGTGCAGGAGACAGAGGAGGAGGTGGGGTTCAAGGTGGGGTGGGGATGCAGGAGTCAGGGAAGGTGCTTGGGAGGTGTGGGGAGGGCTCAGGGCAGGGGGTGATATTGGCTGGCAGTTGCTCACCAAGGCCAGTGTGGGACAGTGCATGCCATACTGCCCGGCAACTGGCAGATTCCCTGGGCCATCCCAGGGTGCCTGGGGCAATGCAGCCTGCCAGCCATCTTCTTCCTGGGGCTGGCACAAGGCAATAGAGGCTGTGCAGCCTGCCTCCTGGCTGGTCCCTGGGCTCAGCCCATGGTGATGGGGGCCATGCTGCTCCACTAATCCAGGGCAATCCAGGGCAGTGGAGACCATGCTGCATGGCCAGGAGCTGCTCCCAAGAGCTCAGGTGTTTGCTGTCCCCTTCAAGGTCATTCGGGAATAAAACTGTCCCTGCTACCATAGCCCTCCCTTTTCATTTGATGAGAAACAACCACATTCCATGCATATTCTATTTCCGTGAACAACCAAACTCTTACTTTGCTTTAAGTTATGATAAGAGGAAGCTGCATACCAAATTTGGTGGTCTTATCTCTTACCGTTTTGGAGGAGTTCTTGATCAAATGGACTGACAGCTAGACGGACAGACAAACAGATGCACATTTCTAAAATATATAGTAAGATTAAACCACATTTTAAGCATTAATATATAATAAAGATACAATTTCAGTAGAATTATTATTATAAATTAATTTCTTTGTGATTCGGTAATTTTAATGCAATCTGAATGCAGCATTTTATATTGTTTATAGGATACTTGCTGTACTCCTTATGTGGGCCAAATCCTTCCATTGAACACAATAGCAAAACTACCCTCAGCCTCAACCAGAGCTTTGGCTTACTTTGGAATAGAATGTGGGAAAACGTGAATATTGGCCTTTGACACTAATTTAAGGATTTTAAAGTAAAAAAAAACCTATGGTAACTGAAGAATGTTCAAGCCATTGTTTTTGACTATTGTTAGAATTACAATTATAATCAGATTTTACTTATGAGGCAAATTTCAAAGACAGGAGTATCCAGACGTTAGAGAAGTAGGATACCATTTTCAGGTCACATTTGCAAAATGTATGAGCTTTAAAGCCCTGTGATATATTAGCATCCTAGAAGTGCTTTGTGTTGTCACAAGATGTAAGACTTCTATAACTGGTCTGCACTAGCTCTCCCATGCCTCTGTGCACTGAAGCTAAACAAATTAGGTATTTCACAGGGTAGCTTAATACAGACCTTGATTTTAATACCATCGTATATAAATGTTAATACTAGAACTCTTAAATAAGGTAAGTAGGAGGAGAAAGAAATCTTAAAGGGAGAAACAGTTTTGTCTGTATGACCCTGTAGTCAAACCTCTCTGTGATTAAAATATGTTAATCCCCCCGCCCATTTTTCAGTAATACCAAGGAAAATTTTTATTTCAAGTGCTATACTAGAAAATAATTTAAGGTAATCACAACCCATAAGGCAAGAACATTTTTATTGAGATTTATTTATATGGCTCCTTAAAAATGCATGGTCTTTCACAAAGAAAATGAGTCAAGATCCCTGTCTCAGCTAGTTTACAATTCACAATAAATTCTTACATTATCCACTTATTATTGGACACATTGAAACTCTTACTAACAAAACATGTCTCCAGACATATTGCCCCTTTTCCACCCAATGCACAATCTCAGTTGATTAATCACTTTTAAGAACCATTTGATGCCACTCCTTAATCTACAGATCAATACGTTAAAAGAATGTATGGTACTGAATACCCCTTATGGAGTTTGCCTATGATATGGAACTGTATGTTAACATATGCAATAAACAGCATATATATGTAGAAGTAAATTTAATGTACATGAAATGGTGAAATCATATAGTGATGTCTGTCATGAATGTTTCATATTCATTTTCTCTGTGTTTGATAATTCAGACAAAAAGGACAAATATTATTTCTTTGTGTGTGGAAAACATATTACTGCCCTCTGTCAACGTTGTAGTAAAAAATGACTCATATCACAAAAATTACTGTCATAGGGTATGTCTACACAGCAGTGTTATTTCAGAATAACATAGTGCGTGTCTACACTACAAGCCTTTATTTCGAAATAATGTGAAGCTGGAGGACTTCTTACTCCCACTCCTGGTAACCATCATTTCACAAGGAATAAGGGAAGTCAAAGGAAGAGTGTTTGGTATGGTTTTTGGTGCTGTGTAGATGGCGCCAAAAGCCGAGTTAAAGTATTTCTCCTTAAAAAATGAGGTTTAACAGTTAGTTTGAAAGAAGGGGTTTCTTTCGCAATAACCTCATCTACACAGTGTTTTTTATCTCGAAATAGGGTATTTCAAAATAGAGGCCGGACGCGATTATGCAAATTAAGCGCAGGAAATTCAAATCCACGCTTCATTTGCAATTTCGCTCGGCTGAATTTGCATTCCTCTCTCAAAAGAGGAATGCAGTGTAGACATACCCCCAGAAAGACAAAGTGGATGAAAAGAGGAACTGGAAATATAGCTGATTACAAGATTCTGTAACACACTAGTTACCTTTTTCTGTTCTATGACTGAAGAGGTTTTAACAGGCCACTCTACCTTGAATGGTCCCTGAGAATATGTGTTATCTTTTATTGGAACTTTTCTTAATTAATATCTTGCATTTAGCTTCTGCTGGTAAGAGGCACAGACTTACCACACAGAGCTCTTCTTTTCAGGGCTAGGAAAAGAACCCTTGAGATGACAAGAAAATGCAAGGTGAGACAGATTGTGTAGCATAAAAAGTTAACACATATTCTAAGGGACCATTCAAGGTAGAGTGGCCTGTTAAAATCTCTTCAGTCATAGAACAGAAAAATGTAAACAGTGTGTTACAGAATCTTGTAATCAGCTATATTTCCAGTGCCTCTCTTCAGAGCATGATTTTTAGGCTATATCTACACTAGAGACCACACAGCAGCACAGTTTTACTGCTGCAACTGCACCAATGCAGGGTCTCCCGCACAGCCATTCTATGACAACAAGAGAGCTCTGTTCCATCCGCATAATTAAACCACCCCCAATGGGAGGCAGTAGCTATATCAGCTGAAGAGTGTTGTCACAGCACTTTACCCATCGGTCAGTGTATTTTAGGTCAGTCGGGGTGTATTTTTTCACACCCCTGACCCACAAAAATTTTACTGACAAAAGTGCTTGTGTAGACATAGTTTTAGTATCTTGCAAAGTAATGAATTTAAACTCTCAGGCTCATATTTTGAAAATAATGTGCAGGTTTCCTTTGAGGATGAGAACTGACAGGTCACATTTAGAGTGATCACTTTGTGAAAAATGTTCACCTATAAGCACCCATTTTTTCTGCCAAAAATGGCCTTTACATTTTATGGGCATATCTGTCTTTCTGAAAAAATAAATGTAGGTCAAAATTCAGTGGTTTCAAGTGAACTTCCAAAATTATTTCTCTATATTAGTTCTCCAATCTGCTCATAATGGTTCCAAACACAGAGATTTTAAAAAGGTGTAAATAAAAATGTTATTTTCCATTTATTATAGCACTTTTGTCTCCAAAGTTCCCAAAGCTCTCCATATACAAACGAGATATAGCAATACTGAAAGGCAGCTCTCTTTTAACAGGGCAAGGTAACAAAAGATAGGTATACACTACACTGTACAACAGTAGAGACTGAAGAAGTTTTGGTTAAGATCACGAGGGAAAGCACCACTCTCATGCAAAATGCCATGACAACTTAAATGTCCATATAAATAAGATCAAGTTTCCATTTTTAATGTCTCATTTGAACCCTGAGTGACACTACATTTCAGATAATTTAATTTATCTTTAGTAACTGAGAAGGCTGACGACTCAGTTGAAATTCGAACATAGTAGAAGCAAGTAATCTAGTTACACTTCTGCAGAAACACAGTGTTTTGTAAAAAGTAACATAATTTCTCAGAGCCTTTGGCATAAAAATTGAAGCATCAAATTCTGCAAAAATCAAGGTATTAATGAAGCTTTTATTCTGCTAAAAAGTCTCACTACATGAATGAGAAAAAAATTGATTTTAAATTGTGTGATGTCAAAAAATCAGACGTGTTGAGTCCTAAGTTTTTTGAGTCTCACAGGTGAGCTGTGAGAGCTGCAAAGTCTGCATACACTATTGGAGATGCACTTGACATTATTGTGTGGCTTGTAATGTCAAACATGGGCCCCTTTGGCCTGTTCTTCCTGTCAGTTCATGCACGAGAGCCAGCCAATTTAGCCACTCAGGGGACCAGCTTGGCAGATGAAGAACCCAGATGCCTAGCTATGGATTTTACTTTTCCAGCAGTGGCATCTGAGTCTGGCTGGCCTTTAACCTTTCTTACTGCAAACTGTATAAGTCTGCTGTGTGGCTAGTCTTTTAGTAAAATAGGTTTTCCTCCTGGGAAACATCTGAGTCATCTGTAATTATGAAAGCTGTGAATATAACATGTTCTGTTATATTGTAACATATTACACAACGTGCATAGGTACTATCTTGCAAACGGAACTGGAAATCCATGTCTAAGATCCGGAGATCTCATTTCATCTTATAAAATGCATTCTTTATCTGAACTTGATTGTTGTTGCCCAAATGGCAAAGAAGTCACCTTTGGTATATTATATCATACCAAATTGTGACCACACAATATGATATTATATTACAATTGATTGGGCTAGATTCAGACTTTAAGTATGCCCATTATATTAATGATCCATTCCTTGAATCTGAGTACTGAATCCTCTCATAAGTATAGAGTATCCCCCTGTGCTCCTGAAATTTTATAAGTCTTCTGATGTGCTTAAATTTGAGAAATGTGCATATACATTTTTCTACATTCTAGGACTAGAGGCTCTACTCCAAAGCTGCTTCTGTGTTGTAATGTTTTGTTTATATGAAACAAAACCAGCTCTGTCTTTGACTCTTTCTAAGCATTTATTACTAGGTAACTCAATTTATAATTGTCATGTTTCTGTTATAAGTGAAACACCTTTTATTCATTCCACTCCAAAATATTTGAAACATAAACTTATTCTATTAGGGTACATCTACACTACAGCGTAATTTAGAAATATCTAATTTCGAAATAGTTATTTTGAAATAAGATATTTTGAAATAACGTGTCTATACACAAAATGCATTTCAAAATAGCATTTGGCTATTTCAAAATAGTGCGTCCACGCTGAGTGGACGCTGAATCGCATTTAAGGCCATCCGGAACCAGATCCGGCAGGGCATCAGGTCAGGAGTTACTTTGTGTGGCTGCTTCCTGAGGCTATCTGAGGCCTGTGCTTAAAGGTACCCGCCCTGGACACCGGTTCTCAGCTTTCCCTGCTTGCTTGCCTACCTCGATGAGGGTCAGCAAAGCATTTTGTCTCTGCGTGCTCTGATTGCCCTCACTTGGGACACCACAGCACTCTTCAACATGGTGCCAGAGTTACCCCTGGGCACTCTGGTGCTTCTCGTGGATATGTTGCTGAGAGCCTGGCTGCACTTTCTGCAGGCTGCCATCCGGAAGGTCCATCGGGGGGCTGTCAGTATCCAGGAGGCCCTGTGGGAGAGCTTCCACCCTGAGGAGCACTAAGAGCCTCCCTGGTCTGCCCCACTGGGGGCTTGTGCCTCATTCCTCCCTCACGTCCTTCCATTTACCCCCACCCCCCAGCCCCTCTTCCTGATGTCAAATAAAATACATGTATTTTCATGAACACAAACTCTCTTTATTTAACAAAACTGGGGGGGAAGGGAATGAAACTCTGGTGAGACTGGGGAAAGGAGGCGGGAGAGGGGAGAAGAGAGGGTGGGATAGGGGAGGGGGAAACCTGGAAGGAGGGAACTGGAAGGGGGAAGGAAGGGGAAGAAGGAGGAGGGGAAGTTCAGGGCTCAGGGTTGGGGGTCTCGCTGGACCAACTTGATTTTCATGCGAACCTGCTCCTGGGTTCGCATGTGGCCTTTGGTGGCCAGGCTACCAGCTATCCTGCCATAAATGGCCACATTCCTCCGTCTAGTGCGGAGATCATAGATGCTGGGGGCATCCCCCCAAACCTGAATAAGGTCCATGATCTCCACCCTGGACCAGGAAGGCACCCGCCATCTCTGGCCCCTGGCAGGCTCCTGGGAGCTAGCAGACTGCTCCTGGGGAGTGGTGGAGGGCTGGCTGCCAGTGGCTTGCTGGCTCATGTTTTGGGGCCATTGGTCAGGGACAGTGACTGCTGGCTCTGGGCTGAAAGGCTTGGAGCTGGCACAGGCACTGTGGCCAGAGTCAACCTCTTTAAGGGATCTGGGGAGGGGGGAAGGGAGAGGAGTGTTCTTGGTTGAGGCTGGAGTTGCCACCAGGGCACCCTGGGAAGGCTGGAGGCCCCCTATTTCGATTTAAGTGTCTACACAGCACTTATTTCGAAATAGCAATTTCAAAATTGGCGTTATTCCTCATGGAATGATGTTTACCAAATTGGAAATAAGCCTTCCGCTATTTTGATTTAATTTTGAAATAGTGGTTGGCTTGTGTAGATGCTAGGAAAGTTATTTCAAAATAACAGCTGTTATTTCAAAATAACTTTGCTGTGTAGACATACCCTCATATACCCTCATATCTTCTGAGTTCTATAAAGCAAATGCGTTGGGATAATTCTGATCTCAGTTAACTGTTAACTGTAATTCTGATCTCAGTTAACTATAACTGAAATAAGCACACGTCCCTTTACCTGATAATTTATTACACTATTGAAAACAATGACTCATACTTTTAAAGCATTGTTCTTAAAGCAACGTTCTTATGTGCCAAGTTATAAGTGCATACTAACTGCCCAGTTGTCTTTTAAATATTGTTTGTTTTCATAAATAAACAGAGGGGTGGTCATGTTAGCCTTTTTCAACAAAGCTATGGAGTCCTGTGACACCTTAAAGACCAACACAATTATTTGGCAATAAACTTTTGTGGGCTGGAGGCCATTTTGTCAGGTGCATCTGAAGAAGTGGACTCCAGCCTATGAAAGCTTATGCCCCAATAAATTGCCTGAGTCTCTAAGATGGCACAGGACTCCTCGCTGTATAAACTAGCAGGTTTCTAAAGCATCCGGTTATGCTGATCTTATTCTGTATATCTGGCATCAAATTTTCAAAAAGAATTTTTAGTGTCTCAAAAGTTTCTGAATAGTCCTAAAAAGATTATTCTATAGTATTAAAATGATGGAAATATTATTTTCTCATTTGATTCATAGAACTAAAACTTACTCTTAGGAGTTGGAGACGTACTATGAGGCCGGGAAATGACCAGTGCTAGTGCCATGTCCCACATTAGAACCATCCTACTAGTGCAAGGCAAACTAACTAGAGTCTTCTTTTTTAGAAGGTCAAAGCGCTGTGCAAACACTAGTGAATGAAACCTCACAACACACCAATGAGGTCAATCTATATTATTTTACAAAGGAGACTCAGAGGCACAGAGGAGTTAAATGACATTTTGAAGTTTGCACAAATGTGACAGAACCAAAAATTGAAGCTGAATTTCTTGGTTTTCAGTGCTGTGCTCTGAAAGGTCTTTCTTCCTCCATAATGATGGTTCAAGATCAGTAGTATGAAGGTATTTGGTGGGGCACTGACTAGTGCCCCTTTATAAAAGAAGAGTGTACCATCAGCAAGTATATGATACCATCAGCAACATTCTCATGAGTCAAGTGAGGGCCTGAGGGGGCAGAAACAATATACAGAGTGGGGATGCTGAGAGCCATTGAACCAAACTGTAAACCCTCTGTATAATAGAAACCACTTCAAGTCAAGGGGTGCAGCAGTACCCTCAATACTCCTGGTTCTACTATGTATGGGTCTGACCATGAACATTACCTGCCAAATAATGAACTTTTGAAGCTGTGGCATTCCAGAGTGTATAGTTAGTTCCCCCTGCCTGAGTGTTAAGTAAACTTCTTCCCCTGCTATGCCCAGGTGTGCTGAGGGTAAAGAGACTAAACGGTATATCACAGAGCAGCAGCCGATCCATGGTGAGCAGGCAAAAAACTTTATTGTAACTTTTCTAACTACCCAGAATACTTTGAGATGACTGAAACTTTTATATTACCACATAACAGTAAATGTAACAGAGCTACTTGCAGTTTGTTATGACAGGTGAGAAAAAACATTGCTTTAATATAGGAAAAATTGCAAAAACCATATGTTCTATATAGAAAATATAGGCTGTGTGCTGGGTGTCTGTTCAATGGTGAATTTTACTCGCAGGGCAAGTCTACTGTTGCTAATCTGATGAGGACAAGGCCACAACACTGCATAGTCTCCACACTAGCCAGTACCCCTCACTTGACTGACAGCCAGCAAACACACAACTTCCTGTACAAGTGCTGTGGAACTCCCACTCTTGTGCAAACCCTCTAACAGTTCCCATAGGAATTCTGACTTAGTCATTCTGCATGTCTCTGAGATTCCTGCTGCTGCACAGCTGCTTCACAACACACCACACCCCAGCTGCATGACAAGTTCTGTATGGAAAACCAAAATTTAGCTCTTCAGATATTTTTTCAGTGTGACAGCTATTAATCCATGTGCATTAATGGATACCAGGTATCTAAATCCCAAAGTGCCACTTTGCAAATGGATTTCTCAAAGCATGTGTTTAACATTGGCCACTTGATACTGTGCCTTCAACCTGAACTATGTTACTGTACATTAGGAATGGCTTTGTTTGATATAGAACTGAAGTAGGTTAACATGGCCGTATGTGTTGTGTGTATATCAGAATGACTGTATCTCTGAAAGTGATGTGTGTATTGCTGGAGGAGGGCACAACTGCTCATTGCTGGCAGGGGGCAGAATTGCTTTTTGACGTAAACTTTTTTTTCCTCGTGTTTTTTTCTCCTTTCTGTACATTTGCCTCTGATGGAAGAAAGCAAAAGAGCATTTCCAGGCAACTTGCTATATTTACAATTAAGTGATATGGCAGCCAGGCCATTACTTATCAACTAACCATTAAACTTTAATAGATTAATCATCAATTATTGAGGAATTAATGTTGACATCCAGCTGTGCTGTCCCAGTTCAGTTCACAAATGCTGACAAAGATCCTTTATGGCCTATGGTGTTGAGCATTCAGTTTCTCCATCACCTCCAACTCTCACATCTCAGCTTTCTGAAGCAGAAAAAGAGAGAGAGTTTAAGTGTATGTGTATATCTATACCTATAGAGAGAGATACACAGAGAAAAGGAAAGAGAGAGATGGCTGGAAAATAACTCCCTAAGACTTCACTTCAAATTATGTAGGTACTTTACTTTTATGAAAGTTTACACTTTAAAAAAAAATCACTTGGGGGAGTATCGAGTTTAGTCACCTGCTTCAGGTTAATTCTGAGTAGCAATGAGCCAGTTTATCCATAGACCCTGTAATGGGGGAACACAGAATTTCTGTGGCACACTGGTAGGGTGACCAGATATCCTGATTTTATAGGGATAGTCCTGCTATTGAGGGCTTTTTCTTATGTAGGTGCCTATTACCCACCACCTCATTCTGCTTTTTCACACTAGCTACCTGCTCACCCTACACATTAGTATTTGGCTATGCAAAGTGACTATTATTCATTACTGTCTGAGGAAACAAAATAATTTGAACTTTGGACCCTATGCTGCATGGTATTTTTGTTGTTGTATCAGAAGATTGAAACTGTGATCTTAATCCATGTCTAACATATCTGATCTTAGGAACTGGCTCTAAATTATTAAAATGTATTGTACCATTAAAACAGACCATTAAAACACAGACAGGATTATTAATAAAGTATATTGGATCATTCTGATGAAGGGTTATTTCTATTCTCATCGGAATAACAACTGAATTAATCAGAAAGTTGAAACATATATCAGCTTGGATATTTGTTTTTCTTATATCAAGTACTAAAATTAGCTGAAATTGCTTCAGAACCTAAAATAAGACACTACCCATAAAATAAGACTTTGCCTACATATAAAGAAAAAATAGTGATATTCAGATGTTAAAATGAGGAAGTTGGTAGCTGCATACAAATCATGGATCAATTAGTCATTGATCATGCAGTGTTGCCAATGTAGTCATTTTCCAACACACCTGCCATGCCTCAGTAAATTTGAACACCACCTCTATTTTCAGTTCCTGGGGAAGAATCTGGGACTGGAAATGCCAGTGACCAGAAGGAGAGGAGTGTCTTGAGGAGAAGATGATGAAACAGCTAAGCAGAATGTCAGAAAGAAGAGGGTTAGATAACTGGTCTGAGAACCAAATAGCAGGGAAACATGTGCAGGGAAAGGAAGAATAGGCAGTAGTGATGGTGCTTCACAGGAATAAGGGAGAGAACTAAGGTTCTTCTGCTCCAAAAATATTGGCTCCAGCCAACTGAGATGAAGAAACATATCAATTAGCTGCATCCGACAAAGTGTTTTTTAACCATTAAAGCTCATGCCCAGATAAATCTGTTAGTCTTTAATGTGCCACAGGACTCCTCATTGTTTAGGCGGCATTAATTAGCATTAGTTAGTAGTATAGTGTAAGCAAGTCTAAACTCAAAATAAGCTACGCGACTTCAGCTATGCTGATTGTGTCGCTTACATCGAAATAGCTAATTTTGAAATTGGGCATGTCTACACAGCACTTATTTTGAAACAGAGCATGAAAAAGAAATGGTGACCTTGGGTGTAACACAAAACTACTCCCTACTCTCTACCTTTTCCAAGGGATACAAAAGAGATTGTACTGAAACCCCAGACTGATGACCCTCCAAAATGGAACATGACCATGCATTGTAAGGGATGGAACTAGGGGCATACCTGCGAAGAAAGAGGAGGACAGGGTCAGGGCTAAACTTTATTGCTGTATGGAGGTGTAAATATGTTTTTCTTGATTAATCTCAAAAAAAAAAAAAAAAAATCACATTGCCTGCATTTCAGACTCTGGTCTTCTGCTTTCTGTCTGAGTAACAAGAACCAAGGAAAGGGCAAGGGGAAAACGCTTATGTGTAGTAGGTTTATGGGATTGTAAACCAGCAGGGCAAAGAGATGAAGGGACTAAACTATTTATATAGGAGATTTTTTCAAGAAGGAGAGGAGTAGTTGGAATAAAACACTGTCTACTTGGAAAAACAGGATCCAAGAAGACAGGAGTTATAGGTTCTGTCCCACTGGCTATATTTTCTTCTGTGTGTCCTTGAGCAAATCGTCTAATTTTTTTTGTGAATTTATGAGTCTGTAAAATGAATATAACAATGCCTTCTCCACAGACATGTATTGTATTGCTTGTAAAATGTCTTGAAATCAGTTAGTGAAAGTCACTGTATAAGAACAAAGTAATACAAATTGAAATTATCTAGTCCAGCACTCTCTGATCACATCCGTGGCCCAGTATGATTTTAGCTAGATTTATCATGGGTGTGGCATGTTTCCTGAAGTTTCATAAAGTTCTTTACAGCCACCAATCCTGGCTCTCAGTGTTCTTTTCTATTATTTAGCTCTAATTTACCCCTAAATGTCTTGTAAGAGCCCAGAAAATAGTAGAAGTATTGGTAATTCTAGACAACGTTGACCTCCTATGGGTCACCAAATTCTCAGATTCAGATTAAAAGAGGCTATCAGAGGCCAAAAGCACCCTTTATAAATGGAAGCCTCAATTCTACTGAAGAAAGTAGAAAGAAGAATAGAAACTCTGGCAAGTCAAGGGTAAAGTGTTAGTCAAGCCAAAAAAGAATTTGAAAAGCAACTAGCAAAAGACACAAAAATTAACAGCAAATTGTTTAAGTATATCAGAAGCAGGAAACCTGGCAAACCATCTGTGGGGTCACTGAAGACAAGGCTATTGCACAGAAGCTACTTGAATTCTTTGCATCTGTCTTCACTTCAGAGAAAATGAAGGAGATTCCTCAAACCTGAGCCATTCTTTTCATGAGGCACATCTGAGGAACTGTCTCAGACTGGAGCATCATCATTGAAACAGATTGATAAATTAATAGTAATACTATTTAAAAACAGATGGGATTCACCCAAGAGTTCTGAAGGAACTCAAATACGAAATTGGAGAATTACTTACTGTGGTATGTAATTTATCACTTAAATCAATCCCTGTACCAGATGACTGGTAGATAATTAATGTAACACCAATGTTTTTAAAAGGCTTCAAAGGTCATCCTGACAATTACAAGTTTGTAAGCCTAAATTCAGTACTAGGCATAGGGGTTTAAAACTATAATAAAGAACTCAATTGTCAGATGAATAAATGAACATGATATGTTGGGGAAGAGTCAAAGAATTCTTTGAAAGAAGGAGTCAATAAACATGTGGAGATGGCAATCCTGTGTGCTTGGACTGTCAGGACATGTCTACACTACATGCAAGATCGAAGCTACCGTGGTTGATCTTCCAGGTTCGATTTAGCAGGTGTAGTATAGACCCGCTAGATCAAACTTAAAGGGTACATCTGTTGGTGCCAGTACTCCTGCTCCTCACAAGGAGTAAGGGACACCGATGGGAATGTTTGCTCCCATAGGCCTCCTGCTGTATGGACGGTGTGAAACTGTGATGTAAGATACATAATTTATGTAGCTGGAGTTATGTATCTTATTTTGACCTTCTGATTTAGTATAAACCAGGCCTCAGAAAGTCTTTGACGAGGCCCTATACCAAAGACTGTTAAGCAAAGTAAGCAGTCATAGAATAAGAGGAAAGGTCTTTTCATGGCAAGATGATTAGGGCTGCAACCCCATTCTCTGGATGTAGCTAATCCTTTTTCTTCCAGATGTTGGGATTAGGTGACTGGAGATGGATCATTCAATAATTTCCCTCTTCAGTTCATTTCCTATTATATATTTGGCATTGGCCACTGTTGTAAGATAGTATATTGGGTTAAATGGATCATTAGTCTGATAGTCTTAGGTTCTTAAAAGAAAACCAATTAAACTGGACCTCTCAAAAGTCATCAACTTGACTTAAATGTTTTTCAAATTTCTCCTGTTGATATAATCAATATTTTTCCATTAAAAAGGCCTAGAGCCCACACTGGTTCATCTATCCTAAAGTGATGTGACAAAGTTCCTTGTTAGCTCCCCATGGGTTCTGAGCTTCTTGACAGTTTCTTGTGTGCCTCAGAGACTCACAGTGACCCCTTTGTTGCCTTGGGACTTCCCCAGAGGCAAGGGTCCCTGCTTACTGAGTCATTCTTATCACAGGCAGGTCCTGAGTTGTGGGGGGAAGACCACCTCCCCTTTTCCTGGCCTTTGGTCTGTTCCCATCTCCCCGACAGGGTAATCCTCCAAGAGAAGGGGGAGGTGGGAGTCCAGGCCCACCCACTCCACTGGACTCCAGCCCAGGGGCCCTACAGAAGGGGCGGCTAGCAGGGCTTCTTGCCCCACCCTAATACTGCTACCTCTCCCCTGGGCCACTTCACCTACCGCTTCCTTCTATTATCTTCCACCTTTTACCGTGGCGTGGCGTGGCGTGGCGTGGCGTGGCGTGGCGTGGCGTGGCGTGGCGTGGCGTGGCGTGGCGTGGCGTGGCGTGGCGTGGCTCCTCTCAAAACTCTCCCCCCTGCTGCCTGGGAGGAAACCTTTTATAGGGACCCGGAGGCCTTAACTAACAACAGGTGCTTAATTAACCCCCTGTTGTAGGCTGACTCCTAATTAGGCCTCCATTGTCTGCCCTGATTGCCGGGCTGTGTTCAAGTGAGTCTAATTGGGAAACAAGAAGGCATTAACCCACCTCCCAAGATAGCTGCCTTCTATAAGATATTTGCAGTTCACAGGCTGTGGTCTGCCACAGTACCTTGAGAAGAATCAGCGATGTATGGTTCTCATTGACACTGTGGGAAAAATGGAAGTCATATTTCCTCCAATCTATAAAACGAAACATTAAAAGACCTAAAGCTATACTAATGCCAACAAGGACAAACAAACCTGTAGGAAGAGATGCAGGAATAGCAGTCAAGTTAGTTTGTTATAGCTCTATCTGTTCAGAACTGTGTTCTGAACACAGTTATTTTAAAGATGAATGGAAGGAACATGCTGGTAAAGAGATGGGAGTCAGAAAGGAAGGGTTCCTGAGAGGGGCGAACTAGCGGACTGATTGCTCTTTACCCTGCTGTGTCTAATATATAAAATGAGAGTGAAGTGTAGTATGTAAAATAATTGCAAAAGTATCTGATAAGAGAGCAATGTGATATCTGACAGTATCATCAGGGAATTATGTGTCTCTGTTGAGTTCTGTGATGATGAGACTGCTACCACTTTATTATGGTATGTTGGACTATAAATAGAGGTACAGATTAGCAACTGCTTCCCTTGCAAAGGTCACATCTTTGGAGCTCAGGACTGGAGATTCCTGCAATGCCAAGAAGAGGAGGAACAAATGTGAGTGACTCACTGCAGCAGGTATGGAAGAGAAGGGCCAAAAGGAAGGTACATCAATCAGCACAGGGCAAGGTGGAGATGAGAGGGAGAGCCACCCTGAGAGAGTGGGGGTGAGGAGACTGGGAATCGTTAATTAGAGAAGGTCATGGTGGTATGGGTTTGGATTGCCATTTTGCGTAACTAAGAGGCAAAGTGAGGGAAGATGAGCAGTCTAAACTTATGTAGGAGGGAGGAGCTGACTTTAATTTTTGCTTGGAGGCCCATCCAAATGATACTATTTCCTAGTGAGGCAAATTTGTTGAATTAAAATGCAAAATTTCACTGCATTTGACAAGTGAAGTAAAATTCCTGCATTCCTAACATTACAGAGATTGTACCCTTGCCAATGTAATCATAACCCCTAAGCAGTCTCTCTAGATGTGTAGACAAATAATATACCAGTGATTCTGAGTCAACAAAAGAAGTAAAAGCAAGCTCTTAAGCTGTTTTAAGTCAGTATTATTAGTTAGAATAACTCTCTCTCTCTCTGTGTAACAGCAATAGTACACAACCATTTGACTAGAAATCATTTGATACATGAATTTGACATAAATTTGCTAGCAAGCCAAATACACAAGACAGTATAAGTCTATAGTTATACCACCTTGGGCTTTGATCTTGTCAGATCTCATAAACTAAGCAAGATTGGGCATGCTGCATAATTGGGATAGAAGAGGAAACCCCTGCTGTTGCAGGAAGTGGTACTGGTCACACAGTAGGTGGCATTCTTCACTCTGAGTCGGTATTGAACCAATGCCATAACATGGTGATGGAAGCAATGGTGTGCTTGAGGTACTATATAAATCTTAGGCACAGACCAAAAGAGGCAATTAAATATTCCATGCAAGATTTCCAAAAAATTAAGGTCATTAACTCCATTACCCTGGCCACATAACAAACTGGAGAAGTTACATCTTGCCAAATTAAATATCCTCCATGCATTCAATTGTATACACTTATTATCTATTGTTGTGTAGTATGTACAGTGTCCAACAGTTACCACATTTCATCACTGAAGTGACAACACTTCATAAATGGATAAACTGAACTCTGCACAGACTATACAATGCGCTTTTCAGCAAAAGGCACCATATACAAGTGCATTGTCTGCTGCACTGGAAGAAACTCAGGAAGTGATAGATGCAATTTAATTAGGCCACAACTTTATTTACTTAAAATATCTGGGAGTACCTGGCAATAAACTGTGCAGTGCACATCATCATTGTTTTTTTAATCATCTTCACATAATCCCCTGCCTGGTCCCAGAATTCCCATTGCTGGGATCCCAGCACCTTCCCCTCATAACAGAGTTCAGGGATCTAGAAAAAGAGAGGGGGTGGCTCTCAGATGTACCAGATGGAGCCTCAAACACCCCTCCCACAGCAGATTGTAAAGGTCTCCAGTCTTTTTTTTAGATCCCATGATTGTGAGCAGAGGTTCAGCTAGATCAACACAAGTGAAAGAGGGCTTCTTTGGGACTGCATGGGGTAGTGCTTCCCTCTTCCCTGATCTTGTGTAGCCATTTTGTAGGGAATAATTTCCAGACACGCTGGATTTGAGTTGTCAGTTCTCAGCAAGATACCATGGACTGCCTCAGTTTACTCCTACACATTTCATGCTCCATTCCACTCTTTACAGGTAAAGTTTCCTCTTCCTCTTACCCTCTCTGTCATTGTAAATTCATTTCTAAAACATACCACATACTATAGTTAAGGTAATTTGGGAAATACATTTTGCAAAGAAAATCCTAATTAAGTAACATGATTTTCCTAGTAGCCTTATTTTTGTACTTTTCTTTCAAACTAACCATCTTCTTTGATTAAATTAATTTTACACGTGCAAAGTTGATGCACTTGGAAGGCATTTTGCCTTATAAAGAACTAACAAATTGCTGAGGGTTTCCCAGTTCTCAGAACTGTAGTAACTATTTATAAATAGTGGATACCATTGCAGAAATGTAGGTAATGGATATTCTTCAATATACACATCTCTACTTCATACTGGTACAAAATGCACTGAGCCATTAAATAAACTACATTATTAAAGTTTCAATGATATGAGACATAATTATGATGAAGTTTGGCATATCATGCTGAATATTTATTACTCTAAGATTTGCTAAGTTAAAATTAAAACTCCATACTCAACATTGGGTTTATAATTCTGATAATGTACTAGGTGAAACATCAGCAAGAAGAAAGATTAATGGCAATGTAATTTCCTCAGAAGAAAGAACCTCTGCTGTTAACATTCCAATTTAATTATTTAACTGACATTTTAAAAAATTAACACATGATATAAAAAGCTGTACATTGGTTTACATTTGTATAATTTTGCCAAGAATGAAATTATGTATTTCAACACATTTTATTTGGCAGTCCTGATGAGAAAAGAAGTGTGTAGCTAACTGCTCATTTTAATGACCTCTTGTTTAAACATGTCAAAATAATTAAAGGTTTAATCACATTATCAGCAAAGTTAGCTGTCTAGAAGTTATTTTATTGTTGATCTTATTGGCAGTGATGAAATCATATTGTACCAGATTTTTTTGGGGGTTGGGGGGGGGAGGGCAAAATAGCATTCAAAGAATTCGAATGACTCTTAATCATGTAAAGAACATTGATTTTTTTTTTAAGAAAGAGGAAATCAGAGGGGAGGGCTGATGGTTCATAACCACAGAGGCAAGAGGTTACAGCAATATTTTATACAACTAGATACAGTTTAGGATAGGCAGGCTTTAGCCAGCAGAGAGCAGAGGAACAGGAAGAATTCTGCACATATAGAAGTTTCCCAATCAATTCTCAGAGTGGAAATTGTGGAAGATACCTCTCAAGATCCAGCAGATCCAAGAGGAAGAGAGATATAGAAGGTACACATCCGTAGATGGCAACTCTGCCCAGCTTGTAAGAAAATTAAGCTTATCCATCAAGTATTTTCCAACTCTCCAAGTTAGACAGACAATCCTTGCTGGTGATTCAGTAGTCAGAAGAATTTTAAAAACACTCTGACAGTGACTGGTTGGCCACAGGGGGGAATCCTGCATTTCCAGAGCCAAGAGATGAGATGTCACTCTTGAGATTGGATAGGCTTTTGAAATTGGTGGTAATGGATTATTGGTGATGGTTTGTATTGGCACCATTGAACTGCATTGAGAGATATCTCTCAGATGGCAGATGACTTCATGGAACTTGGAAGCTTGAAGAAGAAGAAGAAGAAGAAGAAATGATCTAAGGCTATGTCTACACTACACTTCTTTTTCAGAAAAAGGTATGCAATTTGCATACCTTTTTCCAATTCTTTCTTCAAAAGAGGCTTTTCTGAAATTTGGCCTGTCTACACTGGGCCAAATTTTGGAAAAACTTCCTTTCAGAAGAGTCCTTCTTCCTCGTGAAACAAGGCTTACAGGGCTTCCAAAAGAGTGGGTCTGCTCTTCCGAAAAAAAATTCGGAAGAGCAGACACGTTCCCTGGACGTGGGGGAGTTTTTCCGGGATACTGGAGGTATCCCGGATAAACTCTGTAGTGTAGACGTAGCCTCAGTGATCTTCTCTGAGATCATTCCTTTGCCACATGCAAAGGAAAAGCAAAAGGCAGAAGATGCTGGAAGCAAAGTGATGGTTAGGTAAGTGGTATGAGGTAAAGCAGGGGTGAGCAATAATTTTTGGTGGGGCACTACTCCAAGGTTTTGGAAAGTGGTCAAGGGCCATGCTTTTCTGTGGAGGAGATGCCGGGTCTAGGATGGAGGTTAGGGGGAAGAAGGGCACACAGGTAAAGGCACTGGGGTACAGGGGATGGTGTGAGGCCTGAGAGGGTATTAGGGTGAAGGAGGGAGTTGTGACCTGGGTCAGGGGGATTGGGGTGTAGGGTCAGGGAGGGTGTTTGGGTGCAGAAGATGATTCTGGCCTGGGGGAGGGGCAAAGTCTGAGAGGGAATTGTGACCTGGGAGAAGAGGAAAAGGGGGTACAGACTGCAGAGGGTTTGGGTCGTGACCTAGTGCGGGGGATTGGGATGCAGGGTCTGGGTGGGTGTTTGGGTGCAGGAGAGGATTCTGGCCTGGGGAAGGTGTGTAGGAGGGGGTACAGCATCTGGGAGGGAGTTGTGACCTGGGGCAGGGGGGTGCAGAGGGGTTTGGATGGTGACCTTGGGGAAGAAGTTGGGATGTGGGAGGGGCAGGGGTGCCA
The DNA here is from genome assembly GCA_019425775.1 of Rafetus swinhoei. Lineage (NCBI taxonomy): Eukaryota > Metazoa > Chordata > Testudines > Trionychidae > Rafetus > Rafetus swinhoei. The sequence continues at coordinate 142,616,551 of CM033424.1, forward strand.
GAGGAAGGCTCTGACTGGGAGGTGCTTACCTAAGCCAGCAGCCCTGCAGCACCTCCAAGGCAGGCTGGACTCCCTGACTGCTGCAGCCCCAGATCACTTTAAACTGCAGGCTGCTCCCTCCACATGGCTGTCAGCTCCTGGAAAGGAAAGAGGCTTGTGCTGTCCTCTTACCCCAGGCCAATCTCTCAGCTCCTATTGGCTGGTTATTTCCAGCCTATAAAAGCTGAGAATTGGGCTGGGAGAGGGGAGACCACACAAAGCCTTCCCCTCCCTGCAGAGCAGAGAGCCACATAGACTGAGCTTTAAACCGCAGCAGCTGCGTGCCTGAGGGTCCCGGAAGGGTGGTCCATGGGCTAGATCTGGTGGCTTGGTGGGCCAGATCTGGCCCCCAGGCCCTATTTTGCCCAGCCCTGAGGTAGAGGATTTGGGTTTTGTGAAACATTGGTCCACCTTCTATGTGGAAAGAGACTGTATAGTTTGGGTGCAATGAAAAGGGGACCAATCTTCTCAGGAGAGGCTGCCTAGAATACTCAGCAGGGCATTAAACTAATAATAGAAGGGGGGGAAGTATAATATAGAGGAAAGATGTGAGCATTTAGCACAACATTGAATTTATGGGGTAAAAATCAATCAAGAAACTAAAGGATATGAAGAGTGTACATTCTTGATTTGCCTATATATCAATGGTAGAAGCCTGTGTAACAACTAGTATTGTTCATTAGTGTAAATTTTCAGGTGCCCCAGTAGCTTCTGGAATCATGGTTAAAGTTGCCCCATCCTGCCATATTGGAAATAGTGCCCCCATTCAAGTCTCTGCATTACTTCAACTTGTGGCTCTTGCCTCAGTGGTTACTGTGCTAATCACTGTGGGTACATCTACACTGCACAGTTATTTCAGAATAAGCTTTCTGGAATGGTTATTCAGAAATAGCCTATTTCAAAATAACACATCTACACAGCAGGGAAGCCTCAAAATTAGTCCGAGGCAGGCTTCCCTATTGTAGATGTGCTACCTCAATTTAGAGCCCCAGGAGGAATAACTAAGAATGGCCCTGGTGAGGGGCTATTTCGAAATAACAGAAGTGGAGCGTCTACACATGCCTTATTTCAAAATAGCTTTTCAGAATAGGCGTTATTCTTTGTGGAACGAGGTTTACAGAAGTCGAAATAAGCCATCCATTATTTCAAAATTATTTCAAAATAACGGAATTGCTGTGTAGACGCTTGCATAGTTATTTTGGAATAAAGGCTATTATTCCAAAATAGCTTTGGTGTGTTCTCTACTCTATATGATTGAGTAATGGAGGTTAGGTCTTTCTCATGCTGAAACTGTTTTACTTAAAAAAAAAAATTAGTTACTGGAGCAGGGACTGGAAACTGGATGTCTCCTCTAACCACCAGGATGTAAAGTATTCTATGGCTTAGTTATATTTACTTAATTATGTAAGGAGAAACAGCTTCAAGATGAGAGATTCAGAGGGACCCACTGAAAATTAACAAATAGATTGGGGCTAGTCCACTCCCATAGTTTCTGCAAGACCTGGTTCAAATGTTGCTCTAGAGGAGGATTTCAGACCTGGAGTCACAAGGTCCCTTCTGGACTGTTAGTACTTAGACATTAGTAACAGACACAAACAACCTGTCTGAAGGTATCTTTACTAATAGCACTAGGCTGTTCCTTTCTGCTAGTCAGAAAAGGTGGCCAGCAGGATACACCGAGGCACATTACATTGCATACAGCTACAATTAGGCTACGTCTAGACTGGCATGATTTTCTGGAAATGCTTTTAACGGAAAAGTTTTCCGTTAAAAGCATTTTCGGAAAAGAGCACCTAGATTGGCACGGATGCTTTTCCGCAAAAGCACTTTTTGCGGAAAAGCGTCCGTGGCCAATCTAGACGCGCTTTTGCACAAAAAAGCCCCGATCGCCATTTTCGCAATCGGGGCTTCTTTGCGCAAAACAAATCTCAGCTGTCTACACTGGCCCTTTTGTGCAAAGTTTTGCGCAAAGGGACTTTTGAACGGGAGCAGCATAGTATTTCCACAAAAGCACTGATTTCTTACAGCAGGAAGTCAGTGCTTTTGCGGAAATTCAAGCGGCCAGTGTAGACAGCTGGCAAGTTTTTCCGGAAAAGCGGCTGATTTTCCAGAAAAACTGGCCAGTCTAGACACAGCCTTATACTTTTCCCTACTCTACAATGGACAGAGATGCCCTTATGACTATGAGCATGGCCTGCTTTGGCAGTTCAGGGAAACAGCCAGCCTGTTTCAGCCAAAGTGCAGAAATCCCTACAAAATCTACGCTCGAGAGCTCTGATGACAAGAATGATGTGAATTGCAGATAAGTGAGTTAACTGAAGCATATTTTAACTGCAGATATGTACCTGGGAATACAAAGGACTCCTTCTTACTCCACATAATGTTTTACATTGGAACCTTTGCCAATAGCTCCTCAAATGGTTTTACTGGAAAATGGTACCATTAGCCAAATACGTCACAAAAAGCAATTTTCATCCTAACCCTGACATTAGTGAAGGCATATTATATTTAAAATGTAACATCCAATGCTTAGATGGAACCCTTTATATTCTCAAATCTAAGGTGCAGTGTTGACCAAGGTTCCCTCTAAGCTTCCCACCCACTCCATGCACGAAGCGCCGAGCCTCTGACTGGGCGGGGCCGATTAAGCAGCTGTAGGGCTGTGTTGCTGAACAGCTTAGAGGGAACCTTGGTGTTGACTGTCCTGGATACTTGCTATGTGTACTGTATATTAATGGAGGTACTGAGTCATAGTGTTTAGAGCCAGAAGGGACCAAAAGATGTCCAAAGGCCACTAACACTGTTCAAAGTAGTCAACTTCCCTAACATTATATTTGAAAACAGAAAGAAACAACAACATACAGTGTGCTGCCTGACTGGAACCCACAACTGAAAGATTATGGAAAAGTTGTGCAGGCTCATTCCCCACTTCTGAGCTTCACCCCCAAGCTGCTCATCTACGTGGGCACTAATGATACTTCTGCTATGATTCTAAACAGATAAGAGATTACTAAAAATTTTCTGAAATGAAGGTGAAGAAGTCAAGACACCGTATGTGTTCTTGTCTATCTTTCCAGTTGAGAGTAAGGGACAGGGGTATGCCCACCTGGAGAGAAACATATAACTGCACAGAGGATGTCAATGAACCATTCTGGGAAGTATTATTTAGAGTTCTGTATCTAAGACTCAGAAGATAATTGTCCAACTTTGTTGGACACTGATGAGGCCTCAGCTGGATTCTTCATGGCATGCTTCAAGAAAGATGCAGCTTAATTGGAAAGAGTACAGAGAAGAGCAACAAAAATTATGAAAGATTTTTAAAAACATGATTTATGAAGAAAGTTTAAAAAAACTGGGCATGTTTTATCTTGAGAAAAGAAGACTGAGAAGGGACCTGATAATAGTCTTCAAATTCATTAAGGGTTGTTATACAGAGGACACAGATCAATTGTTCTTCCTATCCACTGAAAATACGACAAGAAATAATGACCTTAAGCTGCTGCAAGGGAGAACTAGGCTAGATAGTAGGAAAAAAAACCTTTCTAAATATAAAGGCAATTAGACTTTCAAATAGTTTTGCTTTGCATTCTACAAAAATGAGTTAAACAGAAATTAAAAGGTACAGCACCAAAAGTGAAATCCCTGCAAGCAGAATAGAAACTTTTTAAAGACACCATAATATATGCTCAATTTAAATGTATACCCCCAAATTAAAAAATAGTAAGAAAAAAAAAAGAAATTCTCCAGTGTGGCTAAACAATAAAGTTAAAAGAATCAGTTAGAGGCAAAAAGGCATCCTTTAAAAAGCGAAAGTTAAATCATAGTGAAGAAAATAGGAAGAAGCATAAACTCTCAGAAATGAAGTGTAAAAATATAATTAGGAAGGCCAAAACAATAATTTGAAGAACAGCTAGCCAAATACTCAAAAAGTAATAGCATGAAAATATTTAAGTACATTCGAAGCAGGAAGTCGCTGGACAACAGAGATGCTAAACGAGCACTCAAGTACTATGAGGCGGTTGCGGAGAACCTAAATGAATTCTTTCTATTGGTTTTTGTGGGTGAGGATGTTAGGAAGAGTTCCAATCATGACCATTCTTTTTAGGTGACAAATCTGAGAAACTGTCCCAGATTGAGGTATTATAGCAAGAGGTTTCGGAACAACCTGAAAAACTAAACAGTAATAAGTCAGCAGGACCAGCTGGTATTTACCCATGAATTCTGAAGGGACTCAAATGTGAAACTGCAGAACTACTAACTGTGGTTTGTAATATATAATTTAAATCAGTTTCTGTACTAAAAAAAAAAAAAGATGATAGCTAACGTGATGCCTAATTTTATACTGGGCATGGGAGATGATCCTGACGATTATAGGCCAGTAGTCCTGACTTCAGTATGGAGCAAACTGGTAGAAACGAAAGAACAAAATTGTTAGACACATAGATGAACATAATTTGTTGGGGAAGAGTCAACATGGTTTTTGTTAAGAGAAATCATATTTGACCAATCTACTGGAATTCTTTGAGCAGGTCAACAAGAATATGGACGCAGGAGATCTAGTGGATACAGTGTCCTTCGATTTTCAGAGAGCCTTTGTTAAGGTTCCTCCCTAAAGAATGTTGAGCCTCCTAGCTATCATTTGATAAGCGGGAAGGTCCTCTCATGGATTAGTAACTAGTGAAATGATAGGAAACATAATTTAGGAATAAATAGTTGGTGAAAAGATAGGAAACAGGATAGGAATAAATAGACAACTGTTATAAAACATAAGGTTACAAAACAGTAATACAATTCTATGACTCCTGGTAGTAACATTTGAATTACAAAGGACTACTGAGCCTAACATACTCACACCTATCCCTGAAGACCTGGTGATATGAGACAAGAGGACCAGCCACAACCCTGGCATGCCCAATGAATTCAATGGTTCAAACAGGCAGAATGGTGAGTGGCTAAACTATACTGCAAAAGCTGAGCTAATAGCTTGATAAAAGGAAGCAGAAAAAAACTGAAGAGTGAAGGAATCCCTGCCATCTCTAGCATGGTTGTTTTATAGGATCCTGGCACTGTTTAATCCAGGCCCAAACTACCATGCCCAAATTTTATTTCCTTACCATAATAAATCTTCAAGTACTTCTGCTTTATAGGTTAATACAGTGGTTCTCAAACTTTTTGAGCTCCGGAGCCCTTTACATGAGTAAAAATTTATGCGGAGCCCCAGCGGTCCACTGATTGTATGTGTTGTACCTATCGATGTTTCCAGTTTGTCAACCTCACGGGGCCCCTGGAGATGTCTCGCAGAGCCCTGGGGCTCCTCGGAACACAGTTTGAGAAACACTGGGTTAATACATTATGACACATATTCATATGTATTGACACTGATTATCTTACTCCCAAAACTGTTACCTTTGCCCCTACTTGCAACTTGTATATTCTGCGGTGTACCCTGTGTTTACCAGTCTTTTACAGACATAAATAAACATCTTCGGTTCTTTGTTTGGTTCTGCATTCAATTCCCCAAAGTTGAGGGGCAGCTGGTAGGCCATTTATCTATGCCAAAGTTTACACCTACCCATACTAACTTGATTTAGCTAATCATACAGGTTATAGGCCTGTAGGTTTCTTGTGTTACAGACAAAAATTATGGATAACTATAAATGACTATGGTGAATAATATCCATTGGAATTCATAAAATATAGCCCCTGAAAGAGTCAAAGATGGCAACTTAGTGAAATAATTCCCAGGAACATACAGAATTCATTGCTCTGATAAATCCAATATGACTAAAATGTCAGCCCTTTTATTTGGTATTATGGGAAATTAGTGTCTCCTCAGACCAGACCTAGACATAGGTAGATTAGAAGTTTGATTTCACTTTAGGCAAGAGCAAGGTTGTGTAAGTGTAAAATATTTAAGTATGGGTTAAATGTGAAGAGCACATAGAGGGCGAAAGACAGGGAAGTGAAAATGACTGTGTTCATTAAGCAAACAGTCAGAAGAGAGTTGTTATACCAAATTTAATGAGTTTATAAAAGTGCTTGACTGTCTTTTCAATTACAAGAAATTTTTGTTAAAAACTATACTTGTACAAATTGGTTCCAGAATTATTCCATTTTAAAGTATGCTAAGATGTTCACACAGCATTAATATAAACATGTTTTACAACTCTGCCAGTTATTAACTTTTATGTCTGTGAAAAATCTCTCATGCCCATTCCATCTTCAAACGTGTGATGAATCATTTCTTAAAGAGGCTTTCCCGAGCCTGGACATGTCTTCCATATTTAACATCACGTTTAATTTGTAGCTTTAGATATCAGACCTTGAGTAAGCTTAAACCATTTTCTTTCTAATATGAACCCATAGTAATTATGTAAAGCAACTCTTACAAAAATAAATCCCAGCATTCAGACTTTTTAAAATTTCAGATACGCTTATGAAAGCACAAATTGTCTGATATAAATGTACCTTTGTATGTTTGTACTTGTTCCCTACTGCTCTTGCCTTTGCAAAGTCTAAACTTTGAGTTCATATTACAGGTGACAGCTGAACTTCAGATCATTGGAAGTTAGATGTTAGTTGAAATAATAGCCCCAAAGTTTTGATACTTACCTGCAGCTTCCCTTAAACTATCCAAATATTTTGGATCTTCAAAATGGGACTTTCAAGAAAAATCTTTCTTGTGGAATTCCACTTCCTTTGGTCCTAGCCCAGGTACAAATAGGCAGTAGAAAAAAAATATCTATGTGTTTTAGAGTCTTAAAAATTGTATGGTGCAAATTCAGTTCTAGAAATGGGTGCATATTTGGAAGAAGGATCTTATGTTTTTCAAGGTGATTTGCTCATCTGTAGTATCTCCCCAAGCCCACTATTTCCCCACTATCATCCAAATAGACCAGACTTCTCCCCAACTATCCTGCCAGCACAGATCTGGAAAATCAAATTCATTGTAGAAAGCTGGCAATTCTATTGGAATAGTGTTGATATGTAATGGTTGTTTAAGTGGTGAGCTCTGTGTCTCCAGTGAAAGAGTAGAGGGAATGTACTGTTAACTACTATAACTTTTCATCTCCTTGCTTATGTCATTCTGTGTTTCATGAGTTATGTGTACCTAACATTAACTGGAACACAGCACAATGCTTTTGTGTATATATTTCCCAGATTTTTACATTTAAGATGTCCAAAACAGCTATGGGGAAATTTCACAAAGAATTGGACCCAACTACCTAGAATTTTGCTTTTGTGAAGAACCATTTTTATGAAGATCTTATTATTCACAGAAGTAGCTTCTGGATTGATTAAAAATCTCAAAATGTTCCATTTCAATTTCATTTCTTTTCATCTTCAAATTTTTAATTTTCAAATTTTTAACTTTTTTATTTCTATGTAAGAATTTTCTTTTGTCTTTTTATCTCTTTTTCTATTCCTGCCAGATTTTCTTTAAAAAAAAACAGGATTTAGACAAATTAATAGCTAACTGTATAAAGAGCAGGATCTCTATCAGAGGGTTCACTGATCTCAAGGGCTCCACTTCTATTCTCTTGTTAAAAATTTTCTTTTCTGACATACCATACATCACTCAGCTAGTAAAATCCATTCCCCTAAGTGGTGGTGGTGTGCTTATTAAAGCTTCAATAGTTTGTATTTGTGACAGTTCAGAGCTACTGTATTTGTGTTTCTCCACAGGGGTCCAGCAAGACCACCCACTCTCAGGCATTTGGGTCCCTTGGCCAACACCTCTCTTGAGTGGAGACCCACACATCTCTTTCCTGTTTGACCAGGGTATTGCCAAGCTCCACAATTCCTGCCCTCATTGTATGGTTCCCACTATAGGCAGGTTGCCCAACGACACCTGCTTGCTTTCTCCTCAGAGATGGTAACAGGTAAAATTGCTATAGTTACAAGTACCATACAACTCTTTCTATGCAAGCCTATTCTATTCTCACAGTAAAAAGGACTATAGATAAAATATATAAAAACCCCTACACCTATGCTAGTAAACTTACCAGAGTTTCTACCCCCCCATACTTGTAGCCCTGTTTTTACTGAGAAACCTGCAGCATGACCTTGCTCAAGTCAAGATTTAGACGGCTTCTGCCTCCAACAACAGTTTGAACAGTGCCCGGCACAATGTAACTCCAATTTTGGTTGTGGGTCTCTTTGCATTGCTGTGATAAAAATAATTTTTGAAATCCCAAATCTGAAGATGTTCAGAAGGCTCGAAGAGCACCCGAGCAGCTAGGATAGTCTCACTGGCCACTGCTTGGGCTGCCCCAGACAGCTGGTTCTGGGTGCGGCAGTAGTAGTGGTGATATGCCTGGCTGCACCTCCCCCTTCCCGGTACACACATCTGTGGCAATAGGACCCCAGGAAGCCACCCCCCAACCAGACCAGAAGCAATGATGGAATGGCCCTGCGGCTCTGTGTCCTCCCCACATCTGGAGCAGCAGTAGCAGTGGGGTTCCAGGCAGCCTCTCACCTCCAGAATCAGAATTGAGAAGATTCTGGAAAGCACCTCCCAGGGGCACCAACAGACTTGCCGGGCCCCTGGGCAAGATGTGTGGGGGGGTAGCTCTGTGCTTCCTTGGGTGGAAGGGGAAGGGTCGCACCACCAGAAGCAATCCGTACTGCCTCTCCCACCCCAGGCTGCCTTCAGGGCCACCCAGAGCTTGACACATTATGCTCCAGCGATTATTTAAAAGGCCCAGGGCTCCAGCCACCACCACTCCTGCAGTTGTGGTGGCAGCAGCAGCTGGGAGCCCTGTGCCCTTTTGACTCACCAGGCCCTGGGGCAACTGCCATCTTTGCCTCCCTGACAGAGGGCTTGGTGTCTCCCCAGCTGAGGCAGGGCCCTGGAGAATGCCCCTGGGAAGCAGTGGTGTCCACTAGAGCAGCAGCAACTGTGGGATCACTCTACCACTCAGCACATAAGATTTAGTTAGGGGTATTTTTAGTAAAAGTCATGGAGCTGTCATGGGCCATTGCTTTTTGTTTATTGGCCATGATCTGTTCATGACTTTAACTAAAAGTATCAATAGTTAAATCTTAGCTTTATTTACACATACATCTTATTACACAAACTATGTTAAAAGAAAGTTGTTCAGGTTGCAAAGTCATGTACACAAAAAGTCACAAAAAGCCCTATTTTAAAATTTCTATGCACCTTGAATCCATCCCTTTTTTAAACACAATCTTTAATTGTATGATCACATACTTTTTTTTCCACATGATGAACAGTTATCAGTGAATTAGAAAGGAGTTGGATTTTTTAATATTCACAGTTCAATTTCTGGCCCCACGCCTTATCTACTACACTTTATCCGAACCCTTCACCAAATACAGAATTATGAATTGCCATAGGAGCTTTTTTGTAATCACTATGGTATCTGAATTGCACACACACATTAATCCCCTCCCCCCACTTCTTTCCTATTTATTTTGGGTCTGCACATCCTAAACTCAAAACTCTAGTCATCTGAAGAAGTGGGCTGTGCCCACGAAAGCTCATGATACTACCTACATGTTTTGTTAATCTATAAAGTACTACCAGACCATTTGTTGTTTTTATACATTAATGGAGTTATCTTTGCAACTCCCTTGCAAGTCAAGAAAGCACTATTGTCCTTATCTGATAGAGGGGAAACTGAGACAAGAGAAAGAGGCTTGCCTGAAGTCACACAGCCCTTATCTACACTAGTTTTGAAATAACCCCCCTTATTTTGAAATAATAAGCGGAGTGTCCACACTACCAAGCCCATTATTTCAAAATAATGGGCTGGTTATTTTGAAATCTGTACACCTCTTTTCCTCAGGGAATAATGCTTATTTTGAAATAGTTATTTTGAAATAGTGTTAGTGTGGGCACTCCACTGCTGCTACTTTGAAATAACTACTCCCCAGAGTAATTTGAAGTAATTACTCCCCAGTGCTTCTAAGTCGAGATAGTACATTCACAATAATGGAGCCTGCTTCCGGACTAATTGTGAGGCTCCCCTGTAGCGGGGGACACGCTATTTTGCTTTTGTTATTTCGGGAGTTATTATTTTGAAATAAGTTATTTCAGAATAATTTCCTAGTGTAGGCACACCACAGTGAATCAGTGGCAGATCCACCATTAAAAACTTATGCCCTCTTAACTCTTCATTGTGTGGTCATTTCTACAGAACTCAGTGCTAGTGACTAACACAGCTCCCACTCATGTCACTTGTGCAAATCAGGCACGAGTATCATAAATTAGGAATCCTGGGGAAAAAAAGAGGACACCTGCCAAAATTTTAGTTTTAGTGGCATGTCTAAGGTACAAGGAATTTAGTGAAGCCAGAATAGAACTGATTTTTCCTCATGCCAAGGTCAAAGCCAGAAGCAGCGACTGGGATCAGAGTGAGGAAGCAGGAACAAGGAACATGGCATCATAACAAGAACAGAAATGAGGTAAGATAGCAGTAGCTTGGTCTCAGAGACCCAGGCAGAAACAGGCCTGAGCAACTTGTTGCTAGGCAAGGCATGAGATGGGAACTGGAAACTTTATAGCCAGTGGTACTCAATTTCTAGGGATAGGTCCAAGATAAGAAGGAAAGTCTGAAGATAGGGACTAGCCTAGGACATAGCATACTAGGCTTTAAGCCCTTATTGTGCCACAAACTTCCTGTGTAACGTTGGGCATATCACGTAACCTCCCTATGCTTCAGTGTCCCTCCCATCTGTAAAATGGGGATGATAGTTCTTTGGTGTCTCACAGACATGCTGTTAGGATAAATACATGAAAAATGGTGAGACACTCTGGTACTATAGTAATGGGGGTATGATGGAGTAGACCAAGCCCTGAGGCCCCCTGTTGAAAGTCCTGTGGTCCTGTTACACCCTGCCTCAGAAAGATAATAGAAAGGTCCTCCAAGCAAGCCTGAGTGGCTATAAAGTGGCCAATCAGGGGCCAGGAAGGCCATATGAAAGGAGCTGTAGGACCAGAGTCAGTCAGTTCCTCTAGAGACCTCAGGATATGTAGACCAGTGACTGGCAGGCTAAGAGAGTGACAGCACTGTAGATAGCTCCATCTGGAAAGCTTATTGGAGCCTGATGTACTATGTTGGGACTCTGAGATAAAGCCCTGAGGCAAGACAGAGGATGCTGTCTGCAGAAAGCGAAGCCCTGGGGCAACCACTCTCTGATGGAGTGGGGAACAGACTGAGGGACACTATAGGGGCACCCAGATGGGTCCCTATTAGATGTGTATGCTGGAAGGGGTTTGCGTATGTTACACAGGTGGTGTCTGACTTAGCTGGAGGGCTGAGTTGTGGAAGAGGCTGCGAACTGAGAGAGGGCAGGCACACACACTTATCCGGGGTGCTTGTGGGAGGTAGGTGCCGCCACATTACAGATGGACATATACCTTAGATAGGTCTTCAAAGGATATTTTGGGCAGGGATTTGGGCAGCGGCTCATACACCCTGAAAGCTACCACCTGGAACCTCAGACTATTCTAAGTGGGGCTACTAGAAGAGCTAGGAAGTGCAGAGTGCATGCTTTAGCATCTCTAATAATGCCCCATCTTTTACCAGTTTTTCTGTGAGAAAATGATTTCCCTATAAGAAGCCATCACTGTATTCTAAGGGTTTTATTACTTTAACATTAGAATTTGGGGGGAAATCAGACATTTAATGAAACCTATAAACAATGGAATTTATATAAAAATGGAAAGACATGTAACTGACGCTGGAAATAATAATCAACATACAGCGATATCAATATAAGCCACATTACATATGTACATTTTCCATGTCTTACTGAGTAATCCAGATAACAAAGTAGTGGCTCCAATTTCAAGGGCTTATTTTGAGATGCTGAGACACATACAAAGCTACATGATATGGAGATTAACACTAACATATTGATTACAAAATACTGTACCTGTTCTTAGCACCCTGCAACAGATACCAAACAAGATAATAGAAGCCCCGAGGAAGACATCTGGTTTCAAAACTAATTATAACATTTAAAAGGAAAAACTCCCACACTCCTAATTGTAGACACCATTTCATTTCAACTACAAAGTGCCATTATTATTATAAGACACTTTCAGTTGCTCTGCTTTTGCCAGCATGACCTGTAAGTGTTTAATGTTTCATTGGGTCATTAGCAACCATACTGACTCTTTGGCAACATATGTGGACATCTCTCTCACTCTTTCTGTCTCTTTCCTATATAAATATTTGAGAGAACAATTATCAGTACATTTGATTGGAGAGCTAGTAAAATTACAGTGAATGAAGTTTTAAGCATTTTTCTAACAGTCATTGCAAAAATATATCACCTGACATAAAAAAAACCCCAAACCCCTAGTACAGGAGTTGGCAACAGGTTCACTTTTCACAGCCATTAGGACCTGCCAAGGGCCATGTCTGTGGATGGTCAACATTAGCAAAATGTCTCGCTGCCTGCCAATGGATTACCCTGATGAGCTGAGGTTGCCAACCCCTGCCCTAGTATTTTATTTTGTATATTATGCTCTTTTCAGTCTAATCATAGACCTCAACAGAGGACTATTATAATGGGACTAGGTGCATCACATATGAAAACTTTGCTCATAAGATTATATACCTAGCATATAGGAAATATTCAAAGTACAACAGTAAGACTGAACAGAATGCAGTGCGCATTCTTAGCATTAAATTTTCTGTACAAAAGTTTTCAGGGTCAAAATAAATATGATGCTTCATCTCATCAAATAATTTATCATTGCCTTTTATTTTTTTTCCAGTAAATAGATGGAGCAATTGACATTCCAAACAGCTTTGTCCAGGGCTGATCATACGAAGTCAGAAAGGATGCATAAGACTACTTATATTTGAACCAGGGAGTAAACCATTTGTCTCTATTTTACTATATTTTTCTTGAAAGGTCCATCCAAGTAAAAAACAATCTAACTTCTTAACAATGGCCATCAGTAGACATCATTATTTGTGGACAGCTTTGCAAAAATATTTTAAATAAATTTCCATAAATATGTTGCATGTGCTACATGAGAAGATTAATCCGATATTTATCTTTCTTTTTCTCTTTGTATTATTCATCTGTGATTGTGGCTTTTGTCTCTGATTGGGGAAAGGCGGGGGGGGGGAATATCTATGCCCAAGTTTGAGATTGTTTGGACTTTCTTTGTATCTTTAATGGAGGGGCAAAGCTGAATTTTAAATAGCAAGATTGTGTAAAATATTAGCAAAAGAATCCAAAATTGGGTAGAACTCCACTGGTTTCTGCCTTTGTTTTTACCATGAATCCTATGTACATGACGATCATATCCTACCCAATACAAATTTCTTAATTATAATGTATTGTGTTGTAGTGGGTCTGGCAGTGACTCTTATAGTTAAGGTTACCTAACTCTTTCCATTAAAGTCCTAGTCTCTACTTATGATAACTTTGTCAAACTTCAGCCATTGAGGCTGAAATTTTTCATATCAGGTGTTTGCCTGTTGAATTATTTTATTAAGAAAAACACCATGGTACAGACACTTCAAATCATACATTTAAGAGAAAATATGCTGTTTTGCCAATATTAAAAATTATTAATGAACAATTCTTGTAGCCATTGTATTGGGAGGCTGTAGTTCCTCCATGCTTTGGGGCAGGGACTTGACATTTGGGGGAATTGCTGTGGTGCCAGCAATATGTCTTTTTTCTGTCCTTCTGACAACCCACCAAGGGTTGTCAGCTGGTGGGCTTTCTCACCAGATATGGAAAGAACCAGTGCTTGATGGGTGTGAAACAATCAGGAAAAGGTGGCGAGCTGCCTGCCTGTCCCAGGATTCAGCAGGGAATAGAAGAAAGGGACATGTATTCTTTCCACGTTGAAGAGGAAAGGCTGCTTGGATCAAGGGAAGAGCTTGGCTTTGTGCTAATCTGGCATTTGTGTGTTTTGAATAGTAAATTGTGCTCAGAGATCAGGGCCTTAAGGCATAATTTTACTACTCAAACACACACAAGGTCACAAAGCTACACAATCTAATTCCCCTGACCAAAGTAGGCTGCAGTCCTAGAGCCATTTCCCCTGGGTATGTCTACACTGCCACCCTAGTTCGAACTAGGGTGGCTAATGTAGGCATTCGAACTTGCAAATGAAGCCCAGGATTTAAACATCCCAGGCTTCATTTGCATGTTCACGGGTGCCGCCATTTTTAAATGCCCCGTAGTTTGAACTACCTGCCCGCGGCTGCGGCACGGACTAGGTAGTTCGAATTAAAGCTCCTAATTCGAACTACTGTTAAACCTCCTTGCAGAAGGAATAACAATAGTTTGAATTAGAGCTTTAATTCGAACTACCTAGTCCATGCCGCAGCCGCGGCAGGTAGTTCGAACCACGGGCATTTAAAAATGGCGGCGCCTGAACATAATGAAGCCCAGGATATTTAAATCCTGGGCTTCATTTGCAAGTTTGAATGCCTACATTAGCCACCCTAGTTCGAACTAGGGTGGCAGTGTAGACATACCCCCTGACTCTCTCAGCTCTGGGAAAGAGGACATGGTCTTCCTTCAATTTCTTTCTGAGACAAATGGTAGAAATACAATGCTGTGAAAATATAGAACATAAGCATAGAGTTCTATTAATTTTATTTTATTATAATGACTGGTGGGCTTCAAACTTGCTTAAAAATTGTAAATATATCAACAAAACGTTGTATTCAACTGATACCTGGCAACTAAAATGATTAGGGGTTTGGAACGGGTCCCATATGAGGAGAGGTTAAAGCGACTGGGACTTTTCAGTTTAGAAAAGAGGAGACTGAGGGGGGATATGATAGAGGTGTATAAAATCATGAGTGGTGTGGAGAGGGCCGATAAAGAAAAGTTATTTATTAGTTCCTAAATAGAAGAACTAGAGGACACCAAATGAAATTAATGGGTAGCAGGTTTAAAACTAATAAAAGAAAGTTCTTCTTCACACAGCGTGTAGTCAGCATGTGGAACTCCTTGCCAGAGGAGGCTGTGAAGGCTAGGACTATAACAGAGTTTAAAGAGAAGCTAGATAATTTCATGGAGGTTAGGTCCATAAAAGGCTATTAGCCAGGGGATAAAATGGTGTCCTTGGCCTCTGTTTGACAGAGGCTGGAGAGGGATGGCAGGAGACAAAGCGCTTGATCATTGTCTTCGGTCCACCCCCTCTGGAGCACCTGGTGCTGGCCACTGTCAGCAGACAGGATACTGGGCTAGATGGAGCTTTGGTCTGACCCGCTACGGCCGTTCTTATGTTCTTATGTTCTTACCTAGATATGTTGTTGCTAGGGAAACAAAAGTTCAGCATTTCATTCTTACCATGGAAAACCATGGATTTTTTTGGCTGTTGGGTTTAACCAGAAAAATTTGGTATTTTTAATCATGGATATCTAGGATCCCTGATGACCCATGTGGGGGTGGGGGTCACTATGGTTACACATGATGACATTTCTGTTTTTACAGCTTATTATAGTTTTTAATTAACAAACTACACAACATTGTCAGGATCCTGGCCAAAAGCAGGCAGGACTAATGGCAGGAACTCAAGATTTCAGAACTGAAGCCAAGGGTCAGAACTAGAGTCAAGAGTTAGCAATCAAGCTGAGGATCATACCGGAGTTGGGAGATAAGATAAGCATTAGAGACAGAGTTTGGAATCAGGCTGGGGCCCAATAGTAGGTACTGAGTCCAAGTGGCCAATCTGGAGTCAGAATTCAAGTCAGAGCTGAGGTCAATACCAGGAGTTCAGGAACAAGGAAGGCAGTTACGATCTGCATTGCTGTCTGGACAGTTGCTGGTGTTTCCCCATCCCTCTCCCCACCCCTCGCCCCAGGGCTTATGAAGGATAAAAAACCAATCAGGGATTGCTGAACCAATGACCACATTACCCAAGGTAGAACTTACTTTGGTGTTCACCCTTTGTGGATTAATGGAGTGGGTCATTTATAGCTGTTCTGGGTAGCAGTGTGTGGAAACTTAGTTGCCTTGCAGGCTTAGAATAAAATCCTGATGTTCCTTCTATCTACAAACTTGATAGGGGTGTCCTAGACAGGTTTTTCTTGGTGGGTTTCAAAGACATGGAATGCTACTGGCTCCTAGGATTATCCCTCAGGGCTGTTACCTCCTCATTGATGAGATACTAGAGGAAGCCATATTTTATTTTCAAGTCCAGTATGTCAATGACCATATATTCATCATGACCCTAAACCTTCACTTGGGAAGGAGGAGGTTTGATGCAGAAAAGTGCTGTCAAGGTGTGACTTTAGTACAGACACATGAAACATAGTGTGTACCCAGAAAGATCTGAGTAGTTGGAGTTGAAGTCATAAGGTTGATCACCTAGCAGAGGTGTTGCACAAACAGCTGCACCTCTTGTATCACAACAAATGCTGGGCCTTTCCAATGTCATTTGTAGTCCTTCTTTGCATTTTTAAGATGTGTTTTAAGCTCCTTTTGGATCTCGTTGATCTTGCAGATGAAGTTAGCAGCTGTGGGCTTTGTAAGAGTAACTGGAGATGGGAATGGAATCCAAAGTTCATATAAAAGTGACTCTGTGCGGTGAAGATATGTTTGATTATGTTATAGGCAAAGTCAGCTTGGGGCAGAAGGGCTCACTAGTCATGGCAATAATTCATAAAGCACAGGAGATATTGTTATGTAACCTCATTTACTCTTACAGACTGGTCATCAGTTTGTAAATGGTAAGCAGAGGATGTATGAACATAGACTTCAAGCAACTGTAGCATTTTGCACCAAAACTATGAAACGAATTGTGAACCTTGGTTAGACATGATCTATGCTGGGAGCTCCTAAAGATAGATCAGATATATTACCAGGAGCTGGGCCATTTCTTCTGTGGAAGGCAAATGAGTATTAGGAGCAAAGTGTACCATTGCATTTAGCTAATTTACCACTGTAAGAACAACTGTGTGTTCCCATCAGACATGGGAAGCTTGACTATAAAATGCACAGTAATGGCTGCCCAGTGTCTACAAATGGTTTCTAAAGTAATTAGGATGTTGAGTGTCTTTGTGTATGCTTTCTTGGTGTGAACATATAGCTTGAAGAAATTGATGTAGGAGTGAGTTGCTGCACACAGGAGAAAGGGAACAAGCAATAAGTCTTGAGATGGCCTATGTGGCCAGCAAGTGGAGAGTCATTACAGAGCCATGGAACCTCCCACTGGAGATGTTGGGTATGATCTGGACTGATGAGCAGCTGTGTCCCCTCAGATTTCAAACTTGGGGTGCCTTTTACACTGTGTGGCTGTGAGATCTATACTCCTAGTCCAGTGGTGACATGTGGCAGAGGAAGGAGGGGGTCACTGGCTCCACCTCTACCGACCCTGCCACACCCTTGCTCCACCCTTCCTCACCCACCTTTTCTTAACACTCCCCAGAGTGGCCAGAAGCTCAGCCTGCATCTTGAATCAGGAAGGGAGGGGTGACGGTGGTGCAGCCTGCCAGCTCTGGCCCTCCTGCCTGGGACGGGGGTGTACACCCACATGCACCCCATCCCCATGCATTGCCTGGGTCCTGGTCAACACACAGACTTCAGCAAAATTAAGTTACTCCCGGTTATATCATGTGAGTGCTGTATCCGGCCTTGAATTACACTACAGAGCAACACCATCAAACTACCAGTCCTAAAATTTCTCCAGAAATGTACCTCTTGTGCTGTCCATCTCTCTCCTGGAGCTTATATAACATCCTTCATTTTATTAATAGAAAATGAAATGCACACATCCTGTTATCCCAAATGGAGTTTCCCAAATACTTCTGTTCAAACACACTGACTTGAACAATAAGACAAATTCATGAATGACAAAGACATAGATTTAAAGTGAATGCAAGCAATGAAGCTTAAAAGTTAGCATGGATTATAAGAAAAAATAAAAGTGAAACAGAAAGAATGCCTAAGTTAACAAACTGAAGCGAAATCAAAGCAAGGTCTCTCTCACCACATGTTTCATCAGTACCACTGGCTGAACTTCTTTCAGACAGGAGCCCTCCCTGGGTCCAATACTGCTTTCTTTTTTCTTCAGGTGTCAAGGATGCTGAGGACAGAGAGAAGGGGAGGAATGATATGGGGCATCGGCTCTCTCTTCTTACAGGTTCTTTCCCCATCTTTGAGAAGCACCTCTAGCTGAGGTTGAGGAGAGAAAAAAAGTCTGTGGGGATGGGAACCCCAAGCTGTTTCTTACTAAGATGAAGATTTTTACCCCGTGTCCCTTTCCTGCCAATGAATAACCACTTAAGCAGGTGATGGCACATTTAACCTTTTTTTACACCTAACTGAGGCATCAGCTTGTCTTTTGTCTCTGGGGAACTGATTTGGCCACTCCCCAGGCTTGGACTATTTCAAATAACATTATACAGTATAATCTAATAACTTTACACACCATACATTTTGCTAGGGCAACATTTAGCAGTGAGTTATAAGTTTCAAATGAGATCTCACAAGGCATACTTTATACCAAGATTATCATAGTGGTGTGGAAGGGGTAAATACAGAGCTATGGACCATCACAAATTTATGTGTCCCTTGACATAAAGCAAGCAGTCACCTGGTGTTGTACCTGGAAAGAGATCCTTCCTTCATAGATTAATAGATTAGGGACTGGAGGTCTTGGAGAATGGCAGCATACAGAAAATGATGGGGCTTGAGGATGTGCAGTGACTCCATCTGGGAAAAGTGATGGTCAGGGAGGTATTCAGCTTTTATTGACAAGGTGGCAGCTGCCTTGTTCTGAGCTCCAGGGTGATAGGTAAAGGCAAAATTAAAGCATGTGAGGAACAGATATACTCCAATTTTTTATGATTTGTGTTTCTTTTATTGGGTGTTGGGCACCTTTGAAGTGGTGGTGCCTTTTACCAAAGGCAGTTTTGAATGCTAGATGCACATTACCTAAAATCTTGTAATTTTGTTCTGCTGGTGTGAGTTTCCAAGAATAATAGCCATAAGGGAGCAGGTGCCATTGGCTGCCAAATCTTTGGGAAAGTATTACCCCAATTGCAACATCCTCTGCTTTGGTCTCAAAGACAAAGGCCTATAGTGAGCTGGGATGAGTCAGGATTGGAGTGCTGGTGAAGACCATCTTGAGTTGCATGAATCTCTGTTGTGCCTCCAGAGGTAAGATAAAGGAGGTGAGTTTGCAGAGGAGCTCTGTCCAAACACAGGGCTATCAGGTCCAAAAACCCAAGCATAAAATACATATTAAAATTAGTGAACCCTGGGAAATTTTGCAGTTCCTTGATGTTATGGAAGTCTGTCCAAGTGCAAACAGCATCTACCTTCCTGGATTCCATTCAGATCTCAGGGGACAAGATGTTATCCAAGAACTCCCTGGAGTGCTTGTTGGAACTGTTTTTCTTCAGCTTTGCATGTAGGCAATATCACTAGAGATAATCCAGAACTGAATGGATATGTTGAGTGCGTTGCTTGGGGCTCTCCAAGAAAATAGATAGATTATGATATACCAGTCAAAGATGTCATGAAATACAAAAGTGCAACATGCTGAAATGTTCGTTGGGGTATATGTAAGACTGAATGGCATTAACAAACATTCATGGTGCCTACACTGGTTCAAAAGACCATTTTTTCATCCATACTCCGCACAGATCCACATCAGGTAATAGACTCCTCACAGGTTGAGATTGATAAACAGCTGGGCTGACTGTATGTGGTCCAAGAATTCCCGAATGAATGGGAGATAGTAGCAGTTTCTGATGGTTAGCTGGTTGAGGGCCTAGTGATCCACATAAACAAAGGGTCCCCTGTTTCTTTTTAATGAAAAGAACTGGGAGCAAAGCACAGGTGTAGCCAAAAGGTATTTTGGTTCTAGGTAGCAGCACAAGTAGACAATTGTAGTAATGGTGTGGTGGTAGGGCATCCGCATTCTGCCTCTCAAAAACATCCATATAGTCATGACATTTGGAGGGAAGAGTAAGAGTCAGTTCTGATGGGGGTCCCAATGCGTCAGAGCCTGGGCATGAGGTTTCCTCGCTGTCATACTGGATTTGGATTGGAGAGTTGCATCTTGAAGACAGCATTTAGCTGATGGTGCACTAAGGCAAACTTGCTGACAGGAAACTGAATTTCTCCTCACACCAAAGGAGATGCAGGTCAAGACTGGCCAGGCATGAGATGACAAGAATTATGGGGCCATATCGTGAATGGATTGTTCTGATTGTAGAATCTCTCAGTGGTCCTGGATAACAACTTCCAAGAGTAACATTTCAAGGGTGATGGGGCCTGAGAACCAGAATGAGATATATATATATATATATATATATAGTGTCTACGAGCTAAGGGGACCTATTTTGCTCCATGCATTGCCCAAGGCTTGTGCTGTCAGCATCTGTAAAATTATCCACATATACCCACTAAAAGAGTATATTGATGGGGATGTGAAACCAAAACTGGATTTGTAAATTTGATGAGAGCTCTCCGTACCTTGGATGCATTTCAGTAAGAAGGGGTGGGGGGAGAGGAGGAAGCTGGGGGATGGCTATGCCAGCATCTGAGCAACAGAGCCTGGGTTCTGTAGTTTCCCATTTTTTTCTGTGTAACAGCCTGCAATAGGCATCTGATGAGGATGTAGCTAAATTCTGGATTCGGGAACTGAAGCCGGGGATCAGAGCCAATATCAGGGTTTAGAGTCAAATTGAAAGCCAAGCCAGAGTTAGAAGTTAAGCCAGGGGTCAGAGACAAAGTTGGGAATCAGACCACTGTCTGTAAGACCTCTCAAGGCAGAAGCTCCCCTTGCACTGAAATTCTGTGGCTTATGAATTGCTAGGCATGGTTTTGGGGCTGTGGGTTGCCAGGTACTCCTGCAGGCCTGGGATTAAGTCCTGTTGATCTCTGCAAAGATGCAAGGACAAGGAGCAGATGGCAGTGGTGACTTTAATCTTTGCATCTCCAAAATGAAATTAAAGCTGAGAAAATCAACTGTACACAGAGAGTAGCAAAGAAAAGCAGTTGGTAAAGAACTGAAAACAAAAGACTTCTGTGAGAAATTCCCAATGTGAGGCTTCCCAGGTGTACTCTGCGTTGTGAGGCACCTCACCACCACTTGCCTTTAGCATAAAACAGTCTTGTCTGTGCCTGCTCTGGATCAGCTCCCTAAAACCAATATTGTCTGACAGCACAAGCACTGCCTCCCAGGCTGCTGCTGGCTTTTCTCTCTGAACAGGAAGCATAGACACAACCCAGCCCCTGAATACATAGAGCATTCCTTGCAGTATCCAGCTCCTTATTCACTGTAAGCATGCCATCTTGACAAGCCTGCTGTTTCTAAGGGGACAGTGCACACCAGTTTATAAGATTCAGCTCAGAACCACCACCTTGCTTAAACCCCACAGTGTGTTGGTATATGTATAATGAAAACAAGAATAAAGTTATTATCAAAGAACAGAGATTCAAGTGATAGGGAGCGAATCAAATGATTACATATAAAAGAAAATTATAAATAGCTTTCTAGTGATTAAACTTAATTCCCATATAAAGAAACTCATTTTATCCACAGTCCTGTCCAGTGTTCTCATCCAAGCCTAACTGAGACCTTACTTCATGAAGCAAGTCTGCTGTCCATTTGCTTCCTACGTGAGGAATGCTGCCCAAGTGTTTTCTCTCTCCCTCCCAAATACAGTAAAGCAAAGCTCTGCAGTCCCCCTCAAGATTTTCTCACCCTGATGTCTCTCTCTTCCTGTTAATTTCTTTCCGAATTTGCTACAATCCTTCATTTGCATTCAGTTCAGACTGGTGATAGCAGACTTATTGTGAATGAGAAAATACTCCATTTACATGTAAACAAATTGGTGAATGAACATCTCTTGTTTGACAGAAAAGCTGTTTATCACTTTTGTTGGTGACTAACCCACCAGACACAGATTTAAGAACACATTGTCAATATATATACATAACTCTTTGCATAATATTTGTACATACATTTCACAATGTTACTGATGACTGACTCACACCAAACTCAGGAGATACTTGTAAATCCTTTGCACCCACTTGCCAGTAACTATTAAGAGGATCTGTAGCCACACAGAGAACCAAAACAAAATTGAAAAATTGTAATGCACATGCAGTCTCGGTGCTAACATAAATCTGTGAGAACTTGAGATCTCGTACAAAATGTTAGATAGAAAACTGGAAGTCTTTGACAAGAGATGCCTACAAAAGTTTCTGGGCATTGGATTGAGAGACTTTATCACTAATGAAGAGATTCAAGAAATTACCACTGGGACCACTAGAAAGAGAAGGAAACACTGGACATATCTCGGTCTTCCATGCTGGATGCCAACACACAGACACCCACATGAAGATGCTGAATGGAAAATTACTGGTTCAAGGAAATGAAGCCCTCAAGAGAAATCTTAAAAAGAACTCCCAACAAAGAGGGCAGATTAGTTAGTATCAATACAATAAAGCAGATAGATGCAGCAGCTAATGACAGAAGGGAAGGAAGAGACAAGTTTCTGCCCTGTGTGCAAATCAAGGGTGCAATTTATGGGAGGTTGGGGGGGGACAGTATCCCCCCTCCTGAGTTTGGACCCCCTTGATTTCATATTTGAGGTCTGCTTAAAGCTGCATGCCCTGACTCCAGAGGCCATTCTTCAATTCAACAGAGTTTGAACTGCTTGCAGCTTTGCCTTTGGGGCAGGGAGTTTGTTATAAAAAGAGAGAGGCAGGGTGATTAAGAGTAACAAAAGGCTGGGTATTCCAGTAATTGAAGGATTCTTAGATCATCATGAAAACATTGCCAGGTACTCCACTTAAAAGATGGGAGGAGGGAGTAGGAATGAGCATTGTGCTGCTGGGATTTGCATTTGGATTACTGCGTTAAACTAACAAAAGTTCTTGAAAAAGGGGTGAACAGGAACTAATAGAAAGCTGACTGCAAAGAGCTACAAAGGGATTTCACAAAATTGAGTGATTGGGCAACACAAAGGCAGATGGAATTCAGCTTTGATAAGTGCAAAGTTATGCACATAGAAAATATAATCCTAACTGTAGATACAAAGTAGCTGTTACCACTCAAGAAAGAAATCTTGGAATCATTGTGGATAGTTCTCTGAAAACAACTGCTCAATGTGCAGTGGCAGTCTAAAAACTAAAAAGCTAACAGAATATTGGGAATCATTAGGAAAAGGAATAGATAATAAGACAAAATACCATATTGCCTCTACATAAAGTCATTGTATGCCCACATCTTGAATACTGTATGCAGATCTGATCAACCCATTTAAAAAAAGGATATATTGTATTTGGAAAAGGTTCAGAAAGGGCAACAGAAATGATTAGGGGTAAGGAACAGCTTCCATATGAGGTGAGATTAACAAAACTGGGACTTTTCAGCTTAGAAATGAATGATATGGAAAAATAGAACAAGGAAATGTTATTTATTCCTTCACTAAATAACACAAGAAGCTGACCCAATTAAATGTACAGGCAGCAGATTTAAAACAAACAAAATAAATTATTTCCACAATTAACTTGTGGAACTCTTTCCCAGGAGATGATGGAAAAGCCCAAACTCTAACAGGGTTCCAATAAGAACAAGATAAGTCCAAGGAGGACAGGTCCATCAATGGCTACTAGCCAGAATGGGCAGGTTTGGTGTCTCTAGTTTCTCTTTGCCAGAAGCTGGGAATGGGAGACTGGGGATGGATCATGATGATTGCCTCTTCTGTTCATGCCTTCTGAAGCATCTGACATTGGCCACTGTTGGAAGACAGGATACTGGGCTATAAGAAACATTGGTCTGACCCACTATGGCCATTCTGATGTTTATATAGAGCTGAAATGTATCTGCCTCCTTACTGTAATCCACTAGACCCCACTCCGCTTCCAGAGCTGAAACACAGCCCAGAGCCCATGACTCCTGACAGGGTCTCTCTCTCCACAGGCTTAGTAACAAAGTAAGAATATACATTAAAATTTTAAGGCTAACCAATGTCCCTTAAATGACTTGCCACAAGATATCAGAATACGTTAGTGCTGCAGCTGAATGGGTCTAATATTTATTTAATTGTCTTTTTTATATAGGAATTAGATACAGTGCTCATGTCAGCTAACTGCTAAATTGTCTGCCAAAAAAAGTCGAGTTTTCCAGTGCCTTGGTAGCCTCTGGATTGAGATGATGTGTGGATGGGTAGAGGAGGGCAGATGGGTTTGGTTCTCCTCCTCCCCATTTGGTGCTTGGCTTGTACTGAGCATGCTCAGTAACACTTCTGAAGCCTCTGTCCTTAGTCTGCCCCTCCATGCTCTCACTCTCTTCTCCCCCCATCATAGCATGCATAGGTCACACACTATCTCCCACCCTCACCAAAATCTGAAATAGCTCCCCTGGTGCAAATAATGACTGAGTGTGGCTGAAGAAAGAACAAAGGTGCTTAAAAGAAATATAGACAAGCTGGCAATCAATGCTGATATCTGTGAAGGCAGAAGAATTCACTGGATCTGATAAAAAGGGTAAGGCTTACTAGTGAAGTACCACACAGATGAAAACAAAGATCTTCTATTTGATTCATTGGAGGACTAGGAGCTAGTTGAGGGACGCAAAGAAAAGGATGCTATTAGCTGAATGGTGAGTCAGGCAAATGATCCTAGCAGCAGTGTGAATGGACACAAGGAAGGCAATGCATTTTTTCTCTGTTTTGTCTGAATTTCACCTCATAACTGCTGCCTAGCCATCAAAAAAAGAATAAGAAGTTTTGTGTAATTCATCTCTTTCTCCTTCCTCATGGGTTTTAGGGAGAAACCCATGTTAGTGCACAACAGAAAAAAGAACATGGGAAAAATATAGCAACTAAAACACAGCAAAGACAAAAATAGTGTGCGTGCAAAAAATAGCATTAAAAACCTTGCCTGTAAAACACTGGGCCTCAGACATTGCTTTTAAAAAAATAATGCAAGTGAAAAGAGTAGTAGAAGTAGTTCATACATCCCTTGCTCACTTTGGCGAGATTTATTCATATGAATATTCCCACTGATTTCAATTAAACTGCCTGAGTAAGTGCTCACTGTCCTGAATAAAGGGTTGCACAATATAGCCCAAAGCCTGCAAACACATACCAGATAAAATATTGCCAATCTAAACCCTGCCAACAGAAGTAGATAAAACATTTATTGAAACATGAAATTAAATCCAATCTTTTAATTAATGATAATAAAGGTGAAAAGGTTGGATTGTAAAACAGAATTTTCTAATTGCATACTAACTGCAGTAATTATATAATCAACTAAGGGCCCAATTCTGCAATCCTGGATTACAATGGGACTATTTGAGCAATAAGTGGGTACGCAACGTTGGTAGGAATGACTTTATCACATCGTATATAAATCATTTATATAATGAAAATGAATGTAAACTTCAACTGAAATTCTAGGCATATAATATATCTATTAAATTACACACATAGAAAAAAAATTACAGGAAATGAACCCCCCTCAAACAAAAATTGCAAATACAATGGTATGTTTACTAGCATGAAATTTGTGTGATTGCAATTCACGATCATCTTCAAAGCAAAATGCAAATCATTCAGCTAGCTTTTTAGATGATTATGCTTTGCAGTCACACAACATGTATGCATAGCATCTATTAGTTAATTACTGCTTCAGAGCCAGAGTGTAAAATATTTGCTATTGTTTGATTCAAGAACAAAAGTGCTTTATCATAACACTTCAGTTTTATATAGTTTAATGAAGCCCCTTGATATGTTTGAAAGTAAGAAAAAAAGGAGGAATTTTTTTTAGATCTAAGCTTGGATTTCTTTCTGTCAAATAATTGTGAGAGTAATACAAAAAAATAATCCCCTGAGATAGGGTTATGCAATTTAGGAAAGAATGTATAAGGATCTTTGAGACTAGAATCTGCGCCTGCAGAGGCAGAACATCTGTTATTCCTATATCACCACAGGGAAGGCATGCAGGGCTACACCCAAAGGACCACTGAGGTGATTAGGCACTGCAGGAAGTACCACACAAAGGGTCTGGAATGCTAGCACCCTGTGGCCCTCTGATTGGCTGTGTTCACTATTTAAACCTAGGTCACTCTGGATCTTGTCCCTATGCTTCAATGTATCCACATCTCCCCCAGCTTAGAGTCATCTGTGAATTTGTTGAGGGTACAATTCAACCTATCATCCAAATCATTAATGAAGATGTAAAACATAACTGCCCTCGGAAAAATCCCTGGGGTATTTCACTGGACATTGACTGCCAACTGCACATTGACCTATTGATCACTATCCAATGAACCTTAATGTCTACACAACTTTCTGTCCACATGATAGCCTATGTTACCCACGTAGTTCTATTGTTTGGAATTGTTTGAAGAGTCTACATTCTGTTTTCTGCTTTACTAGTCATTGGGATATATCGAAAAAGAATATTAACATTACATTCAAATGCACAACAAGATGGTCAGTCAGGGGTAAAGGCAGTCCTTTCACTACAAGTTAGGCTTGTGGTCTTCCTGACACAGCCCACAAGATCAAGGCTTCACATCCTCTTACACCAGAACTTAAATTGTTGGAAGCTAGCAGCTTGCAAACAAACATTTCAGAATTTTTTTTCGTTGCTTGGGTTTAGTGTTTATAAAGAAACTGTTGTTTTGAAGGCTGACGCACTAGGAATAGCCATTTAGCCATTTCAAAATAAATGATCTCAGAAGAAAAAGTAATGCCAAGCAAACTTGCAAAGCACAAAAGGTCAGCAGAGCCACTTCCCCAACCCCCAAAACCATCAGTGACAGGGTTTCAGCCCCATCTTAGGCACAAAATTAACTCAATTAGACAATAGGATGCATAATTATGATAGAGTAAGCAAAAGGTTTGCTTTTTTGACAGGCAAGTAACTGAAAAGTCTAGGCAGCAAAGATCTAAGATGGCATGCTTGAAATTTAGCAAGCAGTCAAACTCTGAAAAGTCTGAGAACAAAATTGAGCTGTTCAGCAGTTTGCACAGTTGCCTCTCTTTAAGGATGAGTAGGAAACAAAGATGTCCATTGATCTCCTGAGCTTTATTCAAGAAAGTTCATTAGGCGCAAGGTTCCCTAACGCAGAAAGAGCAGTGACTATTTTTGTTGCCTTCCAGTAACTGTGGCTGCTAATGAAAGAAATTTCAGCAAGCTAAAATTAATCATGACCTGTTGAAGAATGTCCAAGGGGCAGGAAAGGTTAAATGATATGGCAGTTAATTCTACAGATAATTCAGAAGCAAGGAAAATACACTGGGATGAACCAATTAATGAGATAGTCCCATTGTAAAAGTATTTAACGGTGTTTGTGGGGTTTTGTGGTGGGGGGATGGTACCAGGTCCTAGATTTGAGTCTTTGCACTGGACTCAAGAGACTCTTTGCACAGCACTGCACCTGGGGGGTGGGACAAGGAGAGGGGCTTCTTCAAACACACACACACACACAGACAGGGACGCAGTCTCTCAGATTTCCTCATGTCTCCCTCAATGCTCTGCCAAGCTACTCAAACAAATATCTCCACTATTCAGTATAGCTACCCTGGACACAGTGAATGACACTGGAGTGTCGTAGAAAATTTCCAGTTGTTTGGCCACCTTCATGGAAACAGAATTAGGGTTGAGTAGGTGTGCATTTACACTGTGCATTTCCTGGTTCTTAAAAGTTTGAATTTACCTAAATGTGGGATTTTGGAAGGGCACAAAATGCTGCCGGCAGCCAAGCCTGCTGACAGAAAGGTGCAAAGGGGGCAGGTGCCAAGCTCCCAGTGTTTTAAAAGGGCCTCAGGCTCCTGGCTGCTGCCACCGGTATTGCGGCAACAATGGCAGCCAGAGCCCCCGGACCTTTACATCACTTTTAGAACCTTTCATTGGCACACTCCAGGCAGCACTGGGGGAGGCTAGCCCCAGCTCTGCCCCTTCCGCCCGAGAATATGCTGATGCCATAATGATCTGGGGCATCCAAATCCTCCACTGGCTACATGAGCCTCACCTTCCTTTCACTGTATTGTATGCACCCAAAGCCAGCTATATATTTACATCAGATTACAGAGAAAAGTTAGAAGTGCTAAGCTAGGCTTTGTCTTTCTCCTGAGGGTATGTCTACACTAGCCCCCTAGTTCGAACTAGGGAGGCTAATGTAGGCATTCGAAGTTGCAAATGAAGCCCGGGATTTAAATATCCCGGGCTTTATTTGCATCTTCTAATCGGCGCCATTTTTAAATCCCCATAGTCCAAACTAACCACTACGCGCGGCGCAAACATTAACTCAAACTAAGTCCTTAGTTCGAGTTAACTGTTACACCTCATTCCACGAGGTGTAACAGTTAACTCGAACCAAGGACTTAGTCTGCTAACGCTTGACTGCCGCGCAGTTAATTCGGACTAAGGATTTAAAAATGTCGCTCGATTGAAGATGCAAATAAAGCCCGGATATTTAAATCCCGGGCTTCATTTGCAACTTCGAATGCCTACATTAGCCTCCCTAGTTCGAACTAGGGGGCTAGTGTAGACATACCCTGACTCCTTTTTCTTTCTTTTTCATGGCCAATTGATTGAGATATATTAAAAGTTGCACTCCAATATAGGTGATGCAGTGTACACAGGAGGATGACTTATTCTTTAGTCCACACTGGCTGCTTTGTGCTGCTTTGTCCATGCAAAGAGGTCAGAAAGCAAATTTAACCAGCTGCCTACATGATTTTGCACCAGCAGCAGCTGTATGCCATAGGGCATGTTGACACAGCAGCATTATTTTGAAATAACTAGGTGAGCATCTACACAGCAAACCCGTTATGTCAGAATAATTTCGAAATAATAGGTGTCTTACTCCAGATTTTGTAACCCTCATTTTACAAGGAATAATACCTATTTTGAAATAGTTATTTTGAAATAGGGTGTGTGTAGACAGAACAGTTGAGGTTATTTCAAAATAACTGGCCTCCAGGGCTTCCCACAGGTATCCTGGTGGCCACTCTGTCCACACTCATCAGGATTCTATAGTTCTCCATCCCCTGCAGGTTTTAAAGATGCAGCCACAGGGGAAACAGTGTGTGGCACACAGAAGGCCCAGTTCTGCCTGCCCTGCTGCTATGCAGACCACAGTGCTCAATCTGAGTCCCCCACAGCTGTGAGTACAGCTCCAGCCACCTCCCAAGCCCCTGCCCGGAGGTGGAGGACCCCATCCTGGACTGGGATGGAGATCCTGGATCTCATAGAGATCTGGGGAGATGAGGCAAACCTGTAGGATCTCTGCACCAGGCACAGGAATGTCTATGGCTAGATGTCCAAGAGCCTGGGTCAGAGGGGACACAGGCGCATCCAGGAGCAGGTGTGGATGAAGGTGAAGGATCTGAGGGAGGCCTATACCAAGGCCAGGGAGTGCAGCTCCCTCTCAGGGTAGCACCAAAGACCTGCCAGTACTACAACCAGCTCCATCGCATCCTGGGAGGGGGATCTGTCCCTTCCCTCCCCCTTGTGCTGGACTCTGGGCAGAAGACACCCATTGCCACCCTTCCGGAGGGCAGGCCTGCAGCCAAGGAAGAAGAGCAGGAGGAGAAGGAGGAGGACCAGGCCACAGATTCCATAATGCCTACCAGCCAGGATCTTACCCCTCACCCTCTCTTCACAAGATGCCTCCCGGGGATGGGATGATGCAGGGTAAGGCCCATCAGTTGAGCTCCCTAGATACACATGGGGGAGGCAGTGGGTGGTATGTAGTTGCATGCTCCTTGCTCAGCCTTCTTGCCCTGGGCATCGCGCAGCAGCCTGCGCACGCGGGAGCACATGGAGCACCATGGAGGCTGCCTCAGAGGATGGAGTGGTAGCTTTCTGGAGGTGTGAACTTCCACAGAGCAAAGGCGACCTATTTCTGGAGAGGGATGTTGGGTTGCATGTGGGTGTTCCATTGCCTGAGGGCAGAACCGAGCCACTCACACAGCTCCAGGAAGGTGTCCTTCCACATGTGGAAGTTCTGGAGCCAGTGCTGGTTGTCCCACTGCCCCATGACAATCCGGTCCCACCAATCAGCACTGTTATCCAGTCTCCAGAAGCGGTGGTGCACGATGTGCAGGAGAGGACAGGAGGGGCTGTGCTGCATGAGCAGCACATGGAGACAGGTGAGGAGGTGCCCCGCAGGATGCCAGTGCCACAGGAGCAGCCAGGAGGTGCATCATGAGATCCAGGAGCAGGCTTTTCAATAGGTCCAGCTCCATGGCAAAAGTGTTGTGATGTCTGCAAGGGCAACCAGAGCAGGCTGTGGAATGGGTTTGCTATCCACAAGGAGGTAGGCAAAAGAGAGGAGCCTGAGACACAGCTACACAGGGGGGTCCCTTTAAGCATGAGCCTCAGATAGCCTCTGGAAGCAGCTACAGGAAATGACTGCAGTCCTGATGCCCTGCTTGAAGTGCTTCTGGGGCCGGGGGGGGGGGGAGTGGGGCCTCAAATGCAATTGAAGCTTCAATGTGTGTGGATGTTCTATTTCAAAATAGCTCAGCTCTATTCCAATGGGCATTTGCAGTGTGGATGCACTATTTTGAAATAAGTTATTTTGGAGTTTTCTTCCAAAATAGCTTATGCCAAAATAAGCGTGCAGTGTAGACGTACCCATACATTCCTGGCCCTTAAAGTAGGGGTCGTTCAATGAAGGGAAGTCAGGTGGCCAAGACACCAATCTCTTGATGCCACAATGATCCTTCAGAGCCAGCCACAGCTAAGTGTAACTTAAAACAGCATTGCACTGATTAAAACGGTATAACAAACAAAGAAAGAAAACTCTTAAGTTCCTCAAACTCATGTGCACTTTAAACATTCTTTGTTCACTTTTTTACATGACTCCTGCAACAGAATGGTGCGATACTGAATAATCTATTGAGATTTGGAATAGTTTATCATCGTGAAACGTATGCACAACAGGAAAGACGTGTTCAGTGCCTATTTGGATATTTGGGCCAAATCCTTATGTCCTTACATACTTCTTTTCTGAGATAAGAACCCATTGGCACCAAAGAGAGACAGATGGGTCTACTTCTGCAGCTGTAGCCTGAAGTGCCGATTAAGGAAAGGCGCCCAACTCTCAGAAGAACTCAGTAAGGACTTCAGAATTCGATCCATGATGACCATTATTTACACATGCTGGAAAACCAAATCCAGTCCCAACCCCCTCTTGACTTCAGTGTTAATATGGTTCAATTTAGTGCTGTTCTATTTATCTCTTGATCATTATATTATTTTACATTTATTGTCAAATAGTGTATACATAACTGTATCATTCCTATTACATGAGTAATTGTCTATATCTATATATTGCTACCCCGCCTCCCTAGTTTACATAATTAGTTCATCAGACTGTAGGGCATTTTCTAGTGTTTTATCCAGTATAATTTTAAAAATCCCCATTAGTGTAGCTTCCATAACTGGGGATTATTCCATTACTCCACTAACAGTTTTTCCTGGTCCTCTATGGCTCTTGTCACATTAGGCATGCCAAAGATGCAAAATATCTCATAACAAATCATCTGTGGAAATGAGAATGGAATAATGTGCTTTAAAAACCAAGTAGTTTTCCTTCTAAAAATATGTTTTCCCACAGCATCCCAGTTTCTAAGGTACTGTACAGCTCTCTCTGAATTCTATTAAAAGAATAAGGTAAACATTGTATTGTTAGTTTGAGAGAGCATATAACAACAAATGTGCTGGCACATTTCCCTCTAGCCTGAGCCTTTCTCACTTCCCCAAGCTTTCTGATGTCTTTCCAGTTTGGAGCTCCTGCTTAGATAAAACAGATGACTTTCTGGGCCTGCTTCTGCTAACAGCAGGCAGGAGCAACGGTGACTGATTGGTTGAAACATGAGGATTAATGGGTATTTATATTTCATTAAATTTTATGCTCACTGGAGAATAATGTATCACTCGCAGATATTGAAACATATGTCAACCCTATCCACTTACATATAATTCAATTTGACTTAAATGCATTGATCAAATTTTATTAAAGTCCAATATATCTTCCAAAAAGGCCTGCTAACACAATATTGCTGCTTCACATTCATCAGATAAAAGGAGGCAATTGTGTTGTAATTCTATTTATACCATTTTTCGGAAAAGGGGAGATTATTGTGGAGAGAATACTCATTACAAGGTGACTGGAGCTGGCTGAAGGACTTGTGACTCAGATTATTAAGAGAATTCTCAAGTGATGCCCTTTAGTTAAAATTTCCCTGGGGTGGGTCATGCTTGTTTTTGTCCCTGTCGGAAAAGAGAAATCAGCATTGCTAACAATATTACTCAGGAAAGTTTGCCATGAGAGATTTGGGAGCATGCTAACAATTTGTCATCTTTTTCCCCCTAAAAGCTCAATTTATGAATCATGCATAATTGGCTTGCTTTCTAAAGCTACTGCTCAGTATTTATTCCACTCCTCTTCTCTGTACATCTCTTAAATTTGTATTTCATAGTATATATGAAAATATTATTATATTTTTTCTTAAATCCTATATAGAGTTTTAACATCTTTCAGATATAGTTGTTATTGTCCACAGGCCATAGGCTGGACCTTTTTATCCTTCATGCACCTTAATTTAGGTATACTCAATTTTTTTTAGCAGATGGCTACATCATTTTTGCTATGATCCAGCAAACTGTTTAAGCATGTGGAAAACTGAATTGCCAACTGAAAGCATTCGATAATTATGAGAATTTTAAAATAATAATTTGGAGTGGGTTTTTTTTGCCTTCTGGATTTTAAGCTATTGTGGGCGAAACCATGTGCCTCCAAAATGTACTGGAATAACTCAAGGTCAGAAATGTGCATATAAAAATACGTCTCTTTGGTTGTTTGCCCTGCTGTTTTCCCTCTGTGTTCATCTTTCAACATAAGGGATTTTCCCTTCTTTTTCCCTTACAAGAACATACTCCAGAAAATGTCTCTTTGCTGCTCCCTATTTGTCTATACCCTCCCAGTAGTCATCTCTACCTTATCTGCCTCCTGTTTCTTAAATTTCCCTGACCTGTAAAGTTACGTCTACACTGCGGTGCTATTTTGGGATACCTCTGGTATCCTGAAATAGCTATTCCGCATCTTGACAGCGCGCTCGTTATTTTGAAATATCTTTCAAAATAATGGGCGTGCTATTCCAACGTCCCTGTAAACCTCATTCCATGAAGAGTAAGGGACATTTAGGAATAGCTCTGTGTAGACAGCGCCAAATTTGGCTCTGTGTAGACAGCTCCAAATTACAAAATAAGCTATCTTGAAATACACTCAAAATAAACTGCACAATTTGCTTAGCTCAAATTGTGCAGCTTATTTCGACCTAAGGGTGTAGTGTAGACGCACCCTAAGTCTCCTCCTAACCCACACGCTGATCTGCAAGTTTGAGGTTGGAAGGAACCACTAGATTAAATCTAATCTCCTGTTTATCACAGGCCATTAAATAACACCCAGTTTCCTCTGTATTGAGCTGAATAACTTGTGTTTGGCTAAAGTATATCTTCCAATAAGGTATCCAATCTGATTTGAAGACATCAAGAGATGGAGACTCCACCACTTGCTTTGGTAGTTTGTTCCTGTATTTAACCACCCTCAATGTAAAAATCATTGTCTTATTTCTGGTTTGAATTTGTCAGAGTTGAGCATCAATACCTTGGTTATAAAGCGGCCTTTTTCCAGTGGAAAGAAGAACCTTTTTATAGCCAATATTGTCTCCCAATGAAGGTATTTACACATTGTAATCAAGTCACTTCTTAATAGGCTTTTGATAAGCTAAACATATTAAGCTCTTTTTAAGTCTTTCACTGTAAGTTATTTTCTTCAGCTCTGAAATAATTTTTGTGGTTATTTTCCACTTGCTCTACAATTTTTCCATATCTTTTTGACTATGTGGACACCAGAGCTGTACACAGGATTCCAGTCTGTCAAACCAATGCCATATACAGAGGTAAAATCACCTCCCTACTCCTACTCACTACTCACTCCCACTACAAACATCCCCATTGTATGATGATTCCCCACTGATGACTATTTTTTGAGATCTGCCAGTAATTCAGTTCTCAGTCCATTGGATGTCTGCTTTATTTATGATGAACAGATTACTTTTTTAATCAGAATGTTGTGCAATACTAAATCAAATGCCTGTCCAAAGTCTGAGTATATTACTTTTATGCAGTCAGCTTTATCAATGAAACTATTAATCTCATCAAACAATGAACTCTGTTTTGTTTGTCAGGACCAATTTTCCATAAAACTGTGCTGACTAGCAGTAACTATATTCCTATCCTTTAATTCTTTATTAATTGAATCCTGGATCACCTTCTCCATTATTTTGCTTGGGGTTGATGTAAAGTTAATTGGCTTATGGTTATCTGGGCCATCCATATTAACTACACACCTCAGCCTCCTTTCTAAGCCCTACATTACTCTGTCCTCCTTAACCTCCTTTTACCCTGCTGCTCTGTTTCCTCTCTCTCCTCCTGCCTCCCAGATCCCCTGTCTTCTGCATTTTCTAATCTATCCCTTTTTGCTCCTCTTTGCTCTTCTTCTGCATTTCACATTCCTCTCTCTCCTCATAGCCTTGTGTCTAGCCTCCTAACCACAGAGCAGCAGACAACTTCTCCAATGTCAGCCTAGCTTCAGTGCAGAGCAGGGCTGTTATTGCTCTCCCTGAAATTCCCACTATGTAGATGCAGAAGTGCTTACGATGCAAAGATTGTGGTCAGAAAATGCAGCATGGTCTGAGAAGATGATGTGGTCAGGATGCAGGGAGCCACGTTGCATGGTCTCCCCTCAGAACCAAAAAGTTCACAGGAAACACTATGTTTACCTGCCCCACACAGTTCTGAGTCATGGATTCCACTTTACACTGAAGGGTTTCAAGGCCAGTCGGTAGGAACTACATTGAGCATGGGACAGACTAATTGATGTGCTGGGAGAGTCTGGTAACTAGGAGGGTTAAGAATAATACTATTGTGGCCAAACAGCTTCAGAATCTCTTACAGCTGATATGCGGTCAGACAGGTAGGCCAGCATAGTGATGGTATTATAAAGGGTCTATAGGCGTAATGAAGAGGGGAGAGAGAATATAAGTGTGATGAAAATGGTGCTCTGGGCAATTAGATTTCTAATCATTTTAATGAACCTTTATTGACATTGATGAACTATACAACTGCTGCTGAAATGTAACAAAAAAACCCAGACTACTTAAGTATCTCTCACAGTGGTTATGGCCTAACTGGGATAGGGTTGCTCACTGTCTGGGGGTTGATCCCTTGTGATCCATTTATCATCACTGCCCATTCCTGAACCAGAGAGAGGTTGCTACCTGGTATGACACTGTCTTTCTTCCTTCCTTCTTTTGCTAGGATCAGCTCTCATTGATTTTAAGAAGTTGTACAACTGATTTCAGTGGGGACTCAGACCAATGCCAATTGCTTTTCCAACATTTACCCACAATGTGTGCATCCTAGTTTGTGTGTGTGTGTGTGTGTGTGGGCTGTTTTCCATGAATTATCTTTATATATGGTTTTTCTTTGTGCTGCTGGAATCGCTTACATTAGACAATAAAATCAAAGTGCCCCTTAAAACTCACAGTATTCAAGTTACTAATTAGGCTGTGTTCCTATGACTGCTGTTTATTTGTAGAAACTGTCCATTCTGCTGTGTCACTGTGTATTTCAACTCCTTTCCAAATATAGAATAGCTTTTGTATTAAAAGTGTGGCTGAAAGTGAACATCTCCCATTGCAGCTAGGTACCATGTGTCATTCACAACTGCTCTGGGGACGCAGCTGTTTACCTCTCTGTGGCTTATGTGAAAAGTTATACATTTTAACTTAAAGGTTTAAAATACCACCTGCCTCTGAGACAATGGACAAAGAAATATTCAAACCATTATCTTAGTTCCTTTTATTTATCTTGGAATTCTTGAACATTAGCCCAACTCATTAGAAGACTTTTGGGTGATCACTTGTAATGATTTCAAATCCAATCCTGCTAAGGGTCTTGCCTCAGGTATGTATTTAAATAAAGTTAATGATTTTCTATATTTATTAGTTATGTTTAACTGTTGTGTGGTAATGGAAAATATTGGTTAACATCTGGGACACTATGGACCATGTTTGTGCTGCAAAAAGATCACATAACCCCATACAGTTGCTGAATTATGTATCAGAAAATGGCCATTCCAGGTGTATCTCCCTCCCAACCCCTCCCCGCCCCCCCCAAAAAAAGCAGGAGAGGGAACTCTAAAGGGGAAGAGGATACATGAGAGGACTCTCTGAGGAGCATATGGAATGAGGCAAAAGGAGTGTACTTTTCCTCTTTATGCATTTGAGCTGACTGAGCCATGCTCCATATTCAAACACCTTTACACAAACCATTTCTAATCTGAGCAAATACAGATTGCATGGGGTGTTTCCTTCAGGCCGTTCACAGCCAGAGTATAGGTGCATGTTTATTAACACTGCTGCTTCATATGGCCCATACCATTTAGATGTTGAAATAAAAGCATGGGTGTGACATACAATGCATATCACTCCTGTTAGCTCTTTGTGCTTGAAAAGAAAACCACTCTGACAGCCCTACTCTTCTGAAAGTGCTAGTATCCCACTGTGATATTAGTTTAAAGAGATGTGAGAAATACATAACAATGTGAGTTGCCCTGTCCCCAGCACTAATGATGTAGTGTTAAAACATTTAAATGAAGAGCTGCAGGCACCTAATACACAGGCATTGCTTTAAATAAGAGGCTTCACATGCCTTTGTTCCACTGAATCTGTCTTGTTATTATACCCAAGATAAGGTGCCCTATCAACAGATAAATAGCTATTTTCTTTTCTTTGCCTGTCCATCTCTGCCCTTTGCAGAACCTGCTCTCTTCATCCCTCCTCTCATCTCCCACATTGTAAGCTGGGTTAAGGGCTGGGTAACTGACACTACTTAATGAAAAAGGGAAACAAGGCCTGAGTAATAGGAGAGTGGAGTGAACAAATAATAGTGTTCTCTGAATATTCACTCGCTTTTTTAAAAAAATGACTTTGCTTCATAATTTCTATGACAATTTCTGTTCTGTTTTCATATAGCTCTGTGTGAGCAATTTATATTTACACAAATATTCACAAGAAAATATTTCATCATTGCATGCCTACGTAGTCAGTATGGTAACCAAATTTTAAATTCACGCACAAAAATGTCTGCTAGAAGTGTTTACTCATGCAACCAGGACTCAGAAATAGTACCATGTGACTTATCTGTGTGACAGTCCCATGTGACTCACCTATGTGTCTGACAGTGACATGTAGTCAATCACATATAATTATCACTGCTCAAACAGTGAATATGGAACATTGCATAGGCACAGAGAACTGGGCTGCATTGACTTCATAGGTTAAAAAGTGTATTGAATACTTTTCAATAACATAAATTCCAAGAAATAGTGGTCTGTTCATAAATACACTAAGGAGAAAAACAGGCTGAATTTGTCAGTTGAATTATTCATTGTAAATTATTCACTCAACTCTAATAATAATAAACCATCAAAATGCTAATTCAGATATAGCCTTATGCTTCTGGAAAGAACAATTAATTACATTTATTTATTATCAATTATTTATCTATTTATTTATTTTATTAATTCTGGATTTGCAGAAATCTTCTTGAACTCTCTCACCAAAGGAACTGATCTTAAAAACTTTTATGTGGATAGCACCTACTTAGGTGAGTTGTACAGTTGAAGTCAGTAGCCATTCACTAGCTTTTTTAGGGTCAGTTCTAGAGATTTTACTGGCCTAACTGAATTTCATTTGCCTGTTCACTTATTTATTATATTTTCTTTTTAAGATGTTCATTTAATACATTTTTTCAAATTAATCTGTCTCATCACTAGCATTTGTTTCTCCTTTACTCAGTTTCCCCCACTTCTATTCTCTTTTTTTCTATTTTCAGCTTTTTATTATTTTAAATTTCTGCTCTTCAAACCTTTTCTTCTTTCCCCTTTTTAAAGTCTTTCCCCCCTCCCCATTCTTCTCCTTCTCTATCATTATCTCTCTCATATAAGACAATTAATGTGTCTGAGCATGAGAGCCAAAAATTAAATATTGAGAATTTTCTGATATCAGCCTTAACAAAGATTCATTTATCCCTCTCTCTCTTTCCTGTTTCCCTTTCATCTTTTTTTTTTTTTTGTCTATGCATTCCTTTTCTTTCTGCTTTGCCACTTTTCTTCCTTTCAGTTTATCTCTAATACCATATCCTTCCAATTCTGTATCAAGATATCTATTAAAGTGCACTTGTCTTCCTCCAGGTCAGTGTCATGAGAATCATGTGACATTCAGGTCATATGTTTGCCGTTAATGAACTAGACGACATTCTGGCTCACATGGTTTAAAGAATAAAGATTACAGATATTTGAGAACTACCAAAAAGTAGTCCCTGCTTTTATCTATGGTGCAAATTATTATCACTCTATACCTATGTTGTGCCAATGACAGATACCACTGATAATCTACTAATTTTTTAAAAAACAACAACAAATGGTCTGGTAGCACTTTATAAACTAACAAAACATGTAGATGGTATCATGAGCTTTCGTGGGCACAGCCACTTC
Organism: Rafetus swinhoei; assembly: GCA_019425775.1. Classification (NCBI taxonomy): domain Eukaryota; kingdom Metazoa; phylum Chordata; order Testudines; family Trionychidae; genus Rafetus; species Rafetus swinhoei. The sequence continues at coordinate 142,655,162 of CM033424.1, forward strand.
TTCAGATGACCGGAATTATGAGTTTAGGATGTGTACACCCAAAATAAATAGGAGAGGGGAAGGGCAGGGCGGCAGGAAAAAAAAGGGAAGGGGGATGGGAGACAGAAAGCAGAGGGAATCAGTAGGTATCTGAAGATTGGGTAGTTAAACCGAAGCAGATAAGAATCAAAGTCAATAGATAGACTCCCATGTCAGGAAGGATCTACACAAAGAACTCATAACTCCGGTCATCTGAAGAAGTGGGCTGTGCCCACGAAAGCTCATGATACCATCTACATGTTTTGTTAGTCTATAAAGTGCTACCAGACCATTTGTTGTTTTTTTTCTGTAACAGACTAACTCGGCTACCCCCTGAAGCTTCTAATTTTTTAAGTGCTTTTTAAATGTTTCTGTTGGTGACTTTTCCCTCTGCAGCAGTAGTGAACACGTGCACCATTCTGTGTGCTAGGGGTACTGTGCTACAGGGAGTGCCTTCTTTTCTTGAACTATACATATGGTCTTCTCTGTGCTTGGCACCTCCCTCTAACACCTAGATAGATATGACTTCACCTTGCTGTCCCCTCTTCTCTAGGGGACCAAGTTCCAGCTTGCCCACTACAGACTTCTGACTCTCAGTCAGTTTCTCTGTGTGAGTCTGCAGCTGCTAACAAATTCCCCTCCCCAGTCTCTAGAGCAGATCCTTTAACAGATCTGTGTCTTTTGATCTCCAGTTTCCCAGCCTTGGCAAACAGCCCTGTCACCAGGGTTAGGCTGTAGAATCCTTCTTCATGGGTACAAATCTGTCTATTCTGTTTGAGGGGATGTGTCTCATGACCATTGATTTACCTTTACTGCCTGATTGCTTTAACAACTCCTTTTTATCTAGGGCATATTATGCTTATAAAAATATATACAAATTTTCTCCTGTTCACCACAGATAGCTGTACAATCTAACAGAGAAAGGTATATAGCAAGATCTAAATAATGTCAGGATTGGAGCTAAATACTTTTAGACTCGAGATAAATTGCATTTAAAAACCAGTGATGGTAATTAATTATTGAGACAATTTACCAATAGATGTGATGGATTCTCAATCACTGGAAATGTTTTGATTCAGAACTATATGTTTTGTTTTGATAATCTCAGAACATTACAGTTTAAAATAGAAACCATATATTAAAATATAACATATAAATATAATGTAAGAAATGCCTGCTCGGTGTGACATTCTGTTACACTCTAGTAGTGGCCAGGCCAGCTAGGGATTGATTAGTCTGCTACATCTTCGGTTGATAGAGATGTGACTTTTTGATTGGGCATAGAAGCTCATGTATTAAGATCAAGAGGGTCCAAGTTGATCCCCTTCTGCCAATGAACCACCTAGGGGCATCAACATTACAGACAAAGATGTTGGCAATTCCCTGACTGCATCTCCCTAATTGAGGGAGTATGAGTGATCTCCTTCCTGAGGTTAGCACTGTGGCCAAATTGGCACCCTCATGACTGTCATGCAACTTCACTCCTACAATCAGTCATTGAGGTATGTGGGTTCCTCCACTTTAGAGAGGCCACTAGAGTGGAATAAACTGGACTTGTAAATTCTAGGAAATCTATTCTGGTAGTTGTATTACTTGCAGGTTGTAGGGTGTTACCAATATTCCAATTCCAAATCCATCTTTCCCTGCCTTCTACATTTCCTCTTGTGAATAAAGTGTACCTTGATTGTTGGTTCATGCATAATGAGTGGAGTCATTTGGATAAAAGCTGAACATGAGCTCCCAGTGTGAAAATGTGACCAAAAGAGCTTATAGGTTGCATAAACAGGGGAATCTTGAGTAGGAGTAGAGAGGTTTCAGGCAAAGGTTAAAGAGAGCATCACACCATGACTTACCTATCATGAGGGGAGACCGGAATGTAAAGATTGGTAAGGACAACACAAACAATGACAGAGCAAAGAGAAGACATGGATGTGGCACCATAAATGAAAATAAATTATGAATATAAATTATCTAGTCATCAGTGGAACTCTATTTCTACATAGTGAAATTCACAAGCTGACATGCTTTTCTTCAAATGGAGAAATAAGGAACCAATTGACTATATGATGATCAATGGCAAATGGTGACACTCACTGATAGATGTGAAAATGAAAAAGGGTGCAGATATTGGCAGCAACCATCGCCTTCTTACAACTTCCATCAAGCTAAAACTGAGATGTGTGTGTGTCCACTAAACAAGGGGCATGGATGTTAGGACATTGACAAGCTAAAGTCCCCTGAAATACAGGAAGCCTTTGTTCTTCAGTTAAAGAACATGTTTCAGATACTTGCAGACTTTGATGAAGAGGAGGGGAATGCAGATGAGTAGGAGCAGAGAGGTTAATTTACCACTGGATTTGGCTTTGGTGCAATAAATGCTGGAATACTGTGTCCAGTTCTGGTGTTCACAATTCAAGAAGGATGTTGATAAATCGGATAGGATTCAGAGAACAGCCACAAGAATGATTTAAGGATTGGAAAACATGCTTTACAGAGATAGATTCAAGGAGCTAGATCTATTTAGCTTAACATAAAGAATGTAAATAAATGACTTGCTTACAGTCTTTAAGTATTTTCACGATGAACAAATATTTAATATTGGTCTCTTTGATCCAGTAGAGAAAGATATATCAATGCAATGGCTGCAAATTGCAGCTAGAAAAAGTTAGACAGACAATAAGACATATTTTCAACCATGACAGTAATTAACTAGTGGAATAGTTTATAAAGATTGTGGTGGAATTTCCATTATTGGCAATTTTTAAATTAGGACAGTAAATTTGTGTAAAAGAGAAAGCCAGTGAGAAAGAAGGTCTGTTCATGTGTTTTGGTATCATGGTGAAACCAGCATGCACTTATGATGAGCGCCTCATTCATGAGACATGAAGCTATCAAGGAATTATTTAGATCATGCTCTATCACTTGAAAAAGACAAAAGTCACTATTTGAGGTTCGCTATGAATATAGAAAAGTATAAATTTAATAATGAATAATAATAAATCTTCAGCTCACGTAAATGCTTCTTTTTCAGTGAAAACAAAGCCATCTGAAGTAAAAAGGCACCTTTACATTGTGAATACTTATATATTTTCAATGCAAAAATAGTCATATGCTTCAGAATCTCATCATAGAATGGATCACATCAGTTCTGATATATATATATATATATATATATAGGTCATATCATTTCAACAAGAGCTTTTACTTTTTTAGTTCAGCCTTCATCCCCACTTAATCAATTATGTGCTTGAAAAACTGGAGTTGAATTTGTCCTAAAATACTTTTCCTATTAAATTTTAGTGAAGAATTCACAGTTAATTTCAGAATTTGTCCTGTTCTTCAGTTCTTCTTAAGGCTTCCCCCAAATTAACAGGGCTGGCCTTACCATGAGGTGAACTGAGGCAGCACCTCAGGTGCCAGACTGTGGGAGGGTGTCACTAGAACCCAGACTGTAGAAAATTGTGTCTGCTGCTGGTGCATATGTGCATATGGGGGCGTCATTTGAGCTCCCCGCCTCAGTTGCCAAAATGTTGTGGGCCGGCCCTGCAAATTAATATACATTTTCATTACTTCCTGTCCTCATAAAATCATATTAGAATTTCTTTGGAAAATTTATGAGATGCTTGTGTTGCTAAATGAGGAGTAACAAAAGCATTATCTTCTACATGGCATGAAATTCACCAGCTTGGCACTGTCAGAGTAGAGTAGAACTTTCCAGAATCTACTACATGCATACACTGATGAGAATACTGTTACGTTAGTTACCATGGAAATCATATCTTTCATGGTGAGAGAGGGTACCTTTCTATCCTTACTGCTTCATTGAGCTGATTTATGCATATTCACGGTGAAACATGTCCCTTTCTCTCCATAAAGACTCGAGCAGGGCACAATATTTTGTTGGATCACTACTGTGGTCTGTTACATTATTCCTTTCTTCACTGCAGAAATTAGCATGATTACTTCAACTCCCTCAGACTGTGCTGAAAGCAAAGGCCACTGCATCCTGCTTTAATCAGATTCACAGTGTTTCTCTTTTAAGACGTCCATTTTCAGTAACACTATCTCATCTTTTGTTTGGACTAGGAGGTTACTTGCTGTAGCCCTCCTCATTAATGACAAAGGTGTCAAACACTCCTTGTCTTTGAATTTAATTAATCAGATGAATTATCTGTTTCCATGGTCTACTGAGCACTGTGCAAGGCTGCTCCAACGTACAGCTAGGGCTTGTATCTTTAGAAATCTTTTTACATGTCACCTTTGCCCCCAAATCAATTTTAAATGTAACAATATTACTGCATACCTTGAGATTAACAATCTATGCCTGTTGATGAATGCTATCTTTGGACACACATCCTAGGCAACAGACATCATCCAACCTTTCTTGGACCTTCGCCCAGGTTCCTATGCTGTGACTGACATGCTCCCAATATCCTGTTTTCCTACAGTTCCTGCTTATGCTTCCACTGGTTGGGCTAGTGTCTTCTGACCTTTCTTCTTGTTTGTCACATCTGACATATTTCTGTCATGGGAACTCAGTGCTTTTCATAGACTTTTTTAACTTCTCTTTTCTCCATAGGTTTTTTTTTAACTTTGTGATTTGTTGTATCATGTTTCCAATATCCGCTTGATGGCTAACTTGCACTTCACTAGTTAAAAGCTGTTGTGCCAATTGCACTGCCTGGTTCAGAGATAATTCAGACAGTAACTGTATTTTCTCCTGAAAGTCCTTTGTTTAGAATACCAGTGATTTTGTGATCTCTTTACATGTTCTTACTTATTAATATCATGGTTACAGTGCATTTTTGCTCTTTTAAAGGTGTCCTCATGAGGATTAAAAGGTTTCTGCAATTTTTTAAGTCTCTGCATTCTTTCGTTGGGATTTTCAAAGCAACCTAAAGGAGATAGGCGTCCTAGCCTATTGACTTTGGATAAGTTTGGATTTGTGGCATCTGACTTCCTTACATTTGCTTGAAATCTCAAACTTTGGAGAAAGCATATGGTTGGTATGAAATTTCTCTTTGGAATTATGTACTTCTATTTTAAAAACAATTCAGAATTCTTCTTCTCTAAGGGTATGTGTACACGAAATATATTTCGAAATAACTCGTCTACACACAAAATGCATTTTGAAATAGCGTTTTGCTATTTCGAAATAGCACGTCCACACTGAGTGGACGCTGAATCACATTTAAGGCTGGCCGGAACCAGGTCCGGCAGGGCATCAGCTCAGGAGTTACTTTGTGTGGCTGCTGCCTGAGGCTATCTGAGGCCTGTGCTTAAAGGGACCCTCCCGCCCCCACAGACAGCCAGTTCTCAGGTTTCTCTGCTTGCTTGCCTACCTCGATGAGGGACAGCAGAGCATTTTGTCTCTGCGTGCTCTGGTCGCCTTCACTCGGAACACCACAGCACTCTGCAACATGGAGCCAGAGCTGCCCCTGGGCACTCTGGTGCTTCTCTTGGACGTGTTGCTGCAAGCCTGGCTGCACTTTCTGCAGGCTGCCATCCAGGACATCCATCGGGAGGCTGTCAGTATCCAAGAGGCCCTGTGGGAGAGTTTCCACCCTGAGGAGCACTAAGAGCCTCCCTGGTCTGCCCCACTGGGGGCTTGTGCCTCATTCCTCCCTCATGTCCTTCCTCTTACCCCTCCCTAACCCTCCTTCCTGATGTCAAATAAAATACACGTATTTTCATGAACACAAACTCTCTTTATTTAACAAAACTGGGGAGGGGGGATGAAACTCTGGTGAGACTGGGGAAAGGAGGTGGGAGAGGGGAGAAGAGAGGCTGGGAGAGGGGAGGGGGAAACCTGGGAGGAGGGAACTAGAAGGGGGAAGGAAGGGGAAGAAGGGGAAGGGGAAGCTCAGGGCCCAGGGTTGGAGGTCTCGCTGGACCAACTTGATTTTCATGCGAGTCTGCTCCTGGGTTCGCATGTGGCCTTTGGTGGCCAGGCTGGCAGCTATCCTGCCATAGACGGCCACGTTCCTCCATCTAGTGCAGAGATCATGGACGTTGGGGGCATCCCCCCCAAACCTATATAAGGTCCATGATCTCTGCCCTGGACCAGGAAGGTGCCCACCTTCTCAGGGCTCTGGCAGGCTCCTGGGAGCTGGCAGACTGCTCCTGGGGAGCGGTGGAGGGCTGGCTGCCAGTGGCTTGCTGGCTCATGTTTTGGGGCCACTGGGTCAGGGGCAGTGACTGCTAGCTCTGGGTCTACCCCTTTAAGGGCTCCAGGGAGGGAGGAGGGAAAGGAGTGTTCTTGGTTGAGGCTGGAGTGGCCACCAGGGCACTCTGGGAAGGCTGGAGGCCCCCTATTTTGAAATAAGTGTCTACATAGCACTTATTTTGAAATAGCTATTTCGAATTTGGCGTTATTCCTCATGGAATGAGGTTTACCAAATTCGAAATAAGCGCTTCGGTATTTCAAATTAATTTTGAAATAGTGGTTTGTCTGTGTAGACACTAGTAAAGTTATTTCAAAATAATGGCTGTTATTTTGAAATAACTTTGCTGTGTAGACATACCTTAAGGGTGCATCTACACTTCACTGTAACTCAAAATAAAATACGCAATTTGAGCTACACAAATTGTGTATTTTATTTCAATGCTAATCCAAAATAGCTTATTTCCTCATTTGGTGCTCTCTAGACAAATAAAGCACTATTCCAAAACGTCCATTACTCCTCATAGAATGAGGTTTACAGGGATGCCAAAATAGCGAGCCCGACATAACAGGATTGCTTTGAAGATGAGGGATAGCTATTTCGGGATACTCTGGTATCATATATATAGTAGCCCAATGTCTGTGACTCTGTAATGCTGAAATGCTGGCTGTTCCCTCTGGCCGGCGCTGTTGCATCCCTGGTTCTTCCCTCTGGGCGGCACTGTTGCCTGAGTCACGTCCTTCGCCTCCCGCCATGGCACTTGTGCCTCTTGCTCCCCTGCAGCGGGCTGGCTGAGTGGCGCAGAAGTCAGCTGAGCACCACGGCGGGAGGAGAAGGGGGGCGGGGCCTGGAGCTGCTGTCATGCCGCACGTCACCATCCCGGCTCCCTTCGCCTCCCGCCGTGGCGCTCGGCTGACTTCTGCGCCGCTCAGCCGGGCAACCGCGGGGGAGCCCAAATGGCCGCTTGCTCCGCTTGCTCCCCCGCGGCGGCCCAGCTGAGTGGTGCAGAAATCAGCCGAGCACCACGGTGGGAGGTGAAGGGGGGCGGGGTGGTGACGTGCGGCGTGACAGCAGCTCCAGGCCCCGCCTCCTGGCCGTGAACCTCACCGCCCCTCTCTCCTTCGCCTCCCGCAGTGGCGCTCGGCTGACTTCTGCGCCGCTCAACCGGGCTACTGTGTGGGAGCAAGTGGCGCAAGTGCTCCCCATGCAACACGGGAAGCGTGGTGCCCAAAAGGCCGTTTGGGCTCCGCAGTCCCCAAGTGAGAGGCAGGAGGAGGAGGAGAAGAGAAAGAGAGAGACAGAGAGAGAGGCAGGAGGTGGAGGAGACCTGAGAGAGAGAGGGGGGGAAGCAGTAGGAGGAGGAGAGAGAAAGAGAGACGGAGTGAGAGACTGGAGGCTCAGGAGAGAAGACCGACGTGGAGGAGAGACCTGAAAATCTCGTCTTATGACGGGCTAATTGGCTAGTCTTAAAATAGTTTTGCAGTGTAGATGTAGCCTTGGATAACTAAGTTTTATTCATATTTTCATTTCAGGTCTGTCTTTTTACTAACATTTTAAAAAATAGTATCTATATCTTCATGGGATGTGATCATATATGAGGCTACTTTGCTTGCGAGGAAAATGCGACTAGAACTACTATTGCCAGTTTCTTAGAGTATTAAAATTTACTGATATATTTTGTTTTATTTTGTTCGGTAACTTACTTTGATCTGTCTGCTTTACTTGCAATCATTTAAATCTTACTTTTTATACCTAATACAATCACTTTTGTTTGTTAATAAACCCAGTGTAAATAATTGTTACCTGGGGGACAACTGCCAAGCATATTTCTCTTTCATTGATAAAGGGAGTGAATAACTTATGAACTCCCTTTGTATAAGCTTAATGCATAGTGGGACAGATTTAACTGGGGTTTGGTCCCATTGGGGCTATGCACCTGGGTGCTGTGTAAAGTCCCTGTGACTGAGCCTTCCCATAGCTGAGCTCAGTGTCTGTTTTGCTATGTTGTGGACTGTTACCCCAACTCTGTGCATTTGCTGGGGGAGACTAGAGGTTCTGACTCTGTAGGACAGGGTGGCAGGTCACCCCCACCGGGCAGGTAGGTGCACCCAGTGGTATAATCAACCCATGAGGTAACAGTCTCAAGGGAATCTCTGTGACTGAACCTGTCACACAGGGATCCAACAAAGTACCATGAACACTGAGGCCTTCTGCCTCTCCCCCCACCCTGATTTTGTGGCAGAATGACTCCAGAGAAGCCATACTATCAGGCCTTTCCCTGACAGCAGATGGACCAGAACCATTTTGATGTTTTAATCAAGACTGGATTTTTTTTTCCAAAAAGATATGCTCTATTTTACACAAGAAATCTTGTGGTGAAGTTCAATAGTCTATGTTATACAGGAGGTCAGCCTAGGTGATCACAATGGTCCCTTCTAGTCTCAGAATATATGGGCCACCTCTGATGCCAGATTCCCACACAGAGGGCACCAAACAAAAGTCAGTGTAAGTTTGGATTGCATTAACTTTTGGGTTCAATGGGTGGTCCTGCATATTTTCCCAGTCCTGCTCCCAAGTTCTTGGTATATTCCCTACAGATGGGTTTTCTCCCCAGACACAGAAAGGGTTCTCTGCATAGTGTGGTAATGAGCTGGGGGAAGGGATGGAATTCTGACAGCAGCTGCCCCTTCTTTCTGTATAGGATGGAGGAGAGATATCTGTGGAGTATCCCTTCTGTATTCTTCTGTTTGGGGAAAAATTACCTTTCACTGCAAATAATCTACTGCATTGAATGGGGGAAAAAGAACAATAGCTCACTTTTAGACCAAGGCTATGTGTACCTAGTCTTCCACTAAAGAGCTTTTCAGGTTCCCACTGTTTTACCTCTACTGGAAGACTACAAAAAATGCTTTCAGAACATTGCTTCTCAAGCTGTTACTGGTACAAACTATCTAGATATTTAGATACTATAGTATTTAATAGGATGCCATCAATCTTTTATAGTTAGAGAATACATAAATTATAAACAAATATGTCCTTTGGTCTAGTAGAACAGCATAATGATCAAAGCCACACAATAGAAATGTATTTGCTTCTACAGTAAGCTTTATTCCCTTAGCTCTCAGTCTGTAGTGATGGACAGGCAGTGAGCTGTCAGTTTTTGTTCTGTCTGTCACACTACACTTACCTCCTGTTGTTTTAAGTAATCAATATGGGGGCTGAAATCACCTACCGCTACCTCTGCTACCTCCTATTTTGTCCATTCATAAATTATGAATCCCTGCACAACATCAAGTCTACAATTTCGATTGCATTTGCTAATCATTGATCAATAATTCAAAAGCCTCTTCTTCAAGGGTCCCTGGTTTCCTGGAACATATGGCATAAGGCTGACAGTGTTCATGGGACTATTCCCTTATCACAAAAAGCAGCCAGGGAAAACAATTTGTTTAAAGTTTCTTTCTTTCTTTCTTTCTTTCTTTCTTTCTTTCTTTCTTTCTTTCTTTCTTGTTACATTCAATTACTTCACAAGCACAGCAGCTACAGATTAAAGTAGCAGACAATATAATTCACAGTTTTATAGTTTGCGTAGACATAATAGCACTTATCAATAAATATGTATGGCTTGTTTTTTAAAAAATATTACCTGTGTGTTTATTGTGGTTGACTTGCAACTCTTTTTCAAAAGTCTTACTTTTTACATTTATATTATATTATTTATGCTAAGAAATTTTTGAAAATGCCATATATCTGTGAAAATACAGAGATACATACAGAGGCACTGAGGAGCTGGGTTGAAGGCAGTATAATGTTTCCTGGACTTTCAGGCAGAATTAATTTGATGTCCTTAGCCATTATGACAGTCCAACAAACTGCTTGCTGCAGTGTTTCTTGTGCTTAGATTGTTTTATTAGCTATTATACTGCCATAGTGTGACCATGAATAATAAATACTGTTATATAGAAGAGTTCTGATTGTTTATCCATGGAGACCTCTTAAAGGGCCTGATTCTGTAAACAATTAAGCACAAAAGTAAATTAGTGAGCAGTGGGACTACCCAACTGCAAAATTACTAATATACCTAAGGTTTTTTTGTTATATGATAAGAGATAAAGACAGCATCAGCCTGCCTAATTATTTTAAGTCTATTGTTGTTTCAAGTTAATTTGAGAAGAGACACACCAAACACCATGTAGAATCAGAAATATAAAAGATGCCTCCTTCAGCACCACATCAGTAATAAAATATTTTATTTTAGTGCACTATTTAAGAAATAGTATATGGCTATATGATTTGAAACTCTCATATTCAGGCAATTTGATTGTGTGAGGTCTATTTATTTTTATGTTTTCCCCTACATATTTATTTGTTAATTCTGATCTTAGAAGTAAAGATTTTGGATTAAAATATTATTTTCCATTTTTTCCAAATCTTATGATAAATTTAGTAATTTTATCTCAAAGTTTATAATTTCTCTAAGGAGAAAAGAAAATAATGAAAATGAGTTTCTCTGCATCATCAGTTATCCCCTCCTACGCATGTCTCACCATGTTGCCTTATTCATGGACACATTTGTAAATAGTGATATTATTATATAAATCAGTAGCAAGAGCTCAGCTGGCTCCAATGTTTGGGATACAGTGGATACTCATTGGACAATGAAAGGCTTCTTATTTGCAAACTAAATAATAATGACAAATTAAAAAATTGAGCCACTGGTCCTTTATAAGCTTTATGACTTCCAGCCAAAAAGCAAAAATAAAGTTGGGTTTTCTCAAGTGTAATATACTACTGTTAATTGGGTCTTAATTTTTTTTATTTTATTTTTGGTTGCTTTGGTTTTAATTCTAAAATCAGATGTCTTCATGGTTTATGCAAACGCATTAAGGGTCAGCACAAAAGCTATTTGTTTACCCTTAATTGTCACATATCACCAAACAGGTGATTGATTAGTCATAGACCTCTAAAGTTTTGCATTTCTTAGGGTATTTTTTTAACAAAAAAATTCTAAGTTCTCCATCTAATAGGTATCAAACAGCCCAGATAAGTGTCTGTCACTGTCATTAGTAAACTATTCTCTTAAGCTAAAAGTTGACTAATATGCATAATAAAGGGTAGTAGAAATGCATAATAAAGGCTTCATTCTACTCTTGGTTCACTGCTCCAAATCCAAAGGCACCATTAAAGTCACTTGAGTTATTCCAGATTTACAGAGGTGTAAATAGGAACAGAGTATTAATTTCCCTTATCCATGACAACTTTTACCCTAATAAGTGTTTATGACTTAAAGTAGGCCCAAGGCTTGATAGCTTGAATAACATTAAAACTACTGCACCAATGTTCTTCACATTTGCCTTGGCTCTTTTTTTAGATGGAGTTTAACTGTAAAATAACCGCAAAGGAAAATAATTAAATTAAGTCAAGCTACAAACAGAGGGTTAGCATTTGATCTATATTGATTTCATTTAAAATAATATATTATATTCTTATTTATGTTTTATATTGTGGTAGACCTTGGCACTGTGGAGACACATATGAAAAAACAGTTTGCATCCCATCGTGCAGCAAAAAAACTTCAAGACCAGACTTCAAAGAGAAACCACTGAGCTACAGTTCATCTTCAAGTTTGACACCATCAACTCAGGATTAAACAAAGACTGTGAATGGCTAGCTAACTACAAAAGCAGCTTCTTCTCCCTTGGTATTCACACCTCCAGATCATCTACTAGAAGTGGGCCTTATCCTCCCTGATTGGATTCACCTCATTATATCTAGCCTGATTCTGGCCTGCATAGTTATACCTGCCTCTGGAAATTTCCACTACATGCATCTGACGAAGTGGGTCTTTGCCCAGGAAAACTTATGCTCCAACACTTCTGTTAGTCTATAAGGTGCCACAGGACTCCTTGCCGCTTTTGCAGATTCAGCCTAACATGGCTACCCCTCTGATACTTGATTTAAAAAGTTCATATTCTGATGGTTTCAAAAATGGAAGTCAAGTGTGTCCTGCATCTATGGAAGGGGGGAAAGGCTTAATTACTGTGTAGATAAGAAATGTAAAGCGTGATGAACCAACAATCGGAAGTCATCATTCATGGTTTCCCATTGATGTGTTAGAAGCTGACCCGTATAAAATAAGATTTCCTGAAACTGTCTTTCAGAACTCTAACCAAGCCAGAAACAAGCCTATGTTGAGGATTGATTCTGACCAGAACTGGAATTGCTGGAATAATTTCACCCAATAACTTCTTGGTGAAATTTACAATGTGGGGATGGGCAGTGTTAAGAAAGGAATTGAAGCATCCCTATAACCAACTCCCTTGCAATCTCAATTCAAGGAAGGTCAGGGATCAGATCTTAAATTTCCCAGGCATGGTGAACTCACCCAGAGAAGAAAGCACTGTCAATAATGTTGGTGTTGTCACAAAGGATCCTCAAAAGCACTGGCAGCCTGATAGGTAGGAAGCCTTTTCCAAGACCAGTCAGCATCAGTCCTTTCAAATATAGATGGTTAGAAAAACTTTGATGGAACCATTTTCTGTTGAAAAATGCACTCCATCTAAATCCAAATGCTTTGCAAAATTGGGTTGATTTTGCCAAAATTTTGCTCTGGAATAAAACTGGAAAAAAAGTTCTGCTAATTGCAAAACATCCATTTCTACATTTATAAAATGAAACATTTTGCTTTTTCAGTTTGAAATGACTTCAATTTTATTTTAATGTATTATATTATAACACAATATATAAAATGTCTAAGATCATATACGAAGTTAGCATTTCAGGTTTTAAAAGTCACTCTGATTCATCTTTAATATTATTTTACATATTAAGAATTCCTAGCAAACAGTTTGACTGGAATTTTGATTCTCTTACTCAGAGAAGGAACGTTATTGACTTCTGTGGGACAATTTATATGAGTAAAGTGAGCAGGAGTTGACTTTAAATGTGTTCCTCTGATTTTTATCTCAAGCTATCCCTTTTTCTTTTCACTCATGAAACTTAGGGTACGTCTAGACTACAGGCTTTTGTCGACAGAAGTTTTGTCGACAGATACTGTCGACAAAGCTTCTGTCGACAAAGAGCGTCTAGACTACATCCAGTTCTGTCGACAAAGCAAGCCGCTTTGTCGACATGGCAGTGTAGACGCAAAGGACAGTTTAGATGCAATAACGCCTTCTGTCGACAGAACTCTGTCGACAGAAGGCGTTATTCCTCGTAAAATGAGGTTTACAGCCGTCGACAAAACTGCTGAGTTCTGTCGACGTTATGTCGACAGAACTCGGCGGTAGTGTAGACGCAGGTCCACTTTTGTTGACAAAGTCCACTTTTGTTGACAAAACCCTGTAGTCTAGACACACCCTAAATGTCAGAACAGACACTACTGCCCACCTCACATGAGAGTTCAGACAGCAAAGCTAACACACAAAATGAGAGCAGAAAGTGCTCATGGAATAAAAGATACTAGTGCACTAATTGAAGATAGTGTTCAGTTGATGGAAGCTAATGAAGTACAAAAACTATAACATCTTTGGCAGTGGATAACCCAATGTAAACTAATCAACATTAAGTCAATATAATCTAACCCTTCATTGTTCATTAGTCTTTTTTTTTTACAGGCTACACACTGACTGACCTTGTTGGATCAGAAGTACCTATCATGAGAAGAAGAAAGCTGTTCCCACAAAGGAAGACTAAATTAAAATTGGTTGGTATAAAAAAAGTGAATTTCTTACTGGATCTCCTCATTCTACAGACATAGAAGATCTACTTTTTCTGTCAACACCTGGTGTGGAATGCCATGCGAGAGCCAACTCTACGTCACTTCCCTGAGGTTTGCATGGGCTATCAGTAAAGTCTGTGTGTGGAGTTCAAGACTCTGATTTTACATAACAATCCTTAAATGCTTTAGAGACCAACTCTCTTTTCATATAGTTGAGATCAGTGGAAGCACTCTCCTTGCCCATAAATGGAAGGGTGCTGCTGGCAAGGAATCCTTAACAGCAGATTCTCTATCCTTTTCTGAATCACCTGGAATGCATGCCCAAGGTCATTTTTCCCCCCAGCTATTTAATGAATTAAAGGCTGGGGAAGATTTACTGTTTGGGGGTGCAAAGATGATATTTTATCTGCTGCTAAGTGTTTAATTTATATTGACGACAGCAGTTCCATTTATATTTTTCTGTAACTAAATTATGTCAGAATGCCCAGAGCTTGCTTTGGGTGCCTCCTTAAATTTTTAAAAATAAAAATAAATAAACTTCAAAAATAAGTAAAAGAAAATGGCCAATGGAGCCTTACATTTTTATACTGATACTTCTATCAGATAACCACAGTTTAAAAGATGCATTCGGTGTTTTCTAACAAATCTCATATGAATTTGTGTGTTAAATGTAATGGGTTTCTTCAAAGTATTTTTTTCATAGCTCATTATTATTAAATGAAAGTTCTTTTCCCATTACATTTTTTTTGTATAGAAATTTCAGAGAAGCCTAAAGGAGTTAGGTACCTAATTCCTACTGAATTTCAATTGGATTAGGTTATCTATCTCCTTTACACTGTTTTGAATATCCCAGCTTTAATCCACAATACACTGTAAGCCCGAACATGTATCTGGACTTAAACTGATATTCTCACTGATGCCTCCTTGAAAGTAAGGATAATTAAAGGATATCTTTCTTATTGCCTCCTTATGACCAGTCCTGAAGTCCTTGTTTAAGCACATATTTAACTTTAAACACATGTGGAATCCTACTGAAACCAATGGTTCTAATTTCATACTTAAAGTTAAAGCATGCACTTAAGGGCCTTCCTGAATCAGGTGTCTGTGTAATCTCTTGTGTTTAAAGGCTTTGTCTAGAGTACAGTGATTTATCAGAAAAAGGTACGCAAATTGTGCTCTGCAATTTGCGTACCTTTTTCCAACAGTTTTTTTTGGAAGAGGCTTTTCTGAAATTTGGCCTGCCTACACTGGGTCAAATTTTGGAAAAGTCTCCTCTTCCGGAAGAGCCCTTCTTCCTCGTCGAACGAGGAAGACAGGGCTTTCGAAAGAGTGCATCTGCTCTTCCACAAAAAAAAAGTGGAAGAGCAGACATGTTCCCTGGACATGGCAGAGTTTTTCCAGGATACTGGACGTAGCCTGGAAAAACCCGTAGTGTAGACATAGCCAAGTGTAGAAGGAAGCATGCACCTGAAGAAGGGATTTTCTTGCCTCTGAACAAACTGTCTTTGGAACAGAAGGAGCCATGCCAGACCTTCCATTATTTTGGTTGGGGGAAGAACATTTATAAAAAAAAAATCCTCAACATTTGTTAGATTTGAAGTGTTTAAAAAGAATTCAATTGTTTGTTGTTTTTAATTTGTGGTGGGAAATAACAATATTGTGTACAATTTTAAAACAGTATCCACACATCTTTTTTTTTTTTTTTTGAGGTGTTATTATTTGATAGATTAATTACATGCAGATGCAAACTCTGTGTTGCTCATATGACTTGTCTCATTTCAGATAACAGGACTTATGCCAACCAAGTTTTGGCCTGAAATGAAGAATGAATCTGGAAAATATACACATGTTCTAGAAAATAACTCCCCAAGAATTTCTTTGTGTGAAGAAGAATTAGCTTAATACTTTTATACTAATCTACATAGATATTACATATTTTAGAGTACACCAGCTACATACTGAAGGTCTTCCTTAGTAGGACGGTCACACAAAGTTTGAGGTCCTTTCAGAATAAATGTACACTGAAACATTCAATCGATTATCAGTTTTTCATATGCCAGAGGAAAAGAGAAAAAGAATACCACATTAAGGAAACATCCCATTTGATAGGAAATAGAAAGGCTACATAACACTATGTTATTGAGTCATGAAAGCACTAGAACACAAGGGCGGAAAATGGTGTAACTGAAAGCCAAGCTTTTTAGCTTATTCAAATGAAGGAGCCTCAAATGGTTTAGTTAGGAATTAAGTTAATTGGGTTTGGTGTAGGGTTGGTGTACTTCCTGCTGGAAAGTTTCCATGTTTTCCTCAATTTAAGTAGTGGCTGGGCTCCCATGTCACCCTGTTAGCCCAGACTTTAATTAGTTCTGGCATTCGCCTCATAATGATAAATGCTGAGATGATGAATGGAAATGCAAATGAGTATGAAGTGGCTCAGCCATCGGAGCTGAATATCATTAATACCTTCCTACTGTTAAATCGATCAATGTCATCCCAGGATCCCTCTGTTCAGCGGGTGCAGATGGCTGTCCGCCAGAATGCCTTCCATTATCAAGGCAGTGCAAACTTTGTGGGTTTTTCCTCCCCATATGCTTTTATTCATCTTCTGCAGAATATTTGTTTGGCAAGTAGATTTCTAATATATTTCCAGCTGAGATGATAACTATTTAGGGTCAATAAGCAAGTAGCTAATTTAGAGCAAAATAAATTCTAATATAGAGCAATTCTCACATCAGAAGAAAATTCCAGTATCAATTCAGCAAACTGGGAAGGAACTAGATTGTTCTCCATACACTTCTACATGTTTTTAGCATTTACTTTTGACATTACTCTGTTTCAAAATATGAAAGTTTTATTCATTTCAAAATTATTTACATAACGGTATGTTACAGTCTCATGTTTTACATATCCCAGATGCTACAGAATCTCTAAGGCACTGGAACAATCAAAATGGTTTCAAGAAGTTTAACAAAATGTTAAAAAATAACTTTTCAGTGAATCTAAGAAGAAATCAACTTGCCACACTGACAGTGTTAGAAGTTTTATTTTGTCAATTACTCAGTGTATACCATTCACAATTTATAACAGCACTAGATTTATCCAATGTTACTTCATTCAATTCATTTTTGTTTTTTTGGAAAATAAAATGAAAATGTACAAGCTTCATTTAAATCATTGCTCTGGGGTGTAGATAGGATAGAGAGGTTCAGTATGTCGGGTGACCCAGGAAGGGAGCACTACCCCAGCCCTCTCTTACCGCAGCAGCTTGGAGCCAGGTGAAAAGTGCCTCAACATGTGTGCTGCAGCTCCAGTGGTCATAGCTGGGGCAGGGTGACTATCCCCTGGCTGGAGCAGGTTCAGGTTCATCTGCCCCCTGCACTCCCCAGGCAAAGAGAGGAATGCAAACTTCACTTTCCCCTCACACCCTGACAAAAGAGAACTGCCAGCAATGTTGCCATACAAATCAGGGGTTGGGGGAGAGATAATGGACACCTGGTGGGAGGAAGGCTCGGGCCTGGGAAAGCTTTGATTGGGAGTCACACCCCCAGCCAGCCTTTTTCATCTGCCTGGTAATTCTGTCTCTTTTCTGTTTGGTTTTATGAGAAGCAATCCCATGCAGGCACATCCCATTTTCCTGGCACAACCAAACTCTTACCTTGCTTTAAGTTATGATAAGAGGAAGCTGCATAGCAAATTTAGTGATCCTGGCTCTTACCATTTAGTAGGAGTTCTTGAACAAACAAACAGACAGACACACACACACACAGACAAACTAACTCAGGCCATGTCTACACTACAGATAAGTTCAAAGCAGCCATAGTCCATCTTCCGGGGTTTGAATTTGCGGGTCGAACTGACAGGGGCACTCCAGTAGTCCTGCTTCCATGAGGAGTAAGGGAAGTTGAAGGGAGAGTGTGGTCCCTTCAATTTCCTGTGGCGTGGATGGCACCAAAATTCGAGTGAAGGTACTTTGACTTCAGCTATGCAATTAACGTTGCTGAAGTTGTATATCTTATTTTGACCTTATCCTGTAGTGTAGACCAGAGGTTATATAGTAGATTACACAGTAACAAGTCCATAAGCATACATTGTATTAATTTAAGATGAAATTCATTTCCTCCACAGAGAGTCCAACTAATCAGGTGAAAAGTGTGTTGAGTGGGTGAAATTCACACTCCTACTACTCCACAGAGAGAAAATGAGACTGCAGCACAGCCCCCTTATGTCTGCTACTCCCACCTCTAGTAGCCACAGTCCAATCATTTCACCTCTTCAGTGACACAGAATCACTTGATCTGTGAACTCATGAATCCGATGGCCCATTCCTTTGCTCACCCCTGGCTTTGGAACACATAGGGAGACAGGCTCTACTTTCTCCCTCCTCTTCCTGTCAGCACACAGCAACACAGTGCATCTATAAGTGCTTGAGTTCTTTCACACACTCATTGGATGAATTCCATCCTCTACGTATCACCGGGCTTGATTCACAGAGGGATTAATGCACTTGTACTTTAGGCACCACTAACATTCAGAAAACTGCTTCGCTGCTGCCTTATCTTGAGGATCCTAAACTCACTCGGTGCCTACATTTTTGCTGAAAATATTTCTGAGGCACCTCAATTTCTGCCTCCGGCCACCTGCACTGCTGTCTCACTTGGGGTGCCTGGATGTCTAAGCCCCAGTGCAATTGTCAAACCAAAGACAGGCATTCCCCTACCTGATCTGTTATGTGTGTTCCAAGCATATCTACCAGATCAGGGACCATCTCAAATTGAGGTAGAGGATCACACAATGCCCACCTCATATGTTTTAGCACAGTAGATAGCACACTTACCTAGGATGTGGGAGACCCAGGTTGAAGTCCCCACTCTGCCTGATGGAGCAAAGTTAAGTGAACAGGGTCTTCCATTTCTTAGGCCCAGGGCAGCAGGGACCATGCCGTCTGACTGGTGGCTGCCATCCTGGGCCAGGTCAGGGCAATGGGGGCTGTGTTGTCCAGCCGGCAGCTACTAAATGGCTCTCTGGTGCTGCTGGAGTGGTGGGGATCTCCCCCTGGACCAGCTGAGTTAGCAGGAACCTCTCCACTAGACCAGCCGGGGTCGCAGGGCCACACTTATCAGTCAGCAGCTGCTCCGTGGTTCTGCATGGCAGGGCTGTCAGGGAGGCATAGGTGCACTTCCTTGCTGCCCCCCTGTGGCCATTCTGCAGTATAAGTGCCCCTGTTATCACAGCCCTCCCTTTCTGTTGGATGAGAAACAATTGCATTCCAGGCACATCCCATTGTCCTGGCACAACCAAGCCTGACCTTGCTTTAAGTCATGATAAGAAGAAGCTGCATACCAAATTTGGTGGTCCTCGCTCTTACCATTTAGGAGGAGTTCTTGAACAGGCAGATTCACAGATGGATGGATGCACAGACACACAAACTTTCTCAAATAGATAGTAGTTTTAATCTGGCCTGTAGTGTTTTAGCACTTCATTGGAGAAGGCATTTAAGGTATAGGTGCTGGGCAACTCCCAGGTGGTGTTTAGAACTTGATTGGACTAGGCCAATGACAAAAATCACACATTAAAATATACTGCTCTTTTTTATGCTAATTTTCAGAATTATTATGTTTATAGAGATAAAGAAACCAACTTTACATTCATCCTATGAAGCCATCAGTGGTGTGATTAATCTTCCTTATGATTGTAGGTTAAATATTTGATTATGTTAGTCTAAGGGAAATAGAAAAATAAAATGAGATAAAATATTTTGTTTCTTTGGTGCCTATTAAGGTTTTAGCATGTATTCCAGAGGCGCACTAGTCAATTTCAATGACATCAGGCGCACAAGGAGATAAATTAGACATTTTAATTGTGAGATTATATCACATTGATGTGAGGTCTATGGAGAAGCTAAACCAAATTTTAATGACAAAACAATAATTTAAACAGAGTATATCACACATGTTTTTCTTGTTGCTAGTTTTCTGGTGTACAAAAGAAAATGTTAGTAACTCTTCATTGCTAGAGATGATAACCTATAGCCATTCTATGCTGGTGTCAATGTTACTGACAAGAAGAAAACATTAATAGTTTGATCAACTTTAAAATTCTTATTCTGGAGGAAATTTCAAATGTAAACACTGTGCAATCAGCAATACAATATTGGAAAATGCTTCGGCTAAAAGCTCTAAACAGTTATATTCAGGTCTCTAGCACAGAATCAGCTTCACTTTCCACAAAACTTAATCCCTGCTTATACTGAGAGCTAGGGGAGCCAATAGCTTCCACGGGCCCTTGGGCAAGGTATGTGGGAGGCTGATTTTATACCCCTGGCCCTGGTCTACACTAGGGAGTTATTTTGAAATAATCCCCCTTGTTTTTAAATAATAAACAGAGCGTCCACACTACCAAGCTTGTTATTTCAATACTAGCCAATTAGCCCGTCATAAGACGAGATTTTCAGGTCTCTCCTCCACGTCGGTCTTCTCTCCTGAGCCTCCAGTCTCTCACTCCGTCTCTCTTTCTCTCTCCTCCTTCTACCGCCTCCCCCTCTCTCTCTCAGCTCTCCTCCGCCTCTTGCCTCTCTCTCTGTCTCTCTCTTTCTCTTCTCCTCCCACTCCTGCATCTCACTCGGGGGACCATGGAGCCCACACGGCTGTTTGAGCTCCGCACTCCCCGTGCTGCATGGGGAGCGTGGAGCCCAAATGGTCGCTTGCGCCACTTGCTCCCACGCGGTGGCCCGGCTGAGCGGCGCAGAGCAGAATCATCTTATAATAATGCTAGACAACTATTTCTGAACAAGATTTTTATTTTTATTATATATTTTTATGTAAACCACATACATGTATGTAGCACTTTACAAAACATAAAAAGTGTATGTCCGTACCCTCAAAGAGACTCTAAATGGAAATAAATGAGACCTGCAGTATGGAGATTAATGTAGGAAGGCTTTGTGAAGATTTCATAGGAAAGCTTTTGCACAGGAGTGAGCAATAATTTTTGATGGGGGGGGCCAATCCAGGAATTTGGTAAGTGGTTGAGGGCCATACTCTTCCATTATATTAATGGAGGAGGTGGGGGGGTCTGGGATGGAGGTTGGGTGCAGAAGAGATCTTGGGGTATGGGATTGAGCTGTGGGATCTGGGAGGGAGTGTGGGTGAAGGAGGGATAGTAACCTGGGGCAACAGACTGGGGTGAGGTGGAGGTACAGTGTCTGGGAGTGGAGTGTGACCTAGGGTAGGGGTACAGGTGTTTGGGTTGTGAAGGGGCACTTCACATGCTTCCTGTCCTGTAAATAGGTAGCTGCTATTGGCCGGAAACCGGCCAATGGGAGCTACAGAGGGCGGGGGCAGGTGAGAAGCCTGTCTCCCCTCCCTCCAGGCTCTCAACATTCAGAAACACACATGTGGCTCTGCAGTTGGATCTCCTGAGTGTCAAGGAAGAGTGGGGTAGGCAGGAAGCTGGCTGAGGCTCTCGTGGGCTGGATCTGGCAGTTTGGCAGGCCAGATTCAGCCCGCAGATCATATTTTGCCCGGCTCTGTTTTTGCAGAAGGGCTTATAAGTGTAAGCAGGGTCAGGATAAGCTCTACCCTGACATCTGGTGGTGAACTGTGGTGAGTGGTGCAAAAAGACTTCAGGGGCTGATCGCATTTGCATAGGCACGCCCACCCCGCCTAGTATGTGCTCACAGCAGCCCAAATGGCATTCCCAGGCTCTTCTCTCACTCTCCTGTCTTCTCTCCTCCTCTGCTGCCTCCCACAGCCTTCCAAATCTTGGTGGCACTCTCGCAATGGAATAGTGGGGTGTTCATGACTGAGGGTCGCCATAAACTAAGTAGCACTCGCTAGACAAGGCATGGGTTCCAAACCCAGTCAAGTTGAGAGAAGCTGGGGACAGGTCTTTGTACCTGGTGGTGGGGCCCTGTCTGAGCTCCACTGTGGAATATCAGAGATAATTTGGATTCCATTTAGACAACCATTATTTTTTATTACTATATTTATTATATATTTTTATGTATGTATGTAGCACTTTACAAAACATAATTTTTACAAAACATAAAAGTGTAGACTCTAACTTCAAAAGAGACTCTAAATGAAACAAATGAGACTCCTGCAGTATGGAGATTAATGTAGGAAGGCTCAGAAGATTCTATAGGAAAGCTTTGTGAGCAATAATTTTAATTTTGATGGGGGGCCAATCCAGGAATTTGTGTATGGTTGAGAGATGACTACCTATACTTTCCATTATATTAATGTTACAGGTGGAAGAGAAGTGTGGGATCTGGAGGATTGGAAAATTGGGTGCTGAGGATTGAGGATGGAAAATTTCCATTGAGCTGTGGAGATCTGTGCAATCAGGTGACAAGTGTGGGTGAAATGGAGCAACAGTAGACCTGGGGCAACATGACTGGAGGTAGTGTATATGAGGTGGGGTAGAAGGTACAGTGTCTTGGGAGTTGTGAAGGGAGCACTTTCTCCACAAAATGCTTCCTGTCCTAGCAAGCTAGGTCCCCTGCTTATAGCCGAGCCGGCTAGGGGAGCAACTACAGAGCTTCCACAGGTGAGAAGCCTGTCTCCCCTCCCTGGGCAGAGGTTTGCTGCTATACCGAGGCTCTGTGCTTGCAAGAGGGGAAGAATTGCCTCTTTAGGCGCCCAGGGGTCGTAAGATTTCCCAGGTCACTGGGTGGGGGCTCGAGCCGGTGTTGTATTACCTTGTTGGGAGGAGACCCCTAGATACTGCACCCGGCACTTGCTGCTATTAACTTGGCCTGGCAGAAGGGTTACATAAGTAGTACAATTTTATCCTGCCTGTATATTCCCATGATTTCTTCAAGTGGGACACCTGACAAATGTACTATCAATGCCATACTCCAGTCTTGCTATTTTACCACTCTACAAAATAGCATGGCTTTTAAAATAGAAGATGGTTTGTGGTGTAGTTGGCAGCAGACAGTATTTTCCTGTTCTTACTCAATTTAGCTGCTTTGTATCCCTCTTTATAATCTCATATCTACAGTTAGATCCCCAGTCTCGCTGCTATTGAGGGTGGGGGGATAAAGTGTTGAACATCCTGTATCTCTCTGTTTCTTTGATTCTCCATCTCATCTGAATCTCATTTTGAAATGTATCTGTTATACCTACTGAGACTTAAATGTATTTTTCCTTGTACTAATCTGTAACTGTTCTTTATTTAATATAACAATATTAGAGTATCTATAGATGTCATTATTATTTTTAGATATGATTAATTAATTCTGGCACGCCCACCCGCCTAGTATGCCTACAGCAGCCTCAATGGTCACTATGGCTTGCTGTGGATCCCAGTCTCGGCTGCTATTGAGGTGGGGATAAGTGTTGTTACCCTGATTATGTGAATCAATCATCAAAGGCGGGATAGTCCTGGTGCTATACTGGCAGTAAGAGCTAAAATCATGACTGAGGACTGGCCTATAAATCTGGTGTGAAGCTACTAGCAGCACTACTAGCAGGAGCATGCGGGCATGGGTTCCAACAAGCGCAGGCACAGAGGCGGGGGCAGGCAGAGATGCTGGTTATTCACTTTAACAGCAGAGCGCTGGTGGGGATGACCTGTGGCGCAGGGAGAGCTGCAGGAGTGGCAACAGCCAGGAGTAGCTGCTAGGTTTAAGTGCAATTGACTGAGATTTTTCATGCAGGGTGTTGGAATATATATCCTTCAATGCCAGCATTATATCTTTTGTGGCTCAGTGATTTATAGTATTCCAGATTTGCAAATGTGCAGTTAGGAGCAGAATTTAGTCAGTGTATTCCACAAGACAGAAAAAAAAATCAGGACTAGCATACCATGAAGAGAAAAGGTACCTGAACATATAATTAAACATTCTTTAATCTACAGGAATAATTTAGTAATCTGAAACTGATTGAGACTTTTTGTATCATAAATCAAATCTATGGGACTTTGCGGCTGCTGGACCTGCGAGACTCTGGGGTGTCGAACTTTGGGACTCTGGGGTGACGGTTTGGGTGGTCTGGGTGACTTTGCTTGGAAATGCCTAATGCATCCTAATATTTACAGACAGATGTCTACGTTAACTGTTTTCTTGAATCAACTTTACTCAGCATCTGTGAGCATGTGGTTAATTTAAACAGAGTACACAGTGTACTTTTCTTTCAGTCAAAAAATCTTGACCTCTGAGCAGCAGCGGCACCCAGCAAGCGAGGCGAACAGCAGAGCGGCTGGTGGTGGGCATGACTCAGGCAGACGGAGTGGCAGCAGGCAGCCAGTGGAGGAGCTGCAGGAGCAACCAGCTGGTGGCCAGGGGCTGAAACTGAATGAGCTGGTCAGGTTATAAATAATTTCCACTGGCTACTCCTCTTACCTCAGGCTGTTCAGGTAGAGGTCAATGTCCTGCTTAATGCAGACAGAAAAGAAGTCATTATCACAAGGGAAACTGCATTCTTTCTTTTGTGATACATAAAAAAGGAAAACTTATAGAAAACATGTCAAGGGAATTAAGATTGATATTACATATTTGCAATTTAGCATACAACTAGAAGACTTACTTGCTGTTGCTCAGGTCCTTAACTCAAATACATTTAATTTTTCTTCATTTAAATCAGCTGGGGTGGGGAGAGGTGTATGCCCTCTGTCTGGGGATAAACAGACACACAGACAGACACACAAACAAATCATCTGATAAATAATTCCCCATCTCTGGCCACTTTCTGTGGTCATTCTGTGACATAATTGTCCCTCCTACCAGACCTTTCCTTTCCATTTTATGAGAAACCATTGAATTCGGGCACATTCTATTGTCCTGGCACAACTACACCCTGACCTTGCTTTATGAGAGAGGAAGGTCCATACCAAATTTTTGCTACCCTTACTGATTAGGAGGAATTATTGAACAAAAGAATAACAGATGACATACAGATAGACAGACAGATGCACATTTCTAAAATATATAGTAAAATACGTCACAGAGATAAATTTAATTATCACCAAAACAATCATTATAAACCCATAATCTCATATCTACAGTTATGAGAATCTTTGCTCGTATCCGGTAAACTGGAATAAACATCCTGTATCTCTCTGTTTCTTTGATTCTCCATCCATCTGATTATGATTGTATTGTTCTAGTGTTTTTCCTTGTACTAAGGCAAATCTGCATTTCCATAACTTAATATATTTGGCAGTGCTTTCCATTTTACTACCGTGCTCTTCTTTGCTTATTACTTCACAAAGTTTTAACTTTTCAGGCTGAAATTTTTCATGCAGGGTGTTGGAATATATATCCTTCAATGCCAGCATTATATCAGTGTAAATTTAAGTAGCTTCAGTGACTTAATAGTATTCCAGATTTGCAAATGTGCAGTTAGGAGCAGAATTTAGTCCCCAGTCTTACATTTCTCTTTAGTCAGTGCCAAAGCATGTATTCCACAAGACAGAAAAAAAAATCAGGACTAGACTAGTATAAGAATACAGAAAAGGTGCAGAAATAATTAAACATTCTTTAATCTACAGGAATTAATTTAGTAACAGAAACTGATTGAGACTTTTGTAGTCATAAATCAAATCTATGAAAATTAAAAGGTAGGCTGTAGGAGGGAAGAAAGACAAAGCATTAAGAGAAAGATGGGTTAATGCAATTCTTCTGGGACAGAGAAAAGTTTATATGGTAAAAATTGCATCTGAGCATATTGAGAAATGCCTAATGCATCCTAATATTTACAGACATGAGCTGTCTAATGTGTTATAAATAATTTCCAACTTGGCTACTCAGCATCTGTGAGCATGTGGTTAATTTAAACAGAGTACACAGTGTACTTTTCTTTCAGTCAAAAAATCTTGACCTCTGGAATTATGAAAGAAAGACAATCAGCTAACTTAATAGGCCCTTTATTTGCTATCACAAGGGAAACTGCATTCTTTCTGTATCAGTTAGACTCTGAGGGCCTCAGAGGCTGAAACTGAATGAGCTGGTCAGGTTAAACACTTCCACTGGCTACCCTCTTACCTCAGGCTGTTCAAAAACTTAATGCAGAGAAGAAGTCATGTCAAGGGAATTAAGCATTTGATATTAAGGAAACCCATTATGTAAATACATAAAAAGGACTTATAGTCATGCCGTAATTAAGATTGATATTAAGCAGCAAATAGACTTGTAATTGCAGACAGAAAAAAGAGCTCATTATTACAAGGGAAACTGCATTCTTTCTTTGTGATAAAAAAAAAGGAAACTTATAGAAAACATGTCAGGGAATTAAGATTGATATTACATATTTGCAATTTAGCATACAACTAGAAGACTTACTTGCTGTTGCTCAGGTCCTTAACTCAAATACATTTAATTTTTCTTCATTTAAATCAGCTGGGGTGGGGAGAGGTGTATGCCCTCTGTCTGGGGGATAAACAGACACACAGACAGACACACAAACAAATCATCTGATAAATATAGTATATAGCCGTCCCTTTCTTCAAACCTGTCCCCTGCTTGCCCAGTGGGGCAAAAGCTGTCCCATTCCCCATCTCTGGCCACTTGCTGCCCCTCTGTGGTCATTCTGTGACATAATTGTCCCTCCTACCAGACCTTTCCCTTTCCATTTTATGAGAAACCATTGAATTCCGGGCACATTCTATTGTCCTGGCACAACTACACCCTGACCTTGCTTTATGAGAAGAGGAAGGTCCATACCAAATTTGGAGGTGCTACCCCTTACTGATTAGGAGGAATTATTGAACAAAAGAATAACAGATGACATACAGATAGACAGACAGATGCACATTTCTAAAATATATAGTAAAATACGTCACAGAGATAAATTTAATTATCACCAAAACAATCATTATAAACCCATAAAATTTATACTTAAGGGTAGTTCTAGAAATCCAAATATGTTAAGGTAAGGAAATGCATATTTAGGGATCCAAATGACCTTAATTCTGCCCTTCAATAACCCTGATTATGATTGTATTGTTCTAGTGTTTGTACTCCCAGATCCTAAGGCAAATTCTGCATTTCCATAACTTAATATATTTGGATTTATTTTAAGTTCAACCTTTACTATGAATTTCCTTAACATAGTTTTCATTTGGGAATTATCTTTTTGGTTTAAGAGTTAACTACTTATTGCTTGCATATATACAAAATTGCAGCTGGATTTATCTTTATTTATCAAGAGTAGAGACTTAGGGTAAAAAAATCTGTCAAGTTTTGGTCTGTCAGGCCAGAGAGTGTTTACTATAGAATGCCTCAGGAATTGGTCTCAGGACCAATCTTATTTAACATTTCTATTAATGACATTGACACAAAAAGTGGGAGTGTGCTAATCACATTTGCAGATGACACAAAATTGTGAAGAATAGCCAATACAGAAAAGGTGCAGAATATCACATAAGAACCGTGGACAAACTTGAAAACTGGAATAAAAGAAATGGGATGACATTTAGAAGTGTAACATGCAAAGTAATGCACATAGAAACTAACAATAAAACGTTTTTGCTATAAACTGGGGTTTTAATAGTTAGAAGAGACAGAAAAGGAGAAAGATGCAGGTATATTGGTTGATCACAGGTTTACTTATGATTCGCCAATGTGATGTAGCCGTGAAAAAAAGATAATGCAATCCTAGGATGCATTACATGAGGTATTTTCAGCAGAGATAGGAAAATTACCATTATGCCAGGCACTTCTGAGACCTCATCTGGAATATTGTGTGCAATTCAGCTCTCCCATATTTAAGAAAGATACATTCAAAATGCAATGTGGGCAGAAATAGGCTACTAGGATGGTCTGAGGAATGGACAACCTCCCTTATGAGAGGAGATTCAGGGACAACAGGGAGCTTGGGTTGTTTAGCTCAGCCAAGAGAATTCTGAGGAAATGTGATTCTAAATACATCAGAGGCATAAATACCAAGGGGTGAGACAAGTTATTTAAGTTAAGGACCAATGTGGACACAAGAACACCTGGACATAAACTGACAGTCTATAAGTTCTGTCTTGAAGGTATATAAATGTTTCTAACCATCAGAGAAATTAAGTTCCAGAAAAGCCTTCCAATGGGAGCAGCAGGGGAAAACAAACAAACAAACAAAAACAAACCACTAACTGTTTTCAAGATTGAGCTTGATAAATTTATGAAGTGACAGGACTGCCTAAAATGTCATGTAACTAATCTGTGACTGCTAGCAGCAAATGTCTTTAATTGCTGGAGACAGGACACAAAATGGGGAGGGCTCTCAGTTAACATAGATGAATCCTTCCTGGACATCTGACTAATAGGTCTTGCCCACATTCTGAAGTCTAACTGATCATCCTAAGAAAGAATTTTGCTTTTAGTCAGATTACCAGAGACTATAGGGTTTTGTTTTTATTTTTGTTTCATGCGTGGATTCTCTGTATCCTGAAGTCTTTGAAACATCATTTGAAGACTTCAGTAACCCAACCAGAGGTTATGGATCTATTACAGGAATAAGTGGGGGAGGCTCTGTGGCTGCAATACGAAGGAGGTCAAACTAGATGATCATGATGGTACCTTCTGGCCTTGAAGCCCATGAATTCCTATGTTTACATAACATTGTAATCTACCATATACATTATGGGTGCATCTAGAAAAGCAGGAAGATAAGGAGGAATAAGAAGGAAATCTATACATTTACAAAAAAATCATGGAAAGTGTTCCGATCTTATTGTACTGTGTGGCAGTATAAAAGCCTAATATAGATGGAAAAATAGAAGCAAACCATCCCAAACACCCATTTAAAATAATGAGAGTTGGGAGCATTCAGTTCCTCACAATAGGCACTATTCAGTACCTTGTGTAACTCATATGTTATCTGGGTGTGGTGGCTCTAGAGCAGGGTTGGGAGCCACTGACCCACACAAAAATCAGTCAGGGGACAAACATAAATGAGAAGCAAAAAAAAAAAAAAAAAAAAAAAAAATTGATGCTCTAACACTGTGAGAGCAGTATGCCAGGGATAGCTAACCCGCTATGTAACTTGCCACCATCTACCACTATGAATTGTGGGAATGAGGAAGGGATTGCAGTACAACATGGGCATGCACTCACTGTAAATTCATTAGTGTAGACATGCCTTACTGTTTTGTCAATCTCTTTTCCAAAAGTATCTCTCTAAATTTGGGACTCCCTGTTTAAATAGGGAAAGTTATATACGGTAATTCTGCAGCGTTTTAAAATGAATCTTTTATTTAAGAACACAAGAACGGCCATACTAGGTCAGACCAATGGTCCATTTAGCCCAGTATCCTGTCTTTGAATGGTGGCCCTTGACTGAAAAGGAGAAGACACTCACCACACGCCCCTCGCACACCAAACCTAGGAATGCCCAGGTTAGTAGATGTTGTTTGCTCCAGCTCCATGGGGGAATGGAAGGGTTGGGGCTGGAGTGCCAGCACTGACCCCTACCCCCCCAAAGCTGGGGGTAGGAGCCCTGAGCCTCGTGGGCCAGATCCAGACAAGGCATCTGGCCCCTGGGCATTTTGTTCCCACTCCTGCTATAGAGGCTCAGGCACTAAGCTCCAGAGGTCTCAAGTTCAATTCTGCCTGTTGGTGCCACACTTGCAGAAACAGTCCAATAGTAAATGGTACTACAGGGATCAGAAGTTTAATACTAGCTATAAATCATAAATAAAGCTCTCCATTATAGGCCTATTGCTCCAACAGCCAGTGTTCACATTGAAACTGGCAAAAGCTCACCTCCAAATGGTGGGACACAACTGAGAAAAGCCCTCTCTTTGGCAGCAGACAAGGGAGGTCGATGGACTGGCATCTATATTGCAGTTTGTTCCTGAGATGCTGTGAAGCTTCATCAGCAGTTAGCTTCTGTGCAAGTTCAGGACACTCTGGAAGTACCCACGCAGAGGATGGCACCTTGTAAGGTGGCACCTTTTGTTTGTAGAGAAGCCAGAACTATGGTAGAAAAAATTGATCCCGTGCTCCCCGACTGCCCTCGAGTTTTGTGGTTTACTCATATTTACAACTGTCAGACAAGATTTGCCCAATTATGATAGAATTAGGGTAAATAGTACATATGACTCCATTCCTGGGAGAGAATTACAAGCTTTGTTGTCCTACATGTACATTATAAATCACATCACTGTTACGTTTTGCCCTTTTGCCGATGTGTGCTTCCCCCTTCCTTCTGGCTGCAATGTTTTAACACATTAAATTCCCCTCAAAACCTGAAGTAAGGGCCTGAGAGCTGGATGAGCCCATTCTCAGACTTTAAATTTTTAATATTTAAATGCACTGAGATTTGCTGTACACATGCTCAAGATGTATTGCCCCAGGCAAAATAGCGTTTTATAGATGGACATGCAATTTTGTTGCTTTCAGCGAAGGGTCAGATTGTTTGAGTGGGTCTGAAATGTGAAAAATAATGAATGATACAGATAAATAAGTGTCATTTCTTATCAAAAATCAAAACTTCTTTTTTATATATGCTTTAGCAAGGCCTGAAGCACTGAAATTCAAGTTAAGAAAAAAAGAAAATACTGTGTATTTTTATTTCACAAAACTCCATTTTATATCCCCTGGGTGAATGCACACTCTAGTTCCCTCTGAAAACATTCAATTTTTCAATCAATGATGCCAACAATTAGTCCTAATATTCCCATTGTCCCAGAAAGCAGAGACATCTGTTCCAGTTTGAGCATAACTGAAACGAGGATAAGAGGAAGTTACACTGCATCATTTCTATGGTTCTGATTTAAATGACATCAACCTTTTTCCTGTTGCACCTTTCTGTATTCTCAGATTACACTGCTCTACAGCCAAAATGCTTCTGAAATAAATGTAGTCAAACTTTACTAATTCTGGGTCACTGAGAACGAAAATGATGCTTAAAATTGTTGATTGGCTCTAGTTTTCAAGATATGCTATTGGGTCAGTATATACGACCCTTGACTTGGGAACGGCGGAGGATAAGTGAGTTATAAAGGAAAGGGATCTCAATTTAAACCAGAAATGACTAAAATACATCTTTGACTGGATCTATGAATAAATCTATGACTGGGTTTGGACAGTACTTGCTTTTTAGGCAAAACAATGAATGATGCAATCTGAAGCTGGTATTGCATCATACATGATATGAATTGCATCATGTTATTCCTAGAAGTCATGGATGATGCAATCATAACGAAGCTTACATCACTCTGCTGAACAAATTGCCCTATATCAGCTCTAGAAATCATACAGTGTCGTGCTCTCTTATTTGTCAGTGTTTGATTTTGCAAAGGGACACATTTCTGTTTAGCCAAAGTGAGCAGAGATGCCTCGTATTTGTGTGAACAGTGCAGATAACTTCTGCTATGTTTGTGGTGAAGTGACTTTTGCATCACAAAAGCGCAGTATAACCACGATGGTTAAGAAAGCCTATCACCTTTATTTTGGCTGCAAAATTGGAGATCAGGACAAGAGGTGGGCCCCACACTTATGCTGCAACACTTGTGCAACAAATCTTCGCTAGTGGTTGAACAGGAAAAGGAAATCTATGCCTTTTGCAGTGCCAATGATTTGGAGAGAGCCAACAGATCATACCAGCAATTGTTACTTCTGCATGGTGCCTCCAGTTGGGAAAGGTGTATCAAAGAAGAAAAAGTGGACTGTGCATTATCCAAACATTCCATCAGCTATACGCCCAGTACCCCACGGAGAAGGACTGCCGGTTCCTGATGCACCAGAATCATTCTCACTTGAGTCAGACGAGGAAGAGGAAGAGGATGAAACTTCTGGTCCTGAACCATCAATGTCACAGGACCCACATTTTCTCCCATCCTCCTCCTCTGAATCATACCTCATAACACAAGGTGAACTGAATGACCTTGTCAGGGATTTGGAACTACCCAAGAGTAAGGCAGAGCTGTTGGGCTCCAGACTACAGCAGTGGAATCTCCTGGCAGGTGATGTTAGGGTTTCCATGTTCCGTGACCGTCAAAAGGATCTTGTCCCATTCTTCTTCATGGAAGGTGATCTTGCAGCCTGCAACAACATCGATGGTGTGATGGCAGCCCTCAACATCGCGTTCACGATCCAGATGAGTGGAGACTGTTCATTGATTCATCAAGACGAGTCTTAAAGCTGTTTTGCTGCATAATGGCAATGTTTTGCCATCAATTCCAGTTGGTCATGCAGTCCATATGAAGGAAACCTATGACAACATGAAACAACTTTGAGGTGCATAAACTATGACCAACATCAGTGGCAGCTTTGTGGCGATTTGAAGGTTGTTGCTCTCTTGCTTGGTCTGCAGACTGGATACACAAAGTACTGCTGTTTTCTCTGCAAATGGGATAGTCGTGCAAGAGATTCCTACTACATCAAGATAGATTGGCCACCTGACAGTCATTGGAGCCTGGGAGGAAAAATGACTGTCAGCTTCCACCACTTGTTGAATCAAGGAAGATTTTGTTACCACCCTTACACATCAAGCTGGGTCTGATGAAGAACTTTGTCAAGGCCATGGACAAAACACAAGCAGCTTTCAAGTACCTCCGTGGAAAATTTCCAAGGTTAAGTGAAGCTAAGATAAAGGAAGGTGTCTTTGTTGGTCCTCAGATTCGTGAACTTCTTCGAGATGATGCATTTGACCACACTGCGCGTGGCAAGGAAAAGACGGCATGGAAAGCCTTCCAGTTAGTGGCAATAAATTTTCTCGAAACAACAAGGCAGACAACTACAGGTTGTTGGTGGAAAACCTCCTCAAGGCATACAAAAGCCTTGGTTGCAACATGTCACTAAAGATACATTTTTTGCACTCTCATCTAGATGTTTTTCCACCGAACTGAGGAGCAGTGAGCGACGAGCAAGGCGAGCGATTTCACCAGGACATTGCAACAATGGAGAAACGCTATCAGGGCAAATGGAGCCCATCAATGCTTGCAGACTATTGCTGGACAGTGACAAGAGATGCTCCATTTAATGAATACAAGAGACAAGCCAAGAAGCTGAGTAGACACTGAATAGGACTAAACTATGTACATAATAGTTGTTTGCCTTTTGTTTCATAATAAATTTTATTGATATAACCCTTTTGCTGATTTTTAAAGTGTTATATAAACAGGACAGGTGAAATATTATCATGTAAAGCAACCATAAACACATGAAAAGACCTAGGTTTACAATTTATGATTAAAACTCTACTATCTACACAATATATATAGACGTAAAATGTAAAAACTTAAATATATTGGAAACAGTAGCCAATCAGATGTTTTAATTGTCATATTTGAATTCAGCACATCAAAATACATAATAAATAGCACATTTTATCTCTGAAGCAGACGACTTCTAAAAAATTGTAGACCAGTGTTATTAAATATTTCTAGACATGTTGCATCATTGCAATTGGTTTGCATTTGGGTATGCAGATACCATCCCAGTCCTCTGTGGCTAGACATAAGAAAGTACAATTGTCAAACACAAAAAAAAGCAGTTTTATTTACTGTGTGAATACTTTTCCTCAGGGGGAGGGAAGGAACTATTCTAGTGGTTTAATTGGTTTGAGAAATATTTGGTTCAACTTTCAGCTTGACTGCACTGTAAGCAAGGCGGGCCTTACTATGAGGCGAACGGAGACGGATGCCTCAGGTGCCAGACTGGGGATGGGGGGGAGGGGGCACTAGGACCCAGAGTCTAGAAAATTGTGTCTGCTGCTGGTGCAGCGAGGGGACATGGGGGCATCATTTGAGCTCCCTGCCTCAGGTGCCAAAATGTTGTGGGCCGGCCCTGAGTGTAAGAATGTCAAATTTCTGTTTGTACCCTCCATTTTACCACACTCAAAAATGTGAAATCCATTCCATCAGGGTGATGCAGCAACGAATACCCTCTAAGATGTACTCAGTCTTTTTAATTAATAGAATATCTGTTCCCCAAACCTAAGAAGACATGATGTCCTGAAAATTTGCACAAAGAGGTGGGGGGGACAAAGGGAGAGTGAGATGTTTGTGGTAAGGAAGGGGAGACTTTAGGGAAGGTAGTGCTGGAACACTTAGGCTATGTCTAGACTACATGGCTCCATCGACGGAGCCATGTAAAATAGTTTATTCAGCATAGTCAAAGAAGCGGGGATTTAAATAATCCCCGCTTCATTAAAATAAAAATGGCCACTGCGCTATGCCGACGATCAGCTGATCCGGCACAGCGCGGCAGTCTAGACGCGGCGTGGTCGACAAAGAAAGCCTTTGTTGACCGTTCCAGTATGCCTCGTGAAACGAGGTTTACCAGAGTGGTTGACAAAGGCTTCCCTTGTCGACCGCGCCGCGTCTAGATTGCCGCGCTGTGCTGGATCAGCTGATCGTCGGCACAGTGCGGTGGCCATTTTTATTTTAATGAAGCGGGGATTATTTAAATCCCTACTTCTTTGACTATGCTGAATAAACTATTTTACATGGCTCTGTCGATGGAGCCATGTAGTCTAGACATAGCCTTACATTCTTACTGAGGCAGAGTTAAGGCTCTGGTTCATTGTTTGCAATGTCTAGTGGTTGTGCTAATGGTAAGGCACACTTCTCTGGGAGAAAGACTATGGGATACGCACTGTTGGGTAGCTTAACTATTCATTTTCTGTCTTTGAGATTTTTGTCTGGTATTTTATGTGCGCCAAAAATCCTGACTGATATATAGTGTATTGCTTGTTATGTTTGTGTAGAGAGATACAGATATCGAATGATAAGCACAACTATATTAAAGGTTTTTTGGTTTTTTTACATTTTAATCCTATTTTTGATTGTTTCAGTCAGTCTTTGACTAACTATTTGGTGTGAATTTTCCATGCTTAATCTCACTTACAGATCCATCAAATGCCCCTGTTTGGGAATTCACCACGACTGCTGTGAAGGGTAGCCAATTGCTAGATTCCATATGTTTTAAGCCTCTATGATGTTTGTCTCTGTTACATTGTTCAGTCTGCCTGTATGGTAGTTCATTTCCCTTCCTGTGTCTCCGCTCTCTATTTAGATAGTAATCTCTTCTCCCTATTATTCTGTATGTAGTGCCTAGCACAAGTGCGTTCCATTCTTGATTGGCCCTTTGGCACTACTTTAAGAAATAAATAAATACACTGATTTATGTCATATGAGAATCTGGAAATGTATTTAGAAGGCAAATATCTGGTTCCTATTTTACTGAGAGTCAATGAAGACAATATTTTCTAATCTGCGTACTAAGTTTCAGTCTCTCAAATTCGAAGGGACCAAACTGAGACACTTCTTACCCTGATTTTTGAAAGTATTGAGCACTTTCACCTCCAGTTGTGATAAGCAGCGCAGTTATATTAATTAATATTGATATTGATATTATTAGCTGCAACATCACTGTGGAAAACAAAAATTTCCAACCTTTGAAAAATATGGGAGTATGGTTATTTACATTTATGTGTTGAGTTTAGTTTATGTTTTGCTTTTGTTTAATATTTCCAAGTGCCTCATTTATAAGGAATTATATTTTAAATGATATAATATTTTTAAAAGAATATATTAAAATCATAAAGAAATCTTATTGCATCATTCTGGCTACGTGATGAGCAGTGAAAGGGAACAAACTTCTTGTGTCTGTTGAGCTGTGACATTCTAGAAACCTGATTAATCATTTGCACAGTAAGGGAAGGGAAGAAGTTGGGGAGGTGAGGCAGAGTTGTAACTTAAGAGAAGTACCTTGTAATTAATCCATATCTTTTTTTACCTTGTTTTATTTTTTCCTTTTTCAATTAGTAACAGAATCTAGTGTTACCAAATGTAAGGACAGAGGTGCTACTTTTGTGTCAAATTTTGGGCCACTTTTGGGATGTCTCTTCAGCTACTTACTGTCTTAAAAAGTGATCTTTTTATTAAACTTTTCTTTTCACGGAATCTTAGAAAATTAGGGTTGAAGAGACCTCAGGAGGTCATCTAGTCCAACACCCTGTTCAAAGCAGGACCAACCCCAACTAAATCAGTGATTATACAGTGAATAGGGAAAGAAGAAGAGAGAAATAGATTTCCAAGTATTTCTATAGGCATCTAGCAAATCTTATTTGTTGCCACTGAATAACTAAACTGTTCAGAAGTACTTGCTCTCACTCTCTTTTTCAAATGATCTATGAAATGCAAGATCACAAACATGCTATAGTGCTAGCCATAGATGCTTGGAGTGCTCATACCCTCAGGCTTCCTTAAATCTTGGCATATGCAATGAGCAGCCTTGGGTAACTGCCCAAGCAGTCAGTGCCAAGGAAAACTCTGATAGGTCTTACAGGGGAGATTATATTTAAATCTGAACTGATTCACTTTCAGATGGAAATGGAGGAAGTGTCTAAACATCACCATGTGTTGACTTCTTTCATTCATACGGAAATGTGAAGAGTTACTCTGGTTGTTATGGTTCAATCTGACTTTTAGGAGAGCTTCCATTCCATGCAGTTAAACATGTCCACCTTTGATGAGAGCCCTGGGATACTGTTAAATCAAAATAGTGTGTGTGTGCAGGCTGAATGTGAATACCGTACAACAGTTGCACTCTAGGATGCATGCATGAAATACAAGGCTAGCTGATTGCTGTTAATTGCTACAGAAAGAAATGAACCTTTACTAATAGACATAAGTTGGTATAACAAGATAAAGCTGGACTGAAGCAAAATGCACGACGTGTTAGATCCAATGGCAAAACCAAACAGACCAAGAAAAATCTGTTCTAGATACAAATGTGTAAAGCAGAACAACAAAACTATATGTTAAAGGACATATATCTATTCTTTACTCCCCCCAAACACCAGATTTGGAACTAGAGTGGGAGAGAATCAGAAAAACAGAATGTTGGTAGATAACTAATCTGTCTGTCCCTCTTGTGCTCACTCTGGGATCCCTGGCTTAAATAAATTAAAAAAAACCCCAGTAATTCAGTTCACATGATGATAACATATTTTAAAGATTTAAAAACAACAAATAGTCTGGTAGCACTTTAAAGACTAACAAAACATGTAGATGATATCATGAGCTTTTTTATCTTAAATTTCAGAAAATCAGTAGAAGAACTGCAGGAGCATGTTATAATTGAAACTGTAAAAATTCACAAATGAGCTGCACCAATACTGTGTGAGAGAATTATACTATACTAGACTATAAGGCCTCTTATTGGAAGTAGATCAGTATCCAATATCAAACCCTCAAGTTTTATTACCCAAAAACTTTAACCAGTCTCAGGCTTCTCAACAAATAAAACTAAAACCAGATTCTAAAATATTTCTTACAGTGAATAGATATAAAAGGCTAATTAGAATGAAAGATACTAAGCAATATGTCATAGCTAGTGCACTTGACATATTCTAAAGAATAATGAAGCTGGTTCTTCAAAATGTATATTTTGAAACTGCTATTAAGATGATATATTAATAAAAAGAAGAAATACAGAAAGACTCTTAAATGTATTTTTGAAAAGGAGAGAGAAGTACAGAGTTAGCATTAAGGAAGGAAAATATGCTTTAACTGCCTCAGCAGTCAGGCAGTATTGGTTGGTACTTTGCTGACAAGAAATGCTGAGGATGACATGTCTTAAACTGAACAGGTTTTTTTTTTTGGTGGGGGGTGGGGAATTTATTTTGAATTTGAAATGAAGATTTGGTGATGATGATGGATTTCCAGATTGAACTAAAATTTTCCAATTTTGATGCTTTTTAGGAGTCTCAATAGTTGTTTCAAAAACTTGTTTTGAAATTTTAAGTTTTCATTTTTGAAAACTGACAAAAAAAATTCTTCAAAAGACTGACAGTGGCATGCTGTGGGAAAGTAGGAAAATTATAAGCTGCATACATTGAACAATAAATAAAATATAATGGCATCACACACATACACCCACCTGTGTGCAGCTTTTGCATTATGTTTGGAACAAAACAAATATGTCTATTCTTTACTCCCCTCAAACACCAGATTTGGAACTAGAGTGGGAGAGAATCAGAAAAACAGAATGTTGGTAGATAACTAATCTGTCTGTCCCTCTTCTGCTCAATCTGGGATCCCTGTCTTAAATAAATAAAAAACAACCCAGTAATTCAGTTCACATGATGATAACATATTTTAAAGATTTAAAAACAACAAATAGTCTGGTAGCACTTTATAGACTAACAAAACATGTAGATGGTATCATGAGCTTTCGTGAGCACAGCCCACTTCTTCAGATGACCGGAGTATTGGATGTCCAGAACCAAAAATAAATAAGGGAAGGAGGGGAGAGGGGAGAAAGAAAAAATTGGAGGTGCGGGGGAAAGAAAAAGAGGCAATGGGCAGATAAATTTCAAAGGTGTTCATGTGTGCGCCCTAAGGTGATCACTGATAGAAATCATTCCATGTGCTGTCTTTATTACAGCACGGGAATGTAACAGGGTGTATAGGCATGACACAGGTAAGGATGAGGCAAGAAAGGCTCTGGTAGCAACTGGGGAGATTTGTGGCCTCATTAAAATGCCATAGGCTGTAACTGACGCTACATCTACACTGCAGGCTTCTTGCACAAGAAGCTTTTTGCGGAAGAGATCTTCAAGAGCATATCCACACTACAAAAGCTCATCGTAAAAGCAATGCACTTTTGTGCAAGAGAGCATCCAGGCTGCATGGTAGTGAACATATAAATAAGAGGGTAGCCACAATAGCGCAGGCAACAGCAGTGAAAACATGACTCAGTTGTTTGGAGTATGTACCCATGGGCTTTGTACTTGGCATGGCTTAGATGTGCTTCTTGGCTACCACTGCTGCATTATTAGTTACACTTGTGTAATCTTTCACTAAACTACTGTGCGTGTATGAACTCAAGCTGGGAGCCACACCTTTAGCTCATAAAGTACACATAGCCTGTGAGTGGTATTTGGCATGGGCTTTCTGAAGCGACCACAGCTCTTGTCAGCTGTGACAACAGAGAGCATATGCCTCCAGGAGCTCCTCGACCACAAATTGAGTCCATGCAGAAAACAAGCAACATGTCTGACACAGCAAACACACACTGCTTCTCTGATGTTCAACGACTGCCAGAAGTCACATAGTAAAGTGATGGAAAATAATTTCAGATGCTCCTCAGTGGCATGTTTCTCCAGCATGTTACTTGAGGGGTGCTTTTTTCCCAAAACACACGTGCGGTATGGTGTGCTGTTAAATGAGTGTGATGCTGCATTTGTTGCTGCTGCTCAGGAATGTACAGTGCCAGACAGTGGCTTCCTTTGTTACTCCTCATAACATAAAAACTATTTAAGTATCTTCCAAGAGCAGAAAACTCCTTGAAACCCTTATCCTCTACATAGGAGAAAAGGAGCAGATCCACTGCTAATCTCTTAACACAGGCTGTGGTCAGCAACATAGCCATAGGGAACATTCAGGCCTATTGCTGTCTCCTCTCTGGGCTCCCAGTTATTAGCAGTGATTGCTGTTGGAACAATTGGATGACATCCTTGTGATCAACACTTGCAATGACACCTGCTGCTCTGTCGCCCAATTGCTCTTCCTGAGCTGAGATAATGGTATGTGTCAGGTGGTTATGATCTACATGCTTGACCATGCGTGATGTCCCTAAGCAGCTGAGGTCACAACCAAGAGTGACCTCAAACCTGCACGTGCTGACATATTGCCCTTGTATGTTCACTGTCATCAATTGTAAAATAATTCCACACCCAGGAGGATGTCTGCCTCATTGGTGTTGCATTTTGGGTTACAAGGTTTGCAGTTGCAGATGGCTGCTGCTGAGAGTGACAGATTGGAAGAGCTTTGCCTTCATCTGTAATGCTCCCAGAGAATCCTTTTTCATAGCCCCTCTCTTCCTCGAGGAGCTATGACTAATGCCATTCCCAAAGCTGCTAAGGTAGGTCAGCAATAAAGCATATTGAAGACCAGAGTTTCTGTCCCAAAGAAATTCCAGTGTTCCAAAACTTGTTTGAATTCTGTTTCAGGATGACAGGTTGATTAAAAAAAATAATTACTATTCTTGTGGGGAGGGGGAATGGAAAGTTCAGAACAATGTTGATTCAGAAATGTCAAAATATTTGTTAGCTGTTGTTCAGAATGTATATTGTGCAGTCTAAAGGCAAAATCATAGGCCATCCTATGTTCAATCTCCATTCATCAGGCATGGCTAATGTGCTTGCCAAGCTCTTTCTTAGCAGCATCCCTGAGTGATGCTTTCCATCATCTCCCATTGAGACTCCATCCCGTTGTGGTAGATAACGATCTGGCCCTGGTGGCACTCTCTTTCCTAACCTCCTATCTGGACAATGGTAACGCAATGCACATGGGCATGACAACATCAGCCCTTAGTGAACTCCATATATTATACAACACTCGGCAAACCTGTCCTCCACTCTCTACTCTGTATTGCCATAGATACCTAGTCAAGTTCAGAGTCTCAGTCTCTTCTCCAGGTGCTCAATGGCATGGCATATCTAATAGAACACCTCATGCTCTGGGATGAACATTGTGATTGATAACTCCAATCCTTTGGCACCAAGATCTTCACCACAGGGGAAAAGTTCATCTGTGCAGAAAGCAGAACTATTCTGGGAGTGGACTGTGGAACAAACTTCCACAGGAGCAAAGGACCATCACAAACTTCATCACCTTTTGTTTCAAGTACAAGTTACATATCTTCATCTTTGCCTTCTCAAACACAGTAGGACAATGTAATGTTCACCCTTCAAAAGGAACACCCTAATCCCTATCAAAATTAAACTCTACACTTCAGAGGTAATTCTCTCCCTAAAGGGAATATGAGAGAGAGAGCAAACTACATATGATAAATGTGAGTCATGTCACTTAGGCCATGTCTACACTAGAAAAATATTTTGAAATTACTAAATTTGACTTAATAACTCCGATTTAACAAATTCGAACTAGCATGACCACATTACGGGGAAGCCTCAAAATTAGTCCAAGGCAGGCTAATTAATGTGGATGTGCCACCTCAGATTTAGAGCCCCAGAAGGCACTGGGCAGTAATTAATGCAAATTACTCTGGGGAGTAATTATTTCAAAATACCAGCACCAGAGCATCCACACTGCTGTTATTTTGAAATAACTAATAAGCTTTACTCCTGATGTAAAACAGGAGTACAGATTTCAAATTCTGCGGCCCATTATTTCAAAATAATGGGCTTGGTAGTGTGCATGCGCCACTTATAAATTCAGCCTTGGGGAGGGTGGTTATTTTGAAATAAAGTCCTAGTGTAGACCAGATTTATTGTATAACTAGAAGGCAATCAGAGAGAGATGTGTGATTGTGTACCTGAATAGGACAGAAGCATATATTTGGAAGTTGACACAAATTGAAGGTGAAACAAATTTTGTTAAATTACTTCTTTGTCTGGATATTAATACTTACATCCAAGCCCATAAAAAGAAAAGTATAGAGAATGACACATGAAGCAAGGCAGTGAAGAATCAGGCCCTTAATCTGGAAAGAAATTGACTTTTTAATTTTTAATATATATCTGATATTGAGATATGAGTAAATCTTAATGAAGTATGTGAATCTTTCTTTGTGTTGTCAAAAATTGATTTTGTTTCTATGTGATATAGTAAATCTGAATAGTATGAAGAATATGGAAATTTTGTTGTTTAATATTTTACTTTCTAAATTATTTGCACAGTGATTAATTAGGATGTTTATTGACAGGGTTAGGGAACCATTAACCTAGCAAAGTTTGAGAAGTTTATCAGCCTTTTCAATATTTAAAATGACTGAAGCATTTTCCTAAATGTAAAGATTTGATTATTTCTAGCATTTAAATAGCAAGTAAGATACTCAGTTTTTGCTAGACTATTGAATAGTACTCAGTAACCCACAAAATATGCATATAATTACTGTGCAAATATCGTGGAAAATGAAAACACAATAAATAAGGTTGTAGCGACTTTGGTGTGTGTTCAGAAGCATTGCTTTAATAGTCTTACATCAAAATGTCATTGTGGAAAAGAAGTTAACAACCAAAATGACAAAGAAAATGTAACAAGAATTATGTAGTGTATAAATATCTATTTTTATTATATTTTCATTAATGATTTTCTCTGACAGGGACATAACTAATAAAATCTTGCACGTAACATATGTCATTGCTGTTACTGTAATAAAATTATTAGACTGTTTTTCTCTTTTCTTTTTCATGTATTCCCTGTAATGCACCACTGGTGGGCAGCAGCCAAGTGCTGTCTGGGTA
This sequence comes from Rafetus swinhoei, assembly GCA_019425775.1. Lineage (NCBI taxonomy): Eukaryota > Metazoa > Chordata > Testudines > Trionychidae > Rafetus > Rafetus swinhoei. Next base: position 142,697,218 of record CM033424.1, read on the forward strand.
AGAAGGATTGCAAGATCTGAGTCTGTAAGTGAAAATCATGTAGGTCACAGACACCATACTGTACAGTTAGGTGTTCTTGATATCAGATGCTCTACTTTAAAAAAAAATCATAATCCCTTCTAAAAGCCAGTTTGCCCACTGGGTTAATTCAGAAAGTGGTATCAGAAATGTCACAGAGAGACACTGCAGTAAAAAAAAAATCAGATCTAAATAACAATGATTTTAGTAACTCCATTATAGTGCCTTTAGTTTTCAAAGGTATTTTGATATGGACTGTGTTTGCCATACATTGCCAATGAATTCATTTACTAAGATCTTAGCTCCTTGTCATATCATTGAAATTAGAGGGGGGAAAAGAAAACAGAAATAAAGAGATACAGATTCAGGAAAGGGGTGAGAAAAGCACTGTGGTCCAACAGATAGGCCATTGCTATACGTAAAAGAAGGCCTGCCTTCTGTTTCTGGCTAAGTCACTAACCGATTGACCTTAGGCAAATCACTTAGCCTCCCAGCCTTTGGCTATGTCTACACTACAAACAAAGGGTGTGATTCCCCTGCTCGTGTGTGCATACTCACTCTAGTTCTCATCGACCTGGTGCGAGCACAAGGAGCAGTGTAGCCATGATAGCACAAGCAGCGGTGGGATGAATTAGCTGTGCCAAGTACTAACCTACCTGAAACCAGGGGGCACAGCTCATCTGTGTCTCCATTGCAAGTGTGCATGATACTATGACTACACAGTATTTCCACCCCTAAGCTTGTAGCGCAGATACAATCTTTGTATATGTTGTATATTTAAAGTGTAAGCTTTCTGGGGCTCACTACCTGTTTGTACTGTGCCTAGCCATCCTCCAGGCACTACATTAATACAAATAATTGGCTTTGCTTAGGCAAAGATTCCCAAGCCAAAAAACCCTGAGCACCAAATCTCTCTAACAGTTGAATTAGGCATTGAATGACATTTCCAGTGTTGGGAATCTGTATTATAGACTCCACAATAGGTGGGGAATAATGGGACTGTACTGAGACAACAGAGCCCTGTCCTGACCCCCTTTCTCACCCCTACCCCATGCTGTGGAAGAAGTCAAGCAGGAGGAGAAAAGGAAAGGCTGTCTGCCAAGAGGAAATCAGTCTGCCACTTCTGGGACTGAGCAATCCAGAGGAGAAGGGTCTGGACTATGTATAAAACCTGTGCATAGAGCTGTCCCTTTTCTCTCCTCTGCTTCCTGAAAGGGAGAACAACTGGATATGGAGAAGTGAGATGAGAAGTACCCATATGACTATCTGAACTGTTGAGATCGATTAGGAACTCTTGGCTTGGGCAGCGTGGTGTGGCCATGTCCCAAACTGAAAATAGAGCAGCAGGGAGATAGAAAGTGGTGCAGGAGAGGTTGGTCTGGTGCAATAAGAGATTGAAACACTCCTCCCTCCTCCCTCCTTTGGCTCTGTGCCAGGGCCCAGTGAAGAGGAAGAACCTGCATCCCCCTACCATTTTCCCTCTCCACCTGAGAGAAGCCAGGAAGCCCTGGGAAATGACGGGCCATTACTCAGCTGTTAGGCCTGTGGACTGCCCAGCAAGAACATGATAGGAATTTGGAGACTGTTGGGTCATGGCCTACCCTATAGAGTTACTGGCACCCACATGACACTCACCATACTCCCACATGTCCTTCATTAGTTCCATGATCCCTGTGGGCTGCAAACAGAGCCAAGGAAGCCAATAAATGATTGGAGAACCATTATGGCTGAAAAGAGAAGAGAGTAGTGGGTCTAAGTGGCAGAGGCATAAGGAAACTTTTGAGCTGACTTTTTAGGGTCTGGTTGAGGCATTTCTCTAACTGGTGGTCCTTTTACTCTTTATCTTTATCATTTCCTTCAAAAGTCCCCTTCAGCTGGTCCCCAGATCCATCAAGATCTTGCATGATACCTCTAATTAGGCAAGGAGCATTCCTAACCACAGCACTCTAAACCAGCGATGGGCAAACTAGGCTAGTGAGTAGGCCACATGAGTGGCCCTCTTTCATCTCAGTACGCCACAACATTGTTGTAATCAAGATGGTCTCCTGGGATAGGGTCTTTTTTTTAACTGAACTTGCATAACTAAAATTTGCAGGGTGTGCCAACTCCGTAGCAGCGCTTTGGTTGAATCTAGAGGGAGCCCATGTCTCTCACTATGTTATGTATAATCAGCAGGCTCCTCACTTCACTTGCCCTTGCTTTAAGTGTGTGTCACTTTGATAATACTGGTATGAAAAAAACTATATGGATGGAAATCACTGGAGTCAGGCAACCTGGCACATGGGCAACAGTTAACAAAATGTCCCATGGGCCACACATAGAACCCCAATGGCCTGCATGTGGCCCTTGGGCTGCAGGTTGCCCACCTCTGCTTTAAATCATGCTGGCGCTGCCTTGAGATATTTTATGGTGAGATACATTTGAGGTTGCTGCAGTCTTCTCAGGGGTCCCACTATGAGTATTCCTATTTGCCAAAAGAGGGTCCATATAAGCAAATTCAAGACCCCTCCTTCAGTGACCCCACTCCTTAGCCGCCAACAAATGGTACTCCATGCAATTGGCATACTCTTAATTAGCTTCTTTACAAATTCCTTCCCAGGAGAAATAGAACAGTAATCTGGATAGGGGTTTTTCTCTCCCCAGCTTGGCAGAAAATTGAAATATGCAGACCAGGTAAAAAAGTTCAAAGTTGTATAATTCAGGAAGCAAAGCTGTGTTCTTATATCTCCCATTTTTATATTTTGGTCACCCTGGAGTTGAAAGTGGGAATAGTGGTTGGTTTGATGGTAGTCCACTACCTCCTTGTTAATCATCTCTGCCCGGCTGGCTGAAGATGTTAACTCAACACAATTTAATCTCAATTTTGGAGAAACCTATTAACAATTTGCCACCTGGCTCCAGAAACTCTATGGTTTCCTTCATCTCCTCATGGCTTGTCAAGGTCTCCAGCAGAACTGGAAAATTTCCCTCACTGGGAGGGAGCTTCCTCAAACTCTCAAATTAGAGGCCAATTTCTCCTAAAAGGTCTATAAATCCATTTAAGTTTTGTAACTGGATGTCTCTGAAAAATATCTAGAATCTAGTTAATGTAAACCCAGACCCTCATAAAAGAACTGGAAAAGCTAACTTCTTGTCCAGCCTCAAGAGTAGACAGCCTGTTCTGCAGTCAAATGTACCTTAGCATTTGAGTCTGCCCTAAAATCCCTATAGATGCCTTCTATGTGAATGCCTTCTCTGAGAGGTTTTCAGATGAGCATTTGGTCACAGCAGGAGTCAAACATGACTTTGCTTTATTCTGACATGTGTCTGCCTCAATCTCTCCTACTGAAGTTATTCTATTTTAATTAAATAAGTGAGGAATTATTAATTGATGAGTAAGAGGGTTAGAAAGACTCTATAGCCTAGTGGTTAGGGCAACCACTAGCAAGATGGCTGACCCCTGTTCAAATTACCATTTGAAGGAGGAAGGGAGACCTGATTCAGGATTTTCCCATGTTCTGACTGAGTACCCTATCAAAGATATAGAAACTTTAGAAAGTAATCCACATCACAGACAGCAATACAACATCCAAAAACTTACTTCCTCAATGAAAAAACTGATCATATGCATTCCTGGAAATGACAATGTAAGTGTCAAAGCCTGGGAAGACCCTAAAACAGACCATTCTTGAGGCTTGCGAGGAATCTATCGGGTGTGCTGTCAGCTGGGAGCTAACATAAGGGATGTTGACCTGAGACGGAAGAGGATCCCAGTGGGAGTAGGAAACAATTCACTGATTGTCTTTACATAGGAACACGATACTGCTAGATTCTCACTGAAACACATCAAGGGAGTCTGTGTCTAGGCTGGGGGAGATGCTTAAAGAAATGGAGGCTCAGGTAATCTTCATTGGGATTCTACCTGCCCTTAGAGTAGGAGGATGAAAGCAAGACAAGATTATGATGATCAGCAGATGGTTTGTACAGTGGTGCTTTGGGATGTTCAGCCAGTTGGAGTCATTCATAGTCAGCCTGTTCTCATTGAATGGACTCCTCCTGAGTAGGAAGGGAAATAGATTTCTGGGTTGGAAGTTTGATTGTGGTACTTATTGCTTTTTAATCACTTGACACAAATCCTCATTTCACCTGGTTCTTGAGGGAGCTGTAAGTTTTTCAGAATAACACAAATCTCTTTTCCAATCAGAATTAGGCAAATGGAACTTTTCTTGTGACTTTATTCAGTTTCATTGGTATAAAATACTGCATACATTTGCTTGTAAACTTTTAAATCCTCAGGTTTTTGGTTTTTGGTTTTTGGTTGACTGGTACAGGCCATTTCTTTCTTTTTATATGCATACAAGCAGAGGGTTTTTCCTCATTGCAATTTCACTGACCATTTTGCTGTTTCAAAAAAGGTCCATTGAAAGGTATTTCATATACTGGAAAGATTTTTTTTAACTCTCAACATAAAGTAGCACTTTTTCAATTAACTATAACTAAAGCTAAGGTTTTACTACATATATTTTTAGTAAAAGTCATGGACAGGTCACGAGCAATACATAAAAATTCACGGAAGCCTGTGACCTATCTGATATTTTTTACTAAATATATATACATATATATATATATATATATGTATATATATATGACAAAATGGGGAGCAATGGGATCCCCACACCACACTAGAGGCCCCAGCTTGGAGCTGCTGGGTCTCCCTACCACAACTCCAAGATCTGGGACACTCCCACTGTCTGTAGCAGTTGGGAGCTCCTGGGAACCTTGCTGTCGCCAGGAGCTATAGGGCATTCTCACCACCCACGCTGGCCTGGAACTGTGGGGCATTCCAGCCAGCCATGTGGCTCTGAGCTTGTGTACACCTTCTCTCCATGGCACCTGGGAGCATCTGGGCTCCCCAACCACTACCACTGGGAACTCAGAGCAGTTCCCAACCAATATCGGCAACAGGAGGACCTGCAGCTCCCAAGGGCCCTGACCCAAGACACAGAAGTCTCTGTAAGTCACAGATTTCTGTGACTTTCAAGACCTCCATGACAAAATAGTAGCCCTAACTATAGCTACATTAACTGGACAGGAGACCATCACAAAACAAAATGATCAGATTAGCAAAAGGTCTACAGTTTGCAGGATACTTCCAAGCCTTACATTTTTGCTTTAGTTTCCAGCTTCAGCTAATTTCTTGCACATGCTGTACATTTTTACAAGGAAGGAGTGGTTCTGATGTGCTGCGTATTCTCAATGTTGCCAACGTTCATTATTCTTTCCCAAGTGCCACCATTTTTGGCATTAAAATTGCCCTCTCATTAAATGTTCCTCACAGATTAGGGTTTACGCCGATACTGCAGTACTGTCTGCCCCTCTAGATGTTGTAGCTGCTGGCTTTGGACTGCAGCTGCTTCCAACAGAAGCCATTTATACTGGAATAAAAGAGTTTATACCAGGTTGGGTTGGGGAGAGTTACACCAGTATTTTTGTTATTTACAGACTCAGAAAAATTGGCCTGGAAGGAACCTCAGGAAGCTATCACTGGTTAATGCATTAAAGGGGTGAAGCCCAAACCCCATGGCTGTGTCTACACTGGGCCACTTATTCCAGAAAATCAACTGCTTTTCCGGAATAAGTTGCGAGCTGTCTACACTGGCCCCTTGAATTTCCGGAAAAGCACTGACGATCTACTGTAAGAAATCAGCTGCTTTTCCGGAAAAACTATTCTGCTCCGCTCGGGCAAAGTCCTTTTTCCGGAAAACTGTTCGGAAAAGGGCCAGTGTAGACAGCACAGTAGTCTTTTCAAAAAGCCCGATCGCGAAAATGGCGATCGGGGCTTTTTCCGAGAAAGCGTCTACATTAACGCGGGCCTTTTTCGGAAAAGGGCTTTTCGGAAAAGCATCCTGCCAATGTAGGCGCTCTATTTCCGGAAATACTTATAACGGAAAACTGTTCTGTTTTAAGCATTTCCGGAAAATCATGCCAGTGTAGACGTAGCCCATCTGTTCCCTGCTATTCCTTACCCTTCTCTTCTTCTGCAAGAAGTAAGTAGAGACACAGCACCTGGACAGTTCAATTAAGAGGGGAGCAACTTCCTCTCTGTACTACCTAACCTTCACAGTTGTAATACCCTCAACTGGCTGTTTATAATATTGTTGAGAGACCCAATATTTAGTTTTCAGCTCCAACCATTTCTGCTACTGCACTTCGTTTCTATTGAAGTAAGGGAAGGTTGTCTGGGTTTGTGAGGGGAGGGAAGATGCCAACTGAGGTAATTTTCAGTAGAAAAAAAGTTGTATTTTTTCGTTTCAGTTTTCCCCCCAAGTCAGCATCTTCTATAATTTCACACACCAGTGTCAGGATTATAAAAGCTGATGCTGAGCTATTGTAGGCTTAAAAGATTCTCTAAAAACTGAGAGCACATGGAGGGCATTGACACATTCATTCATTTTTCTTTTGGTACAGCAGAATGGAAAAATGTCTTGGACATCACACTAATAAATTCAAACTGGAATTAACAATTCTCCCTTAAGACAAATTTAAGCTCTTCACTACACGACCACATTTTTTCATACAATCCCATAAAGAAATTTCAAACAGCTTCAGGGGGTAGCTGAGTTAGTTTGTACAGGATAAACTTAAAAAACAACAAATAGTCTGGTAGCACTTTAAAGACTAACAAAACATGTAGATGGTATCATGAGCTTGGGCCGTGCCCACTTGGGCTGTGCCCACAGAAGCTTATGATACCATCTACGTGTTTTGTTAGTCTTTAAAGTGCTACCAGACTATTTCTTGTTTTTTTAAGTTTATCTTGGTATAAACAGTACTGCAAAGGCATAAGACATAAAATTTTGCTCACATGTCTTTCTGATGAAGAAAAAAAGTCATGAGTATGACAGAAGTGTATTAGCTGTGTTTTGTTTGTGAATAAACATTTGCAAATTATTTTTGTATGATTTGCTCACCATTTTTATTGTTGCTGGGATAATAGTTTTCAGCAGTTTCAGCCATGATTGTAATCAGGAGAGTGCATGAGAAAGAGAACAAAAAGGGGTGCAGGACTTCCCAATAATTGTCAAAGGCACAGAATTCCCCCCAGCTCTGGAGCTGCAGGGGGATTTAGGAGGTGAAGGAAAGAGAGAACCTCATGGCCTTGGGGGCTGCTGTAGGGGCACAGAATGTGCCCTCCCAAAAGGTGTGAAATTTGAATGTCTGTTCATGTCCCCAACTGTAATTATTTAATAAGGCACAAAATTATATGTGTGTTATATTAAGACATTGCCATACTCTGGAGGTACTCTTAGGTGAATGCAATCACCTATAATTATTACTATTATAAAACAAATTATAATTATTACTATTATAAAAGTATTTATATAATAAGGAATTTAAAAACATTTAAACTCAACTAATTAAAATAATGCATCAATATACACAAAGATCTCTGACCCTTACATTGAAGTAGGAATATTGGCATCTACAGTCTTCACATTTATAGTCTTTTCTGAGGATTACCTGAAGGATCAAATTTGTCTGAATTACACTAGGTTGGTATCTTGTGCTTTTTTTTCTGAGGCTGCCATATTGCTCTCCAGAATCTCAGATTATAGTGGTGGTTTTTTTTAATGGAGACAGAGATGCCTGCCTGAATCCCCAGAGAGGCTGAAACAAAAGCTTAGCAGCTGGTTATACTCCCTTTTGTATCAAGTAATGTTAACACAAGAGTCTAATGATAATCATTTAAATTTCAGTATTGTTAACTATTTTAGTGCTGATGAATGCACAAGAGAAAGAGCTACATAATTTACTGCTACAGTAAGTGGATGATGCTTAGCAGAATGCCACTACTTTTCATTTATTCTGATCTATAAGACAAAAAGGCCAGAGGAAAGGAGCAATCATAAGGGAGCATCTGAGCCCCACCAAAAGGAAGCCAATTCTGCAGACCTCAGTTTCATAGCTCAGTCCCTTTATCCTCAGATCAGATTAGGGTTTCCCAGAGCAGATTCAGACACTGACAGCCATGACTGCATCAGTTACATTGAAGTGACATTTTGATTTTTTTTCTTTATCACCATAAAGGCTACAAAATGGAATTAAAGAATTAAACAAACAGAAACAAAAACAAACCATTGGAAATAGTGACCATAATGTAATAAAATTTAACATCCCTGTGGTGGAAAAAACACCTCAGCGCAGCCCAACACTGTAGCATTTAATTTCAGAAAGGGGAACTACACAAAAATGAGGAAGATAGTTAAACAGAAATTAAAAGGTACAGTGACAAAAGTAAAATCTCTGCAAGCTGCATGGAAAGTTTTCAAAGACACCATAATAGAGGCTCAACTTAAATGTATACCCCAAATTAAAAAACACAGTAAGAGAACCAAAAAAGTGCCACCACGGCTTAACAACCAGTAAAAGAAGCGGTGAGAAATAAAAAGACATCTTTAAAAAAAATTGAAGTCAAATCCTCATGAGGAAAAGAGAAAGGAGCATAAACTTTGTCAAATTAAGTGTAAAAATATAATAAGAAAAGCCAAAAAGGAATTTGAAGAACAGCTAGCCAAAAACTCGAAAAGTAATAGCAAAATGTTTTTTAATTACATCAGAAGCAGGAAGCCAGCTAAACAACCAATAAGGCCCTTGAATGATCAAGATGCTAAAGGAGTACTCAAAGATGATAAAGTCATTGCAGAGAAGCTAAGTTAATTCTTTGCTTCAGTCTTCACAGCTGAAGATATAGGGGAGATTCCCAAACTTGAGCCATTCTTTTTAGGTGACAAAACTGAGGAATTGTTCCAGATTGAGGTGTCATTAGAGGAGTTTTCAGAACAAATTGATAAACTTAATAGTAACAAGTCACCAGGACCAGGTGGCATTCACCCAAGAGTTCTAAAAGAACTCAAATGGGAAATTGCAGAACTATTAACTGTGGTTTGTAACCTATCCTTTAAATCAGCTTCCATATCTAATGACTGGAAGATAGCTAACTTGATGCCAATATTTAAAAGGGTTCTAGGGGTGATCCTGGCAACTACAGACCAGTAAGTCTAATGTCAGTATCAGGCAAATTAGTTGAAATTATAGTAAAGAATAAAATTGTCAGACACATAGATGAACATAAATTGTTGGGGAAAAGTCAATATGGTTACTGTAAAGGGATATCATGCCTTACTAATCTACTGGAGTTCTTTGAGGGGGGTCAACAAACATGTGGTCAAGGGGGATCCAGTGGATATAGTGTACTTAGATTTCCAGAAAGCCTTTGACAAGGTCCTTCACTAAAGGCTCTTAGGTAAAGTACGTTGTCATGGGATAAGAGGGAAGGTCCTCTCGTGGATTGACAACTGGTTAAAAGACAGGAAACAAAGGGTAGGAGTAAATGGTAAGATTTCAGAGTGGAGAGAGGTAATTCATGGGGTCCCTCAAGGGTCCATAATTGGGCCAATCCCATTCAACTTATTTATAAATGACCTAGAGAAAGGGGTAAACAGTGAGGTGGCAAAATTTGCAGTTGTTACCAAACTGCTCAAGATAGTTAAGACCAAAGCAGATTGTAAAGAGCTTCAAAAAGATCTCACAAAACTAAGTGATTGGGCAACAAAATGGCAAATGGAATTTAATGTTGATAAATGTAAAGTAATGCACATGGGAAAAATAATCCCAACAATACATACAATATGATGGGGACTGATTTAGCTACAACTACTCAAGAGAGAGATCTTGGAGTCACTGTGGATAGTTCTCTGAAAACATCTACTCAATGTGCAGCGGCAGTCAAAAAAGCAAATAGAATGTTGGGAATCATTTAAAAAGGGATAGCGAATAAGACAGAAAATATCTTAATGCCTCTATATAAAACCATGTTACACCCACATCTTGAATACTGCATACAGATGTAGTTGCCTCATCTGAAAAAAGATATATTGGCATTGGAAAAGGCTCAGAAAAGGGCAACAAAAATGATTAGGGGTTTGGAACGGGTCCCCTATGAAGAGAGATTAAAAAGACTTGGACTTTTCAGCTAAGAAAAGAGGAGACTAAGGGGGGAATATGATAGAGGTCTATACAATCATGACTTATGTGGAAAGAGTGAATAAGGAAAAATTATTTATTTATTCCCAGACTATAAGAACTAGGGGTCACCAAATGAAATTAATGGGCAGCAGGTTTAAAACAAACAGAAAGAAGTTTTTCTTCACTCAGTGCACAGTCAACCTCTGGAACTCCTTGCCAGAGGATGTTGTAAAGGCTAGGACATTAACAGGGTTCAAAAAGAGCTAGATAGATTCATGGAGGTTAGGCTATTAGCCAGGATGGGTAGGAATCGTGTCCCTAGCCTCTGTTTCTCTGGAGGTGGGTGACAGGGGAGGGATTATGTGAGGATCACCTGTTGTGTCCTCTCCCTCTGGGGAATCTGGTATTGGCTACTGTTGGCAGACAGGATACTTGGCTGGATGGACCGTTGTTCTGGCCCAGTATGGCAGTTCTTATGTTCTTATGTTCAAACCAGACATTTAGATTCTGACATCATCACAGGACTCTGGGATCCACGATCTTCAGCAAATGCCCATTGTACAAATAGCGTAATCCATACCTGCCCATAAGCATATCTTAACCGCTTCAGAGAGGGAGGAGAGCCTCAGGAGTCCAGCAGAGTGCATACAATCATATTCTGAGCTTTTGCCCAATCTACTCTGAATGATGCCTCATGTGGCCAGAATTTCTTTTGAGGGAAAGAGCTTAGAGAGATTATCATTGATTTGTCACTGTCTACTTTTTTCTAACTCCTCCTCCCTCTCCACCTCCTCCTCCCTCTCCAGAGCACATGGCCTGCCTTTAGCCATTGCTTTAGCCATTTTCCCTCTCCTCAGAAAAATGTGAGACGTTATTGATACTTCCTGTTTATATGAGAGACAATCTCTGTTCTGTCTTGAAGAATTCTTTTTTGTTCTCTTGTTTTTTCCCCTTCATGTAAGAGACTAAAGTAAATGAAAATACTCATATGCTTAAAGTTATGCACATACTTAAGTAACTTGCTGAATTGAAATCAGGATCTACATTAGGATTACACTACATATCACAGAAGAAGACAAAGTAAACACATATGGGTATGTCTAGACTACATCCCTCTGTCACCAGAGGGATGTAAATTAGACATACCGAAATTGCTAATGAAGCAGGGATTTAAATATCCTGCGCTTCATTAGAATAAAAATGGCTGCTGCTTTTTGCCGACGCGGCAATTTGCCAGCAAAAAAGCAGCAGTCTGGACGGGGATCAGTCGACAAGGAAAGCCTTTTCCAACCGATCTCTTATGTCTCGTGCAATGAGGTTTACAGGAGCGGTCGGAAAAGGCTTTCCTTGTTGACCAATCCCGGTCCAGACTGCCGCTTTTTGCCGGCAAATAGCCACGTCGGCAAAAAGCGGCAGCCATTTTTATTCTAATGAAGCGCGGGATATTTAAATCCCCGCTTCATTAGCAATTTCGGTATGGCTAATTTACATCCCTCTGGCGACAGAGGGATGTAGTCTAGACATACTCTGTGTGATAAAACTTGGCAAAATCTGGGAAATTCCCAGGTATGTGTGAATATGTACTTTTTCATTCCATTTGGTATGCAAATGTCAATGCTAAGTCTCCCCTGAGTGTTGCACTCTGCAGTATACCAGATTCTGGGTTAATACAATGACAAAATACAAAACTCAGAATTCCTTTATTTGTACTCTTACGAATACTAAACTTGTCTTCATTTGAAAAAGGTCATATTCAGGCTTTTAAATCGTGACTTTTATAATTTCTTTCAATTACATAAACTGACTTTTTTCATAAGTTAATATGAATATTCTTTCAGGCACTTCTCATGATTTCGTTGTAAAATTACCATTAACCTATTTCCAAACCAATCATCCATTTCTGTCTAAAGAGGTCATTTTTAATTCACTTAACACCTTAATTAAACTACCTATCTTGCAAAAGATTAATAATAAGAATCTTGTAAGTGATTTCTTATGATAATGGGTTCTGGAAGTGATTTATGTATAGACATATGTAAACATTTTCACTTTGTCATTAGATGCTGTGATGTTAATTTATACAAATTAAGAAAAAATAAGATTTTGTATTACATGTGTAATCATGCATAACCTAGCTATGACAAGTACAATTTTTTGTGCATGTGAGACAGGAAGTCAGGAATTTTTTTCCTGCCAGTGCTAAGCCTATTGTTTCCATTGATATTTTTGTTTACAATACATTAACCCAATAAGTAAGGTATTTGGGATGGAATTATTTGACTTCCCCATCAGGGCTGCTTTTCATATATACAGTTAGCTAAGTAATTATGTTTTGATTATATATTACATATTATGAGTATGCCTTGTAAATGATAAGCAAAAATGTTACATACAATTTTGGAAATCTATTAATATGGATTTTTTTTTTAACTTGAGCAGCTACATGCTAATGACTGTGCACTTGGAATGTTTCAGTGTTATTATCTGAGCAAAATAAAAAAAGATACACCTCAGTTAGGAAGAGAACATGTTCTCTAGTTTCCACCTGGACCATCTCTTTACTGTTTCTTAATTAATGGTGTCATAATAAGGCTTAAGGCACAAGAGAAGGAAAAATGTTAATAAAATGTATATATTCAACATGGTACACCTACACATTTAGATAACATGATTGATTTTTCATTGCATAGCATGCAAAGTACAATGTATGCATTGCAATCTCACCCTGACAGAAGTTTACTAAGATTTTACAATAAGGTATTATTTAAATGCAGCCCCTTACAACCCCCCACTGGTTTCTTGATACCAGCATATATACCAGGAAGCCATGATGAGGAGCTGATGAGAACAACACAAACTGCCTGCCTGCTTCTGCTTCTGCTTCACACATTGCTATATAATAAAACCCAGATTCTAGCTTTTGACTCTGGTTTGTCCTTGGCCTTACTCTCTGACTGCTGTTTGTAATCTGGCGCCTGACCCTGATCTTCTGGTAACTTAACCCTGCCTGCCTCCTGCTCTGAACACTAAGTCAGACTGTCCACATCTCAGCTGTGACACATGCTGTGTCCAATCCAACATTTCTAAGCCCTGTTTGAGCACTGGTCACTTTTACAAATCTCAGGCAATTACAAGTCTCTTCATCAGTGAATAGCCTTACTTGAATTAATGTGGGTGCATTTGTTGAATAAGGTACTATTTTATCATGAATTAAGATGGCAAAATGTGTCCTTTATTGGATATTTGTATCATCAGTGCTCAACTTACTAGTAAAAAGATTTCATTTTTCCCTAAGCACCAGACCTGCAAACTCAGCGGGGACTCTGGGGCTGCATCTAGACTGGCAAGATTTTGCGCAAAAACTTGCCAGCTGTCTACAATGGCCACTTGAATTTGCACAAGAGCACTGACTTTGTAATGTACAAAATCAGTGCTTCTTGCAAATACTTTCACGCCCCGCTGAAAGCCCTCTTGCGCAAGAATACTTGCGCAAGAGGCCAGTGTAGACAGCGAAAGAACTGTTTTATAAAAAGCCCGATGGCTAAAATGGCGATCGGGGCTTTCTTCTTAAAATCGCTCTAGACTGGCCATGGATGCTTTTGCACAAAAGCACCTTTTGCGCAAAGCATCCGTGCCAATCTAGACGCACTTTTTCGGAAATACTTTTAACAGAAAAACTTTTCCGTTAAAAGTATTTCCGCAAAATCATGCCAGTCTAGATGCAGCCTGAGAGTTCTCTCCATCTCACACAGCATCACTGGTAACAGAGGTTTAGTTACCTCTCTGCATATTGTAAAGGCCATACATACTAGGTGAAATTGCAAACCTTAGCTATGAGATAGGGGAATGTAACCATGTGATCTTCAATGACTTCAGAAAATCAGTAACTACAGGGTAAAAGATGGCTATACCTACACAAGGGGTAGCAACTGGCACAGTATGGTATAAATCAGTTCTGTATACAGTATATACAAACAGCATCATCACATAATTTTAGAATTGGGAAAGATCCTACATGTAATCAAGGATTAGCAGTAGCTAAACTGTATTGTTAAATACTGTTTTTAAAACATGAAACAGGAAAAGCCTTATGAGTAGCGTCACATATAGTGAAAATGGCCAGTATTGTATAATAACAAATATCAAGATATTTTTATAGTTAATTGGAGTGCAAAGTCACAGGTCAGAATTTTTGTTACATCACAAAGACACACACATATATATATATATATATATATATATGTGTGTGTGTGTGTCTTACAGGACAGGTGACTCTGCTGGTGGAGGAGGAGACGACTCAGGGTGGACAGTGGCAGCTGGTTACTTCTGGCAGCAGGCACTGCTCCACCCCTGCTCCGAACCCTCCTGCCGTGGTACTAGGAAACCGTTATGCTCTTCTTTATACAGGAGATAAGCAATCACCCCCCTACACCGGAGGAGGAGAAGCCCCGTACCCCCAAGGCTGGGAGGTCTGCTGCCACCACTGCGAATAGGAAATGTAGAGTAGTGGGAACAATTGAGGGAACAAAGGGTCAGGCACTTAGTCCCAACTGCCACAGCAGCTGAAACTGAAACTGCAGTCACCTGAAATCAGATTCAGAATTCAACAAACAAACAAAATTCAAACAGTCGAGCAAACTCACTCACACCAAAAGCGAGTACTCTCACCAAGTAGCCTGTTCAGCGGCGGGATCTCTTGCGGTCCCTCTCAAACTCCCCTGTCTGCAGCTCCTGCCCATTTATAAAAAGGGAAATAAGAACAACCCAGGAAACTACAGACCAGTTAGTTTAACTTCTGTGCCAGGGAAGATAATGGAGCAAGTAATTAAGGAAATCATCTGTAAACACTTGGAATGTGGCAAGGTGATAGGGAACAGCCAGCATGGATTTGTAAAGAACAAATCGTGTCAAACCAGTCTGATAGCTTTCTTTAATAGGATAACGAGTCTTGTGGATAAGGGAGAAGCGGTGGATGTGGTATACCTAGACTTTAGTAAGGCGTTTGATATGGTCTCGCATGATATTCTTATCAATAAACTAGGTAAATACAACTTAGATGGGGCTACTATAAGGTGGGTGCATAACTGGCTGGATAACCGTACTCAGAGAGTAGTTATTAATGGTTCACAATCCTGCTGGAAAGGCATAACAAGTGGGGTTCCGCAGGGGTCTGTTTTGGGACCGACTCTGTTCAATATCTTCATCAACGATTTAGATATTGGTGTAGAAAGTACTCTTATTAAGTTTGCAGATGATACCAAGCTGGGAGGGGTTGCGACTAATCTGGAGGATAGGGTAATAATTCAAAATGACCTGGACAAATTGGAGAAATGGTTTGAGGTAAATAGGATGAAGTTTAATAAAGACAAATGCAAAGTGCTCCACTTAGGAAGGAACAATCAGTTTCATACATACAGAATGGGAAGCGACTGTCTAGGAAGGAGTACGGCAGAAAGGGATCTAGGGGTTATAGTGGACCACAAGTTGAATATGAGTCAGCAGTGTGATGCTGTTGCAAAGAAAGCAAACATGATTCTGGGATGCATTAACAGGTGTGTTGTGAGCAAGACACGAGAAGTCATTCTTCTGCTCTACTCTGCGCTGGTTAGGCCTCAGTTGGAGTATTGTGTCCAGTTCTGGGCACCGCATTTCAAGAAAGATGTGGAGAAATTGGAGAGGGTCCAGAGAAGAGCAATGAGAATGATTAAAGGTCTAGAGAACATGACCTATGAGGGAAGGCTGAAGGAATTGGGTTTGTTTAGTTTAGAAAAGAGAAGACTGATGGGGGACATGATAGCAGTTTTCAGGTATCTAAAAGGGTGTCATAAGGAGGAGGGAGAAAACTTGTTCATCTTTGCCTCTGAGGATAGAACAAGAAGCAATGGGCTTAAACTGCAGCAAGGGAGGTTTAGGTTGGACATTAGGAAAAAGTTCCTAACTGTCAGGGTAGTCAGACACTGGAATAAATTGCCCAGGGAGGTTGTGGAATCTCCATCTCTGGAGATATTTAAGAGTAGGTTAGATAAATGTCTATCAGGGATGGTCTAGACAGTATTTGGTCCTGCCATGAGGGCAGGGGACTGGACTCGATGACCTCTCGAGGTCCCTTCCAGTCCTATATTCTATGATTCTATGATAAATAACTGGGCAGGTGGCAATTCCTCTTTATCTGTCATCTAAGCATAGTTTAAACCAGGGGTGGGGAATGTAAGGTGCGGCCCCTGACTTGCCATGATCCAGCTTCAAAACTCACGCCCCCCCCCTCCAGCATTCCGGCAGCCTGTGCTGGCAGTCCAGGGCCCTCCCCCTCTACGATCCCACCGAGGGGCTGGAGCACACAAAATCTACTAGACTGGGACTCCGTAGGCTCTGGTGTGTGTGGGAAATGTCTTTTTCCATCTCAGTCAGGGGCCACATGAGTGAGGGTGGGATTTTTTTCACTTTTCACTTGTGTGTGGCCCTGGACCGATTTTTCTGTGGATCCATGGCCACCAGCCCAAAAAAGGTTCCCCACCTCTGGTTCAAACCAAAAGTAAGGATCTAAATTTCTGTGATTAATTTCATTAATAATTGCCCTATCAGTGAAGGGGGGACTTGTAGCTTATAGCACTAGCTTGTCTTTATTATATTCACTGCTTCACCTTCATTATATTCTGTTTTTATTATATTCAGCAGTAATGCAAGGAGAATATAGGACATTAGCTTCAGCAATCAGTGTAAGGCTTGAGGCCTATGGACTTTGGCACAAGTAAATAACTTAATGGCCACCCCTAAATTCTCTGGAACTGAAAACAGAATCGGAATTTTGTCAGAATTTACCTAAAGACCTAATTTACCAATCACAGGAATATGAGTCAACATCTGCAGGTGATTCGCCACAAGAGTGCCATGGCAATGAATTTGCACATATGTGATAATAAATTGAGATAATCAACTAGCCTGTAGGAGAAGGGTACCTCAATATTAGTGCTATGAGGCAATAAAAATAAGGAAGAGACAAGAAACCTGTACTGAATATGCATGAGACATAGTGACATTAGCATCACATATTATGAAAGTCTGATCCCCGCCTACGGCTAGTTGGAGTGAGAGAACTGTAGTGCTTGGGAGGGATGACCACTGGTGATAAGGGGAAAGATGATGGTGTTGAGGAAGATGGCTAACATTTCAGGTTATTCTGCAAAGGATGGTGTGAGTATATGGATGTATAGATATACATTCTGTAGTGTCTCTATCTACCATACTGAGTTGGAGTGTTTGTGACTGCACTAAATGCATTACTAAACTATTTGTAAATATAGATAAGTTCCTGCTGCAGCTGAGCACATTGAGATTCCCAACTATATAATAATTTGAATAATACTAAGCCTGGTTTTGGGACAAGAACCTATCAACCATCAAAAGTAAAAACTGTGAATTCTTAATTAATCAATATTACTATAATATAATTAATACGGCATCTATAAATCAGACTACACAAGTCATGCAGGAGATATTTCTTGACATGCCTTGCTTTGCTGGGTCTTCCTGGGTATGCCCAACATAAGCCTCTAATGACAACCTAGAGACATCAGTGGCCCATAACCCCCAGAGGCCCACATTCTAGCCTGCCCATTCTTACAGCATGGTTCTGGGAGTTGTCATCTTGTTCCCTATAATCTCAACTTCATTTTTAAAGCCTCTATCTCTTATGGTTGTGAAGAGGGTTGCCAGGTGTCCGGTATTGGCCTGGACAGTCCAGTATTTGCGGCCTCTGTCCGTTAAAAAAACAGAAAATACTGGACACATAAAATGTCCGGTATTTTCTGTTTTTCTTGGACGGAAGGCCGCTTGGGACATTCTTCCCCTGCCCCGTCTGGTGGGAGAGGGGAGAAGCGGGGACCGTGGGGATTTAAAGGTGCAGTGACTGGTGGGGTGGTTGTGCAGATGTTGTTGTTTTGTTTTGTTTTGTTTTTTGCTCAACAGCTTTGGTCTTTTTTGTTTGCTCAACCAATTTTTTTCCCGCCATGTTCGGTATTTTTTGTGAAAGTATCTGGCAACCCTAGTTATGAAGAAAAAGCTTCAACATTGAATCAAGTGCTACTGATACAGTCATTGTTTCCTGTGTTTGCAGAAAACCTGAAATAAGATCTCTGAGATTTCTGAATTACCTAATCATATCAATAGCAACATAAGTGTCTCTATGACTGGAGTACTGTGTTCAGTTCTGGTGTCTAAACATTTTGAAAAGAATGTTGATAACCTGAAAAGGTTCAGAAAAGAGTTTGGAGATGATTCAAGATCAGAAAAAAAACCCCAGCCTTACAGTGCGTGACTAAAAAAACGTGGTTGATTTGGTTTATCCAGGATAAAGTTAAGAGTTATTTGATCATTGTTCCTATGGTATTCTAATTATTTACATGGTGAAATGAGTTCTGACAATAGAGAGTTTTGTAACAGCAGGCACAGGCATAACAAGTTGCAGTTACTGGAAGTTTTAATTGAACATACTCAGACTAGAATTGAGACGTATTTTTTACAGTGAGGGTATTAATTATTGCAGCAGTTTATCCACAGATGTAGTAATGTACCTGAAGTCTTTCTAAAATATGCTCTAGCTCAATCAGAGTCAGACCAAATAATCATAATGGTTTCTTCTGGTGTAAAATACATAAATATGTGAATTCTCATAATCTGCAGCTCATTCTTGGGTTGAGTGAATAACACTTGAACACTTGGGGCATTGAAGCTCCATCAAAGGACAAACACCAAGGGTGTGTCTAGACTACAGGGTTTTTTAGAAAAAAAGTGGCCTTTTTTTGAAAAAATGTCCCCTGCATCTAGACTGCTGCTGCGTTCTTTCGAAAGTAAATTGAAAGAACATGGCAGTTTTTTCGACCGCAGAAAACTTCATTTTACGAGAAAGAACGCCTTTTTTTGAAAGTGCTTTTTTGAAAACAGGCTCTATGTAATGCAAACTGTGCTTTTTCGAAAGAGAGCATCCAGACTGCCTGGTGCTCTCTTTCGAAAAAGCGACTTGCTTTTTCGAAAGTACAGGTTGTAGTCTAGATGCTCTTTTTCGAAAGAGGCTTTTTTGAAAGTATCTTTTGAAAAAGCCTCTTTCGAAAGAGGCTTTCAGTCTAGATGTAGCCCAAGTGTCTCCCTCAAATCAGCCAGAGAGCTGGTCAGAGTGAGGCTAAGGAACTCCCTGGCTCTGAAGGCTGCCATTCCTCTTTTTGCTAACTGCTTGTTTGCAGCCTCAGGCATATATCATTGCCTCAGTTACACCCTGTTCAGGTTTCCAAGCTTTATTTCAAAAGGATTAGAAGCACAATTTTTTCACAATTAAGCTTACTTTCTCACATCAGCACATCACTCTTGGAGCCAGTGCCCTACACATGGCCTCAGCCCAAAGGCAACCAATCTCAACTGTGTATCCGAACACCTCTATGGATGGCACCAGGTATAGGAGTGCCAGTGAGTGCAGCAAAGTGTGTGTGTGTGTTTGTATTTTAAACATCTGCATAATTTAGTGTGAGTAACATCTCCTTTCTGCATCCAGTGGGTGGAGCATTGGTTTATGGATACAGTTTGTCAGAGTACTGATACTTTTTTCTTTTAGTGCAAGTTTGTGGGTGATGGAATTTGCCCTTGAGAGACAGTAAACATGGAAGCCTGTGGTTCCATTGTTATAGCATCACTTTTATGAGTAGAACGACAATCTAATCATGCTAAGAAAATGTGAAGATATATGTACTCCACCTTTTTGAGCTGTGTTGCATTTAGCTTCTGCAAACCTGTGCAAGAGTAACCCACAAACCTATTATGGTTCACTGTCCCATGTAGTGGCACTTAGACCATGTACAGTGAAAGATAAGAACAAGGGAGCTCTACAGCCCAAGCTGCGTGCCAGCTGCCTTTATAACTCAAGCTATAGAGGCTCCTATACTAAACTCCAGAGATCCCAGGTTCAAATCTGCCTGGTTGTGGTTACAAGTGGAGGCTCATCTGGGATCTCACATGGATCTCTGTAGTTCAGGATGTGCTTCCTCAGCTAAGGGAAATATGTAATTCACACACCTAGGGGTATGTCTACACAGTAAGGTTATTTTGGAATATTGGCTGTTATTTTGAAATAACTATGTAAGCATCTACACAGCCATTCTGTTATTTCAAAATAATGGGCAGCTTATTCTGAAATCTGTACACCTCATTCTCTGAGGAATAATGCCTGTGCTGAAATAGCTATTTCAAAATAAGGCGTGCGTAGACGCTCCACTGCTGTTATTTTGAAATAACTCTTCACCAGGGCCAATCTAAGTTATTGCTCCCCAGTGCCTCCTCAGGCTCTAAATTGAGATAGCACGTCCACATTAGAGAAGCCTGCCTCAGACTAATTTTGAGGCTTCCCTGCAGTGTAGATGTGCTATTTTGAAATAAGCAATTTCAGAATAACTATTCTGGAATAGCTTATTTTGAAATTGATGTGCATTGTAGACATAGCCCCTAGTATGGTTCATTGTCTCATGTAGTGGCACTTAGACCACTTACAGCAAGAGATAAGAACAAGGGAGTTCTACAGCCTAAGCTGTGAGCCAGGTGCCTTTATAGCTCAAGCTGTAGAGGCTCCTATACTAAGCTCCTGAGGTCCCAGGTCAAATTTGTTCAGTGATGGTTACACAAGGCATGGGGAAACATCTGAAAGACCTTCAAGAGACAGCTACAATGACAGTCCCTATGTTTTCTGTAGTATATGAAGAAAACTTCCACTAATATCTCCTCCTAGCATGTTTGCCACTCTTTGAAGCATAATTCCTTCTATGGAGTGTGTAGAGACAAGTAAGTTAACAGACTTGCATCAGCATGCTCACTAATGGAAGGATGGGTTCCCTGTCTTATAACACACAAAATAAGAATTAAAATAATCAAGTCTGAAGGTTATCTATGTGTGGAAGAGTGTAAGTCTGACTTCTTTAAATTTAGATTTGATTCCTGAAACATTTGCTTGTATATATGGAAGATACTAGACACTGTTCATTATGTAAATTTAGCCTAAGTGTTCATCAAGAGTTTTATAACCAGAAGAGGAAGCCAGGACTAGACATCATCATATACAGAGTAAAATATAACAATAGTACACAGAGAGCATGAAAGTGGCTTTTGAATCATTGATACTTGTATTCAATTTCATGATTCATTCTATAGCAGGTGGACCTTTAGAACATGACTAAGGCTTGTCAAAAATTGCTGTTTATCTGAATTACTAAAGCTCTTGTCTAGTGGAAAACTTAGGCTTTATTAAGCCAAATCCTGAGGTATACTCCTAGTGAAGTTAATGAGAGCTCTGGGTGACATGGGCCTCTGAAAATCAGGTTTAAATGTGGATTGACCAGTCTAACTCTAGGCATCCACATTTTAAAATATTGCCCTATGTTTGTAATACAAATTTTGTACCACCTATGTCATTTACACCCACTGAGGAACTGTCCCTCTGGCCTTGTCTAGCCTAGGATAATAGGTGTTTCTTAACAAAATATTAGTGAACATATTTTAATTAAGTTCTGCTTAAGTGTCTAAAACCTGTCCATATTAGGCGTTCACATATTTTTAAGAGGTGGTGGTAGCCTAGAAGTAATCTCCAGCACTGTATTTTTAAACAGGACATACTTAAAAGTCTTAGCTAACATTTTTTTAAAGCATTTCTGCCCCACCCCTCCGTCCCCCCCCCCCCCAATCTAGACAAGCTTTGCTTTCTAATCTCTAGAGCAAGATTTACCTAGAGATCATATATTGGGCACCCCCTGCTTAAAATGCTTATTCCATTTTGATGAAGAACCATAAAAGAACAACCTTAAAGAGGCTCTTGTTCATTTTAAAAGTAATAGAAATGAACTTTAATTAAAAATAACATATGCTTTAAATGGGAAATACAAATCAATACAAATATTGATTGCACCTTACACCCTCATAGTCATTTACCACAATTGCAAAGTAAGTACAAAGAGCATTTAAGCAACTATCAAAGCACATTAGTTGAGTTCACACCCAATTTGGCTGATGGAATACACTACACATAATACTGTGGAGATTCAAGTTTTGCAGAGTATGTGGGAGTTTCTTGTCTCACTAGCAACTGTAGTTTGTTTATTCTGCTTTTATACTTGTGAAGAAGTCCTCAGCTTATTACATGCTATTAATGTAAAATAACATTAAAAGGACAACACCTTACTTTATTAATGTAATATATTTTGTTCATCAGTCATAATAATGGGGAACTGAAGAGCTTAATCTTTGATATTATGTATTTACAAGCATTGTAGATCAAACTGAAACAGCACTTCAACTGTACTTTACCTGGAGCAAAAAAATGTCTAGGCAGATAGCCCAAAGCGTATTTAAGCTGCCCTACAGTCAGTGAGACATATGAAGTGAGTTTACAATGTCAAAGTGTTGTAAAAATAAGTCACCTAGAATATAATTGGCTTGGATCACAGGTCTGTGGGGCTAACACACCAGAGCCGCTAGTAAATTACAAAGCCATTTTTACTTAGTTTCCTGTTTCGTCAGCTCTAAAGTGATAATTCTGTTGAAGACGATAAAGACTGTTGAGGAGATTTTATTTAATACAGATGGACATCTTAATGCAGAGTGATCTACCCATCCCTCCAATTAGCCTACTAGGTGCAGCTTGATATAAAGCAGAGACTGGAGCCCTGAGGACACAAAGCAAGACAGGGAGAGCAACATAGCTCAGCATGTTTTCAGGAAATCCAATTATTTGTCTGAAGCTTTGAATTCAAAAGTGGATTCAGAAAGTCCTAAAGCAATTATGATTTGCAGTGAAAGAGACTGAATAAAGCCAGCAGCTAAACGTTTGTATTGTTTTTGGCTGGTGTGCTCCATTTATACAGTAAGACCCTTTAGTACAATCCTTCAGCATATAACTGAAATATGTTTAATTTTCAATAGCATTCCTCTTTCAAATAAGTTGATTAAAAAAACCTACATGTATTTTCTTATTTTTACTATGGACAGAAAAATTCAGATGCATTTTGAGTTTCACAAAATAGCGTTTTGTATTTAGACAAATTTACACAGAATAATAGTACTACATCAATCATCAATAACCCCCCCAAAACACCATAAATTCATAGAATCATAGAATACCAGAACTAGAAGGGACCTCGAGAGATCATCAAGCCTGGTCCCCTGCCCTCATGGCAGGACCCAGTACCATCTAGAGCATCCCTGAAGGATGTCTATTTAACCTGCTCTTAAATATCTCCAGTGATGGAGATTCCACAACCTCACTCAGCAATTTATTCCAATGTTTAACCATCCTGACAGTTAGGAAGTTATTCCTAAATGTTCAACCTAGACCTTCCTTGCTGCAATTTAAGCCCAATGATTCTTCTCCTATCATCAGAGGCCAAGGAGAACAATTTTTCTCCTTCCTCCTTGTAACACCCCTTTAGATACTTGAAAACTCCTATCAAGTCCCCTCTCACTCTTCTCTTTCTGAACTAAAGAAGACCAATTCTTTCAGTCTTCCCTCATAGCTCATGTTTTCTAGGTTTTAATCATTTTTGCTGATCTTCTCTGGACCTTCTCCAGTTTTCCCACATCTTTCCTGAAATGTGGTACCCAGAACTGGACGCAATACTCCAACCAAGGCCTAATCAGCACAAGTAGAGTAGAAGAATGACTTCTCATGTCTTGCTCACAACACTCTTGTTATTTCATCCCAGAATCATATTTGCTTTTTTTTGCAACAGTCTCACACTGTTGACTCATATTTAGCTTGTGGTCCACTATGACCCTTTCTGTAGTTCTCCTTCCTAGACAATCACTTCCCATTCTATTGCGTAAAACAGATTGTTTCTTCCTAAGTGAACTACTTTATATTTGTCCTTATTAAACTTCATCTTATTTACCTCAGACCATTTCTCCAGTTTGTCCAGATCATTTTGAATTATGACTCTAGCCTCCAAAGCACTTGCAACCCCTCCTAGCTTGGTATCATCTGAAAACTTAATAATCATACTCTCTACGCCACTATCTGAATCATTAATGAAGATATTGAACAGAACCAGTCCTAAAATAGACCCCTGTGGTGCCCCACTTGTTATGCCCTTCCAGCGTGATGGTGAACCATTAATAACTACTCTCTGAGAATGGTTATCCAGCCAGTTATGCACTCATCTTATAATAGCCCCATCTAGGTTGTATTTCCCTAGTTTATTGATAAGAAGTTAATTGTTTCTTCCTCTTCACTGAGCAATGGGCCTACTCTTTCCTTGGTCTTCCTCTTGTTTCTACTATATTTGTAGAATGTCTTCTTGTTACCCTTTCTGTCTTTAGATAGATTAAGCTCGGTTTGTTCCTTCGCCTTTCTAATCTTGCCCCTGCATAACTGTGTTTTTGCTTATATTCATCCTTTGTAATCTGATTTACTTTCCACTTTTTATGTGAGTCCTTTTGGGGTTTTTAGATCATGTAGGATCTCCTGGATAAGCCAAAGTCATCTCTTATCATACTTTCTATTTTTCCTGTGCTGTAGAATAGTTTGCTTTTGGGACCTTAATAATGTCCCTTTGAAAACTGCCAACTCTCTTCAGTTGTTTTTCCTCTTAAGGTGCATCAACACAGCAGGGCTTAACTCGAAATAAGCTACACAAATTGAGCTAGGTCAACTGCATAGCTTATTTTGAAATAGCATATTTCAAAATAGGGAGCGACTACACAGCATTTATTTTGAAATAGAGCACTCTTCCAATGACTTCTCTTATTCCTCGTATAATGAGGGTTGCAGGAGTCAGAATAAGAAGTCCTCCAGCTTGACAGTATTTTGAAATAACCACCTGCTATGTAGATGAGGATTAAGTTACTTCAGAATAGCGCTAGTTATTTCTAAATAGTATTGCAGTGTAGATGTACTCTGGGTCTTGATTCTCATGGGACCTTACCTATCAGCTTTCTGAGTTTACTAAAATCTTCCCTCCAGAAATCCATTGTCTCTATTTTGCTTTTCTCCCTTCTACCATTCCTTAGAATCACGAACTCTATGATTTCATGATCACATTCACCGAAGCAGCCTTCCACTTTCAAATTTTCAACTGGTTCCTCCATATTTGTTAAAATCAAATCTAGATCATCTTTCCCCCAATAACTTTCTCAACCTTCTGAAATAAAAAATTGTCTCTAATGCAGTCCAAGATAATCTGTGCCTTGCTGTGTTAGTTTCCTAGCATATGTCTGGATAGTTGAAATCCCCCATCACCACCAAATCCTGTGCTTTGGATGATTTTGTTAATTGTTTAAAAAAGGCCTCATCCACCTCTTCTGCTTGTGTAGATGATCTGTAGTAGACCCCTAGCATGACATAACCATTGGTTTTTTTACCCCTTTTAACCTAACCAAGAGACTCTCAACAAGTCTGTATCCTATGTCCATTTCCACCTCAGCCCAAATGTATATATTTTTAATATATAAGGCAACACCTCTTCCCTTTTTCCCTGCTTATCCTTCCTGAGCATGCTGTACCCTTCTATGCCAATATTCCAATTGTGTGTATTATCCCACCATGTCTCTGTTATACCAATTATGTCATAGTTGTGTTTATTTATTAACACTTCAAGTTCTTTTTGCTTATTTCCCATACTCCTTACATTTGTATACAGGCACCTAAGATATTGATTTGATTTTGCACCCCAGTTCTGCTTCGCTTGAGTGTGTTTTAATAGAGACAAACCGAAACAGTCATACCATAACTGAAGGCTGCAAGAGAAAGAGAGAATACAACCTTACTGGGTATATAAATAGCCTTCTTCTGATTGGTATACTTCAGTAGCTTGACTGAAGCTTGCCATTTCACTTCAGGGCAAAACCAAATATACACAATATATTTCACAGCATATTTGCATACTAATATCATTTAGATCAGAGGTTGCTGCTGAGTGCTCAACATTTTTTTAAATCTATCCACTCAGATACCTAAATATGGATACTCTTAATCCCATTTATTAGAGTCACTTTGAGATAAATGAAATCATTCTAAAGGAATTATGATATTAATTTATATGTTTTGACAGAGGTCTCCCGATTAGATGTTTGAACATGAACAAATTCAAGTTTAGCTCCTTTACTATGCTTATATGTGTGGTTTTATTCTTAGTAATATCTTGGTAATGAAGGCCTTCCCTAGTATTTTTTCTTAAAATCATCTGCACGTTACAGGGAATACAGAAAATTAAGGCATGTGTACCATGAACTTTAATTTGGTTAATATTCATTGTGCATGGTCCTAAAAAGTCAATGAATGTGGTTTTTAAAAATCTCTGAACATTTCCAAAGCTAACTGAAGATCAGTGAGTATTTTCCATCATTACTTTCTATCTTGACAATAAAAATCTGCTCTAGAAAAAAGCACCCGCTTGATCTGAAATTGTCAATATTTACTAAGATTTTTCTAAATGGCAGTAAAAGCAGCCAGGATTGGCCAGAAAAGATTTCCACGTCATGAAAACATTTTATGGTTTTAGAATTTGTTTTTGTTCTCATTCAGAATGCATAAGCAAGAGAGACCTCAGAACTTGCTTCAGAGCCAGGATTTGAACTTGGGTCTTCTGCTTCTCAGATCCTTCACCTAATAACTACAGTACAGACTTACTGCCTTATTGCCCTACTGAATTTGTAATTATTTATAGACAGTGGAACAGGACCCACAGGAGGAACTGAAAAAGAGCAATCCTTGCTGGCTCTATAGCCTAATGATTAGTGTAGAAGTCTCTGCACCCAGGCAGGCAAAGCAAAGACTTGAAGCTAGGTTTCTTTTATCACAGGTGAGCACCCTTACCACAGTGGTACAATCAATGCATGCCTTTAGTGCTCTGATGCATGCCTGTTAGTGCTGTTCCACTTTGTAAAAATAAATAAATAAATATTGACTGGACCAAAAAGAAGAATAAGTCTGAGCCCAGTAGTTAAAGAATGTAGGTGAGCCCAACTCAAGTCTGTGCTCTGAAGCGGGGATTTAAACCTAGGTTTCCCCACATCTGGGCACCAGCCTCATCAATGTTCATGAAGGGATTCATTTAGTTCTCTTTGGACTTATATTTAACATTGTCTACCCCTATTCACATCAGCCCAAAGAATCTATGTAGGTTATAAGAACAGAAGAACTGACATACTGGATCAGACCAAAGTCTCCAGCCCATATCCTGTCTTCCAACAGTGGCCCATGCCAGGTGCTTTAGAGGGAATGAACAGAAAAGGTAATCATCAAGTGATCCAACCATACATTTAACAAATCATGTTAAAGTGTTAAGGATGGTCTTGCGATTAAAGCCAAAAGCTAGTAGTTCAAAGAACTGAATTCTGTGCACTGTTCTGTCACAGACATTCACAGCTAGATTCTCAAAGGAGCCTATTCATGGTTATTCCTAGTATCTTCACACCTTAGGCAGACACTGGGATTCACAATCCCTGAGCTTGACACGTAGGCTACCTTGCAACAAGTCAAAGAAAAATACCTTAGAATAGGATTCAGAAAAGGTAGGGGGCTCTTCATCTAAGCCAGCCAATGATAGATGCCAGGTTGAGGGAAGTAGTAAAAGCTCCGCTCCTCACTCAGGCTATGTCTACACTGCATCTCTCTTGCACAAAAGCCTATGCAAATGAAGCACAGATTAGCATATTGCCAGGCTTCATTTGCATAATTAATTAGGGGCCGGTTTTGCTCAAGAGAGGTGCAGTGTAGACATAGCCTCAGAGACAGGCACTTAAGTCCAGGTTACAGAAAGGAATTTTCCTTTGCTTGGGATTCTCAACTGTAAATCTTCTATTGGTGTTAGATGCTGACACCATTTTTGCAGGGCAAAGCGGGGAGCAAATAAAGACAACTGACCTCCCGTATAACTTTTAGCCTTGTGGTTATGGTACTCCCCTGGGATAGGATTTCTTCCTCTCCTCCTTGCCTTCTCCTCCAATTCAAGCTCCTTCTCCACATGAAGGTAAGAAGAGATTTGAAGAAAGGGAGAAGAGAAAATACTCTAGCTATTGAACTAAGAAGGGGGGTTTAATCAGTCTCCTGCTGAAGCTGTTCCACTGTGGATAATTTAATTTTGAAGAGTTAATAAAGGACTGGATCCAGTGTGTCCCAAATGAATGCTCTAACTACCAAACTACAAAGGCATTCTCTCTCTCACACACACACCCCTAGTCTCTCTCTCTCTTTCTCTGTATACATTTTTTTTTCCTGCAGGATGACAGAGTGATGTCATCACATCACTCTGCATCTGGCCTGATTCCTTCCTATCCTTTCCCCTTTCCCCAGCCTCAGCTGTGCCTCCCTCCTCCCCTGGTGCCCAGGGCAGAGCACGGGGTCTGGGAAGGCGCTGGGGGGAGGTGAAAGCTGCACGGCCACCCCACCTCACCACCTTGCTGGTGCTTGGGGGGTTGAAGCCATGGGGTCCCTCCTTCCCAGTGCTGGGCAGGTTAGAAGCTGCAAGCCACACAGTGCTTGTCAGTTATTCCAAAATAATGTCAGTTATCCAAAACAATGCCACTGTGTAAACATAGCCTAAGTTAGCCAACAGTTAACTCAAGCACCAGTAGCTCAAGTGTTTTGATCTAGAAGCCCCATATTCAACCCCTGTGGGTGACCAATCAAAAGGCACAGTTACAAATACATTTGTGAAGTCAATGGTCTTACTTACCCATTATATGGGCCCAAATGTACAGATGAAAATCTATACGAGTAAAAAACACCCAACACTTTTCTATATCTCAAAATGTAACTGCATTAAACGTCACTATTCTAGTTCCTTTCAGGGCTAATAATAACTCTTGTGCCCCACATTGGGAAACTGCGAAAAGGTCCAGCCAAACAGTGTGAGGGGCCCAAGGCAGCATGGCTGAGCCATGCAGCTGGGTGGGCAAGGCCAGAAGCAGGGCAGCAAGGGGCCCCAAGTGAGCAGGTGGGTGGGCAGGGCCAGGAGCAGGGCAGCTCCTGAGTGAGCAGCCAGGTGGGTGGGGCCGGGAGCTGGGCAGTGTAGGGCCCAAGGAAACCGCCTCTCTCGCCTTGCCCAAGGGCCGGGCCTGACTGTGAACCCTAAAGTGCTGTTTGTAGTGTTGTAGTTGTATTGGTTCTCGGATATGAGAAAGTCAAGGAGGGGGTGAGGAAATAAACTCTTATTGGGCTAATATTTGTTAGTGGAAGGAATGAGACTTTGACCTTCTCCAAGCTCTTGTTTAGGTCTGTAGAAGGAAACTAGAGCATCCAAGCTAAATACATGGTGATACAGATTGTTAAACATAAGGGGTTCACACATCTTGTAGGAGACCAATTACAATAAAGTAGGCAATTATATTACAGCTGTAGAAAAATGGAGAGACAGCTAGATGTGTTGGAAATGTATAAAATCAGTCTCTCTTAAGTCCCTGAATTTTGGTGTCCAGCAATGTTATGAATTTAAGTTCCCAGGTTTGTCTCTAAGAGGTATTGTGTAGGTTTCCTTTGAGGACAAGGAACTAGAGGTCAGATATGGAGTGATCCCTTCGTGAAAAGTGTAATAGTCTCATTTCTAGCACAGCAAAATTGCAAAATAATGATTTTCAAACTGTGACCTTTGTAAATGTAGAAAAGGTGTCAGTGGTGTTGGAATTAATATCCATCCTCCTTGGGGCCTTTGTCATGTTATTGGATTTTAAGGCTCCAGCGTGGAAGGTACCAGGAATGGATATAAAGTGCCATGAGGTGGACTCTATCTTGTCTTCAATTCTGCTACTGATCCTAGATGCAGCCTTGTGAGGGACAGAGAGCTGGGAAGGATTGTTGATCCATCCTGACATAGGATGTACACCAGAGACTTTTAACATAGCAGTTTGTAACATCTCTTCTGAGAGTCTGCATCAAGAACTTGGTGATTGGTGCATATAATGTATTCTCCTTAACAACCTTACCCTCAACCTTTTCTTTCTTTTATTAATAAACCTTTAGATTTTAGATTCTAAAGGATTGGCCCAGCGTGATCTAAAGTGTAAATTGACTGGGAACTGTGACTAGTTCTTTGGGACCGGGAGAACCTGTTTGGGGTAGGTGAGACTGGGTTCTATAACCCCTCACCTGTGTGTAAGGCCCGGGGCTGATTGCGGCACAGGGAGATCTGGGGTGCCTGAGGGGTTTTGCTCATGAGGCTTCCTGCTGGCTGGAATGGCAGCTGAAGCGCTCGGTGTGACTGGTTGGTGGCCTGTTTGTGAAAGGTCTCCAGTTTGGGGCTGTAAAGATCCCTGGTTTTGAGCAATTCACCCTGAGCGGACACCCTCAGTGGTGCCCAGACCCGGCCCGGTCCGTCACAGTCTTGGACAGAGGTAATCTTGGGAACTTATGTCAATGATCTATGCTTTACTCACCTTTTTTCTTAGCTTTATGGAGCTACATATTACTACTATTCTGTTTGAACAGATTGTAGCTGCCTGCTGTGCATGAAATGCTTCACGCACATGTTATATTACATAGATCAGTACTGGCTGTTGGTTAGTTTCCCAGAAGATTTTAAGATCTATTAGTTCTGACCTATAATGTCCTCAGTGGGTTGGACATGGGCTATTTAAAAGTGTTTCTTTCCTTATGTTATGTCATGGCAGTTGTCATCCTTGGTGGCATTTAAATTAGTATCCTTTCAGTATAAAAACAGATTGGTGCCAGCAGTGTATTCTCCATGAAAAGACTTCAACTCTAGATTTACTTCCTTATCTACTTAAATAATGAGAAGTCCTGTGGCACCTTATAGACTAACAGATTTATTGGAGCATAAGCTTTTGTGCATGCATCTGATGAAGTGGGTCTTTGCCCACGAAAGCTTATGCTCCAATAAATCTGTTCATCTATAAAGTGCCACAGGAGTCCTCATAGTTTATGCAGGTTCAGACTAACACGGCTACCCCTCTGATGCTTGATTCCTTAACTACTATGTCAGAAACTGAAGGTGTTCAGTGTCTGGGGATGCTACAAACTAAACTTTTTTCCTAAGCTTTTCTAGGAAAAAAGTCATTGGAGGCTTTAGTTATTTTTGTTAATATCCTTAATAGCGAGAGGACAAACAAATTTATATCTGTATGGCACTTTTACAACAATGTTAATTTGTCGTGGAAAGTAATTTTGGTTCCAACTGTATGTTGTTAACCATCTTGGGTCAATATAAGTGCTTTTAAAAACAAAATAAATAAAAAATATATTGAATCATAGAATACTAAAACTGTAAGGGACCTTGAGAGATCATCAAATCCAGTCCCCTGCCTTCATGGCAGGACCAAGCACCATTTAGATCATCCCTGGATAGATGTTTATCTAACCTGTTATTAAATATCTCCAGTGAAGATATTTTACAGCCTTCCTAGGCAATTTATTCCAGTGCTTAACTACCCTGACAGTTGGGAAGTTTTTCCTAGGGTACATCTAGACTTCAGGCTTTTGTCGACAGGAGGGAGGGAGAAAAGTTATTCGCCTTAGCCTCTGATGATAGGACAAGAAGAAATGGGCTTAAATTGCAGCAATGGAGAGTTAGGTTGGACATTAGGGGTGTGTCTAGACTACAGGGTTTTGTCGACAAAAGCGGACTTTTGTTGACAAAACTATACTTGCGTCTGCACTACCGACGAGTTCTGTCGACAGTAAGTTTTGTTGATGGTGGTAAACCTCATTCTACGAGGAATAACGCCTTTTTTTGACAGAGTTTTGTCGAAAAAAGTGCTATTGCAAAAGAGAGCATCTAGACTCTCTGTCGAAAAATTGGCTTGCTTTGTCAACAGAACTGGCTGTAGTCTAGACGCTCTTTTTCTAGAATTCAAACCTTGTATTTGTGCGCCTCCTAAATGTTTAAAGGACAAGCTATACAAACTCATTGATATCTTTCTATTGCTGAAGACAGGCGCTAAAGTAGGGGACCGTTCCTACATCTGCTTCATGGAGTCCTATGGAAATGCTCATGTAGCATTCTGTGCCCTGTGACTCATTTTGTTCCACTTGCTCAATCACTGTCACTGCTCACTGTTTCCCATCCTTTTGACCCCAACTCCCCCAGTGCAACAAAATTCAACTTGAGTTTTAATTTGAGAGTAATTTATTTATCAAAAATAGCTGTTCCCCCCTTCACTCCCAGCCACCATCGCCCTTTTGTTGCTCTTTGGCAGAACAGAGATTATTGTTGACTAAGAAGAATTAACAGCAGGAAAACACTCCAAGGAAGCAGTTATGTGCATCAGAAAGACAAATGCACCTGTTATACCTAGCCTATCTTTCTCCTCTAGGAGTTGGTTTTGCCTGCTAGGCATGTCTGTGAGAAGGCAGCTATTCGGAGAAACAGTGGGAGTCAAGCTGCCCTCCTTGAGTTACTTGGCATATAGTGGACAGAACGTGCCTTCTAGATTTGAGCAAATAATTGATTTGGTGGCCAAACTGAAAAGTTTGGGGGAGGGGGTTCATTTCAAACCAAAGCTGAATATTTACTACTGTTTTTTTCTTTCAGAAATGAATAATTGAGAAAAAAAGGATCATTTGAGTCAGACAAAATGTTTCAAGCATTGCCTTCAAATGACATTTCATTTAGAAAATATTGTTTGGAAACAAAACATCAAAATGACTGTGAGGAGACAGGAGTTCTCTTGACCCACCCAGAGACCCTATGATACATTGTTGCCCCTAATTCATAGCACATGTGGGGTCCTCCAACTCAAACACAGGCTAAAGTAGTGTTTCTCCTCTCTCTTCCCTCATAATGGAGGAGAATTGGGTGAAAATGTGCAAAGGCTAACATTGGGCTTCAACTCTATGAGAATGTTCTATTAGAGTCTATTGTCCCTGAAAGGGGCCTAACATCTTCTCATGCTCTTTGGGCATCCTGCTTTACCACCAGCCAGTGAAGCTTCAGGAGTAGTGCAGCCTGTGTTTGTCTCCTTGGCTGACTTGCCTCTGTTATCAACACAATGGCACTGGAACAATTTTTAGGGTAAGGGTCCTGAATTATGCCTTCCCTCTTATACTTGTTCGTACCCCTCTGATGGTTGCCAACTCTTCTGGACCAGACTGACCATTTGTGGGAATGGTATCTAGTCAATAAGGTCCAGGATGGGTGGCAAACCAAGTTTCTCACTGCCACAGGCTGGAACTTCAGCTGGGGACAGCTGCTGCACCCCTGGCTGAGTTCAGGAGCAGAGTCCTGGGCCAGCAATGGGACTCTGAGTAGAAGGCAAGCCTTCAGAGCCAGTGGCCTGAACCCTGCGGCCAATAGGGGTGGTGGGTTTTAGAGCTGGTGGGTTGCAAAAGCCTCAGAGCTGGCAGAACCTGCAAGGCCAGTGGGTGGCGGGATCCTGGTTGTTGGCAAGGCCAGTGCATCTGGGAGGACCCTGGAGACCAAGAGGGAGCACCCTCTAGGGGCTGCCCAGAAGCCGGGAGCCAGGGCTAGAGAAGGCAGCGGTGGTCAACAGCAGGGCTGGCCCTCAGGCATATGAAAGGTGGGTGCAAAACCTAGGGGTCCTGCAGCACTGCCCCTTCCCCTGCCTGCACCCTTACTTCCTATGCTCATGGAATATCCTTCTTCCTATTTGCTACCCCTTCCTGTGGCAGGTTTTCCTTTTTTTAAGCTCCTCTTCCCCAGGACTGAACAAGCCTTGCAGCTAAATCTCACTAGTGTGAAATAGGCCCAGAAGAGAGTGTTAGTTTCCTCCAAGCCAGCATGGAGGTTTGTCCCTTCACAGTTGCTCATTTTGAAAAAGCTGAAGAGACGTGACAACATTTTCTATTTCTTTGTTTTGTGTTAGACTGAAGGAACTGAAACTGTGAACAGCTTCAGGTCCCCAAACAACACATTTAAAAAAAAATATATCACCCAATTCTAGTTGCTGCTGCATTCTCCTTTAATTGAGGCAACTCTTCTGGCTGGTGTGTAGGAAGGACGAGGGCCACAAATCTACTTCCTCCCTCTTAGTGGTTTGCCCTTACAGAGTGCGCAGGAGAGTTGGTTTTAATCATAATTTAAATCAGCAAGTAGCAACCTTTGTTTTAAATAATCAATAATTAAATAATCAATTTCAATCTTATTTTGAATATGTATGTCCTAGTTAATTGTCCTATAGACAGAAAATGGTTGTTATAACTATTACAACATGTTGATTTCCTACCAAATATAGCCTATATACTAAATTTGATACTTATTTTTGCTTACCAGGAGGATACACTTTTTCAATATATTTTTTAAGCAGTTATATAGCTTAACATATATTTATTTAGATTCCTAATTTTTTATGTTTAATATGGTAGAAAAAGATACATTTCTCATTTTCTGAACTTTTTTCATTTGCTATTTGTGTCAAATGTCTTTTGGATGAAGATTGCAATTAAATTTATATAAAAACATCATTTTAAAATTTCATTAAATAAAATGACCTTAAATGTGCTGCCTACATTTCAAAAAGAAAGTCAATCAAAATATATTTTGCATTTAAAATTAACTGATTTAGGAAACAAAGGAAGCTTGATCTGTAGTTAGTGAATTCACAGATTTTTTCTGGTCATTATGGACCACATTTTCAAAGGGATTTCAGTGCCTAAAGATTCAGGTGGGTGCCTGGTGGGAATTTCAAAAGAACCTAAGCAGACTTGTTGCCTAGCTCCCACTGAAATCAACGGGTCTTGAAATCAGTATAGGTCAAGTGCCTACCCTACTTAAGTGCTTTTGAATGTCTCACTAGGAACCTTCCTTCAACTTTGAAAATCTGAATCTCATCTATCCCAACTAGTTTGTGTTCACAGTCTGGAAGGAGAAAATAAACTTTCCTGATTTTCTCAGCTCTGAATGAATTAGTCCACATGAA
Source organism: Rafetus swinhoei (assembly GCA_019425775.1). NCBI lineage: Eukaryota > Metazoa > Chordata > Testudines > Trionychidae > Rafetus > Rafetus swinhoei. Next base: position 142,732,090 of record CM033424.1, read on the forward strand.
GAAAATATTCTCCTCAACCTGTTACCTAACTGAATCCAAAACTAAGTAAGGCAATAAAAAAATTCTGCATAACAGAGACAAGATACAGATTGAATCTCCCAAATCTGGAACTCTCTGGTCCAGCAACATCCATGGTCAGCAGGGCCATGGATATTGCTGGACCAAAGAGCCTTGTAGGCGGAGAGCGGGAGCCAGCTAGGAGAACACAGGGCTTAGGAGCCTTAGCTGGGCCAGGCTGGCAGCTGGGGAGTCCCGGCCTGGCTGGGTAACCCCCAACATCAGTGGGGCCAGGAGTGGGTGAGGAACCCTGCCCTGGCCAGAGAACCTCTTGTAGCAGCAGGGCCAGGCAACCTGCAGAAGCCCCAGTGGGAGCAGGACTGGACCCGGCAGTGGGGCCAGTGGCAGCCAGGCAGTCCCAGCCAGGGAACACTGTAAACCCCAGCAGAAATGATTCAGGCGGCCCTGGCCAGGAACCCCAAGTTATTGGGGCCAGACAGGGCAAGGGAACTGCAGCATCAACAGAGCCAGGCAGCTGGGGAGCCCCAGCTGGGGAACTCCTGGAATCCCCAGTAGCAGTGGGGTTGGGGTGCCTGGGCAGCCCTGGCCAGAGAACTCCCAGTGGCAGAGAAGCTGGGTGGCAGCAGGTGAGCCTTGGCCAGGGAGCCCCAGGGAATCCCCAGCAGCAGTGGGGTAGCAGCATCCAAGCAGGGCTGTCAGCATGCAAGTGACTCTGGTAGGGGAACCCGGGAAACTCCCAGCAGCAGCGAGCTGGAGTCCCAGCCTTGGGAGCCTGGGAGTGGGGCATCCAGCAGAGGAGCATTGACCTGTCAAACTCCCTGGTTTGGAGCCACTCAGGTCCCAACGGTGCCACACCAGGGAGGTCCAACCTGTTCTTCCATTTGGAAAACTGTAAATACCAGAATAGAGACTAAAAATAATATCAACAATTAGGTAATGCAGTACATGACACTGTGATATACTTATAGAGTTGACCTCAAAAGTTATAGATGCTTCCTCCAGATTTATACAAATTTAAAGAAGCATCCTTTAAATAATTAATATTATATATCTAAAATGGATTATCATAATTGTAGTACGTTTAAGCCTTAACACAGTTTGTGCTAATTTCAAATTTAATTTTTAAAAGGTTTAATTTTTAAAATAAAAGAATATTTCATTCAAATACAATAATTAAATGAAAGATATCTAATTTAAATTAATTTTTAAAGAGCAGATTTTATTCGTTCATTCATTTATTTAACATCATAAATTTGTATCCACTCTGTCAGGAAGAAGCAGTGCCTCTTATGCATGCCCACACAAGAGCCGTCCAAAATATGGTTCTGAAATCACAGCTTGCATATCTAACTTGTATTAAATTTATAATAGACAATTGTAATGTTTTATTGTATGTGAGCCAAGCTGATATCCAACACAATTAAAAAATAAATCTGATAAATATACAGAATGTCCTATACTTGAGCTCAATACTTCATGTCACTTTAGAAAAGCCATGTGTGAACTCTACAGTCTAAGGGTACATCTACACTAGCTCGTTAGTTAGAGCTAGGTAGGGTAATTAGGGCAAGCGGAGTTGCAAATGAAGCCCGGGATTTAAATATCCCGGGCTTCATTTACATGTTCAGCGCCGCCATTTTTAAATCCCCCTTAGTCCGAACTCCGTGCCCGCGGCTACGCTAAAGATCCTAATTCGGAGTAGGTAGTTCATTAAAGATCTAATTCTTGGAATGAGGAGTAGCGGTAGTTCAATTAGGATCTTTAATTCAAACTACCTACTCCGTGCGTGTGGCAGGGCATGGGGTTCAGACTAAGGATTTAAAAATGGCGCGCCGGGAACATGAAATGAAGCCCGGGATATTTAAATCCCGGGCTTCATTTGCAACTCCGCTTGCCCTAATTACCCTACCTAGCTCGAACTAACGAGCTAGTGTAGACATACCCTAAGAGATTGTTACCAAACTCTTGAAATTGTAACGTAACCTTAATCTCTGACAAAAAGTTAGTCTCCTGAATCCTTCTTTGAGATCTTTCATAAATGACAGTATTTCCAAAAGAGCTGAGCATCATACAGCTTTCACTGCAATCTATGGGACTATTTGATCAGTGAAATTGTACCCAGTATACATAGGGTAGAATAATCTTCCTCCTACATTCCCCTTTTTGTATTTTTTATGGGGATGTTAAACACAATGTTCAGTGGCATCTTATGTGCTATAAGAAATGTTCCATAAACTGAATTGGATACAGCTGGAAAGGAAGTTTACAAAGCACCAGGAAAAAGTTGAAGAAGTTGTGCTATGGGTGAGATTTGCCTGATACTAGGCCCCATGACATGCATTCTGAAATGAGAATCATTCTGCTTCAATTAGCCCAAAGACATCCATTAAGCACAGTTTCAAAATTTCAGACAGGTGAGACACAGTATGTAGCAGTCACTTTTAACGAGAACACTGCCTGGAAAGTAAAATGGGTTCATCGACCCAAAACATGTCCATGCACACAGCATTGCATATCACGCCGAGTGCTATGCCAAGAATGCACATTATGTGTTGTATCAAGCAGTATAAGCAACAGAAACAAATTCTGATTTTACTGCTGTAATCTGCTTGATTCAGCTGGAGTTCATAAATTACCTTGCACGAGGTTCTAATGGATGGAGAAGTGGTGGTGATGGCTGGTGCAAAGGCTGAGTACAGAGAGATACGTGCCATGTACAGGACTGAAGAAGAACAAATATTTAGGAGAAAGGCTCTTAAGTAAACGAACTGTAAGAAATAGATATGGTTTTTAGCAATTGGCTCTGACAAACCACTAGAAAATGAAAACAGAGCAATGGAAGTTTTTGGAGATTGGTCGGCATAAGACAGCATCCAAATGCTCTTTCCTTTTTTTCCTGACAATCCAAGAACCCCATTAAATTTTGAACAAGACATCAAGCATGGCTAGAATGACTTCTCCCAAAGTGAACATCTACACCCATTAGGTGCTATTTAATACCAATAAGGGGCAATTTTAAACATACAGGATGAGCGTACTCAAACTCTCAACCCATTCAGCAGAGCTAATTAATGTCATGATTAAATAAGTCTTCAGTGTTGAAATTGTGAAGGATGTCAGCCAAATAGATATGCTAGGTCATGACTTGTGTGAACCTTTCAAAACACAAAGAATGATCCAAGGCTCTGTCTATCCATGGGCTCCAAACAAGATAAGCAGCTAATGCTGAACTCAAATACAAACAAAGTCAGAATGAAGATGACAGGGACTATTGCTGAATTAACTGCAAAAATTCGTGAAAATATGAATTTTTTGCAGTTGCTATGTGAATGTGCTGGAATAATGTGCCAGGCAAAAAGCAAACTAATGCACTATTTTGTGATCACCATAAGCTGGCACCTATTGACAATGTCATCATGGGACAATCAATGGGACATAATCATTCCGGGGTACAAAATATATCGGAAGTACAGAACAGGTCGTGCAGGTGGGGGAATGGCACTATATGTGAAAGAATATTTAAAATTAAATGAAGTGAAAATCTTAAATGAATCAACATGTTCCATAGAATCGCTATGGATAGTAATGCCCTGCTGTAATAAGAATATAACAGTAGGGATCTATTTTTGACCACCTGACCAGGACAGTAATAGTGACTATGAAATGCTAAGGGAGATTAGAGAGGCTATCAAAATAAAGAACTCAATAATAGTGGGGGATTTCAACTATCCCCATATTGACTGGGTACATGGCACCTCAGGACGAGATGCAGAGACAAAATTTCTTGATACCTTAAACGACTGTTTCTTGGAGCAGCTGGTACAGGAACCCACAAGGGGAGAGGCAATTCTCGATTTAGTCCTGAGTGGTGCACGGGATCTGGTCCAAGAGGTAACTATAACAGGACCACTTGGAAATAGTGACCAAAATATAATATTATGGTGGGAAGAACACCTCAGCAGCCCAACACTGTAGCATTTATTTTCAAAAAGGGGAACTATGCAAAAATGAGGAGGTTAGTTAAACAGAAATTAAAAGGTACAGTTATTCTTCACACAGCACATAGTCAATCTGTGGAACTCCTTGCCTGAAGAGGTTATGAAGACTAGAACTATAACAGGGTTTAAAAGAGAGCTAGATAAATTCATGGAGGTTAAGTCCATTAATGGCTATTAGCCAGTATGAGTAAGGAATGTTGTCCCTCTGTTTGTCAGAGGGTGGAGATGGATGGCAGGAGAGAGATTGCTTGATCATTACTTGCTTGATTCACTCCCTCTGGGACACCTGGCATTGGCCACTGTCGGCAGACAGGGTACCGGATTGGATGGACCTTTGGTCTGACCCAGTAAGGCCATTCTTATGTTCTTATGTTCTAAGCAACTGGTTTGACAGCTGAAGCTTCGATTTTGTCCGATGCAGCACTAGTATATTCATATTCAGTCACCCATGTGATCCACACTCCCTGAGAGTGAGTATGGGGATTTACAGTGGTATATAACAGGCAATTGCACCACTGACTGCGTGCGCAGCGCTGAGTAGTGACGTTATTATCCCCACTCTCTGGCTAAGCTGTCATTACACAGGGACACTTATCGTGGCAAACGCAAATGAAAATTGTTTTCAATAAAAACAGGGAATGGTGTCCCTAGCTTCTGTTTGTCAGAGGGTGGAGATGGATCACTTGATCATCAGAATCTTAAGCCAGTAAAGACTTTACAGCATAATAGTTTTAGATGGTATAGCTGAGACATAAGCTCCCAACAAACCAGAAACTGTTAATGCCTGCTGAGATTTAGCTGAAAAATTCATGATAAGGCTACAGAAAAAATACTGGACCTATGACAAAGTTGACTTTGTTTTTGACAGATATGAAAAGGAATCAATTAAAATATCACCAATCTAATACAAAATCATTGACTCCACCAACCTCTCCAAAGTCACAATGAAGAAATGATTATATTTCCGAAAAAGATAGCTTAACCACACAACTTGAAGGAAAAATGGTCCACCATGTGAAGAATTGCTAGAATTTTGTCACTGCATGGCATATTGAAGGTGCTATTTCACACTGATCAATGGAGTTTCTCTGTAGTTTCCATGAAGAGGCTGAAAGTAAAATAATCTTGTATGTCATCAGTGTCACAGAAAGGAGTACTACTAAAGTCCAGATTCTTGCACAAGACATAGATGTTCTGCTGCTCTCTGTGAGATGCTACTCAAGATTTCCACAAGATTTTGGTTTTGTGCCTACTATTGGGGAACAGAAATGCTGTTTGTCCATCACAATGTCTTCTTTTCACTCAGGCCATTAAAAGCCTCTGTGCTTTTAAGCTGTTATGCCCTTTCAGGAGATGACAATACAGGAAACCATTTGACTCACCTCTGGAACCTCTCTTCTTATTCTGAGAGTGCTCGTAACAATTGTGATAGTCACTGATGAGGTTATACATGCACTGGCAGTGATCATGAGCTGAATTCATGTGCCAAGGTTACTGTTCAAAGTCAGCATTACAATTTTTGGCCCTGGTCTACACTGCGGTTTTATTTCAAAATAACTCCCCTTATTTTGAAATAACACACTACCAAGCCCATTATTTCAAAATAAGGGGCTCGTTATTTCAAAATAACTCCTGCTTTCCATGAGTAATAGTGCTTATTTCAAAATAATTATTTCAGGAATTATTATTTTGAAATAAGATATTTCAAAATAATTTTCTAGTGTAGACATGGCCTTGCAAGGCTACAATGGTAGATGTTTCTCAAGAAGCCCTCTGTGGCGGGCCATTCCCATCTGGCCCTCCTGCAGGACCTCTGAAGTCCAAGGCCCTCTGGCCTGAGTCCAAAACACAGATCAGGGTTGTAGCGGGGACGCACCCCAGGTAGGGGGATCCGGGCCCATCCTACTCCACCGGGTCTGGCCCAGGGACCTGTGAGTGACCGGATAGCAGGTCACTCCCTCGGCGGGGCAATCCGGCCAAAACGTGCCGAGGTTCTCAGGGTGCGAGAGGCGGTTCCCGCTCCTACCCTGGGCCACTTCCTACCTTGTTCACTGGGGTTCCTTCCCATGTACTCGTCCAGCTTGCTGCAGCCTCTGGGCCAGCGTCTCCTCAGCGGGCAGTCTCTGGGATGCACCAGCTCGCCTCCACGTCCCCACCAGCTTCTTCTGGAGTCTTTGGTGACAGCTGTCTGGGAGCTCCCTTCACAGGTCCTTCTCCTCCGGCTGTCCCTCCTGACTGAGTCCTTCCCCAGGCTTTTATAGTGGAGCTACAGCCCGGGCATGCTCAGTAGGGCTGCAGGGGAGGGGCCTCTGCAGCCAGGTAACCCTGGCTGGGCCCTGCAGGCTCAGTGTGGGGCTGCCTCGCCCCATCACACCCACAAATGGAGAAAAATTGCCATTTATATCTTCTACTAGGAAGACAAATCATCAAGCACTGCAATGGCTCCAGGATGATAGAATGCATCAAAAACTATACTTTCTATCAGGCATATATGGGTCTTGGTGGATGGACTGATGATATCAGCTATGTGTGAAATACCATGTGCTCCCAAATCAAATCTTCAGCTAATCAAATGATCCTGCAAATGGACCCGATGCTCACCAACTTACAAATGTTTGGCCAACAGCCTGCCTTGCACAAAGATAAGTGAATTTGGCATGTACATGGATCAGTGTGACAATGTGTCTAACCATGGTACCCAGGCAGATATGTTGCTGATGATGACTTTGCTGAATCAATGTTTTCAGCCCTACATGTCAAGGTTAACTTCCCTAAGATTGACAAAGATGAATGTCTTATGTAAATAATGCATCCCTTTGTTATAGTGTCACGTTTCTCAAACTGTGGGTCCCAACCCCCCGGGGGTTCACGAGCAACTTAGAGGGGGGGTCACAGCTGGATTCAGTTTTTCTCTTGCAAAAATTTGTGTGTCTCTGGCATCTCAACTGGCAATCCATTGACACTGATCACGTGATTACCAATAGTTGGGCTCGGCTTCTCTCACAAATGTTTGCGTGTCTCCGATGTTTCCACTGACGATGAGGGTCGGGTTCAGCTTCTTTTGCAAATATTCGTGTGTCTCTGGTGTCTCTGCCGATGCGGCATAGTGTTTACTAGTACAATGTCTTTAGTAGTCCTTGGAGTGTATGTGAAGTTCCATTCTTTTATCAATTATTATAAATTTATAAAAACTTTTATCTGTTATTTTAAATTTTTAGCCTTACAACATGGAAAGGTTTTTTTTGGGTGGTAAGCGAAAAGCTGATGATAAATCTACCGATATTGCTGATAAAAATAGGCCTAAATCAAGAAAGTATGATGAAAGTTACATATCTTTTGACACTGCTTTAAAAATAAAATTCTCAACAATGTCTCTCTCTGAATTTTGGATCAGTGTGCAAAATGAGTACAAAGAATTAAGCAAGAAGGCTATGAACATACTGATCCCGTTTGCAACATCTTATTTGTGCAAGTCAGGGTTTTCTGTAGTTGTTGCTATAAAAAGCAAATATCAATCAAAAATAAATGTAGAACGAGAAATGAGAGTGGCTATCTCGACAATGAAACCCAGATTTCAAAAATTATGCAACAATAAACAAGCTCATCCTTCACATTAAACGATATCCAAATTTGATATTTTTTATCTATTGCCAATAAAAGTTTAGTTATCAAAAGTTATTGGCATATTTATTTCTTGTCCAATCCTAATCCCAATAAAACGATTAGCTTTATTCGTGGAGCAGTGAGGGTGGGGTTACACGAATTCATTTAGCATTTTAGGGGGTCACAGTATCACAAAGTTTGGGAACCCCTGTTGTAGTATAATAAAACAAAAGTTGATTTTAAACATTTTATCAAATATAATATAATAGTTCTAGGTTAGTCATGCTTGCAGGACAAAAAGGGCATTTAAATGATGCAAATCTCGGCCTACTTCCAAAGATATTAATCCTATTTAGTTAGGGTTGCTCCTGCGTTGGGCAGTGGGCTTGACTCGATGACCTCCTAAAGTCTGTTCTAACCCTAGGATTCTATGATTCTATGATTTTCTACTAACTAGAGGACTTGTAGCTGTGCACTGGAAAGCAAATCCCTTCTTGCTTCACCACAGAGGATGATGACATGGAAATAGTGACTCTTTCTATCACTAACTTTCCCACGCAAATACATTTTACTACCTTATGTTTCCAGACTATAATGGACTAACTACTGCTGTATGAACACTAATCATTGTCCTCTGTAGAAGGACATCCTTGGCTAAAAAACAAAGTACCATATCTGTATCAAACCCAAGTCTACACACAGATTGATGAGAGTCACAGTGGAGACTGGGTTTATGATGGGGGGTCCTACATGCTATGGTAATATAGATAATAAATGATATTGTTCAATAAAAATGGTAACATGGATGCAGCTAGCCAAATGGTAATATGTCTATCATCTTTAAATTCAAATTATTCTTTACCTGCTGCTTCTGCTACTTGGAAGGCATTCTTATTCATGTATTCTCAATCATAGTGAGAATTTAGTTCAATGGGGCTACTTATAAAATAAGGTGCTATCTTCAGAATGAGTAAGGGTGCCAGAATTTGGCTAAAGATATATTTTACTCTTTGGGTTTTGCATCTCTGCATAATCTTACACTTTGTCTTTGCACACTCTACTTTTTGTTTTAGCGGAACGAATTCAGAATACTTCAGTTGCATTATTGGAATTGCAAAAATCTCCTTTTCAATTAATAAGTATTTAACAGAATTAAAGCTTTTTTCTCCTCTGACCTCACCAGGGCATCTTCGTATACACATTGAGCTAGTTCATTGTATTGGGAATAGTTCCTTCCTTCTCTAATTCTAGCTGTACACCTAATTTTTTAAGGAAGAAGGGTTCTTTCGAAAAAGGGGGGTTCTTGCGAAAAAAAAAAAACCCATCTAAACTGCTTTCACTTTCAAAAAAATGCTTTTGAAAAAGCAATCGGAAGAAGATATGCAAATTAATACCAAATTTGCGTATCTCCTTTGGAAAAAAGAATGTAGTCTAGATGTACCCTAGAGGTTTTTAAGTCTCCACATAACAAAGCCTGTTATTCTGAAATACCTATGCAAACATCTACACAGCAATTCTCTTATTTCAAAATAATTTTGAAATAACGGATGGATTATTCCAACTTCTGTAAACCTCGTTCCACAAAAAATAATGCCTATTCCGAAATAGCTATTTTGAAACAAGGTGTGTAGACGCTCTACTTCTGCTATTGTGAAATAGCCACTTACCAGGGCCATTCTAAGTAATTCCTCCTGGGGCTCTAAATCGAGATTGCACGTCTACATTAGGGAAGCCTGCCTCGGACTAATTTTGAGGCTTCCCTGTAGTGTGGATGTTCTATTTCAAAATAAGCTATTTCGAAATAACTATTCCAGAATAGTTTATTCTGAAACAATTGTGCAGTGTAGATGTAGCCTGACAAATCTGCGAAAGTTAATGTGTAAAATTATGTGATAAAATTTGTGGTTGCACAGGTTATGAGGTTTGTGACATACAAATGTAATCTAGAGAAGGTCAAATTGCAGACTTTGTACTGTCAGAAGCATCCAGGATTCATTAAAGAAAATCTTATGAGGAGAATGTCAGTAACAAAAGGATGTTTGTCATTAATATGAATTACCACCAAGCCATTATTGTGAACTATTAATGTGTCACATTGCTGATTCTTGAGGCAAGTTTCCCTTGCTAAATAGAAGTCACATTCCATGTAGATAAAATCTCAAACCTCCTGGGCAAATGCAAGCAAAATCTTCATTCTAATATATTTTCTATCTGCCTTAGTAACTGATAGTTCATTAGGTCAATCTGTGAGATAATTTTTTTAACAAATATTTGAACACTCTCTCTGCAAGTATGTATTTATGTATTTATATGTATTTTGTTTGAAACATTGTTTCTTCTAATTTTAGATGCATATATTGCAAAGAAAAACTTGGAATATTCTTGATTCAGCTTTCAACAATATAAAGCATCCTTTCCCATCTGAATGGTAATATTTGTTCTTTTAAAAAGTTTTGGTTTATTTTTTTCTATGTAAAACTTCATGCCTTAGTTTGACATTTCTAAACTGTCATACACATGAACCCTCTGTAATGCCAGCTATAAGGCACACATAGTTGGCTATTTAAGGAGGGGTTTTTGGTTCTTAGGAGCACTTTACTAACATATCTAATTAAATGAATTAAGTAATTATCTAGGAATGATACAGAATACACCTGCTAGAGAACACAAGCAGTATTTCCTGAATTCATTTACCCATTTGTAACCCTTCTGCCAGGTAGTGCCAGCAGCAGCCAGGGCCGGGTTCAATATCTAGAAGTCCCTTTTCATCCATCTGACACATAACTGGCTTGAGCCCCCACCCAGTAGCCTGGGAAATTCACAAACCCCTGGGTGCCTCTGAGAGGCAATGCTTCCCCACTCGTAAGCACAGAGTCTGAGCATAGAAAAGAAACTTTTAATAAAAGACAGAGAAAAGCCACATGGCATTAACTTGGGGAAATACCACAACCAGAATTCATAACCAATCCATGAATAACTGTCCCAGCTCAAGTGGATTGAGCAAAGTCCTTTGCCTGTCAGGCTCATTAGTCCACCAATGTAAGGGTCCCATTCACCTACCCAAACTCTCTCTGTACCCCACTTCATACACCCCACTTATATCTCTGCCCAGTCAGTGCAGACCCAGACGCAACACCCTGATGACTCCACTCATTGAGCCTGAGGCCATGCCACCTTTGTGCTGCTCCTGTGATCCGCTTGCTCCTGCCAGCTGCCCTGCTGGCTGCCTGCTCCTGCCAGCCTCCCTGCCGGCCGCCTGCTGCTGCTGCTGCTCCTACCAGCTGCTCTGCTGGTCGCTCTCACCAGCCATCCTACTGGCCGCCTGCACCTGCCAGCTGGCCACCCACTGGTCACAATGGATTTGGCTCCAGGCCAAACCAGAGACTTCAGCTCTTAGTGATTTCAACTCTTAGCCACCATCTAGGTTGGCTAAAAGATTCCAGATTCCACTCGAATAACAAAGAGACTTATGGAGTCTTCTGTAGGTCTATCCTTAGAACAGGGGGGAAAGGAGACAGGTCGAACCAGTCTTACAGCTCACACCTGGCAGGCACAATGCTGGCTGGCTCAAGCCCCTTCCCCCCAAATCAGTCCACTCAACTCTGGAAGGGGGAGGCTTGTTCATCTGAGACCCTTTAGAATGATAGTGTCTCTCCTGCAAGCACTAGTGTCATATTTTACAGGTCCTACATTTAGGGGTAGCATGGTTTGTGACCCCACAACAGCCAAATTAGTTACAAAACACCACATTCCATTCTAACAAGTGATCCTCCATCAGGCCTGGCTGAATTGGATTTACATAACCACATCCCATCTTCCTTCCTCATTCCAGCATGAGCTGTATTTACATATCAACAGTTAATTATCTTGCAGGGCTAAACTCAAATTGAGTGAGCATACCCACACCCAGGGCTGCTCTCCCCTTTCAGCTGGCTGTATTGCAAGCTCTCGTTCAGACCTTGCTTACACATTACTTAAACCAGGGCTGGGCAAGATACAGACTGGGGGGCTGGATGCAGCCCACCTAACACTTTGATCTGGTCCACAGACTGCATCTGGCTGCTTTCTATTTATACCTTGCTGCCCATACTACCACATTTCTAGACGGTGGCTCAGGCAGCAGGATACTATTTAAATGGCTCTTGGCTCCCTGTTGCAGCCCTAGCCCAGCAGAGGTCAGAGCCATGAGTCCTTTAAATAGCTGCAGCAACCCCTGGCAACTCTCAGGCAACACAATAGTGGTGGTGCCGGGAGCCGGGAGCCCTTCGTTGTGTTTTTAATTCAAAGCATCTGGCCTCAGACAACTCTGTGGGGAGGATTGTCCCCTTCTCACTTTAGCACATTTAATCTAATTCATACTGAATAATTAAATGACTAAGAAAGTATGTTTTTGTCTTTGTAGAACTTTTAGATTGGCAGTGAAGAGCAGACAGGCTGTGTGATTTGAACAAAACAAAGCAAAACAGTCATACTGAAGAAAATATAATTGTCAGGAGATTTGCTGAATTCAGACTTTCACTATGCAATTATGTAACACCCAGGGAAGCATTCTTTGAACATCAATTCAGTCTTACAGTGAAGACTATTGGAGTTTGATTGGGTCTTATACGATTAGTCATAAAGCTAGTGTGAACACACTATTACCCTTGATTACCATGGGGATGAGTACACTTAACACTTTACTTTACAATACTATTGAAATTTTAAGGAAACCAGGTGTTTTTTCTGAGCTTTGTGCAATTTGAAAATCTTTCTGTTTGTTTTCAGTTTTCCAAATCTTTTGAGTTTCATATTATGCATATCCATTTCATTTAAGCCATTGCTTTTAGGTAAATGTTACTTTTAAAACTTTCATTTCTATATACTTTAAAAGCATATTAGGATAACCTCTGTCCTTTGGTCTGAGGTTCAGACTTCAGAGTGATCTAGCCAACTGTCAGGATGACCTTCAGCATCTCCAAACTTTTGCTCTTGAGACTCTAAAGCAGAGAGGAAACAGAAAATACACTATTATCTAGATCACAATTATGACCTACCATTTTATAAACTTACATAAGATAGGAGATTTATTTTATAACAATAAAACAGTTTGAATACTATTTTATGTCCATCGTTTTTTTCAAAATGCTGAGAGAAACTGCGGGATGTTTGCTGTGCTGTGGTACAGGAAGAATGGGGAGTACAAAGTGGCCCATGTTGTTGCAATAGAGATAAGTACTTTATTAGTGATGTGCCATGAATACAGCACTAATACCAGGTGTACGGATACCTATAGTATGATCTATTCTCTAAAATGTTCATTACTATTGAAAAACCTAATTATAAATCATAGTGGTGGAGAAGGAAGGCAACCTAAATGGTGGCGTCTGTTGAGAAGATTATTATTTTGTTTCTGACTCTTGTGTGCTTTCTTCTCGAGAATGCTAGATTTGCCCCTTTTACTTCCCTTCAGCTACTGCTTCTTTTTAACTCATAAGAGTTGCTTCTACAAGCTTAACATTACATTTGATCTTTCCTTCTTATATTTAACTTTGGTGTGGAGTCATCCTCCTCCTTGATTTAAGGTCTGGCCTTTTTCTTCTTTTTGACTCAATTCTTTATGACTTCTTACTTTTAGCTTTATATTTGACTTTGTCCTTCTTCTTTTTGACTTTAGCCTACCCATTTTAGTTCTACAGTGTATTGTGTTTGTCTGTCTGACATATTTTCCACTTTCTTCTACCTGAGGCCTATAACACTGAAACACACTTTTTAGGCCCTAGGTCAGGACCTGGTGGAGTGGGAGGCCCTGAGTTCCCCTGTCCTGCTTATTATCCCTCTGTTGGGACAGAGGATATATTGGGAAGAATGCAGCCTGTTCTATATGACCTGGCAGTGACCTCTCTGAGATGGGCAAACTGTAAAGAACTGTTAAGCCACTGCCTGATCAGCTGGCTGTAGGACACTGGAACCATCAAAGGATCATATTAGCCCAGTGGTGGGCCAGATCCGATCTGCCAGGGTTAGACCTGGTGGGCCCCTATACCACCATATTTACCTGTGACTTGCCAGGTACAGGGGATCACAGCTCCCATTGGCCGCAGATTGCAATTCTCAGCCAATGGGAGCTGCAATCGCTTCTAGCAATGGAAGTGTAGGTAAATATAGTGGCAGCGGCCCACAGCAGGAGCTAACCCTAGTGAACCTATGCAGCTTTATTATCTATCCCTGCATTAGTCCTTTTTAGCATATCAGCAAACTGGGAACTCTTTTGAGCTCCTTGTCTACTGTGTCCCTAAATCCTTTTTGGAGTCACTCTTTTCCAGGATAAAATCCACCATTTTCTAAGTATGGCCTGCAGTTTTAGTTCTAATATGTATTATTTTACATTTGGCTGCATTAAAACACATTTTATTTGAATGGGTCCAATTTACCATGTAAATCATAATACTATTATGTCTGCTCTTATGATATTAATTTTTTGTCTAAGGCACACTTTCTGTGAATTCATTGGTGTTTCACAATGTCTTTCACACAAAAGTTTACTTTTCTTGTAAGCAAATTGTTCTATAAGGGTATGTCTACACTACAGCGTTATTTCGAAATATCTTATTTCAAAATAGTTAATTCGAAATAAGATATTTTGAAATAACGTGTCTACACACAAAATGCATTTAGAAATAGCGTTTTGCTATTTCAAAATAGTGTGTCAACACTGATTGGATGCTGAATCGTATTTAAGGCCAACTGAAACCAGTTCCAGCAGGGCATCAGGTCAGGAGTTACTTTGTGTGGCTGCTGCCTGAGGCTATCTGAGGCTTGTGCTTAAAAGGACCCTGGACAGCCGGTTCTCAGGTTTCCCTGCTTGCTTGCCTACCTCGCTGAGGAACAGCAAAGCATTTTTCTCTCTGCCTGCTTTGGGTGCCCTGACGCGGGACACCACAGCACTCAGCACCATGGAGCCAGAGCTGCCCCTGGGCACTCTGGTGCTCATTTTGGACATGTTGCTGCAAGCCTGGCTGCGCTTTCTGCAGGCTGCCTCGCAGCATCTGCTGCAGCCCAACCCCCATGTCATCCTCCAGAGCCTCCTGGGGGACGGGGAGGAGCAGCTGCAGCTCCCAGATCTGGCGTCTGGACACCAGCAGCGACTGGTGGGACCACATTGTCCTGGAGCACTGGGGAGACCAACAATGGACCCACAACTTCAGAATGAAGAAGGACACCTTCATGGAGCTCTGTGAGTGGCTCACCCCTGCTCTGCAGTGACAGGACACGCACATGAGGCCCACCATTCTCCTCCAAAAGCGTGTGGCCATCGCCCTATGGAAGCTCTCCATGCCAGATTGCTACCGTTCTATAGCAAGCCAGTTCAGCGTGGGGAGATCCACTGTCGGAGCAGTGCTCATGCAGGTATAGCAGTCTCTGACCACAGTGCTGGGAGGCAAGCAGGTGATGGGCTGCCCCAGGGAAAAGGGGGAGAGGTGGTGCAAGTCCCCACCCCAGGAGAGTTTGGTCTGTCCCATCCACACTATGGGCTGCCCACGGTGGCCACGATTGCAGGGGGGGTTGCTCCTGGGAGTGGAGGTGCGGGGCAGTGGCGGGAAGGAGCACTCTCAGCCACCCTGGCACCCCAGTGACTATCGGTGGTTTTGTGTGTCCCTCTGCAGGTGGTCAAGGCCGTCAACAGAGTGCTTCTCGCAGAGTCATCCGCCTCACTGATGTGGACAGTGATCGAGGGGTTTGGCACCCTGGGCTTCCCCAACTGTGGGGGGGCAATCAATGGGATGCACATCCCCATCTGTGCCCTGGAACACCAGGCCTCCCTCTACATTAACTGGAAGGGATACTTCTTGGTCATCCTGCAGGCTGTGTCTGACCACCGGGGCCAGTTCGTGGACATTAACGTGGGCTGGTCTGGCAAAGCACATGACACGCGGGTTTACCGCAACTCCTCTGTGTGCCAAAGGCTGCACGCTGGGACTTTCTTCCCCGACCGTCACATCAGGGTCGGGGATATGGACATGCCTGTATGCCTGGTGGGGGATGCGGCCTATCCCCTACAACCCTGGCTGATGAAGTCCTATACAGGACACCTCAACCCCTCTCAACAGGCCTTTAATGCCAGGCTCAGCAGGGCCCACATCGTGGTGGAGGGGGTGTTCGGCTGGTTGAAGGCCTGTTTTGGATGCCTCCTCACCCGCCTGTACCTCTCCAAGCAGAATATTCCGCACGTGGTGGCAGCGTGATGTGTGCTGCATAATTTGTGTGAGAGGAAGGGGGAGGCTTTCCTGCCGGGCTGGATGGCAGAGGCCGACCACTTGGCTGGCCTGTACGTGCAGCCTCACACGGCTGCCAGCCGGGAGGCCCATCGGGGGGATATCCGTATCCGGGAGGCCCTGCTGGAGAGCTTCCACCCAGAGGAGGACTAAAGTCTCCCTGGTGTGCCCCACTAGGGGCTTGTGCCTCATTTCACCCTCACATCCTTTCACTGACCCCTTCCTAACCTCCCCTTCCCATTAAATAAAGACACATGTGTTGCCAAAAACAAACTCTATTTATTGAACATAACTGGGGGAGAGGGAATGAGGGCAGGAGTGGGGAGGAGAGAGGGGAGGGGTAAACCTGGGAGGAGGGAGCTGGAAGGGGGAGGCTAGGGGAGGAAGGGGAAGGAGAAGCTCAGGGTTGGGGGTCTTGCTCGTCCACCTGTCTCCCAGCACTGCGGGTGCGGGGGCCTTGGCATCTCCAAGGGGGAGTGGGTATGGAGGGTGGGGCGGGTAGAGGGGGGGAAGAAGTGGGAGGGAGAGGAGGAGCGGTAGCTGGGGCAGCAGCTGAGTCTGGAACGGCAGGAGGCAGCAATCTCTGCACCAGGGTCTGCAGGTGGTTGGAGATGACACGGCCCTGGGCAAGCAGCTCCCACCAGCTCTCCCACTGCAGCTGCAGGTCTTCATGCACCCAGTGGTTGAGGGTGCAGTGCTGGCCTCGCAGGATCCCCAGGTGCTGCTGCAGGTACTCCTCCTGGTTACGGGTTAGCCTGCTGGCCCGGGTGCGGGAGGCTGTCCTGGGCGGGGTGGTGCACCCTACACTCACAGCTGCTGCGGCTGTGGAGAAACAAGAGAAGTGGTCAGTTCTCCTGGGGACACAGTGGGTGAAGCCCAGCCCCCCTTTGCACAGCAAGGACGGAAGGTCTCCGCAAATTCAGAGCCGATGTGCTTGCACACAAGCCATGTTTGGCATGTCCTGCTATCCCAGGAGTGTGAGCTGGCCCGGAATTGCACCTATGCCCCTGTGCTGTATCTAGTGTGGGGTGGGGAGGAGGAGATGTGCCCTGTCTCTGCATAGAGGGGGCTTGTGGAGGGAGGGCATTATGCAGTGTCTCTCCCCGGGGTCAGGAGCATGTCATGTGCCTTCATACATACAGGCATGTGGGTAACAGGCCAGGGCCCCTGTGTGGCAGCCAGCCAGGATCACATGCCCAGGGTGGCACGGCACATGCACAGATTGCTGTGTGCTCCGTGGTCAGCAAGGCCCACACGTGTGGTCCCTGGTCTCCCTCTCCCCCTTCTCCCTCCCCCGCATAAGGGGACAGTGATGGCACTCACATGTCAAGGCCTCCCCGGCCTCAGATGACACCGGCGACAGGCTTGCTGGGATGGCTCGGGGTCCTGGGTGCACGGCATGCTCACTCCAGGCTCCTGCATCTCCTGGCCATCCTCTCCTCCTCCTCCTCCTCTCCTCCTCCTCCATGTCATGGGCAGGGCCCTCTACCATCTGACCCCCCAAGATGCGGTCCAGGCATCATAATAGGGGCAGGGATCCGGGTCAGCCCCTGGTTGGGAGCTGCCCCCTGAGGCCCTGGCATAAGCCTGCCGCAGCTCTTTGATTTTCATGCACACCTGCTCCTGGGTTTGCATGTGGCCTTTGGTGGCCAGGCTGTCAGCCATCTGTCTGTAGACGGCCATGTTCCTGCATCTAGTGTGGAGATCGTGGACATTGGAGGCCTCCCCCCAAACCTCAATGAGGTCCACGATCTCTGCACTAGACAAGGAAGGCTCCCACCTTTTGTGGCTCCTAGCAGGCTCCTGGGAGCTGCCAGCCTGCTCCTGGGGAGTGGTGGAGGGCTGGGTGCCAGTGGTTTGCTGGCTCATGCTGGGCCAGGTGCACTGACTGCTGTCTCTGTGCTGGCAGGCTTGCAGCTGGCACAGGCACTGTGGCCAGAGTCTACCCCTTTAAGGGCTCCAGGGCTGAGGGGGAGCTGAAGATTTTTCCTGGTTGTGTGCAGAGTGGCCACCAGGGTACCCTGGGAAAAGCTGGAGGCCCCCTATTTCGAAATAAGCATCTACACAGCGCTTATTTCGATTTAGCTATTTCAAATTTGGCATTATTCCTTGTGGAAGGAGGTTTACCAAATTCAAAATAAGCACTCCACTATTTCAAATTAATTTCGAAATAGCGGTTTGGATGTGTAGAGGCTTGGAAAGTTATTTCGAAATAACTTTGCTGTGTAGACACACCCAGAGAGTTGTTCTGAGCTATTATTGGGTATTATAGCAAATCACATTTAAACTTACAACCTCATGTTTCCATTTATTATTTTGTGAAGAGACCTAAAAGTCCTGCTTTTTCTTCATTACACAGACCAGGCTGAGTTTGTTAGAAACTGAAGCAAAGAGTAAAAATGGGCTTGAATGTAACTTGTAAACTTGGGAGCTACTCACTGTGCTAACTCAGTTCATTTTTGTTTTTACTTTTTTGTTCTCATTATTATATCTCATCTAAATTAACTGTAGTTAAATTTAAAAGGCATTACTGAATAACTTGATTTTAATTTGCTAGCCAAGATACCTTATAAACTATCACTTTAGCAGAGGTTCTGTAGCTACTTTCTGAGTAATATTTAAGATGTGCATTGTTCATGTTACATCTATCCTTCCCATCTCTCTTATTAAACCCAACACACTTATTTTCCATCAATATGGCTATACACATAGGCTACGTCTAGACTGGCATGATTTTCCGTATAAATGCTTTTAACGGAAAAGTTTTTCCGTTAAAAGCATTTGCAGAAAAGAGCGTCTAGATTGGCACGGATGCTTTTGCACAAAAGCACTTTTTGCGGAAAAGCGTTCGTGCCAGTCTAGACGCGGTTTTGCGCAAGAAAGCCCCGATCGCCATTTTCGCCATCGGGGCTTTTTTGCGCAAAACAGTCCGGAGCTGTCTACACTGGCCCTCTTGTGCAAATACATTTGCGCAAGAGGGCTTTTTCCCGAACGGGAGCAGCATAGTATTTGCGCAAGAACACTGACAATCTTACATCAGATCGTCAGTGTTCTTGTGCAAATTCAAGCAGCCAGTGTAGACAGCTGGCAAATTTTTCCGCAAAAGCGGCCGCTTTTGTGGAAAAACATGCCAGTCTAGACACAGCCATATATATTTAGACGACCTTTCTCTGACATGAAATAATATTCAGTGCTACACCTGGTAAATTTGTTGAATGAATTGCAGAGGAGTATACTTTATAAAAAAACAGTGATTTTCATTTACATTCTTCTGAGAGAATTATTCTGAGAACGCATAGAAATGTCATTTCCTGAATCAAATTCATAAACCTTGACATTGCAAGTGATACAAGAAGTCAATGGGAGCTGCTGTTTGTACAGAATGTTTGAAAATCCAAACATTTAATTGCATGCCTAGGTAAGGATTTAAGATTGTATCTTTAGGGCTGTAGCCAGACAGGAACCCCCCTGTAACATCCATCTTTGCTTGCCTGGATATGGCAGGCTGCTGTGGCCCTGAATGGCTGTAAACAGAGATATGCCAGTTGCTGACCAAGAGGCTGCAGAGGAGTGTCCTTGACTGAACCCATATTGATACGAACACACAGCCGTCCGCGGGGGGAGGAATCTCTCGCCCAGTAAAAATGTCTAGTACTCACAATTTAGTTATCTCTCTTGCAAGTGTAAATTAAGTTGAAACTTGCTTGTAAGAACTGGCGTCACAAAGAGACCAACACAATTTGGCATCTTAGATAAGAAAGAGGATACGGGCCCCTATGGGTATAAAGATGGGTCCAGCAGCACATTTACTCTGAGTGTCAATCTACCATCTATCTGCTGGTCGGGTTAGGTGTTTGACCTCCCGAGGTTCCATGGCGACGCCCACCTCGTATTCGTCTTTCCTAGGAATTGAGGGACCGGCCCTGGCTTGACCGCTGGAGTCAGAGGCACAGAAGTAAAAATTGTACCTGTATGTGTCCTTTGTCTTAAGTGTACACATAAAATTTAGAGCTCTTTAAAGATTAAGCTGTCACTTGGTACCATTATTTCTATTTTCTATCTTTATTTTCTTTGTAACCATTTTTAAGATCTATATTTGCTAGCAGTTAAGAAATAGAGCAATAGCCATTGTAACCATATGATTTATAAGCTTGTTTAATAAACCTGTAACTGTTTAAGTCTTTAACCTGACTCCTTCAGTTGCTGTAACAGAACCAAGCACAATTTAAAGAACTTCAGCCGGTCATAAGGGACAGGTATAGGAAGAGCTTGGGCGTTTGGATCTGTGTCACTCCCAGGTGACAGGTCCGTTGGGGCACCTCTCAGTCTGTCCTAGGCTGCCCGCTGCGAAGGATTTTTGCATCCTAGCAGCTAAAATCTGAGGTGTAATAAGCTCTTCCTATAAACAGGGCGTCTGTTGGCCTGCTGGCTACTCTCTGCGACGGGACCCCGGTCCTAGCAGTAAAGACACGGACGTTAAACCTTTTCTTGGAAACACACACACACACACTGCCCTGACCGTCGGCTGACAAGGGCCTCAGTTTTGAAAATGTTAATATAGGTGTCTATACAATAGATTTTAGGGCCAAAATTACAAAAGTTTCCACAACTTATGGAACATGCCCAACATGATCTAGCATCCATTTTAGAGAGGTGCTGAGTATTCACAACTCTATTTGGAATCATTGTGAATTATGGGCGTCTGAAAACTTGGCAATAGGTGCCCTCGCTGTGGCAGCAAAAAATGGAGTCACCAAAAATTATTGAATACTCTTTAAAATTTGGACTTAAAAGGTCAGCATTAGGCACCCATGTTTGAAAATTGGCTTCAAATCTACCATTCTGGAATTATATTGCTGTAATGAAGAAGAATTAAGTTGCCTCAGTTAAAAGTAAGGATAAATGTAGACCATTTTGATTTCAGAACAGTTTGCCAGAATTTTACCACAAATGTGCATATTTAAAAGTTTGTGCTCAAAACAAGAAGTACAAAACATCTTAGAGGCTGGACACAGATCTACATTGCATGTGAGTACAAAAACATCTGCTGCATTTTGACCAGTGTTTTTAAAATGTGGGGCCGTATGGTTCACCTAGTTGAAATAATATATCTTGTCGAATCTTTGCATGCTCTTCTGTCTCAATTTTTTAAAGTTCAACTGAATTTTAAATGGTTAAAATTTATCTCTAAAAGTAAATAGCGTGTCCCAGTTAATATTAATGTTGGCACTTTGACATCCCCTCACAATAAAGCACATTTATAACTATAAAACCTTGTCAGGATGTAATCTAGTATGTAAATTGTGTAATCAGTAAAGAAACTGTTGTTCGTAGACTTTTTTATTTTCATTTAATCAAAACAATGTCAGGCCTCCTAGTTTTGATTAATGCTAAGATATGAAAAGGCTCTTTGTGAAAAGTTTTCTGGCAGTCATCACCCACTCTGGAAGAGGGTGCTTGAATTTCCCTTCTGAAACTTTTCATCTTACTTTTTCCCTCTTTCCCCGACTTAAGTCACCATATCTCAGGTCATAGCAAAGGCAGCAGCAGGCCAAAGTGAAGGCTGCTCATGCTGTTGCACATTGAAGAGAGAGTGTTGACCGCTGTGAGAATCATAAACCTCTCAGTTTGATGATCAACTGAGCAGTAAATTAATTAATCATCATTTTATGCCTCATCAAGCACTTTGCTGAGACTCTCAACAGGGGCCATCTCAATTAGCCAATGGGAAGCAGACTGTTTTGTTTAGCTGGGTGAGTCTTCCATAAACAGGGGAGGCTTTGACAAGCTAATAAATATGTCATCTGTCTGTGTCACTAGCTGCAGTGTGGTTCCACCTGTAAAATTGTGGGATTCTGCCCAGCATGGTGAATAGGAACTTGAAAGAGAGGTGTATCTTATTTCATTAACAAAACACTTCTCAAAGTTTAGTATGATCTGTAACCAATTTATCAGTACTTTTGTCAGTGAAGGAATACGACGTTTTTCTGTCCAAATATCTGATAGGCATTTTTAGTGTTTGGGCCCATTTAAAAGGTTTCCTATCAGAGGAAGTGGAAAACTGTTTGGTGTGCTAATTTGTATTTTGATGTGGCTTTCTCAACAATGTTCCCTCTCATTTGCTGCTTAATGAGAGAAAAACAGCTACCACACATCATATACACTTATTGTAACAGCTGAGGATAAAAGTCTTTGTTTAGGTTCAACAGTGCTACTGACTGCTGCTGTTGGAAACAGAGATTGGAGAAATCCTAGTACCAAACACTGCTCTTACATAACTCACTGTCTGTGAAATGTAAGGGCCTTTTACTATCAGAAATCTTCTCTCTGGGTAGATATTTATAGACCATGACAGCACCTTTAACCTTTTGTAGCTGTTGTTGCTGCTGTTGTTTTGGATAAACTAAAATTAATTGAGTTTCATTAGTTTCTAACTGCAAGGTAGGTTTTCCATAACTTAGATCATTCTTGTGATTCTCTTCTGAATCCTGTCCCATTTTTCAAAATACTTCTAGAAGTGGAGAAACCAGATCTGGATACAATATTCCAGCCACAGTATCACTAATGCTGTTCACAGTAGTAATATCACCTTCTTACTCTTACTTGATATTCTCTTGCTTCAACTTCAAAATTACTTTGGTCCCCTTTCACTACTTTTCCTTAAAGGTATGGTAAGCTGAATAACACACAAATTGTATTGTAATGCAGACATGTGAACTTCCTCAAAAAAGCTCTACGAACATGCCTCTATTTGGTACAGCAGCACCTCTATTACTGAAGTCCTCGTCCTCTCTCAACATTTTCTATGTTTCAAAAAACAAACAAAAAAAACCCCAACATCATAAATAATTGGCAAACTACTACAATCAACTCAGTTTCAGGTTGTTAAAACAGTACAGAAAAATGTATCCCATTAGTTTTTAATCATAGTTAATGCTACAACATTAATATGCTGTACCTTTCTACATCAAAATAGGTAATATCCAACAAAGTAGCTTCATTGAAGAGCCCAGGGGTGTATGAATATTCTAATCATAAACAACAATATCTAGTCTTGGTTTCAGCCATTCAGTTGAAAATAGTCTTTAGGAAAAGTGCACCTGCCAAGGTTATTGTAAAATTAGCTGAGGCACAAAAGTGATGAATGGTCCCCGCATTTGCTGAGATATGGATGCCATCCCTATGGGGCTTCACCAAGCAGGATTTTTCATGTGGACAGACTCACATGGAGGACAGATGGGAAGAAAATAAAGTGAGTTGATTGGCTTTAGAATGAAAATCCATCTTTCTTTTGCTATACAGATTGTGCACTCATTTTTTACAGACCTGCAAATGTGTTTAAAAGAGCATACTTCCTTGCAGAGTTATATAAATGGTTTTATTCTGAAACTCAGGTTTAGTGTTTATCTGCATCCTTGAAAAGGGCCAATGGCTTTTAGCCAAGTTGGTCAGGAATCCTACCTCCCTATGTTTTGTGTGTCCCTAAAGTTGTGACTACCAGAAGCTGGAACTGGATGAGAGAGGATGGATCACTCAATAATTGCACTCTTCTACTGATTCCTCTGAAGTATTTGGCACTGACCATAGCTGGAAGAAAGGGTATGGAGCTAGATGGTCTATTGGTCTGGCTCAATATAGCCATTTTTATGAACCATATTTTTTTCCTCTACAACAAAGTTATAACAACCTGATCTTAGTAATGGCAAGCAGTTAGGCCAACGTCTAAACTAACTAGAAACATTAATTCTCTAGTTGCATATAGTGCTATGGGACAAAAGGAAAAAAAAAACAAAAAAATATAATTTTGAAAAATTTCCAAATAACTAATTCCAATTTTAATGAAAAACTAGCAATTGTTTTCAAAAAGCTTTTAGTGAAAGCTTCTGAAAAACATGAACTAATTTAAACAGCTCTAATTTTGAAATCTACTATTAATCAGCTTGTTAAACATTTAATTAGTGCATTAGCTATATCTGTGAGAATGACTAGATTCAAAGACCCTGATCATACAAAAACTTACATTAAGAACTGTGAGCAATTCCAGTAATGTATAAAGTTTAGTGTGTGCGTAAGCCTTTGTAGGATCTGACCAATGAGTACTCATGTCATGTGACATGTCCAAGTGAAATCAGTTGTGCTCTCAACCTATTACAAATGTTTGAAATCCCAAACCCATTTGTTTGAATATTTGTTCCATAATGTTAAAGTTGGGGTTTGTGTGTGTGGAAGTAGAAGATGGTAAAGGGTAAGTGACCCAGTAATGAAATGTTTGGAAGTGCTACCACTCAAAACTGAGAAAATAAAAAAAATCCACTTGGACAGGTTTGTAAATTATTTGCCTGTAGAGTAGGTTCCTGGATTAATCACTAGTTGACCATTTAAGAAAAAAATTAGAAAGAAAATTTTAAAAGGACATTGTCACATTTTCATTTTAGTGGCTTATAATATCTATTTTCTTCAAAGGTGGGAAAATGGGGCAGCTATTAGATGTACATTTGCCATTTGCAGCTATTCCTTAATCAGATATCTTAGGCTAAGTGGTTAAACTTGGAAAGCCAGCAGAGATGTTGGTTATATTGCAGCTAAACCATCTTAATACTGTTAATATTGATTTGTCAAAGTGAACTGTGGTCCTGAATGATGAGAGTTTTCAAACTACATTTGCTCAAGATAAATAACCCCTTTTAAAGAACTATACTTCTTGTTCTAACCATTTGCCCTACCCAAACCTACCTCCTAGGCATTATATATGAATCTAATAAAATCAGAGACCAGGTGTTCCAACTCTTTTAAAATAATGCATTGCAAACTGTCAGCAGAAATTAAAGGTTAAATAAGTTTGCAGAAAGAACACTCTCCCAGGTGTTATTCTGAAACATACGCCTAATTTATTGTTCTTCAGGAATCGTTACAAGTGATAACTATCATGTAAATAGTGTGTATTAGAAATAAGTTTTCATTTTGTCAGACAGATAGTACTAATGACTGAACAGATTTGTTTTATCAAGTAATCTCTACTTACTAACTTCAGGACTCCTTAAGTGTAACACTATAATCAGATTTTATTAAAAGGATAAGAAACGGTCAAACCAAAGGACGAAAAACAAAAGAAATAAGAGGTGTATTACCAAAAAAGTGTTAGTTACATTCCTGATTTTCTAAGAACTAATACTATGAATATCTTTCTCAAGTCACTTTGAATACATTTAGCATTCAAATAAGTCCATCCAGTGGAGTAAGAAATGGAAATGGTTAACATGTTACAGAGTACTACATTATAGTTGTAGAAATAGGGTTATAACAAAGGAGATTTGTTTTGCTGCTGTTTCTTTTTGGTATTTTTATCCAAGTTGCATTGTTGACATTTTTGCTATCTTGTCTTTTCTCATTAAAATTTTATAATAGAAAATTCCATACCTTCTTGTGCACAAAAGCTCCAAAAGATTAATTTTGAGCAGCCATGCATCGGGGAGCAAGTTGCATTTCTCAGCTGGCAGGAGAGCTGCTAGCATTAACTGTGGCACTTGGGCAATAGCAACAGCAGCAGAGAATCACTGTGGTGTGGAGTTAGCTGCTGCCACATGTGTAAAAGCTGTCTAAGCATTCCAGTCAATCACCTGTACCTAGAAAAGTAACAGACATCCATGGTGGAGCAAGAGAAACCTTTGACCTGTGGTTGCGATGAAGGTGCAGCTGTGGAAGACTGCAGCCTCTAGTCATGGGCCATCCTCATAGGTGCTGACTCCATGGGTGCTTCAAGACAAAAATTAGCAATTCCTTAGCAGAGGCCTGCTTCCTCCCCTTCCCCCCTGCCACACACACACACACACCCCTCCAACTGGTGATCCTGGCAACCAATTCCTTCCTCTCCTTCCAGTGCATCCCGACCCCTATGATCAGCTGTTCTGTGTCATGCAGGAGGTGCTCGGAGGGTGGGGAAGGAGCATGGTCTGAGAGTGGGGAAGGAGGCAGAAAGATGTGGGGAAGGGGTGGGGCCAGGTGCAGAACAGGGGTAAATACTTCCATGGTCCTCCAAATGTGCCCCCTTGTCTCCTTGCAGTGCTTCCAAATATTTTCTTCTAGTTCTTGTTCCTTTCCTTCCCTTTACCTCTTTGGTCCCATACATGTATAGTGGATGCAGATAACTATTTTATGGATGGCTAATGTATTAATAAACCACAGCCATCCTTGGGTACTATAGCTAATTCTTATGCAGTTAAGTTCCATGGTTATCCTCCTTAGATTCTGCAGATGAACTGACAAATTCTGCAGCCAAAACTGGTCTCACACATAACATCGTTTTGTATAAAGCTTGGAAAAAGTGACAGTGAAAAATCTATCCTGAACTATGAATTCTGGAAGTCTTCTTGCATGCAGTTACAGACTGTTCTAACACAATTTATAGCTCACAAAATGCTGCCACTCTTATGTTTTGTGTTTCTAGAAAATATTGATACCAGCTTCCATCAAAGAACTGAAAAGTAGGTCAGTGACTGTAACTGTAATGAGGGTGCTTAATGTAGAAGTCAGTTTCTACAGCTTCAGCCCAATTAATTTGAAGCTTCTGTAGGTTACCTATAAGTTTGTAAGACACGTTTCACAGTGTATTTTATGGTATTGCTTTGTAAATACTCTGTCAGGTTTTGAATTTCTGACCCTTGTAT
The DNA here is from genome assembly GCA_019425775.1 of Rafetus swinhoei. NCBI lineage: Eukaryota > Metazoa > Chordata > Testudines > Trionychidae > Rafetus > Rafetus swinhoei. Next base: position 142,758,628 of record CM033424.1, read on the forward strand.
GTTATATACTATTTAGTATTACTGTTGAACATGAAGTTTTTTATCAAAGTAAATTAATTATTTTAAATTAGTAATTTAATTTCTTAGGAAAGCAAAAAGAATCATTCTAGTATCTAGTAATCATTCAAATGTAATACTTTGTATTAAATATTAAGTATCTTGCTTACTTAGTATTAACCTTATGGAAAAATTTGAATTAGCAAGTTTTTGACATTTAAAAGTATTTGACTATCTCAATAAAAATTATACTTAGTCAAAATAATACCACACAATTGTTACTTGTACAGATATTATAACTTACTATAAACTGCTGCATATTACTGCAGACTCTTTATAAAATAAACAGATGCTTTTGACAACTTCATAAAAACCTGAGTTATTAGTTATATATACATTTATTTCTTGTATGTGGGCATTTCATTTTTTCCATTTGGTTCTTTTATCCACAGATTATCTAATAGACTATTGGGCATAGTAAGAAATTTCACAATCGTAAATGGACTGTAATGACTAACAGAAACAATAAGCAATAACTAATGGCCCCCCACCTCTAACCTCAGAGTTTGAGGCTTAACCATGGAGAAGGAGTGACACTTACCATTAACGAACTGCAATTCAGAATTCTTCCCTTGATCCCCCAACTTGTTCTGGGGGGAGGAGTAAGTTACTTCACCTCTTCCAAAGTACAGCTGGCTCACCACTCTTGCTTGGAAAGCTTTGCTGGCCTGTATGTGTAGGGAGACAGAATCATGGTTATAGCCAGTCTCTATCCCTACTGACCTACTCCATACATATATGCTTATGGAAAGGAGTATCAGGTACATGCCCTTTGCTCTCCTCATCAGTACACCTGCCTATATCTGGTGAGCTCTATATAAAACAAAGATCCCAAAGCACCTTACATAGGAAATCAGTATCATTTCCACATTTTAAAGGGGGTAGAACTGAGGCATGGGAAATGACCTGCTTTAGGTCTCTCAGCAAACCCACGATAGAGCCCAAGTTTCCTGAATCCAACATCTTAGCTACTAGATCACTCTGCAGCATTCACCAACTGCTGAAAGTCATATAAGGCCTGACGGTGCATTCATTTCCTAAGGCTATGTCTAGACTACATGGCTCCGTCGACGGAGCCATGTAAAATAGTTTTATTCAGCATAGGTAAAGAAGCGGGGATTTAAATAATCCACGTTTCATTAACATAAAAATGTCCGCCGCGCTGTGCCAACGATCAGCTGATCCGGCACAGCGGGGCAGTCTAGACGCGCCGCGTTGACAAGGGAAGCCTTTGCTGACCGCTCCGGTAAACCACAGCGCCCAAACGGCTGCTTGCGCCGCTTGCTCCCCGCGGCAGCCCGTCTGAGCGGCGCAGAAGTCAGCCGAGCGCTACGGCGGGAGGCAAAGGACGTGACTCAGGCAACAGCACTGCCCAAAGGGAACAGCCAGCATTTCAGTGTTACAGAGTCACAGACATTGGGCTACTATATATATGATTCTGATCAAACTAGTGAGCTAAAAATACTTGTGTAGCAGTAGCACAGAGTCTAGGCAGGTTTGTACATGGGTTGGCTAGCCCAAGATGTTGCTTACTCATAGACTTTATGGAGAGAAGGGACCATCATGATCATCTAGTCTGACCTCCTGCACATTGCAGACCACATAACCTCATCACCTACTCTTGTAATAAACTCCTAACTTCTGTCTGAGTTCCTAAAGTCTTCAAATCATGACTTAGAGACTTAAAGTTATGGAGAGTTCACCATTTTCACTAATTAAAACCAGCAAATTACCTGTGCTCCATGCTTCAAAGGAAGGTAAAACCCGTCAGGGTCTCTGCCAATCTCACCTGAGGGAAACTTCCTTCCTGTCCTTACCTATGGCAATCAGAAAATCCCACCAGATGGACACTTGATAAAGAGTTCTCCATAGTAACTCGAAGCCCTCCCACCTAGTGGTGATGGGGGATATTTGTTGCTAGCAGTCACGGAGTAGCTACATGCCATTGTGGCCAGTCTCATCATATCACCCCCTCCATTAATTTATCAGGCTGAGTCATGAAATCAGTTAGGATTTTTATCTCCACTGCTCTCCTTAGAAAGCTGTTCCAGAACTTCACTCATCTGATGGTTAGAAACCTTTATTTAATTCCAAGCCTATACTTGTTGATGTCCAGATTATATCTATTTGTCCTTATGTCAGTACCTGTGCTTAACAAACTCCTCTCCTTCAATGGTATTTATCCTCTTGATGCATTTAAAGAGAGCAATCATATCCCCTAACAGTCTTTGGTTAGGTTAAATAAGCCAAGCTTTTTGAGACTCCCCTCAAAAGATAGTTTGTGCAGTCATTTTATCAACCTAATAGCTATTCCCTGCACCAGTTCCAATTTGAATGCAACTTTCTTTAAAAAAATGCACACAATATCCCTGATGAGCTCTCACCAGTGTCTTGTATTATGGTATTAAACACTTCAGATATGTCTACACAGCGGGGCTACTTCGGGATACTGGAAGTATCCTGAAATAGCTACCCCGCGACTTTTGAACATACCCGCTATTTCGAGATTGGTCTCGAAATAGCGGACGCACTATTTCAGCATCCCTGTAACCCTCATTTCACAAGGGTTAAGGGATGTCTCAAAATAGCGTGCATAGTGCAAATTGCATATCTTATTTTGAGTTTAGTGTGCTGTGTAGATGCACCCTTCCCTAGCTCTTGCACTAAATTTCATTCCATTTCTATTACTTCAGTTTTCAAGGTCATCCAGGTTTCCTTGTATGATATTCTGGCCTCCTCCATATTGGCAATACCTCCCAGTTTTGTGTCATGCACACATTTTATGGAAATTCTCTTTTTTTGCCAATGTCATTAATAAAAATGTTAAATAATATAGGTCCCAAGACTGTTCCCTGAGAAATTCCTCTAGCCTGATAGATCAGCTTTCAAGCATGACCCCCTGTACTCTCCACTTTAACCAGTTCCTTATCCACCTTTCAGTTATCATATTAAACCCCATCTTCTCCAATTTAACACATAATTTCCCATGTGAAAAGCAGCATTGGACAATTTTTATAGTGGAGGTGCTGAAAGCGATTAAACAAAAGTGTAAACCCTTATATGACAGAAACTACTTGAAGCCAGAAATGATGGTACACCCCCACATCCCTTGTCTCAGTACGCCTGCATGAAGAATTGTAGGAAGCATCTCAGTGAAATCCAGGTAGATTAGATCAACTGATATATTAAAAAAGGAAATGCAATAATCTTCTCAAAGAAAGAGATTGAGTTAGTCTTCCACAATATACCTTTTGTAAAACCCATGTATTTTATCTCATTTACCATTTACCTTTAAATCCTTCACTACTTGCTCTTTCAAAATTTGTTTCAAGACCTTGCATGTAGTTAGTGCTAAACTAAGAGCCCTATAGTTTCCTTAGATCACTTTTTAACCATTTCTTAAAAATAAGTACTATATCACCAATTCTCCAGTGATGGTATATGACCACCAAGTTTAAAGGTTCAGTAAAAATCCTTCCTATTCGGCTTGCAATTTCATGTGCCAATTCATTTAATACTTTTGCATGGAGGTTAGCCAAGCCCCCTGATTTGGTCCCATTAAACTATTTAAGTTTGACTTCCACCTTGGATGTGGTAATTTCTACTTCCATATCCTCATTTCCATTAGCCGCTCTGCCACTATGCCTAAAATGAAGACTCTTTTACCGTTGGTTTCAGTCTTTTTTTGCAAGATCCAACTCTTGGGTTTTAGCAGTTTTTACTTTTTCCTTACACTTTCTGACATCAGAGAGGTAGCTTTCCTCACTTCTCCCAACTTCCATTCCTTGTGGGCTTTTTGCTTTCTTTTAATAACCTGTTTGAAATGCTTGCTTACCCATCTTGGGCTGCTTGGTCATTCCTTTTTCTTGGGATGCAGGGTTCAGATAGCTACTGCAACTTTGACTTAAAGTAATTCCAAACCACTGCCACATTCAGATCCATGAGTTCTTCAGCCCAGTCCACTTCCCTAATTTCCTTAATTGTTTAATGTTTTCCTTTGAAATCAAGAACTCTAGATGAACAGCTGTTTCTGTTTATCCTTACATTTATTTTAAACTGAATTAGCTCATAGTCCCTTGAACCAAAGTTCTCCTACAACCAGCTCTCCTGTGAGGACCACTGACCAGGACGAGTGCTGGGCTGATCGGGAGCAGAGGAAAGCCACCTGGGACCAGCTGGTGCACCAGCACAAGGGCATGTGCTCCTCCCTCACCTCAATGATAGAGCACATGGTCTCGTGCATGGAGTGAGCCACCATCCACCTTCCTGTCCTCGCCCCTGACCCCACCACCCATAGCTTCCTCTTACACACACCCCAGTCTGCCAGGGCTCCGGAACATGGGCAGTGGGACCTGAAGGGAAGCCGAAGTCTCATGAGCTGACTGAGACAGGCACCACTCCCAGTCCCATCCTTGAATACCCCTCCCCCTTCTACTCCTCTTCCCCATTCTAGGTACTTTCCCTAGTCTCTCCTCTGTTTTATATCCCCCAAATAAACACACTTGCTTTTTTTAAAGGCTTTTTTATTTGCTCTGCTGGGGAGGGCAAAGGTGGGAAGGGAGTGCAGGGGAAGGGAAGGGTGGGGGAGGAAAGGCACACAGGAAGATAACAGGGGTCCCTTGTGGAGAGACACAGGGGAGAGTCTCACAGCTGGCCTTGGCTGAAACTCTACCTCAAGGCCTCCCAGATGAGTACAGTCCCTTGATGTGCTAGTCAAATGGCACTGGTGTCCAGTTGTTCGTAAGCCCTGGCCAGCCGTTCAGCCTCTGCTCCCCACCCTGGCAGGAAAGTCTCCCCCTTGCTCTCACAGAGGTTGTGAACTATACAGAAGGCTGCCACCACAAAGGGGATGTTGCACTCGCTGAGGTCCAGGTGGGTGAAGAGACTCCTGAACCTCCCCTTTAAATGGCTGAATGCACACGCCACCACCATGTGGCACCTGCTGAGCCTGGCATTGAGGTTGTCTTTGGTGTGATCAAGGCTGCTCACGTGGGGCTTCATAAGCCAGAAGTAGACTGTGTCACACAGGATGCAGATGGACATGTCCATGTCCTTGACCCTGATGGTGCGGTTGGGTAAAAAAGTGCTGGCCTGCATCTTCTGAAACAGGCATGAGTTCCAGAAGAAGCGGGTGTCATGCACCTTCCCCAACCAGCTAATGTTGATGTTAGTGAAGCGTGCCTTGTGGTCCACGAGGGCCTGCATGGAGAAGTACCCCTTTCTGTTTATGTAATCCAAGGTATGGTGGTCAGAGGCCAGGAGGGGGATGTGAGTGCTGTTGCGGAAGCCCATGGTGGCAAAGCTGGCCTTGATGGTGTTGACATTTCCCAGAGTGATGACCCTTTGTAGCAGCACCTGGTTGATGGCCTTGACTACATGCAGAAGTATGGCCCCGACTGTGGATTTCCCCACACTGACCTCATTCCCAACAGAGTGGTAGTTGTCTGGTGTGGTGAGCTTCAACAGGACAATGGCAACGTGCTTCTGCAGGGGGATGGTGGGTTGCACCCAGGTGTCCTGTTACCTGAAGGTGATCCATTCACAGAACTCCAGGAAGGTGGCCTTCTGCATGTGTAATATCTGCTGATCATCCCATCGTTGCATGACAATGCAGTCCCACCAGTCAGAACTGGTCACCCTCCACCAGAAGCAGCATTCAATGGTGTCCAGGGGATTTAGAGGCAACAGCAACAGCAGGAGTGCCAGGACTTGGATAAAGAGGTCCTTCGATTTGGGCTGGTCATCGTCCTACTGGAGCAGCGTCTGGGCAGTTTGGACGAACTGCGCAGCCCATGAGCCTGGCACAGCTTTGCAGCAGCACCAGCTCCATGGTGTGAGTGCTATGGTATCTGCAAGGGCAACCAGAGCACATTGCGTGCATTTTATGTCCTGCAAGGGGGAGGCAGTGTAGGAGTTGTGTGTGAGATGAGGCCATAGAGAGGAGCCCCTGAAAGCACGCATTACAGCTTATCTGACCAAACAATCACAGGAAGTATCCGCCCTCCTGGTGCTTTCCCTGGAGTGCTTTCGGGGGCTCTAAATCCAAGCCAGGCTCCAATCAGTGTGGACGTGCTATTTCCAAATAATTCTGAGTACTTTCAATGCTTCCCTGTAGCACGGACATGCTATTTCACTGTTGTTATTTCAGTAGTTATTATTTCTAATTTAGTTCTTTCAAAATAATTCCCTAGTGTAGACATGCCCTTGCTGAGCTATCTTTTTCCTTCACTAGCCAGTCTTTTCTGATGCCTGATTCTGCTATTCACATGCTTCCACTGACCACTTTACTTACCCAGGATTCTATCCACACAGCTCTGCAATCCAGCTTGAGTCTGCAGGTCTTGAGTTTCCTCTTCAGCCTCCTCTCACCTTCCCTCTCTTTTAGCACACTAGTTTACTGTGATGCTAGTGCAATTTGATAATCACACTTTTAGCTTCAATTGTAGACAAAGGATTTCCCGATTAAGCAGAGGGAGGCGACTGCCTACATCTTAGTTTTAAGCCCCCATCTCCAAGAGAGGAGGTGGGACTTAGCCCATACTGCTCACCTTGGCTTATCTCATCATCTATCTTGATGAGGCATCATCTAACATGCTGGATTTTGTGAATTACATAGTAAGGTACTTATTTCTCCTATGCATTTTATAGGGAGCTTAGGTGTCATGCTTCTTGAATCACAATAATGGTCTAAAAGTTAGGTGTGATTCTCAGCCACACCTACATTTATTTGTAAATCTAGCCCTCAGTATTTTTTATTAAAAATTGAAACACAAGGAAGTTTGCCATTTTCAAACTAGACAAGTAATATGCAAAGAGGCCAGTGATGTTGGCAGCTTCTAGTTTAAATTTTGAACACATGTAACTGGTTACTATGTTCTTTTTGCAACTAGGGAATAGTTTGACTCAATATATATATATATGGAATATCCTTTTCTTGTCCAGAGATCCTGTGGTATACATCTTATGGATCCTTGATACTGGGGTACACTTACGTTTAATTACTCTGCATTCCTATCACAAGATACTGGGGATCTTCTTAACCTATTAAAGCTCCATCTCAGTGAGCTCCATAGAATTCTACCTACAAAAAGATTTGTGTCACTGTGAACTTAAGAAAGCAGAATCAAAATGGTAATAGAAAATTAAATTACATTTTTATTATTTTTTAAATTTCATCAACCTTATGTAATATTTATCTTAGAGGAAAGTAAGTAGCACTAATGACCAAACAAATCCTTGATTTTTGAGTGTTCTTCACCAGAAAGGAAAGATATACCTGATGTGACAGTTACCATGGAAACTACTCAGTTTTCAGTGCATACTAGAGTGAATAGTTGTGTAAAATCTGTTGATGCATGAGACCTTACTCTGACAGCCTTACATTGCACATTCATATGTAATTGTTTTATTTCTTTCTTAAATGCAAAGAAATTCCAAGACAGGCCTGTCTCAGAACACTCAGTTTTCATGTAACTCCATCTTCTTTTCTGAGTGGTGGGAGAATTTTCAATAGTTCTGTAAAAAGAATATCCCTACAGAAAACAAACAAGAAAGTCAAGCTTTCATGTCACCATAGAGCTCATACCAAGAGTTCCTCTAGACCAGCGGTTCCCAACTTTTTCCAGATGGGGACCCATTTTGACAATTCAGGAAGACTTGGGGACCCAGGGCAATTCAAAAAATGCGTGAATGGCTCCTTAAGAGCCACCTGGGGAGACACCTGGTGACCCTTTTGAAATGTAATGGTGACTCATATTTGGGTCCCAACCCATAGGTTGGGAAACCCTGCTCTAGACTTTTGTCTGCCCAGGAAAACCTGAACTGTGAAATGGATCATTCACTTCTGGCTCACTACTTCTTGCAGACTTGCTTGTTACTCAGGGAGATTTCGCTCTGTATTTTCACTGTGAGTGTACACAATAATAATCTATCTGTTTGTGAAAACTACAGGTGCAAAGATAACTGCATATATCTGGAAAAATCCCAGTAATTTTCTCAAATTTGCATTTAACATACAGACCATAGGATACCACAGTCAGTCAATGCAAAGTGTTTCCTCTTCAGTGTTTTGTGCTAGCTAGTGTGTAATTTGACTAAGAAACAAATCTTTAGCCCCAGACATTACACCCACCATGGTCTTTAAAACTATTAGAAGCCAATACCTTCAACATTAAATTAAAACCCCTACCACGTGATCTAAACTAAAGTAGCTACTCCACTAGCTGTGAATAAATAAGAGGTTCATCCTCTAGTCTAACTGAAAAAAAGCAACACCAGGACCAGTGCCAGGCAGTTGTGAAAACCAAAAGAAAGCAAGGGAATCTCAAAGGATACCAAGGAAGTTGTAGAAATTCAGCCTGCAGGGAGGTAAGACAAGAATTCACTCAGTACAGGTTAACCATTTGTTTTACAAAGAAACCAGCCTTCGGAGATAGAGCAGGTAGGTCTAACAGAGAAGTTTCAAAATAGGTGGTGAAATCCTGTTTTTGTTGAATTTTAGTGACAAAACTCTCATTGATTTCAGTGAAGTCAGGATTTGATTCAGCCTCACATCATCCTGATAATTAGAGCTGAGTGAACAATTGATTCATCCTTTCGGTGGCCTAACAAAAAAAAATATTTTGGGTTGAACAAAAGTTTTCATTTTTAAAATTTCATTTGGGGACATTTTCAGATGTTTTTACCATTTTTTATTTGTTTTGCTTCTTTCTTTATTATTTAAAAGTTCAATTTCTAAATGAAATGCCGTTTTGAACCAAAAAGTTGAAATGCTAAAGTAAAACACTTTAAGTTCCTCTTTTTAAAAAGATTGGATCAAAAAACATATTTTCCAGGAAATGTTTAGGCAGCTGAAATATATTTTGCCCATCTTTACTTATAACACATTGTCTGAGACCTTAAATTGTAAATAATATTAAACCACAGACAAGCTCCTAAGAATGTATCCCATTCTTATTACTATTATGTCTCTTTCCTTGGTGTGACACACTTTTGTTAGTCAAGTGGGCAATTCTGAATTAACAAAACTTTAGATAACACTTCTACTATATCAAATACATCCTGGGGGACATGGGCCTGATATCCAAATTCTCTCATCAACTATATCTGTATATTCCTAAAGAAGTCACTGGGTCGAATTCATTCCTGGTTTAACTCTTTTCAGATGAAATGAAGTCAAGAAGGTTATATGGGTGTAAATTTCACACACATTTGAACCAACATCCAATTTTAGACTTGACTAATACCATGTAATCCGCCTTCTGGGACTTCCCAGTGTTCTAGGGAGGTACAGCACCTTATTCCTCCCACCTCATATACATAACCCCCATGTAACCCAATGGGTCTAAGGATCTTAGCACTCAATGGCATCACCTAGTGGCTGGGTACATAAAGTATAGTTCTTGTGCATCCGTGCTAGGACTTCAGGGAGAGGCACACTGACCCTGCAAGAAGGGCAAGAAGGACCATGCGAGAAGAGCAGCCAAGGGCAGACTTATGCCTGGTTGCTAGGAAACCAAGAGGGAGAAAGCAAAGACACTATTTTGAGCATTTGGGGTCTTGTTGCCCCAGGGGTGGATAGCAGGGTGCCTGGACAGCCACTAGTATGAAGACTCAGTGGAGGATCAGTGCCTCTGAGAAAAAGCCCAAGAAAGTAGAACTAGCCTGATGAATAGGATGGTCCTCAGTGAGATACCTGCTGCAGGCACACTATGGGAGGGGGGAAGCCATTTTGGACAAGTCTGGAGATAGCCACTGAAAGGTGATGATGTGAATGAACTTGTGAGTTCCAGGCTTGTAGGCAAGGTTTCCCTGAAAGCATGTTTATATCTGATAGTTTTTGCATACCTGGAAACAATGTTCCTAAGTTTGCTCTTTTCCCACTTCAAGAGAACATCTAGTTGATAAGATTGCATTGGGAAAATTCTCCACCCAGTCAAGCTGAGTTATTCCTTCAGACCTGTAGAAAAACTAGTTAACATGTGGCAAGTACTGCTCTGGCTTCTAGTTCAAGGTTGCCCATCTGCTGAGTTCTCAAGTAAGAGACTAAATGGCTTGTCTACACTACTGCCTAACTTTCTAATGGTATGACTAGACTACAGGATAAGATCAAATTAAGATACGCAACTTCAGCTATGTTAATTGCATAGCTGAATTCAAAGTGCCTTAACTTGGCTTTTGGCACTGTCCACATTGCAGGAAGTCAAAAGAAGAACACTCTCCCTTCGACTTCCCTTACTCTTCATGGAAGCAGGACTTCCGGCATCAACTGGAGTTCCCCTCTCCATTCTAATTACCATGTCTTCAGTAGACCCACTAATTTTAGCCCTGGAAGATTGATGGCGGCTGCTTCAATTTTCTCTGTAGTGTAGACCAGTGGTTCCCAACCTGTGGTCCGTGGACCCCTGGTGGTCTGCGATGGTACTGTAAGGTGTCCATGGAAAGTTTAGGAAAGTTTAGGAAAGGAAAGGATCAGGCCCACCACAGGACTGGGACTTTCCACTGGCCACACACATACCGCCTCCTGCCCTTGGGATGGAATCTTGATACCCCATATGGCACAATCTGTCCCTGCCTTGGGGTGAAAATGGATGCGCCTGGAATGGAAAACAGAACTCTTGAGGTTAGGGGAAGCACCCACAACTGCTGGCAAAGAGGTGACTGGGGACTCAAGCATGTAGTCAAGGGGAAAATGGAGGATACAGCACTCCAGACATAAAGAAGGGGGTGAGGGACATTTCAGGGAGTTCCTAAATTAAAGGGGGTTTAGAAAATTGCACTGTGATGGACCCTACCCCCATGCTTTATGAAATATACATAACTCAATTATGCTTGGGACAAATTGCTTCATGTAACCTATCAATCTTTATGTCATAATCCGCTGGATCTGTTTATCTTATTTGGGTGTATGTATCATTCTTGCGTGTAAAATTAGACATGTCAAGTGTGGAATACTTTATGATTTTTAAATGTGTGAATGAAAGTCATCACAAGTGTTACTTTCAATGTCTTGATGACCACCTGTTAAACAATCTCTTTTGTCCTTTAAGTCTCAGCGGTGGTTGGTCTGTGAAGTCACATGTCCATCACAACTGGCCAGGTGACTTCCCATACAAAAAGGGGATCTTTAAAAACAATAGAAAAATAGAAGTGTTTTGTCTTTGGCTGGCACACACAAGAGAGTGAACCAGAGATCCAGGGGAAGTGGAGATTTCCCTGGTTTGGAGGTGCAGCTGGAACAGAAACAGTTTTAGGGTGAGTTTGTAACAAGTTTGTAGTGAGGATTTAGTTTAGAATTAGCTAAGTGTTTTCTGTTATTTTTAATTTGTAATCTACTTTGCTTTGTCTGTGTTTGCTTATAACTATTTAAATCCTGCTGTTTGTATTTAATAAAATCACTTTTACTTACTATCAAGCCCAGTGTAAATAATTGTTACCTGGGGGAGCAATCAGTGTGTACATCCTCCTTTCATTGTTAAAGGGGGCTTACCCACTTGCGGAGTAGTATCCCAGGAAGCTGGGCCCAAAACTACACTCTCCTTGGACCTGAAGAGAGATTCAATGTCTGTACTGCCTGTTGGAGGAACAATGATCTCAGCTTGGTGCCTTGGTTGGGGGAGACCAGCAGAACTAACCTAGCAGAAATGAGCAGTGAGAAGCCCCAGAGAGTGGGAAGTCGAGTGGCAGTGGCCATGTCAGCACTTTGGGAAGACCTCCCGCCCCCCACACACACCCAGGGATTTTCTGTGACCTCACCCCATTACAGGCACATAGGGAAGTCATGGAGCAGCAAACTTTAAAATGTCTTAAGACTGGTAAAGTGTGAGATCCTTGAATGAAAGGAAATAAGAAGTGTTAAGCTATACTTCTTAATTGTACCCTACTGCCCACACAATGTTTTAACTGGAAGAAACAGACTGCATTGTCACAAAGATCTTCTTGTTTGCCTCCTACTGATTAACAAACACAGAAGATATTATTCTCAGACCTCACAGTATACAACACAAACTTCAATTACAATTTCAGCACAATTAGCAACTATTCAGGGTTGGTGCACTTGCACCAATTAATTGTGCGGTATGTTGTCTTGGTGGCGGAGGCATGAAGTCATAATTAAGGCTTTCCTTATTACAGCACAAGACCTCACCCCAAGAGCAAGTACCATCCACACACACCCTTTTGAAAATACGTTTAATGTCATAGTTAAATTAAATCAAAGCTAGGATTTTGCAGAGAATTTTGCATGTCAGATTTACATGCTTAGCTTTGCTATCTACCTTTAACACACTTTCTCCTCAGAACTGGGATAAGAGTCCATCTGCCTACTGACCCACTAGACCACACTCTTTCTCACAGCAAGCAGCAGAACCCAGGAGTCCTGATTTTTTTCACTGTCTATAGTTGCATAATCCACTCACAAAAAGTGGGCCATATACCTTTCTACTTTCTGGCATCCAGGAAGGCAAACAGTAGCTCAAATGGTAATATTCAAGATTAGGGCATAGAAAATTTATACTCTAGAATTCCAGTTTTCTTTCTAAATGAATCACTGTATGTTATTCTCACAATGAGAAAATATCTTTTTAAGGCAATGTTTTGTAGTGAAAACCATGATAATCTAGCAATTATTGCCTGCCATACAAAAATAACACTGGTCTACAATTTTTTAGAAGTCGTCTGCTTCAGAGATAAAATGTGCTATTTATTATGTATTTTGATGTGCTGAATTCAAATATGACAATTAAAACAACTGATTGCCTACTGTTTCCAAGATATTTAAGTTTTTACATTTTACGTCTATGTATATTGTGTAGATAGTAGAGTTTTAATCATAAATTGTAAACCTAGGTCTTTTCATGTGTTTATGGTTGCTTTACATGATAATATTTCACCTGTCCTGTTTATGTAACACTTTAAAAATCAGCAAAAGGGTTATATCAATAAAATTTATTATGAAACAAAAGGCAAACAACTATTATGTACATAGTTTAGTCCTATTCAGTGTCTACTCGGCGCTTCTTGGCTTGTCTCTTGTATTCATTAAATGGAGCATCTCTTGTCACTGTCCAGCAATAGTCTGCAAGCATTGATGGGCTCCATTTGCCCTGATAGCATTTCTCCATTGTTGCAATGTCCTGGTGAAATTGCTCGCCGTGCTCGTCGCTCACTGCTCCACAGTTCGGTGGAAAAACATCTAGATGAGAGTGCAAAAAATGTATCTTTAGTGACATGTTGCAACCAAGGCTTTTGTATGCCTTGAGGAGGTTTTCCACCAACAACCTGTAGTTGTCTGCCTTCTTGTTTCCGAGAAAATATATTGCCACTAACTGGAAGGCTTTCCATGTCTTTTTCCTTGCCACGCAGTGCATGGTCAAATGCATCATCTCGAAGAAGTTCACGAATCTGAGGACCAACAAAGACACCTTCCTTTATCTTAGCTTCACTTAACCTTGGAAATTTTCCACGGAGGTACTTGAAAGCTGCTTGTGTTTTGTCCATGGCCTTGACAAAGTTCTTCATCAGACCCAGCTTGATGTGTAAGGGTGGTAACAAAATCTTCCTTGATTCAACAAGTGGTGGAAGCTGACAGTCATTTTTCCTCCCAGGCTCCAATGACTGTCGGAGTGGCCAATCTATCTTGATGTAGTGGGAATCTCTTGCACGACTATCCCATTTGCAGAGAAAACAGAAGTACTTTGTGTATCCAGTCTGCAGACCAAGCAAGAGAGCAACAACCTTCAAATCGCCACAAAGCTGCCACTGATGTTGGTCATAGTTTATGCACCTCAAAAGTTGTTTCATGTTGTCATAGGTTTCCTTCATATGGACTGCATGACCAACTGGAATTGATGGCAAAACATTGCCATTATGCAGCAAAACAGCTTTAAGACTCGTCTTCGATGAATCAATGAACAGTCTCCACTCATCTGGATCGTGAACGATGTTGAGGGCTGCCATCACACCATCGATGTTGTTGCAGGCTACAAGATCACCTTCCATGAAGAAGAATGAGACAAGATCCTTTTGACGGTCACGGAACATGGAAACCCTAACATCACCTGCCAAGAGATTCCACTGCTGTAGTCTGGAGCCCAACAGCTCTGCCTTACTCTTGGGTAGTTCCAAATCCCTGACAAGGTCATTCAGTTCACCTTGTGTTATGAGGTATGATTCAGAGGAGGAGGATGGGAGAAAATGTGGGTCCTGTGACATTGATGGTTCAGGACCAGAAGTTTCATCCTCTTCCTCTTCCTCTTCCTCGTCTGACTCAAGTGAGAATGATTCTGGTGCATCAGGAACCGGCAGTCCTTCTCCGTGGGGTACTGGGCGTATAGCTGATGGAATGTTTGGATAATGCACAGTCCACTTTTTCTTCTTTGACACACCTTTCCCAACTGGAGGCACCATGCAGAAGTAACAATTGCTGGTATGATCTGTTGGCTCTCTCCAAATCATTGGCACTGCAAAAGGCATAGATTTCCTTTTCCTGTTCAACCACTGGTGAAGATTTGTTGCACAAGTGTTGCAGCATATGTGTGGCCCACCTCTTGTCCTGATCTCCAATTTTGCAGCCAAAATAAAGGTGATAGGCTTTCTTAACCATCGTGGTTATACTGCACTTTTGTGATGCAAAAGTCACTTCACCACAAACATAGCAGAAGTTATCTGCACTGTTCACACAAGTACGAGGCATCTCTGCTCACTTTGGCTAAACAGAAATGTGTCCCTTTGCAAAATCAAACACTGACAAATAAGAGAGCACGACACTGTATGACTTCTAGAGCTGATATAGGGCAATTTGTTCAGCAGAATGATGTAAGCTTCGTTATGATTGCATCATCCATGACTTCTAGGAATAACATGATGCAATTCATATCATGTATGACGCAATACCAGCTTCAGATTGCATCATTCATTGTTTTGCCTAAAAAGTAAGTACTGTCCAAACCCAGTCTTAGATTTATTCATAGATCCAGTCAAAGATGTATTTTAGTCATTTCTGGTTTAAATTGAGATCCCTTCCCTTTATAACTCACTTCTCCTCCGCCGTTCCCAAGTCAAGGGTCGTATATACTGACCCAATAGCATATCTTGAAAACTAGAGCCAATCAACAATTTTAAGCATCATTTTCATTCTCAGTGACCCAGAATTAGTAAAGTTTGACTACATTTATTTCAGAAGCATTTTGGCTGTAGAGCAGTGTAATAGGTGTTCCATGTTGTGATCTTGTAGCACACATTTTGATCTCTTGTGCCATATGTTGGCAGGTTTGAAGGATCAGAGGTCTGACAGCAAACTTTTCAAAAATGGCAGCTATCGTCCCTTAGGGAGGTCTGTAGTTTTAGTGCTTCTGGAAAACAATGGCTAACAGTATTCATCTTTATTATTGTGCCACTGAGCTCCCCATTTCCCCCCTTTTCTTTCATCTTTTGTATAGAAAATCAAACAAAGATGTAAAGTTGTATGCCTGTTCTAGTAAGCCTTCACAATCATCATGTAAAGATGTATAGCATCCAAGTTATTTTAACTTTTTGGTGTCTTTTCAGTAGTATCATATGGCATGCTTTCTCTTTTGTGCTTTCCACAGCAGTGTTGTGTATCTGAAAATCTTCAGTACATGGATTGTGATAGCACCATTCTATTTGGCTTTTTGTCAGTCTCAGTAGAGAGGCCAAAGGCTGAATTTTCCTATCTCTAGCCCTTGGTTCTTCCGGGTCAACAATAAGACACATTGCTAATATACTGGTGGAGTGGGGAACCACTGTACTGTGACTCTACTTTTCTGTGATTAAACAGAACACCTTGGTCTTCAGGACTATCTGTGTAATTCCTTTATTACTACTGAATTCTGTACAAATTAGAACTCCCAGTTCTTATGGGTCATTGTGATACCTTTATCATGCTGTGTAGTTCTTTATTAACTCCCTTTATTTCACTGCTATTACTTACAAAAAAAGTACTACTCCATATAAGTAAGGATGGCAGAATTTGCCCTAAAGTTTATAATCTAGTATATTTTGATTTTAAGTGAACTTGAAGCATTTTCTTATAATAAAAAATCCCTCTGAAAGGATCCCTTTCAGAATTAAGTGAATGGGAACTCTGTTTCCGACAGTTTCATGAGCCTGAGGCTTATAGCAGGTGCTAGAAACATATATTCACAGCCAAGCAAAGGCAAAGGTCCAAGAAAACACTTCTCTGGCTTTAAAAACTCATTCATCTAGTTATTGTTTCTGGTTAATTATTTACAGCAGTATTCCACAGGAATAGTTATAAAAGTCAAAGTTACTCTGATGAATGTTAACTTCTTAATTAATATACTTTTCAGCTACCAGGTAGCTGCAGAGGAGTGAAGTAAATCTTTTCCATGCTTTGACTAATGATGATCAAAAGGATGGAATGCAAACCACATGAGCAAAGTCTGAAGGGACCAGGTATATTTAATAAGAAAAAGAGAAGGGGGGGGCACATGATAGCGGTCTTCTGGAATGGCTGCCATAAAAAGATGGAGAAATATTGTTTTCTCTTGCCACAGGGGCAAGAGAAGAGGCAGTGGGTTCAAATTACAGAATTACAGTTTTAGATTAAAACTCAGGAAATACTTACTAATTATCAAAACAAGAACAAAGTGCCTAGGGAGGTCTCGGAAACTCCGTCAGTGGAAGTTTTTCAAAGGAAGGATTGATCGCCATTTGGATGGTTTAACCCCAACAAATCCTGCATCTTGTCAGGGGTTAGACTAGATAACCTGGCAATCCCTTCTAACTCTGTGGTTCTATGATTTCTAGAGTATCTTTTCATTATCTCAGATTCATACTAAAATTATCACTCAGCCTAAGTTATTTAGCAAAAGTAATGAGAGAACATGATAATTATTCATAGTTCAGAACTCTTTCATTTTAGTCCAGCAAAAATGGAGGCCATCTTTACACTGACAGGCTTTCAACTCCTATAGTATTTTTTTTATTATCATTATTAGGGTTCACATTCTTTTAATGTGTTTGCTACAGAATCAACTGTTTGCAAGCAGGCTAGTAGATGGACCATTTTAATTTTTCTACTATATAGGAAAGGAGATTGATTTTACTGATAGATACTTAGGGTCTGGTTCTTACATATACCAAGGCCCATTTACAAAAACATAGCAGTGTATTTCCATTTAAAGGCCCCTTTACAGTTCCTCAACAGTATAAAAGGACCTTCATAAAAATGAGACTTTAGGCCTCAGTATTCCTGGATGATAAGATTTGTCATATCTAGTTCATTCCTAAAGGCTGGTCTATTGTATTCCAACATCACAGGTTATACCAATGTTCAAGAGGACTTGAAAGATCACTATTACGATAAACAAATAAAAAAGTGACACTTCATAAAATTCATATAATTAACTTCTGTGTGTTCTTTTTAATGTTTACAGACAATGTGTTTAGCAACTCTAATCCTCAGAGCTTCTAAATTGATTTACACATATGGTTCCCCTTTCATTAAGAAACAGCCAGCACAGGAATGGAAACATTCAAGTAACACTGGCTACGTCTAGACTACAGGCTTTTGTCGACAAAGCTTCTATCGACAAAGAGCGTCTAGACTACATCCAGTTCTGTCGACAAAGCAAGCTGCTTTGTCAACATGACAGTGTAGATGCAAAGGACAGTGTAGATGCAATAACACCTTCTTAAAAGGCATTATTCCTCGTAGAATGAGGTTTACAGCCGTCGACAAAACTGCTGAGTTCTGTCGATGTTATGTCAACAGAACTCAGCGGCAGTGTAGACACAGGTATAGTTTTGTCAACAAAAGTCCACTTTTGTCGACAAAACCATGTAGTCTAGACACACCCACTATGTTAACAATACTACATAACAATGCTTTGCAGAGGGTAGTAAAGAATAAATTTGAACCTACTGGAAGCATTTCAGGTAAGCAAAATGATGTAGTTTGGATTTTGGCAACAGCATTGAGATTATCACCTCTAATCCTGAAACAGGCATATGGAATTTTCAAATGCCAAAAGTTATTAAGGAGGACATTGAAGGCAACTCTGATCCCCCTTTGTGGCCAGGCCTGACATAGTAGCTCTCTCTCCATGGGCATCTCCTGCCAATGACTGTTTCATTTCTGCAGTGGCCCATATTCCCTGTAACATGACCATCTAGCCAGGTCATGTTAAAGTCTCTCCCCTTTCAGGTTAGTCCATGAACAAAATACAAGAGGAATTAATGCAAATAAACTAACTTAGTAAGAGATAGAGGAAAATTATTCCTTCCCAAGTGCATCAGGAGGACTTAGCCCTCTCTTCCCTCAGGTAAGGGCATTTAGGCAGTGATAGTCTAGGAAGCTCCTGCCTTCAGTAAACCCTTTCTTCAGGGCCTGAAGAAAAGTGTGGTGCACCTAGAGCAGTGCTTGAATCCACTGTTGTCCAGTGTGGTGTTATATACTCTTTCACAAGATGTTTTCCTTCCAAGACCCGATCTGGTATTATAATAAGAGACATTCCTGATTCTAGTTATTCAGGATAGACTACAATAGCTGTTAAAAAAGAGTATACTAGCCAAATGCATCTGTGATGGAATTTGGAGTTTTAGCCATATCCCCATGAATAGCTTCTAAAAAACAGGAGCTTCAGGGGGTAGCCGAGTTAGTCTGTTAGGGTATGTCTACACTAGCCCCCTAGTTCGAACTAGGGAGGCTAATGTAGGCATTCGAAGTTGCAAATGAAGCCTGGGATTTAAATATCCCGGGTTTTATTTGCATCTTCCCATCCGGGCGCCATTTTTAAATCCCTCTAGTCTGAACTAACTGCCCGTGGCTACACGCGGCAGTCAAACGTTAACTCAAACTAAATCCTTAGTTCGAGTTAACTGTTACACCTCATTCCATGGGCTTCATTTGCAACTTTAAATCCCAGGCATCATTTGCAACTTCGAATGCCTACATTAGCCTCCCTAGTTCGAACTAGGGGGCTAGTGTAGACATACCCATACAGAAAAAAACAACAAATGGTCTGGTAGCACTTTATAGACTAATGAAACATGTAGATGGTATCATGAGCTTTCGTGGGCACAGCCAAGTGGCAGCTTCAATTTTCAACAGCAGCAGCTTCAATTTTCTCTGTAATGTAGACGTACCCTGAGAGTGGGGAGGATGCCACTAGCCTGAACCACAACATGGACATTTTACAGCCCTACTGCCCAAGACCCACAAGTCTGAGCTAGCTGACCTAGGCTAGCCACAGGTGCTTAATTTCTATGAGAATTACCTATGCTTTTGAATGGAGTTTCTCTGTCCTATGTTGATTGACAGTTTTCTTCAAATCTTGTTCTCCCTTCCAGTCTCTTCCCCTCAGCTTCACTCCACAGCTTCCCCTTTTAGCTCCTTCTTCCCTTTCCTGTACACCTTCGTGATATATGCTGATAGTAATAAAACATCCTGGGATTTTTTAAACAATAAAGATGATAATTTCCTAACTCAAAAAGTTTTTCAGGTAACACAAGGGAATTTCTTTTTAGACCCTGTCTTAACGGACAAAGAGAAATGATCATAGAACCAAAAAATGGTACCTGTAGTTTAGATACATGACTTGATTGCATGTATAAATCGCAAGCAGAATAAAGTCCAGACCAATAAATATATATTTGGTGTTTTAATTTTCACAAAGCTGAAAACAATTATGAGCATAATCATCTGGAAGGAAAAATTAATACAAAAATGTGAACAATATTTGGGAATCATTTAAAAACACTTTACTAGATGTTCAAAAAGTAATTCCGCAATATTTGAATGTAGGGGTAATTAAATATCCTTTTTGCATTAGGAACTGTGCCGTGACTGTCCTGATTGAGAAGGTCCCCCCAAAATCAACCTCATTTGCTAAGCAGGGAGTAGAGGGATGACAAAACCCAGTGAAGATAAGAGTGGGTAGGAGCATGTGTTTCTACCAGAGTGTGTGTGGACTGTGCTTAAGAATTCTAAATTCTATTTGACCTACTCCTGTCCAGTGTTTAATAACAGAGCTGATTACACTCAATTAAGAGTCTCTGTTTCCAGTTGGTGATTCCTAGAACTGTCCTCACTGCTGAGCAAGTCTAGGGGCTTTGCCTGAGACCTCATAAGGGAACAGTGAAAGGCAACACAGACTGCACTAGCTGTGAGATTCCTTACTAACTGCTGAGAGCTAGGTTAAGGGGCAAAACTTCAGAAAGTGATATCCTGGCAGTGGCCAGGGGCAGCAGCAGAGAGATGGTGGGTGGCAGCAGAAAGACAACAGCAGCAGCATGTGTAAACCATTTGCAGAGAAGGCAGCAGAAGAAGCATTGTTCAGTGACTTACCAAGGATGAGAAGTGATCCCCACCACCACAAATGCAGCTCTGAACTTTGGGTCTTCACTCACCAGCGATTGCAAATTTGAACTGGGGTGCTATGTAGAGGAAGGTGGTGATGTATTAAGGGACAGTTCTTTGAGGCACTTTCACACTACAAGGTAAGAAGCTGAGGCAAAGAACACTGCTCCATGCACTGTGGCATGGGTGTTTCCCAGTGATCACATGCTTTAGATTTATGGTTGGGGGGGTTTCCCAAACTAATGTTGGAACCCCTTTTCCCTTTTAATACCGTGTTGTATTCAGATTCAGTGCTTGCGAAAGGCAAAGGAATGGTTTCTAAAATATAGATCAAAATCAGATAATAGAAATGGTTTTGTTTTACACTGTTATGTCCTGCATTGTTATATTTCTCTGGAAAACAAAAGTTCTGTAACCCAGTTATTCAGGAATGAGCAGAGAGGAGCAATAGTGTAATGCTGCTGATGATACTAAAGTTAAAATGCTGCTTTATGGTTATATGTAATTAGGCTAATATGCCTTACCACCATGTTGTTGGCATTTTATTTTGGTTCCCCCCCACCCCCGCCAGTTCTTAAGTTCTGCAAAGATGATTTAACTAGAAGAAACTACACACCATAAAATACTTTCCAGAAGGGTTTGACTACACTAAGACAAAAAAAATTCTTAAGAAATGCTGCTATTGGGCTCATGTATTCTCCAATGTGTGCTGGTTTTTAGACTTTATGAAAACAATATATGAAGAAAGCAACTTCCTTTCAAATAGCACATGTATCCATTGGCAAAATAAATTATCTCAACCAGAAGTTGTTCCTGCAAGTTTGAAGTTATTCCCATTTTATCTGGCAAGTCTTTTGCTCTTCCATGACAGGGGTATTTCTCAAGGTCCAGATACAGTATTGAAATTACATGTTTAGGCACACAAATGTAAACATCTAACTTAGAGCTGAGGCTGTTGAATGACCTTTTTCACAAAGTTTGCGAGAAGATGCAGTGTTGGAACTTAACTTCATTTTCAAGTTTGATTCCTATCAGAGATGAATGAACAAAGATATTGGCTGGCTCCCACATCCTAATGACTTAACCAACCAACTAACCAACAGGTACTTACAGAGGTGCAAATTGTTCTGATCAGTCTCTTGTAACTTGAACAATCTAATTCACTACTTTTTTTCTCTTTTTTTGTTTTCCCTCCTCTTCCTCTCCCATCCCCACCTTCCCTTATTTATTCTTTAAACTGGACTTTCAATACTCCAGTCATCTGAAGAAGTGGGTTGTACCCACAAAAGCTCACGATACCATCTACATGTTTTGTTAGCCTTTAAGGCACTGCTAAACTATTAGTTGTTTTTTAAGTTTCTCCAGTTACAGACTAACTCGGCTACCCCTCTGAAGCTTTTGTACAATATTTGTTTTGCCTCATAGTTACACAAGTCTGGGACATTTATTTTTTTTCCAGAACAGTCTAAATAAAATCTTAAGTTAAACAAAGAGACTCCCTTATGCTCTAACAAGATACATTTTCCCCAGCAGATCAACTCTAAACATGTGCATAAGTAACAAATTGAAACTAATCAATTAATTCTGGGTGCAACCTTGCCTCCCTCATGTTGTCTTTAATGAAAATTTGCAGAGGACATGACTGAAAGAGCACAGGGATGCAGTGAACTAAATTCTTGCCATTAGGTTTCAATTTTTGTGCAATGTATCTCGCAAAACAGCGATCTAGTGCTCAAAATTCCCGCAGTAAGCAATCCTTGTGACTATAATCCCTAATGGTTCACTGGAGCCATTTTTTCTTAATTTTCCTGTAACTCCGTCCACAGTCAGTGACCCATCTTCACAAACACGTACCAAGAAAAAGCTATCCATTTATGCTGAGCAGCTGGATTCTACTATTGGAACTACATTCATGTCTGATGTTTGGGGTTCCATTTTATTCCCTTGTGAAATGAATATTATTTTCTTAGTTCTAAACTCACATATCAAGATTTAGGGCTCATAGCCACCATTTGTTATTCTATAAATATTCAACACTAAAAAAGCCATAAACTTTATGCTATCCCTCCATGCTTCTAAATTCCCTCACTTCCCTTGGGAGACAAAGACATAATATTTATTTATAAAGATATGAAATGTGTGCATGAAAGTAATAAGAATATTTTTCCTTATAGAGGATATACATTGCTATATAAACTTGGCAACAAATATAAATATAGCCACCATTATGGAATTTGGAAAAAACTGCAAAAGGTACTTTGTCTCATGGAGACAAAGAGAACAAGACTATTAAGAACTTTCTTGACAAAGAATTTTTTGAGTCACTGTATTGAAAAAATGACTAGAAAGATTTTCAAAAATTGCAGCTACTCATGTTTGTGCTCAGATATCTGGGAAATGTCTTTTGGGTGCACTTAACATTTTATCAAACATTATGTCAGAGCAAGATGGGATGAGTGATATCAAGAGCTTCAGTTTCCACTAAATTGAGTGTGTGGGCTTTATAATTAGAAACAAATCTATTTACTCATTACATTTATAAATATACTACTTACCTCTCTTCTCATAAAGTTCAGTGCAGATTTCTTTTGCTTCTCTGATGAGTTCTATTTTTCACTTTGGTGAATGTAGAAAAGGGAGTTGCCAATGGTTTGAAATGTTGGGCCTTCATCCTGAAAATTTGTGTGTGAGCAACTTTATGAACATTAGTTGTCCTAAAAATAAGGACGTGTGAGTACCAGACTGTAAAGACATACTTATGCTAGGTCTGCTCCTGCTAGTGTATTAAATATAGCAGTGGGGTCACAGCAGCATGGAGGGCAGATCAAGTTAGTTGCCTAAGTACAAACCTGCCAGGCCCCTGCAAGAAACAGCCACACATTTTTAGGCCCTAACTCAAGCAGATCTCACATGTGTATGTCTACCTAAGCTGAGAATTACACCTCCCAGAAGCTGTGCATATATATTGTATGTGCATTGTTGGTGTTTTTATTTAAATCTGTAGCAGGAAACCCGGATGTGGGGAAGATTCTATGCAGATGCTCTGCAGTAAGTCTGAGAGTGAGAGAAAACCTTTAGAGAGAATTGTTTACCTTGTAATACTGCCAGTGCCAAGCATTCAGAAATGACAAGTCAGGTCTGAAAAAGCATGAATTGGCTTTAAAAAAATCACATGCAGAAAATTTAAAAATGGGTTCTTTGCATTTGTCTTCTGGTTTCAGAGAGTTTAAGGTGCACTTGGGGTGACATCACATTTTCAAGATGTTCTTCTGTAGGATCACAGCATCTTTCCCCTGACACACCCCCACTTTTTTTTCTGAATAAACAGTCTTTAACAAGAACTAATATTCAGCTACAAACCACAAATCCAGCTGAGGCACTGGCCACTTCATTTACCCAGTTCTAGTCCACTTCTGACTTGAAGAATGTTCTGTCCAGTTAATTCACTTGCATTATCAGATTTGATGGTGCAGACTCCTGCTCCATAGATTTTTTCAACAGAATTATCTCCCATCCAAAAGACTGTGGTATGAGAACCATTATTCCTAGGGACACATGGCAATACATCCTGATTTGAAACCAGGTGAAAATTCTGCCTAGTTCTGCACTGAATACTTTAGTTCCAATGATATAAAATCCCAGAGAGCAATTCCACTGTAATATGTACTGCTGTTCACCTCTTTTGTTTCCTCATCCCGTTTTATCAAGCTTTAGTAAAACTGCATTTCAGTAGTTCAGGAATAAAGCCCTAGTATTAGCCACACAGCCTTCACACAGGCCACTTTGATGAACATTTACCTCTTAGGCTTGCACCATTGTTTTGATTGATTGACACTATAAGCAGGTGAGATGGGCATATTCCAATGTCTGATTATGAGGGTTATCCTGCAGTATAACCAAGCTAATGAAGGTGTGTGTGTGGTGGGGGGGAGGGGTTGTTATAGAAATGTTTTAGTAATCTGTATTACTCTGTCAGCCAATTCCCTTGTGCATGATGGAGGCAGAGAATAAAATGTTTGAGATCATATTATATTCAAAAAAGCTTGGACTTGAGAGCTGAAAAAATGGAGTCTATTGCCAGCTATTACTGATTCTGGAATGCCAAAAAGGAGAAAAGATGCCTTTTAATTTTTCTGTGGTCTAATGACTTGTACATCTAGTCAGAAACGGCAGTCTACGCAGCAGGGCTAAAACTGAAATAAGCGACGCAACTTCAGCAATGTCAATTGGGTAGCCTAAGTTGAAATAGCTTAACTTAGCTTTAGGCACTGTCTACACAGCAGGAAGTCCACGGTAGAACTCTCTTCCTTTGACTTCCCTTACTCCTCATAAAATGAGGGTTACAGGACTAGGAGTAAGAAATCCTCCAGCCCTCTATTATTTCAACATTATGTTGAAATAACGACTTGTAGTGTAGACACGGACTATGTTATTTTGGAATAACATCAATTATTCCAAAATAACACTGCTGTGTAGACGTCCCCAAAGAAGCTACATTTCCATGTGAGCTATATCTATTCATACTGATTTTTACAAGCCACATGGCACCACATCATTGATATAATTCTGGTGAGTTCCAGACCCTGAGCTGGAAAGTTGGAATCATTTTCTTTCTATGTGAAGTTCTTTTTTTACAGCAATGGTTTAATTACTGTATTTGTGAAAGAAATGAGAATGAGAGCTCTGAAAAACACAATATTTATCCAAAGAATAAGAGCTGCAGAGGAATAATGATTATTTCCCCTTAGCATCTCAGCTATTTCTGGAAGGATCATTCTATAGAGACAGAGATTCCACATTCTGATAGTAGTATCTGTACTATCAATGCTTCTCTACTAAGAAATGGATTAAAACTACCTTATCTCATATAGTACTCTGAACAGTTCTAATAACACAAGAAATGCTGCTTTGGATGGAATCAGAAATAGTGACCCAAAAGGGAAAGACTCTATCCCATTACCAATCCCCTGAGCTATCCAGTGCCAGGATAATAGTACCAAGAACAAAACTGATGGCCTTCAACTTTATGAAAACCAAGTTCTGCTTTGCAATGGGGCACAAAAGTCTCCATGCAAGGCAGGAAGACGTTAATGGGCTATTGACACTCTGATTTTAACCAAATTAAGACTCCTGGAGCAAGAAGCAGGCCTCCATGGAGGTATAAAAAAAAGTCTTGATTAGTTGGAGGGGGCAGACAAAGAGAGAGAGCAGATGTGTGGCTCTTACTGTGGGAAAGAAGGATAGCAAGGCCCACAGGGGAAGTGGGGACTATGAAATCTCCTGGAAAAAAGGGAAGAGATTATGTTGCTTTATATTTATTCTAGACGTTGAGGGTACATCTACACTGCACAGTTATTTCAGAATAAGCTTATTTCGAAACAGCACATCTACACTCAAAATTAGTCCGAGGCAGGCTTCCCTAATGTAAATGTGCTATCTCAATTTAGAGCCCCAGGAGGAATAACTTAGAATGGCCCTGGTGAGGGGCTATTTTGAAATAGCAGAAGTAGAGTATCCACACACACCTTATTTCAAAATAGCTATTTGCGGAATAGGCATTATTCTTCATAGAATGAGGTTTACAGAAGCCAGAATAAGCCATCCGTTATTTTGAAATAATTTTGAAATAGCAGAATTGGTGTATAGACGCTCGCATAGTTATTTCAGAATAACGGCCATTATTCCGAAATAACTTTTGCTGTGTAGACACACCCTGAATGTCCAGAAGGAGCAGAATTGTAAGAGACCTGGCTGGAGGGCTGAGTTTCTGCAGCCAAGAAGGTGTAAGGCAGAATAGCAGAAAACCATCTGGGAAACAGGATGAGTGGCTGCTGTGCTGCACACTGTCACAAGGGAGTGCTCTGGTACAGATATTCAGTAACATGCTCCTGGAAGGTGTCTGGGACCTTTGGGGTGAGCTTCCCTGTGGAGACGAAATCAGTGATGCAGGGGCTGAGTATACTCCATGGGTAATTATTCTCCGTCCCAAATCCTTAGTAATGTGTTTGGTATATTGTGTATTGGAGGCAAGAACTGAAGGCGCTTCACTGGCCCTGCTGGATGCTAATAACCACTCAGGCACACCATTAAGGAAAGAAAAGGTTAACTAAATCTGGCAGGAAAGGGAAAGGTTGCAAATAACATAGGTACATGTGCTTAAACAGCCATAGTTAAAAGTGAGCCACAGCAACAATTCAATGAAAAGTCAGGTGACTTGGGGATTACAGTACTTGAGGTTCTGATCCATCTATAGAATTCATCCTTTTCTTAATAGAATTAAGTGTCCCAGAGAATAGAATAGTATCCCAAAGACAGTCCAATGAAAAGTCAGGAGTCTTCAGGCTGGGGTGCCCCCTCCACTCCAATCTCTATTCCAGTCAATATACACTTGCAGGTTTCCATGCCAGGCTCAGTTAGTATCTGGAGGTCCCCACCCATCCACTGCTGCTCCTTCCATAGATGCTGGATCTAGGGGTGATCGGGTGCTACAGCACCCCCTGGCTTGAGGTGGTTTCCACTATATATAGGGTTTCCAGTTTGGTTCCACAGCTCTCAGGACCCCCTATACACATTGTTCTAGACCCCTGGCTCTTTCATATATCTCACACAACCCTGCACCAATGGTGATGTCCAGTAGTTGTGGCCAGTTCCACACATGGCTCTGCACATGGTTCCTGGGACTTTGCTACCATGCAGCAACCTCTCTCAAACAGACCCCAGCCACTTCCTGGTTCAGGACCTTTCCCTGGCCAAGGGAGGTGCAAGGCAAAGGGGACTGATGGCAAACATAAACCTTGCTTCACCAGAAGGAAGGGGATATGCAGCCAGGAGGGGATTAATAAGAGTTGCAGTCCTCTGCTTCTACAGATCTACCACAGTGACTTGTCTGATGTATTAACATATACCAGATATATAACAGATATGTAGGCATTCTCTGCTTACAGGAATCTCAGCCCAGCACCAATACCTGTTTTGTAAGGAGCAACTTTGTTTCATGAACAAGATTTATGCAGAACTATGTAGAACCAAACTAATAACATACGCATTTCTTTCAATACAAAAATCTTCTTCATGCTCTAAGAAAAACATCTTAGAAGACTACATGTAATAACACCCCTTGGCTATTCCTACCATTAAAATTAAATAGAATGGCAACTAATTTGATGTAAACAAGTAAAGTTTCATGTTCATGAATTTAACTTTTGTCATCTCTGAGTGGATTAATAATTCTATTTAAAAAAGGATGAATTCTATATAATATGGATCAAAACCTCAAGTACTGTAAGCAGGTCCTCAACTAATGCATTTTCAGAGAGTTAGGGTATGTCTAAACTACATTCCTCTGTCAAAAGAGGGATGTAAATTAGGCAGATCGAAAGTGCAAATGAAACTGGGATTTAAATATCCCATGCTTCATTTGCATAATCACGTCACAGCAGTCTTTCGAAAAAGAGTATTTTGAAAGTGAAACTGCCATCTAGATGCAGTTCTTTAAAAAAAAAAAACCCTTTTTGAAAGATCCTGTACTCCTCATTTTTTGAGCAGAAGCTAATGGTTAGAAAGAGTCAACAGCCTGACTTTCATCTATGATAAGATAACTGTCTCTGTGGATGTGGGGAAGTGGTAGAGATGATATACCTTGACTTTAGCAAAGCATTTGACATGGTCTCCCACAGTATTCTTGCCAGCAAGTTAAGGAAATATGGATTGGATGAATAGACTATAAGGTGGTTAGAAAGCTGGCTAGATTGCTGGGCTCAATGGATGTTTATCAATGGCTCAGTATCTGGTTGGTGGTTGGTATCAAGTGGAGTGCTCCAAGTTTTGGTCCTTGGGCCAATTTTGTTCAATTTCTTCAGTAATGATTTGGATGATGAGATGGATTGCAGCCTTCACAAGCTTGTAGATGAAACAATGCTAGGTGGAGAAGTAGTTCCACTGGAGGGTAGGAGTAGGGTCCCTAGTGACCTAAACAAATTGAAGAATTGGAACAAAAGAAATCAGACGAGGTCCAACAAGGCAAAGTGCAGAGTCCTGCCCTTAGGGTCAAAGAATTCCATGAACTGCTACAGGCTGGGGACTGACTAGCTAAGCAACAGTTCTGCAGAAAAGGACCAGAGGGTTACAGTAGACAAGAAGCTGTATATGAGTCAACAGTATGCCCTTTTTACCACTTGTTTTACTTTTTTGTGGAGTGGAGTTTTAGTGAGGTAAGAGGACAGTGGGCAGAAAGAAATTGTCCAAGAGATGCAACTACAAACAGTTTTGCAAGCTGCCTTTTTTATGCTCCTTAGTAAATCTTGGTTTTGATCATATTAAAAGTATGAATTTTATTAACATATTGGGGGGCAGCATGGATTAAAGGTTAGAGAAAATAATGTCTTGAAAAGACCTTCGAGTCACTTATTAACTATATGATGTCCACTTACCCCAGTCAAAATATTCAGGCCTGCATTTTCAAATGTGGCTTTCTATATTCAGTAACACTAATCTATAGTTAAAAACTTAAATAAGTAGCCTGATTTGCAGAAGAGCTGAGTACTTATTTCTCCCATTGACTTCACTCATTTGAAAATGTTGACCTCAGCGTTTCCATCACTAAAATGGGAATTATAATACATTTTTCCAGCTTTGGCAAGTACTTTGAGATCTAATTAGATACTTAATTGTCTCCATCACAGTAATACCTAAGAAAAGGTACAGAAAAATGCAAAATGGGTACAAAATATTATTTCTCCAAGTATGTGTCTAGACTACAGGGTTTTTTAAAAAAAGTAGCCTCTTTTTTAAAAAACTTCACCTGTGTCTAGACTGCAGCCATGTTCTTTGAAAGTAAATTGAAAGAACGTGGCAGTTTTTTTGACCTCGGTAAACCTCATTTTACGAGGAATAATGCTTTTTTTCGAAAGTACTCTTTCGAAAAAAGGCACTATTGAATGCAAACTGTGCTTTTTCAAAAAATCTGCTTGTAGTCTAGACGTTCTCTTTCGAAAGAGACTTTTTCGAAAGAGGCTTGTAGTCCAGACGTAGCCCAAGAGAGAAAGCACAGGGAAGAAAACGAAGCCAAATCCTGTCTTTATACAATCATATTTCAGTGTTGATTTTGCATTCTGCATTCCTTCCCAGGGTCCTCTGTGCATTGAGCCATTGTGGAAAATTCTTGAATCGGGTGAAAGGTTTGTAGATGGTGTTGGTCCATATATTTGAGAGTGTCCTACCTTGAAGTATATGTGGCTCCTATGCATCTTCCTCTATTTACATTACATGTGCTATTTGTATGAGTATTCTGCATAACAGCAAACATATCAGGACAAGATATGCATTCTTAGGCCCACTAAAATATATCTGCAACATAGTGCTGCTTTCACACAAAACTAAGAGCTAGGGTGAGGAGTGTAAATATAAAGACAGCAAGAATTTGCCCCAATAATCATCCACAAATGTGTTTTGCTCCACTGTAAATCTCAGGAGCTGGGATAGAGACAGTGTGTGATTGATAATTACATCTGTTCTTTTTCCCCATCCGCCTGTTCAGCAGAAAGTTACTTGGCTGTCTGTGAAGAGAGAGAGAGCTTACTTTTACATGCAGCCACACATGTTTTCAAAGGTATCAGTTCTCCTACTGGAAGGGTATAACTTTCTGATGAAGTCATTGAAATACAACTTGAAATATGATACCTTATAGAATCTGTTCTTTATATTTCACACACTTGTCACAAGAATGACTTGTGACTTTTTATTAACTTGTATTTTCAGACATGTCAGTGTTAAAATAAAATACCTTTTCTTCTTTATAGAACAATAGCCTCACAGCTCCTAGCTGACTTAAATGCCTTTATCCTGCCTAGTCTGGCATACCCATTAGAAATATAAAATGAAATGTGGCAATGCTTGGTCAATTATGTTCAGGTCTTTTAGCTGTTAGTAAAGATCATTCACCTGCTACTGCAGAGTGATGGGTGTTTATCTTATGTACATAAAAGATCCCCTTTCAAATCATATTGAAAAATGTAACAATCCATCTAATTCATCATGTACACAAACAAAGATTAAGAATTATCAAATACAAAGAAGCAAAATTACTTTTTACATAGGCCTTCTTTATGTCTCCAAATTGGGAGAGGAAAGCTCTCTCTTTTTCAATAATGTATATTTTAGAATTGTAAATAATAGGATGTGGTAGCCATTAATACTTTATACTAGCTACACAGACCATGCAAACTTCTGCAGGTCTGTGACAAAGAAAAAGGATAGGATAGAATCCTCCAAAATGCTGAGGTGCCTACATCTCACTTTTTGGGTACGTCTAGACTACAGGTCTTTTTCAACAGAGGCTTTGTTGACAGATACCGTCGACAAAGCCTCTGTCGAAAAAGAGCGTCTAGACTGCATTACGCGGATCGAAAAATCGATCCGCTTTGTCAAAAAAGAGCGTCCAGACTGCTGGACGCTTTGTCGACAAAAGAAGGTACCCAGAAGTGCTTCTGGCAGGTCACAGGGGCAGCCTTAAATTCCAGGTGCTGCTGCATGCCCTTTGCAGAGACGCGTGCTTAAAGGGATCCTCCTGGACAGCCATTGCTCTGCTCCTGCTTCTGGCTTGCCTACCTCCTAGAGGGAAAGCAACGCTGCTGCAGTCCTTGCTTTGGTTGCCCTGCTTCCTCGGACACCACAGCAGTTTATTTTCAGGTTTGTTTTTGTGCTTTGCACTGTTTTTGGCCATGGAGCCTGAGCTGCCCCTGAGCAGGCGATGGCCCCACACTGTGTTGCTGGAAGTTCTGCTGCATCTTCATGAGAGCATCATGACATTTGTGGCCGAGCTGGATTCAGAGCCTAGCTTTGAGCCCCTCACTCTGGCTGTAGCCCTACTACCCTTGTCCCCGAACTTATTCCTGGAGAGGCAAGTTTGGAGGCTGGACACCAGTTCTGACTGGTGGGACCGGCTTGTTATGCAGCAGTGGGACGACAACCAGTGGCTCCAAAACTTCTGGATGCAGAAGTCCACCTTCCAGGAGCTCTGTGCCTGGCTTGCCCCTCAGTCTAGGCTCTTGGGTACCTCTCTCCACAACCCAGGAGAAAGGTAGGTGTTCTGCCACCTAAATTGCATGCTAGGCCTAATCCAGTATGTGTTCAGTGGCCAACTAACTCTACAAAACAGCTGGCAGAAGAAGAGGACTTCCCTCAGAGCCTTTACCCACAATATGAGGAAATACCTCCTTCCTTAAGTCCTCCCTTTGCCTGAAGAGAACAAGGGCTCTGCCACCTCTCAGGGGTGGCTGCCCAAACACTGTGTCATATGAGATATTCTTATTTAAGTCTCCCTCAATCTCACCTAATATAGTTGTATTTAAATAATTGAATAATTAAATATTAAGAGTTAAAATGACTCAATAGCTTCTTGGTGAGGGTGCTCACATGAGAGTTGGTAGAGAAAAAGCACACCTCCCCCCTCAAGTGCAGCAAGTTATAGTGGTGTAAAATGCCAGTGTAAACAGATTCCCTGAGCGAGGAGCTATGCTCCTTGTGGAGGTGGTTTACTTAGAGCACGGACACAACATGACCACACTGCCATGCTAAAGTGCTGCCATGACCACACTGCCATGCACAGCAGTGCTTTAAACTGGGAAGTGTGGCCAAAGCCTACATAACTTGCCCAAGCTAATACAGGAAGACTGTGCCAGAGCTAGGAACTGAACACGTATTTTCTGAGACTCAGCTTAGTGCTTTACTAGACATGAAGGCTGCGTCTAGACTGGCATGATTTTTCTCAAATACTTTTAACGGAAAAGTTTTTCCGTTAAAAGTATTTGCGCAAGAGAGCATCTATACTGGCATGTGCCTTTGCGCAAAAGATTTGCTTTTGCGCAAAAGCATTCGTGCCCAGAATAGACGCTCTCTTGAGCAAGAAAGCTCCGATGGCCATTTTAGCCATCGGGCTTTCTTGCGCAAGAAATTAAGGTGGCTGTCTACACTGGCCCTCTTGCGCAAGAATACTTGCACAAGAGGGCTTATCCCCTGAGTGGGAGCATCAAAGTATTTGTGCAAGAACCACTGATTTTGTACATTACAAAGTCAGTGTTCTTGCGCAAATTCTCGCGGCCAGTGTAGACAGGCAGTTTTCTCGCGGCCTCTTTTGCACAAAATTTTGCCAGTCTAGATGCACCCGAAATGTATTAAAAATAGTTCATTCATGTTCCTGTATCTCTGCAGAAGAAAGATGTTTCAAATTATCTGGGTGAAGTCTTTAAATATACATCTAATCATGTCAAGTATCAGAGGGATAGCCATGTCTGTCTATGTATATAGATATATATACCTGCCTCTGGAATTTCCACTACATGCAACTGACAAAGTGGGTCTTTGTCCACGAAAGCTTATGCTCCAATAAATCTGTTAGTCTATAAGGTGCCACAGGACTCCTCATCGCTTTCACATCTAATCATGTATATTTCTACTCCATATCTATGAAGGTGAAATATTATAATAATAGAGAAAAAAACTAAACATTTTCAAACACTTTAACAGTTGGCTTTATTTTTTAACATGTTTCCACGTGAAATGAATGCTTGTAAAAGATGCCAACAGCTCTGGAGACTGAAGTTCTCTACTTGTCCAAGAACAGCATGATTTCTCATAGTGTTCCACCAATATGCACTGGTCACAAAGGACCTCTTCTTTGAATACTAGTCTCCATGGCCCATTCTGTCCTTGGCCTCTCTGACGAGCATGACAGTTGTGATAGTTTTGGGAATGAGAATGCCTGATCACTGGGAACTGGATTGAAACCTCCAAACCACAAGCAATTACCATGTTCTTTTCCCCTGATTTTCTCTGTCCTTGAACTATAGATTTACTACTGGTTGGCTGCAAAGTTTGTTTTTTTCTGAAGCTCTAGTTCTTGAACAATGATGTAAGAGTACGTGACTGGAAAGAATGAAGTAATGATGGCATTTCTGAGCCAAAACAAATACAAAAATATGAAAGAGTTTACATTTGAAATGCTCTATGTTGCATGAAGCAGCACTGTGAGTAAATTCTGCTTTTCATTTTAGCAAATTCCAAAGTGAATGGATTCCTCAGCTGATTCAACAAAACAGAATTAAGGAAATCCAGGAGCAATGTGAGCTAAATGCTGTGCATCATGTCTAATATTTCATAATTTTTTGAAGATACAACGGGAGCATATTTTGTAAATTTCTGAACCAAACAGAATAATTTTAGTCAAAAATGTCCCTAAAGAAGTAAATTTATTTTCTGTTTAGTGTTAGGCTATGTCTACACAGCAACATTATTTCTAAATAACTAGCGTTATTTTGAAATAACATAGTTCGCATCTACTGAACCGGCAGTTATTTTGACATAATGTCGAAATACTATCAAGCTGGAGGACTTTGTACTACGACTCCTGTAACCCTCATTTTATGAGGAGTAAAGGAAGTTGGAGGAAGAGTGCTCTATTTCTAAATAAGGGTATGTCTACACTAGCTCGTTAGTTCAAGCTAGGTGGAATGAGGAGTACCAGTAGTTCGAATTAGAGATCCTAATTCGAACTACCTACTCCGTGCCACGTGTAGCCGCGGGTACGGAGTTCGGACTAAGGGGGATTTAAAATGGCGGCGTCTGGGAACATGCAAATGAAGCCCGGGATATTTAAATCCCGGGCTTCATTTGCAACTCCGGTTGCCCTCATTTGCCTACCTAGCTCGAACTAACGAGCTAGTGTAGACATACCCTAAGTTCTGTGTAGATAGCACCAAAACTTGAAATAAGCTATTTCGAAATAAGCTCCGTAATTGACATAGCTCAATTTGCGTAGCTTATTTCAAGTTAAGCCCTGCTGTGTAGACGCGCCCTTAGTAAGATGAGATTTCAATGATAGTTTTGTCAATGCTGTCAAACACTCAGGGTGCATCTACAGTGTACCCTAAGCTCGAAATAAACTATGCAATTTGAGCTACGCAAATTGCGGAGCTTATTTCAAGTGTATTTTGAAATAGCTTATTTCATAATTTGGCACTGTCTACATAGTACCAAATTTCAAAATAAACCACTATTCCAAAATGTCCCTTAATCCTCATGGAATGAGGTTTACAGGGACATTGGAATAGTTCACCCGTTATTTTGAAAGATATTTTGAAATAACGGGTATGCTGTCAAGACACAGAATAGCTATTTGGGGATACCAGAAGTATCCTGAAATAGGACTATAATGTAGACATACCCTCAGTGAATCAAAACTACAGTGGTCCCTGGCTAGGCTATGTGCTGGTATCAGTTGGCTGAATGAAGCTACATTCAGTAATAGTCACAATTCATTTTAAGAGTCTGGATGCAATGGTAGTGTCAGACAGAAAGAGTTCCGTTTGTCAAAAATGTGACTAACAACTGTGAATTGTCTTCTACTTTGCCATACTTTACAGTTCACATAACTATAATAACCATTCA
Source organism: Rafetus swinhoei (assembly GCA_019425775.1). Taxonomy (NCBI): domain Eukaryota; kingdom Metazoa; phylum Chordata; order Testudines; family Trionychidae; genus Rafetus; species Rafetus swinhoei. The sequence goes on from CM033424.1 coordinate 142,793,468, forward strand.
ACTGTATATTCTTATAGTAGAATTCAGTATACATATGTAAATACCTGTTATGAATTTCAAGATATTTCACCTTCTCCGTGTGACTCCATTTCATGGAGAGCACAAAATCTTCAATGAAAAATTACATAATAATTATGTTATTATTGAATGGTTTGCAGACCCTAGATATATCAAACCATGCAAGATAATGAAATTGATGAATGGGCATTCAAAAGCTATTGCAAATGTAAAAACTGTAATTTAGAGCTTTTACATCTTCAAAATTTCAAGGCCACAAGTGTGCACAAAAGTATGCTACCTTTCCTTGCTTATTTATTTTAGCTTCTTAAAAGTCCCTGCCTACCCATTACACGCTAGTCTCAGATGGGTAGCCATGTTAGTCTGTAAATTTAAAAAGAATGAGTGGTCCTGTGGCAGCTTAGAGAGTAACAAAAAATGCACACTAGCACAGGTTTAAAGCTAAGGTTTGAGGTTTTTCAAAGCTTGAGGTTTTTCAAAGCTCTCTAGGGCCTGGTTTACACTCAGGCCCGTACACAGGAATTTCTGTGGGTGAGTGCATTTTTGTAAATGTGGACCACAATTTTTTTAGATATATATTTCCTGCTTCTCTTTTTTTCCCACAGTGATATTTTGAATAAAAACTGGCACAACTGGAACATAAGGGACCATTTTTTATAAAAGGTTTTATTTTTAAATACTTGTCATTTAAATTTAAAATGGACCCTTATTTTCCAGTTACATTCCAGTAGTGCCTAAAAACCAATTTAAAAAATAAATGCTAATTTAATCTAAAATAATATTAATACAAGGAATCAGCCCAGTTGCAGTGAAATTACCTGTATACATCCATTTCAAAATAAACTGTCAGTGATGGAAAGCTAACGCATATGTTTCATCAGTTCGTCTGTTGCTTTATATTGGCATCCTAACTGGTAGACATTTTTGCAATGAAAAGAACAACAGTCTGCTACCAAGCAGCGCCAATCGCCCAATGCCTGTAGGATGCCCAGCAGGGCCCAGTGATAGCCCAATTATATCCTATATCTTGGATGATCAAGACGTCGATTGTAGTTGACTAGTTGATCATAAGCCGTCAACTGGTGGATCACAAATCAGACCGGCAGACTAGAGGGCTGGTGTAGAATCAGCCCCTGTCTGGCCGGGCCCCAGCCATGAGAGGGGCTGGTGGCTGCCCCGCTCCTGCCATGGTGGCCCAGCCCTGCCCCTGGCCTCACTCCTGGGAGAGAAGGAAAGAAATCAGCCTCAGCCTTCCCACAGCTGGCTGGAGCACAGGGGAGACTGGCTCAGGCACTGCTCCACTCTAGCCTTCCCCTAGCCAGCTGGAGCATGTGGGAGGGAGGCTGGGGCAACGTGGGGGACCATGGATAGGTGCATTTGCACCCTTCACACATCTCCTGCATATGGGCCTGACACTAAGGGGGAAAGTCGACTTAAGATACGCAGCTCCAGCTATGTTAATTACGTCCACACAGCAGGAAGTCAACGGGAGCATTCCCTTACTCCTTGTGAGGAGCAGGACTATTGATATCAATAGGAATGCTCTCTCAGTTCGAATTAGCATGTCTTCACTAGACCCACTAAAGTAAAACCCAGAAGATTGACTATGGCAGCTTCTATCTTCCCTATAGTTAATTAATGAACTAAAACATGAAATTTGGGTCTTTCAGTGAGGAATTGTGTCTTTGACTAGTTTGGGGTGGTTTAAGAGGGAATTATTTAGGCCCCAGACCTGCAAAGGAAGTCCACACAGATGGGCTTGTATACCTGTGTGAAGTTCTATTAACTTCATGGGGAGATGAGTAAGGCAGCACCAAACTTCAGTAGCAGTGAGAGTAGAAATGCCATAGAGTCTTCCTATTTGGAAGACTCTGGCTTTAAGCATTAATTTATTCTTATATTTTGAGTACCACACTATATTAAACACTGTATATTGATTTGTATGTTTGAATAATGTATGTGTACCAAACCACTACCTGCTTCCGAACATAACATTAGCCCCCAAGGTAGGGTCTATGAAGCATCAGTGGATTGAAACATGTTTTGAAAACTTTATAACCCCAAGAAAAACAATAAGTAATTATTGTATTATGTATGAATAACTAAATATTACTAAATAATTTCCTTGAAAAAAATCAGTCAATCATTATGACTAATGACTGATAATGACTAATAATTATTTTATATTTTACCAACAATAAAAATATGTAGTATATTTTTCCCTTTGAATATAAAAGCAAATGTTTCTTGTTTTTATTGTCCATATACTTTGAGTATTGGATACTCATATTTCTTAATACTTCAAATACTTGAATAATCACATCTGGGAGGTGGGGGAAGCCTGAGATAACTCCATCCTGCCAAACTATGGGCCTAGGAACAGAATGACAATGATACGTCAGTAGGAGAAGCAATGCCTCTAGGCTCACCATGCACCCAAGGATTCCTGATGTATGCTCTTCTTGCATCATTGCTCACATATACATGCAAAGAAATACATTTTGTTCTTTTAACGTACAATAAAGCAAACCAAGCTGCTTTACAAAACGTTGAGAAAATTGCTTAACTATATAAAAATAAGGAAATCAAGAAAAGTCCCCCAAATAGGAAAAATGTACTTACTCAATGAAGGCCTGATCCTGCACCAGTAAAATCAGTGAGAATTTTACTATTGACTTCAGTGAGCACAGAATTGAGCTCTAGGGTCCTGATTTGATATTCAGATTTGTCCCATGCTGGGGAGTGGTTCAGGCTGTGAACTTGATTTTAGGTTTGCGGTTTCGGTTCAAGCCTATCTCACCCCACTAATTTGGAGTGCATTTTATTTCAGAATGCATACTTTTCATAGTATATTCTACAGACTGGCACAGAATGTCAAGAAAATACATAATCAAGAGTGCATCATACTCTCTGAGCTGCAAAAAATTATTGTCACCCCTTCCCACAATGGCTAGGGAAAGTATGAGCCTTTTACAGCAGCTAATTAGAAAATTAGAACACCGCACATGGATTGTATTTTATTGGCAGCTGAGCTTCTTCCCCCAGTGTTTTAAAGTATTTTTTGAATTGTTTGCTGTCAGCAAAACAAGCACGTTACCTGCGATCCTACAGACAACAAAGCCCAGCAGCAGGATTTCAGTCAGGTGATGTCACCCAGGTAAAATTGTACTGACAAGCTTTTAATTAAAGTTTTCCCACACATCTTTCTGCTGGTCCCCAGGAGCTATTATTCATTATGTGCCGACTGTCAGCCAATTGTGAGTCGGGAGGGAAGTGTTTTATTTTCAAAGCTCTTGCTGACAGCTAGAGAACACTTTGTTATACAATCTGTTTACTTTTTTTCACACACACAGTCTTGCTAAAGGGGAAATGGCTATGCAGTAATGTTTACAGTTTATGGCAATAATTAAATACATCTGGTAGTGCAGTCACTGAAGGAAGGGCAAGTGTGGATGTGTGGGGAGGGACCATAAAATTCTTCCTATAAACAGTTTTTCTCACTTTACAAAGCCCCTGGCTTTTTAAGTTGAAGGTTCTCTGGGAAAGGGCAGGTCCTAACAGGTGCACAGAGAGTGAAATTGGAGCCTTTGTATTCAATTGTGTGATAACATGAAGTATAGAAATAACTGTCTAAAAATAACGATAATACTCTGTTTCGATATGGGAATAGAACAGTGTAAAGTGATTTTTAAAAATGTCACTCTAAATTGTTAAATCTCAGAGCACCTGCCTCCATAGGAAAAAATGAGAAATGTAGGAATACATGTCTTCATACTGAATCAGACCTCTCATTTGGTAACCTCTCTCTGGCAATATCTCTCAAGCCAATATTTAATCCTTAACACTCACAGGGAACAACATTTTCCTTTCTAATTGTTAATTAGTTAAAACAAATGAAGTTATTTCTTGTCTTTGTTAGTGATTACCAAAATATATTTAGAATTACTGAGAATTGTCATATTGATGTAGAAAATTATGAATAAATAATTATTTGTTTCTGTTTATGAATAGCATAAATCAAAAAAATGATCAAATCAAATTATTTATGAATAGCATAAATCAAAAAAATATTTATCAGGAATTATTAAATAACTTTAAATTAATTCAACTATTTATACAGAACAAAGAGTTGTTTTAGCCCAGATCAAGGGATCTCTGTCCTCACAGTTGAATTATTCTTCCCACTTGGAACTTTCTGGAGACCCATCCCAGAGTGAACCACAGAAATCGGTCTCCCCACGATTTTTTGAGGGAGAGGGGGATTAGGAGAATTCCAGGATTCTTTATTCCATATTGTTTTAAATTACAGAGAAAGGACATTGACCAAGTACTGCCTGATAGCTGAGCCCCCACCAATAAAAGACAAAAAAAAAAAAACCAAAGATCTAAGAAACATCACAGGTTGGAAAATTTCCTCCCCCAACTCTGCCTCTCCACTAAATCCATGGACAGCCCACTACATAATCCTAGAAGTTGTGGAGACCCAGGAATGCTGACTCTGAAGTCCTGGAAGAATACTTTGTCCCTTGCCTCTGACTATGTGTCTAAGTACTGGAACATTTTTTTTAACAGCCTGGCCCCATTAGCCAGAAATGGACTTCATGTTCTTGTGCACATACTTAAGCATGTGGTATAGACGTACGCAATTTTGAAATAAGATATTTTGGAATAAAAACTCCAAAATAGCTTATTTCAAAATAGTGCATTCACACTACAAATGCCCATCGAAATAGCGCTGAGCTATTTCAAAATAGAGCGTCCACACTCATTGGCATCTGAATCGCATTTAAAGCCCCCTGGAAGCACTTTGGGCAGGGTATCAGGACAGTAGTCACTTCTTGTAGCTGCTGCCTGAGGCTCATGCTTAAAGGGACTCCCTTGCACAGCCGTGTCTCAGGCTCTTCTCCATTGCCTACCTCCTTGAGGGAAGCAAACTCTTCCCACTGCGGGTTCTGGTTGCCTTTGTGGACACCACAACATTCCAGCCATGGAGCCGCAACTGCTGCAAAGCAGTCGCTGGTTCTTAGACCAGCTGCCACACAGGACCCGCCGCTCCCTGCAGAGCAGCTCCTCTCCTCTTTCCATGTGCTGCTCATGCAGCACAGCCCCTCTCCCTACACACTGTGCACTGCTGCGTCTGGTGCCGGGATACAAGTTCTGATTGGTGGGACTGCATCATCATGGAGCAGTGGGATGACCAACAGGAGCTCCAGAACTTCCACATGCAGAAGGACACCTTCCTGGAGCTCTGCAAATGGCTCACCGCTGATCTCCAGCAATGGGACACCCACATGAGACCTGCCATCCCCCTCCAGAAGCGGGTCACCATCGCCCTCTGGAAGCTTGCCATGATGGACAGCTACCGCTCTGTCGGGAACCAGTTTTGCATGGGGAGATCAACCATCGGGGCCATGCTCATGCAGGTTTGTCGGTCTCATGCTATTTTCTCAGGAGTGTGGTGAACTGCTGGAATAGGGCTCTGTAGGGAAGGGGCGGTGGAAGCTCCCTCCCCAGGAGGTTTTTCAGTCTCACCTTCACAAAGCCCTGCCGGGAGATGGGGTAAGTTGGGGTTGGTCCCGGTGTGTGGGAAGGGCGGTTGGGCTCGGGGAACTCCTGAAGGCCCTGGCAACACTATGATTCCCTGTTTGTCTCCTTCTGCAGGTGGTGAGGGACATCAACACCATCCTGCTGCACAGGGTCATCATCCTGGGTGATGTGGACCCCATCATTGCCAGCTTTGCCACCATGGGCTCCCCCCATCCTATTTTGAAATAGCTATTTTAAAATGGGTGTTATTCCTTGTGAAATGAGGGTTGCAGATTTTGGAATAAGAAGCCCATTGGTTCTGAAATTATTTCGAAATAAGGGACTTGCAGTGTAGGTGCTCACTTTCTTATTTCAAAATAACGCTGCAGTGTAGACATGCCCTCAGTGTATGGAGCCATACACCAGCAGAATAGAGGCATGCATTAATACTGCAATTTCAAAGGTAACATGCACCCATATGAGCAGCCAGCACTTTGAATTCTATTACTCAGTAAAACAAAGCTATTTTAGTCTTATCACTCAGTATTTAATTACTATTACTACAACACTCATGGAATGAATACATATTTTTACTTCTAAGAAATTAAATGATGGATATTGAGTAACTGTAAATCACTGTGATTCTAGGAAAATATTGCCTTAGGTGGAAGGAGTGAAGGAACATGATGTTTGCCTTTTCAACCAGAGAGTTCCTGAAGCTCTTTAAAACTATTATAGAATAGACCTGAATGCCTGTGGATAAATGAGATATATGCTGTATTGGTGGTTACTGAGTTCTCTAGAGGCAGATAATTATACAAATATTTTAGAGTTCCCCTCTTCAAATGACATAAATTCTTCAGCCAGTGAACGTATTAGTCTCATCAATTGGTGACATTGCTGGTATTGAAACATTAACATTTTGTATGTGCAAACTTCTTTTGGGAAAATGAATACTGGGAATTCCCTTGTACATTGTTACAAATTAGAATTTTTTAGGTATTATTACTTATACTTTTATCTCTTCTCAAACTCAAGATTCATGGTCCTTTTATAGATATTAGTTTGTCTGAGTTAGATGAGCTAAGGTAATATGTTAATAAAAATATGGTTTATTGTGTCTTAGATGTAAATAGTGAATAGATTCTGAGATTAGACAGTCAATATTCAGATACATTATTCTATGATCATAAGGTTTTGGTATTTCCAAACTTTACTCAAACAGAATACCATGAACCATTCCAAGGATTATATAGTGTTAATTCTCAAATGAAGAATCAAAAGACTGAATTTTTATTTTATTATCAATATTGTTAACACTAAATTATAGCAAGGTCTATCAGAAAACTAAGCTAAGAAATTTACAAAATTACAGAGATTTGGTGATTTATCTAACATCTCAGAGTGAGTATGGTAAAGCCAGGAATACTGCCTAGATATCTTGAATCCCAATTCTGTGCTTTCATCAACTTTGTAAGTGTCTAGCATTATTTATTGAACTAATATAATTTTGAATTTTTCTGATAAACAGTTGAAAATGTATTGCTATATTCTGTATATCTTATTCTTCCTTCTCTTTTTCTTTCTTCTTAAAATATTAAATCTGAACCTATATAGCAAGAGGCAGATACGGCATGTATATACAACCAGATTATATGGAAAATGTACTTTTCTGACATTATCTATATTAAACAGTTGCTGCGGCTGTGGACATAGTGGAAGAAACACATGCATTGAGAGATCTTCTGGAAAAGCTTATTTCGAAAGAGAGTATCCACAATCAAAAAGCACAACGAAATAGCGATGTGCTATTTCAAAAGAGACCGTCCACATTGATTGAACGCTATCTTGCATTTAAGGCCACCTGGAACCAGTTCAGGCAGCACATTAGGTCAGCAGTTGCTTCTGAGTGCCTGAGGCAATCTGAGTCGTGTGCTTAAAGAGACCCCCAGAGACAGACATTTCTCAGCTTCTTCTGTTTGCTTGCCTACCTCTCTGAGGGACATCAAAGCATTTGCAGCATGTGCTCTGGTTGCCCTGCCTTTGGACACCACAGCACTGCTAGGCATGGATCCAGAGTTGCCTCTAGGCACGCGATGGCCCCACAATGCCATGCTGCAGTGTCTGCAGGCTGCCTTCATGGTCCTGCATGAGCTTGACTCAGAGCTCACATTTGAGAACCCCTGCCTGTGTGTGGGAGCAAGGCCCTTGCAATCGCACCCCACAGTGGAGAGATGGTTTTGGAGGCTGGACACCAGTTCCGACTGGTGGGACCGGCTGGTGATGGAGCGGTGGGACGACCGGTAGTGGCTCCACAACTTCCAAATGAGGAAGGAGAAATTCCTGGAGCTGTGTGCCTGGTTCATTCCTGCCCTCCATTGATGTGACACCCAGATGCAACCCGCCATCCCCCTGGAGAAGTGGGTCGCCATCACCGTCTGGAAACTCGCTATGCCAGACAGTTACTGGTCTGTGAGCAACCAGTTCGGCGTGGGAAAGTCCACTGTCGGGGCCCTCCTCATGGTGGTAAAGCCCTCTCGGGCTGCAATCCCTGGAGGGGGGAGGGAGTACTGGAAAGGGGGACCCTAGGAAAAGGAGGGTTTGGGGGTGTAGAGCATGGCCTGTGGGTGGGGGGGAAGCCCTGTCCCTGGGAGGTTCTGCAGTCCTGCTCTCACACAACTCTGCAGGGGGAGGGAGTATTCATATGTGGTGGCTGCCAGGTTGTTTGTGGGAGGAGGGAGAGGGCTCGGGGACCTCCCAAGGGTTCTTGCACCACCTTTGATTCTCTGTTTTGTGTGTTTCTCCTTCTGCAGGTGGTGAGGGCCATTAATACCATCCTGCTACACAAGATCATCCACCTGGGAGACCTGGACCCATCATGGCCAGATTTGCTGCCCTGGACTTCCCCAACTGCTGGGGTTGGGGGGGACCATAGATGGAACCTACATCCCCATCTATGCCCCTGACCATCGTGCAGCACAGTATATAAACTACAAGGGTTACTTTTCTATAGTCCTCCTGCAGGCCCTGGTCGACCACCACAGACAGTTTTCAGACATTTTCCTCGGCCGGTCAGGGAGGGTGCATGATGTTCCACAGCTCCAGCCTCTACCAGAAGCTGGAGGCTGGCACATTCTTCCCCCAGCACAACATCATGGTGGGGACATGAGATGCCACTGTGCATCATGGGGTATGCGGCCTACCCCCTCATGCCGTGGCTGATGAAGCCATACACTGGCCACCTGGACCCCAGAAAGGACCATTTCAATGCTTACCTGAGTAGGGCCCGCATCCAGGTGGAATGTGCCTTTGGGCACTTGAAAGTGCAGTTCAGGTGCCTCCTGACCTGCCTCAATGTGGGGGAGCACAACATCCCCCAGGTAGTGTCAGCCTGTTGTGTTCTCCACAACATTATGGAGAGGAAGGAGGAGGCCTTCCTTCTGGGGTGGGAGACAGAGGCCGGCCAGGAAGGATGGGCCTTCGAGCAGCTGCCATCTGCCAGGCCCATCAAGTGGGGGGTGCACATCTGGGAGGCCCTGAGGGAGAGTTTCTCAGAAGGACTCCAGTAACTCTCCCCAGGGCCTCCCCACTAGGGGCCTGTGCCTTGCCCCTCTCTGCCTTTCTGAAAACAACACTTCCCTTCCCCCCCAACAACCTCCGTTCCCTGCATACAAAATTTTTAAAAAACTATTTAGTTTTGAAAAAAATAACTGTTTGCTTTTTTATTTGGGATAAAAGTAACTGGGAAGGGGGGGCTGAGAACCTGCATATGGGAAGGGGGTGAGAACCTTGGAGCGGGGAGGAGAGGCTCAGAGCTGGGGCTGAGACTGGTATGTGGTTCGGGTGGTAGTTTCACCTCGTGTCTGGGGACCTTGGCAACCTCGGTGGTGGAGGGGTCCTGGAAGAATTGGAGTATAGGCAGAAAGGGGGGCTGGAGCGAGGTCAGGCATAGCAGGGAGGCAGGGGCTGGCATGGGAGGGGGAGTAGAGACAGGAACAGGGACAGGAACAGGGTCTGGTTCTGGGTAGGCCATCATCTCCCAGACGGTGACACAGATGTTGTGGTCCTGATGCAGCAGTTGGGTCCACATCTCAGCCTGCTATTGTGTGTCATCCCAGACCTTCTGGGCCAGCATCTGCTGCATGTCCCTGACAATGGACATGTGCTCCTTCATTAAGTTCTCACGGACCCTCTGACACCTGCGGCTCCCTCAGGGTCAGGCAGCTGGCTCAGATGCTGGTGATCATCCCATAGTCATGGCTGGTCTGGCTGGGGAGAATAAAGAGAGATGCCATGTGTGGCCTGGACAGCGGGCCCGGCCTCGCAGGGACCCAAAGGTCCCCAAGGGACCATGCTTCCCCGGCCCCCATCCCATGGACAAGCAGCCAAGGGAAGTGTCCAGCCACACTGGGATCCAATGGCAGGGAAAGGGGCCTCAAGCTACTGGGAGCAGGTGGTGCCTCAAGTGTGCAGGCATGACTACGTGCCATGTGTGGCACTCCAGAGTCTGTGTATGGGCATGTGTGTGCCCTTGTCCCCAGCCTCCTTCCCCTCCCGGAGGTCAGAAGTTTGTCTGCCATCCCCAGAGCCTGTGAGCAAGAGCCCAGAGGTGCTCTGGGGCTGCCTCCTGGGGCTGTGTGGCGCAGACTGGTGCTGCACATGCTTCCATGTGCACAGACTGCAGCACAAGAGCCAGGCCAAGAAAGCTGAGTGATGATCGCACCTCATCCGCTCAACACCCTCCACCCCCTCCCTGTGCATGTGAAAAACTAAGAGCACTCACCTGATGATCCCTCCCCAGCCTCGGAGGATGCTGGGAGACATCCACACCCTGGGATACCGGCTCCAGAGTGATGGTGGTCACCGTGCTGGCCGTCTCTTCCTCCTCCATCACCAGCTCCTCACCCTCCTCCTCCTGCTCCTCCTGGGCTAGGATCCCCAGGTGGGCAACAATGGGCGTCTCCAGACCCAACTCCACCACTAGGGGTGGGGAAGGGGCTGCAGCACCCCCAGGATGAGGTGCAGTTCTGCATAGTAGGGGCAGGAGTGGGCTCTTGACCCGGAGCATGAGCTGCGCTCCCTTTCCCTGGCATAGCCCTGCCCAAGCTCTTTCACCTTGCTCCTGACCTGCTCCAGAGTCTGGTGGTGGTCCCTCGTGGCCAGGGTCTCAGCCATCCAGCCATATATGTCGGCGTTGCGCCATCTGGAGCAGAGATCCTGGAGAGTCTCCTCTTCACCCCATACCTCCAGGAAGGCCAGGATCTCCGCCCCAGACCAGGATGGTGCACGCCTTTTCCAGCCCCTGGCAGGCTCCTCATTTTTTCAGGAGTACAGGTTCTTTCGAAAACCCATCTAGACTGCGGTTTCTTTTTCGAAAAAGTGCTCTCACATGATTATGCAAATGAAGCGCAAGATTTGTAAATCCGCACTTCATTTGCATTTTTGATAGGGCTCATTTACATTCTTCTTTCAGAAGAGGAATGTAGTTTTGACGTGCCCATGGAGTTGTAATGAGTGTGGACGGAGTGGCCAGCAGGGCACCTGTTTTATTTCCTGGAGGCCTCTTTTTTCAACCGAACTCCCTCTTCCCTTATTCCTCATAGAATGAGGTTTACCACCATGAGAAAAGGGTCTCTGTTATTTTGACTTTTTGTCAAAATAATGCAATTGCAGTGTGGATGCTAGTATGGTTTTCCGGAATAATGGCCATTATTCCAGAAAAACGCTGTAGTGTAGACGTGCCCTGACAGTACTCAGTAAGTAATTGTAAATGAGGAATCATTATCCAGGAGAGTTTTTTCTAGTAAGATGTCTCTATTGAGGGCTCTGTTCTTGTCCAAATGCTTTTTGGTATCTTTATCAATGGTTAAGCCTTTATTTTTGTAAAAAAAAATTAATAACATTATTGCTGGTAAACTTGCAAATTATGTGAATGTTGGTAAATAATAATGGCAAGTCAATTCTACCAAGTCATTTGGATTGCTTGGTAAGGTGGGTTCATTTGAACAACATGCATTTTAATACTGACAGTGCAAAATAATACATTTAGGAACAAATAATATAGGTCACATGTGATGGAGCACTGCATTTTGGAAAGTAATGACTCAGAAAAGACTTAGCTGTCAAGAGGGAAAACCAGCTGAACTTAAGATCCCATTGAGATCTGCTGGCTAAGATAGTAAATGCCATCCTTGGATTAATAGGCAGGGAAATATTGAAAGAAGAAGGGAAGGGACTAGTATCACTGTGTGCATCATGATGACACTGGTCTGGTTTCTGAACTTTTAAAAGAATATTCATGTATTGGTGACTGTAAAAAAGCTCAGTGAATTTGATTTATCCAAGAGCAATTTAGAGGTGACTTAAGTACTTACATGGGAAGAAGATTTTTGATAATGAAAGGGTCTAATTTAGCAGACAAAAGCATAAGAAGAGCCAATGCCTGGAAGCTAAAGTTAGACAAGTTCATACGAGAAAAAAGATGCAAATAGTTTAACAGTGAATGTAATTAGCTATGTAAGTACTTTCCGTAGGTAGGAAATTATTTTACAGTGATGGGAAGCTGCCCCATTGGCCAACCCTCCTCCTTTTTAACCTAGGCTTGGGACCAGCACTGGCTAAGATAATTTTACATATGTTGGGGTATCAGTTCCGAGGACATAAGAAGAATTGAGAAGGCATGTGGAAGACTTAGAAACATGTGGCAACGCAAAAACATCTTCCTCAAGACAAAACTGAACATGTACAAAGCAATTGTTATTGCCATCACAACATGTAACAGTGAAACATGGTGATTTACAAGAAAAATACATAAAAGCTGAATGCATTTCATCACAAATTTCTGAGAAACATATTAGACATAACATATAGAGATCAGAAGATGAATGAATAAGCTAGAACAATTATGGGACCAGGCATCCTTTCACAAATAATGTATAATAAAGATATCAGCAGCTGGGGATGTGGTAAAATGGAAAAACAACATTTATCAAATACCGCCATTAAATGGAGGCCAGAAAAATGCAAGAAGAAAGACAGGAAGACCACAAATCACATGGAAACAAACATCAAGCATCTCAACATGAAATGGGGAAATTTTGAGAGAAGGGCAGTTGACCGACAAGGATGGCACATGTGAGTAGCCCAATGCACAGCAAAGCATGCACTAAGGTCTGAAGTATGGTAATTAGCTATTAGAACAACGTACTTAGTGATATGATAGATTCTCTGTCATTTTGAAAATTGTAAATGAGATTTAATAAGACTGGATTTTTTTTTAAAAAAAATCTATGCCCTAGCTCAGCCAGGAGTTATGTGCTTCATGTAAAAATCACTGGATGAAATTCTATAGGCTGTGTGATGAAGGATGTCCAATGCATGAACAAAATGGTCCCTTCTAGCTTCAGAATTTTGAATTCTAAACACTAGATTCAGAGCCCACTGAAAGATTCAGAGTCAACTGAAAGATTCCGATTGCCCTCAATGGGTTTTGGATTAGGCCTTAAATGTGTAAAGGAACAAATGGGGAGGGAAGGATAGGAAGTAGGTGAGCCACATCACCACCAGCATTACCTCTGTCTCCCCCCACCACCACACACATGCATGCACATTCACAACATCTTCTCTAGGCTAGATAACAAATGAGAATCCACCCTTTTATATCCCATCAGTCAACTCCTCTCATCAACTCCACCTAGGAATGGCCTGGAAGTGCAAATAAACCTTGGAGTCTCTCCAAAAGGTCACCAAATCTATAGAAGCAAATTCCAAAAACAAGGATCTTTCCCGAAAAATGCTTTGCCATTAGCTTCCTCTCATTGGTAGCAGAGAGAAAGGAGAGTGATAGTTTAAGCACTTCAGATGACCTCATGGTGACATACCAGGGGAAAAGGCGATATCTCAAATAGCCAGCAACAAAACCATTTATAGCATAAAACATCAAACCAATACGTTAGGCCCCATGCAAAAATCAACTGCTGGCCAGTATAAGTCATACTTTTTGGAGCAACTTCTGGAAAGGTGAGTCTCTGCTCCACCTTTCATCCTTTATGTATTGTTCATAGATGTTAGCTATAGGGTATCAATATTGTATGATAATTTATGAATGTCTCTAATCGGATGCTTTAACTTTTATAAATATTTTAAGGAGTCTGAGCCTGCAAACACCCAGAAGACTGACATAATTGGTGGGCCCCAGGGCAAGGTTGGGGGGAGGGGTGTTCCTGGAAGGGGTGGAGCCTCAGGGAGAAGGGGTGGGACTGGGGCAGCCAGCCCTGAGTGCCACTTGGATTGCACTGCTTGAGGCTCTGGTGGCATTTGAATGGCCCTGGGAGGCCAGCTGCTGCAAGCCCTGGGCCCTTTTGAATTGCCAAGTCCTCCCTTTGTCCCCTCTGTTGGTGGACCTGGAAAACTGTCATGCACAGTGCTATCAGAAGTTCCACTGACTCAGCCAAGAAAAGAAACATGTAGGTACAGCAAAGCCCATAAAAAGTTCTCGGGGTGTGGTGCTTCTGTATTACATCTGGAAATTAGTTGGTAGTGCTTCACCCGCAAAAGAACAGATTATTGCTGAATGAGGTGCTCTAATCCTTACTCATTCAAACTGTCCTATAAATAGAAACTCTTTGTATGGTACAACAGGAATAACAGAGTTCAGACTCATAAGACAAAGCTATTTAAAAGTAGGGAATCGGTGCTATAGAATGTGAACTGTTAGGTATTAAAAGATAGCAGCACAATTAATATAAATCAACATGGGCTTATGGAAAATAGGACATTTAAAGCAAACTTAATTATTTAAATGAGATTTCAAGTTTGGCTGATAAAGATAACTGTGTTGCTGTAGTATAGTTAGATTTTTGTAAGGTGCTTGACTTAGTCCTGCTGGATATCCTGATTAAAATATTAGCATTATATAATATCAATGCTACATATGCAGAATGGATTAAAAATTGCTTAACTGATAGATGGGGAGCAAGTGTACAGCCTTCATGTGGTGTTCCTCCCCAAGACAGGAGTAAAAAGTGAAGCTAAAGTAGCCAAAATGCAGAACCAGAGCTCCAGTTCTCACTGAAAAAAGCAAAAGACAAATACAATCTAAATGAGTTCTCTAGTGGGGTCCAACATCAGGACCAACCTCATGTAACCTTTCTACCAGATAGAGCCAGCAGCAGCCTGGATCAGGTTCAATATCTAGGTGTTTCTCTCCATCCATCCAACACAGAACTGGCTCAAGCCCCCACCTAGTACCCTGGGAAATTGATATGCCTCCCTGGGTGCCTCTGAGAGCCAATGTTTCTCACAAGCACCAAGACCAATTGTAGAAAATAAACTTTTATTAAAAGGGAGGAAAGTAACTTGGCATTAATTTGGGAAAACACCAGAGACCGGGTTCATAAACATAAACCATGAGTACACAGCCCTGTCCTGGAGCACAGCCCCGACAGCAGCCAGGCCGGCACAGTGGGGAGTGCAGCCCCACCTGGCTGGAGGCAGCAGGGCGGTGCCCAGGAGTGCACCTTGGATGGGAGCCCAGAAGTGCAGCCTGGGCTGGTGGCCAGAGCACAGCCCCAGCCAGAGTAAGTGCACTGGGGAACACAGTCACAGCCCCAGGCAAGAAGCACAGCCCCAGCAAGGCTGGGGGCTAAGGGCCTGTGGCAGGGAGTAGGACCAATATCTGGGAGGTGAGCCTTGACCTCCCCTGATCCAGAACACTCTATTGTCAGGACTTCTCAGGTCCCAAGGGTGCCAGGCCAGGGAGGTCCCACCTGTAGTACATCTCCAGTTGACTGATGACCTGTTCTCAGACAACACGCAGGGTGTGTCTAGACTACATGGCTCCGTTGATGGAGCCATGTAGATTAGGAAGGACGACAAAGGGAAATGAAGTGGCAATTTAAATAATCGCTGCTTCATTTAAATCAAAATGGTGCTGTGCCGATCAGCTGTTTGTCGGCTCAGCGCGGCAGTCTAGACGGGGATCTGCTGACCCCAGAACTGCATAAAGGATCTGCTGATGAAGGGTTCTGGGGTCGGCTGATCCCCGTCTAGACTGCTGCGCTGAGCCGACAAACAGCTGATCGGCACAGCGTGGCGGCCATTTTGATTTAAATGAAGTGGCGATTATTTAAATCGCCACTTCATTTCCCTTTTTCGAGTAAACTAATCTACATGGCTCCGTCGATGGAGCCATGTAGTTTAGACGTACCCGCAGTGCCAACTCAAAGGTCTGCTCAAGTTCAGGAAAGAAATTCTACTCCTGAGGACCATAGTGTGGCATCATGGCTGAAATCTCAACACCCTTTGGCCAAGCGCACTACTGACCCTTTCTCATGCACATGCAATCAGCATGACCTGAGAGCTAAAAACTATACGTGAAGAGAGTGGAAGCCTCAATGGAGAGTCTAACGCACTGAATAAATTCTTGAGTCCTTCAGTGCACCTGCCTTCTTGCATATGGATCACAGATCCCGAACCAGGTTCCACAGGCTATTCTTCAACTTATCTAGAGTTGCTGCAGCCATGCGTTGGCTAGGCCTTGTTGCCTCCCCACACTGTGGCTGCAGGATTGTGTTGCAGACAATAACTCATCTGGAAGAGTGCCCAAACTAGTATCTGGTATGTAGTTTATAATGTCTGGTCTTCTTTGATACAAAGGTTATCCTCAGGCTATAACACCTGGATATTTAGCTCTAATGTCTGCATACAAAAGATAGATCACAAAAAGCAATTATATAGGGAGAATCATCATACAACTGAGGTGTTCCTCAGGGGCTCCTGCAGAGAGGTGTTCTTTATCCAATCTTCTTCAATATCAGCATTCTGTAAGAAATAATAACATTATTGTTGGTAAAATTGGAAGATAGCACAAAAATGGATGGGGTGGCAAATTATGACAGCGAAAGGTCAGTTATATAAAGCTAATCCATCTGGGCTCAAAGAAGGCAGCTCACGTATATAAACATGGGGGACTGTACCTGGCATGCAGTGACTCAGAAATGGTGGGTAAGCATTTGAATATTTTCTCCCAGTGCAATCCACTGGCTGAGAGAATAAATGTGGTGCTTGAATGTATAACATGGAGAATTTCAAATAACAGCCAGGAAGTAATATTACCTCTGTACAGCAGTTGTGATACCGGCACTGTGCCAAGTTCTAGCGTCTGCAAGTAGATAGTAGTTATTGAACCTAAGGGCCCCACAGTCATTTCCACCCTTCTCAGCCCATGGTCTACTTCAAGAGCCCAGCTGAGACAGCCATGTCTCACATTGCCCAGGACAGCGTGTACACTGTAAGAGGCAGTTTTATGGTCTTAGCCAAAGAAGGTCCGCGCACTGTCATACATGTTCCTTGCCACCACAAGTCCCCAGGATTATATAAATGAATTCCTCAGTCCGCACATCAGCCAGCCACCCATCCCTTTCCCCTCTCCCCATTCCATGAGATTAATTATCTTAAACCCCTTTCAGGGAGGCAAACCTGCAGGCAGACCAGGGCTGCTCACTCTAATGCCATGATCACTGGCGCATGGGGCTGTCCCCCTCTCACGTCAGCCGGCATATCCTAAAGGAGGTATGGGCAGCCTTCCAATCTGCCTCTCAGTACTTCCTTGAGCAAGTCCTCTGAGAAGATGATCTCTGCATATCCATGTCCCTCATTTTTTGAGGAGTAACGTTAGTTCGAACCAAGGGCTTTGGTTCCAACTACCTGGTTCGAACCCAGCACGCACTTCCTGGTTCAAATCAGCTGTGATTCGAACTAGCACGACAGTGAGATCATGCTAATGACATGTGGGATATTTAAATCCCCGCTTCATTAGCAATTTCGAATGCCTGCATTTGCATCCCTAGTTCGAACTAGGGTGCAAGTGTAGACATACCCTTAGGGAAATCGTTTTTCCTAATATCCAACCTAGACCTCGCCTACTGCTACTTGAGACCATTGCTCTTTGTTCTGTCCTCTGTCACTACTGAGAACAATCTCTCTCCACCCTCTTTGGAACCCCTCTTCAGGTACTTGAAGGTTGCTATCAAATCTCCCCTCAATCTTCTCTTCTATAGACTAAATAAGTCCAAATCCCTCAGCCTCATAAGTCTTATAAATCATGTGCTCCAGCCCCCAGATATGTTGTAGAGAAGAATAAGGGGAATTTGATAGCTGCCTTCAACTACCTGAATGGGAGTTCCAAGGAGGATGGAGAGAGGTTGTTCTTAGTTGTGACAGATGACAGAACAAGAAGCAATGGTCTCAAGTTGCAGCGGGGGAGGTTTAAGTTGGGTATTAGCAAAAACTATTTCTCTGGGAGGGTGGTGAAGCACTGGAATAGGTTACCTAGGCGAGGTCTACACTACACCTTTTTCCAATTTTTTTTTTTTTTTGGAAGAGGCTTTTCCAAAATTTGGCCCATCTACACTGGGCCACATTTCAGAAAATTCCCCTTTTTTGGAAGATCCCTTCTTCTTCGTAGAACAAGGAAGACAGGGCTTCCAAAAAAGCACATTTGCTCTTCCACAAAAAAAGAAAGAAGAGCAAACTTGTTCCCTGGACACCCTGCAGTCTAGACGTACCCTTAGTGAGGTGGTAGAATCTCCATCCCTAGAGGTTTTTATATCCTGGCTTGACAAAGCCCTGTCTGGGATGATTTAGTTGGGATTGGTCCTGCCTTGGGCAGGGGGCTGGACTTGATGACCTCCTGAGGTCTCTTCCAGCCCTATGATTTTAATGATCTGATATTTCCTTAGTCTGTTGCTTATTCCTGGCTTACTCCTGTACTCCTACTTCCTATATTGTAACATGCATTAGGAACAAAAATGAAGTGCTGCTTTTCAAACCTTTTTACTGTGTCTTTTATAAATGTTACAGGCACTTACAAGTGACTACCATCCAGATCACATGGAGCAGTCCCTCTAGCATTTGAGCCAGAGGATTTTCTAAAAAATCATACTTTTTTTTTTTTGCCTTGCCTGACCATTCCAACCTTCTACGTCATCTTCCATATTCATGTACAGCTCTGAATGGCCTCCTGGGAAATTTATCATGTTCTGCTGTCCAATGAGGCACTCACTGTGGCTATAGGCCATATCTGTTGGCAAATAAGGCTGAGATCTATTTGTGTGCTCCCTTCTCTCTTGGATCTGTCCAAGTGAAGTGTTTTGGAATGTGACACTGTTC
Source organism: Rafetus swinhoei (assembly GCA_019425775.1). NCBI lineage: Eukaryota > Metazoa > Chordata > Testudines > Trionychidae > Rafetus > Rafetus swinhoei. The sequence continues at coordinate 142,812,182 of CM033424.1, forward strand.
ATGAACAACAGTATCTCTGAGCAGAGTGGCTTTTACCAAAGTTGGTAGTTGGCATGATTGCTAGCATTCCAGATGAAGGGGTATCTTAGCAGATTTCTGATGTCATGGCATTCTGTAGCATAACTGGATCTTAAATGTCTGCTCTCTCAGGGACCCATGCCTCTGTTTACTGTTTGATAAGTTTATTTATAGCTCACTGGATTTCAGGGATACTAGAGCAATTTGTATACTAAGGTTGCTGAGAGCCATTGAACCAAACTCTAAATCCTAATGATGAAAACCATTTCAAGCTAGAGGATGTGACAGCACCCCCCAGCACTTCTAGTTCCAGAACCAATGTTGGATTTTTCTCCATCTTAGTCTTTCTTAGGAATAAAGTAGTCTTGCGCCCATGTTTTACTCAGTTCCTTCAAGTTGCCCATAAAGTATAGAAACCATCTTTTTCTCTCGTAGCTGCAATCATCATAATCATCAAGTCCATTCCCAGCTTCTGGCAAACATCTTAGTTGATAGTCATTGATGGATTTATCTTCCATGAACTTATCTAGCTTCTCCTGTTACAGTTTTGGACTTTGTATCATCCTCTGGCAAGGAGTTCCACAGGTTGCGTGTTGTGTGAAGAAGTACTTCTCTTTGTTTGTTTTAAACCAGCTATCTATTAATATAATTTAGTGATCCCTAGTTCTTGTGTTATGGGAAGGAGTAACTAACACTTCTTTATTCACTTTTTCCACACCAGTCATGATTTTACAGATCTCTATCACATACCCCCTTAGTCGTCTCTTTTCCAAGATGAAAAGTCCCAGTCTTATTAACCTCTCCTCATATGGCAGCTGTTTCATACCCCTAATCATTTTTGTTGTTCTTTTCTAAACTTTTTCCAATGCTGAGATATCTTTTTTGAGATGACGTGAACACATATCCATGCACTATTCAAAATGTGAGCATACCATGGATTTATAGAGAGGCATTAAGAAATTCTCTTTCTTAATCTCTATCCCTTTCTTAATAATTCCTAACATTCTGTTTGCTTTTTTGACTGCTGCTGCACATTGAGTGGATGTTTTCAGAGAACTATCCACAGTGACTCCAAAATCTCTTGAGTAACAGCTAATTTAGTCCCCATCATATTACATGTATAGTTGGGATTATGTTTTCTGATATGCATTACTTTGCATTTATCAACATTAAAATTCATCTGCCATCTTTTATCCAACTTTCTTTTAAACTGACATTACTTTGAAATTATTTAAGTTCTTCCTGATTTTGTTCCATCATTTTTGACCCTTCTCCATCCTTTCTGTACTGATTATTTGAGAAAACATCTACCAGTTTTACCTTCCAACAGAGAATTTCAGTTTTGTATAAAGCTCCTCCTTCACTTGCTTTTCATATTCCCATATAGGAACTCAGGACATTCTCTGTTTAGCCAAATTCTAAAATTTTCTATAGTTTCAAGGACACTGAGGCACTAATTAACATCTCCATCCTACTAACAGTGCTATGAATCTTTCTATGCCCTATTATATTAACCCACTCTGAAAGAGAAAATGGACATTCTTCAGCTTTGTGTAGCCAATGATTTATAAAAATGTTGAGACACGTATCAAACCGATCATGCTTCTTAATTCTTTCTGAACACATTTAGTATTGGTGTCAGCATAACTGTAGTCAGTAATTCCACAGAATATTTGGCTGAGCAGTAATTGGAGTGATCAGAAAGGTAATTTCTAAACTCTGGAGTGAGATTCAGAAATGGCCCTCTTGGAATTTAACAGCCTCCAGCAGGTTTCTTGACACAGGCAGCATAAAAGACATGAAAAAAACTACATGCTGCTTCCTGGACACTCTTTTCGCTACCATCCCCAAGCCACGTATGAATAGTTTCCCGTAGTCACATGAACGCATTTCTTTCCAAAGTGTTCTGATGAGATGGGTCGAAGATTAATAGCCCTTTAATTTACTCCCTGCAGCAGTCTTGCAATGGCTGATAATCAGGTTAGTGGGGATTTTTTACCTTAATAATGTATCTAGTTCATCCATGCAAAAGCCATCTTCAAAGCTTATCTGCATTTTCTAACAACAGTTCTCCTATAGCAAGGATGGGCAATAATTTTTGATGGGGGGGCCACTCCATTATATTAATAGAGGAGGTGTGGGGTCTGAGATGGAGGTTGGGTACAGAAGGGAGCTTGGGGTAAGGAAGGGAGTCTGGGTGAAGGAGGCAGTTGGGACCTGGGGCACTGGACTGGGGTGGAGGGGGTTGGATTGTGACCTAGGGCAGGGAATTTGGGGGACAGAAGGGAGGCAGGGATTTGTGTTGTGAGCTAGGGCAGGAGGAGACTGTGATCTGGGGCAGGGGATTGGGAGGCCAGATCTGGGAGGGGATGTGGGTACAGGAGGGGAACAGAGGATTTGGGTATGTGGAGTGGGAGGCAGAGGGTTGGGGAAGGGAGGGACTGGGGTGCCAGAGGTAGGCTCTGCCAGGAGACTTACCAGCCAGCAGCAGTTCTTGAATCAGCCTCCCTGCCTGCCCCACCCCTTCACAGGCTGCAGCCATGTGCTCTGGAGTTTCTTGTGCTTCATGGCTACCTGTTATTGAAACAGGAAGCTCCCATTGGCCAGTTTCTGGCCAGAAACCGGCCAATGGGATTGTGCTGGAGGTGGGAGCAGCTCCTAAAGCTTCCTTCCTCCCCTCCAGTCTCACAGTTTTTAAAGAAAACCCGCCCCACAGCCGCGTTTCTGAGTGGCGTGCAGGTGGGGCGAGGCAAGCGGGGAGCCTGCCTGGGGCTCCCCACAGCGTCCACAGGCTGGATCCAGTGTCTTGGTGGGCTGGATCTGGCCCTCAGGCCGTATTTTGCCCAAGCCTGTCCTATAGGGAGAAAGAACACCTACAATGTTATCCTAGACAGACTCCCCTACTTTTCTCCTGTTTTTCAGCATACAGTATATGGGCATACGTCTGTTGGAACATATACAAAGTAAGATATATTCTCAAGACACACAGCTGTGTAGTTACCAACAAAATTGGTGTGTTCCTAAACAATCTGGTCATGTTTCACACAGGTGGACTCCCTTGAACCACCATCACAGAAGCTCCTACTCAAGGAAAGAAGTGATTTTAATTGTAGGCGCTCCCCAGACAATAACTCCTTCTTTAGTCTACACCACCATTTCACTGCAAATGCATTGTATCCCACTATTTGCTAGGGAATATCAAGATGCAGACAACATACTGTCAACATAGAAACAACACAGAAAAGATCTCTGTGTCATGGGCATAGCAAAGACATTGTGGCTCAATGACAAAGATTCCCTCTGTTTCTCTTTAGATCTACTCTACCGACAGCCTCATTGGGACAAGACAGGATGCAAAGGTGGGAGGCAAAGTGCATGGGGAAGTCTATACAGATAGCACAGAACCCGGCCATGACATAGCCAGAGCATGTGCAATTCAACTGAGAGCCTTCTTGGTCTTTGCACATGAGTACTTGAGCTATGGACCAGCACATACCTTGTGCTTGAGCAATTCAAACAGGAATTGGGTCAGACATAGTCCTGAGAACGTCCCTTCATGACTGATTGATTTATGTCTGTGACCTGCAGTGAGTCTTCTATTCTCAACTTTCTCATACACTATACAGTGCTTTGAACTGAGGAGCTAGAGATTCCTCATATATCCTTCATCTTCTCCTCTTCTCTCAACCTGTCCCACAGCCTTGCAGACATCCTCTGCATCCCATTTCCAATCACTGTCCATGGATTTCCAAGAAATGTAAAGTATGCTGTTCAGGTGAGCCAGAAGGACAAGTAAGGCCCAGCCTAGACAACTTGCCTGCATTTGCATGGGGATCTGCATGACAATCCAGGCCCAGTTCATTCTGTTTAGCACCAAATCATGCCCTTGCCTTCTCCACTACACAACAGATGTGACATGGCAATTCCATCAGCTGTGAGCTGCATTTAGTCACATGCAGCTCAGCAGGTAGTGTGGCCATGAGACTTTGTTCTACTACATTAGAGAGCTGTGTCCCATTTGTGGCCTACTGGGAGTTAAACTATGCAAATCCTAATGGTGTGAATCCAAGAGATTGGAAATGCACAAATATCTTTTAAAAAGTGACCTGAAAAACAGGTCTTTGGTTTCCTGTTCCTTTAGAGTCTGTGGCAAAGCACAGTGCTGGTTATTCACAGAATGCTTGCAGCAGATTGATATACTACGCCACAGAGACAACATTAAAATCCAATAACTTCAGAACTATTTGGCTTCAGAGACGGATCTTGGTGGCACTAGATTAGATCAGTAGAAATCCAGTTATATCTGTAGGTTTGGATCAGAGCCCGGCCCAAGGTACGGGCCAGCTGGGCTACCGCCCGGGGCGCCCTATTGTAGGGGGCGCCGCGCGGGGCTGCCGGGCCGGGCAGGGGCGGCACCGTGCATGCTCCGCGCACCCAGGGCGGCGCCATGCATGCACCGGGCGCCCGGGGGTGGGGCCGCACATGCGTTGTACTCCCGGGGACGGCGCCGCACTCCCGGAACCTGGGGCGCGCGAATGGCTCGGGCCGGCCCTGGTTTGGATGGATTCGATTTGTAAGTCAAATATACACAAACCATAAAAAATATTTCAATTTATAATAATTGTAGTTTACAGATAGGCAAAGTCAGAAAAACACAACTTGAGAACTAATTAGTTTGATTAAAGATATGTACTGTATATATTTTTGACATGTGAAGTTGACAATTTGTATTTCAATAGTTATAAAGCTTTAATTTTTGACTTTTAAATGTCTATGATCATTAAATAATTATTGTCTGACCTCTCACAAATGTTAAAATTTAAAATGATAAACATGGAAAATACTTAAAAATAAACTTTGGTATTATACATCAAAATTTAAAAAATTAAAATTGAATTCTGCCAGGCCTAAATATAAGTGTTATGTGCCATATTTTCCTCTAGTTATGTGGAAAATATGCTTGATTAAAAAATAATCAATGAGCAGATTATTGGAGGCAGGATGACTAGCTTGGGAACTCCTTGGTGAAAAGATAATGGGCTTTATACCAGCATTGCAGTTTCTCCGACCAATCTGACTATGCACCTGGATTTTAAAATACTTTGAAACACTGGTCTTACAACAGAAATGGAGAGACATCCTTTATTGTGGTGCTGCCCTCTGACTATGCACCAACACACACATGGGTAGAGAGATTTCCAAGCACAACTGATTATGAGGGGAAAATCAGCCTTTTAAATCTAGAATAAATTAAAGATGGTTAGAGGTTTGATTGTTTTATCTGTACCTGCTGAACCTTAATGGCAGAATTTTGGAGTGAATTATGTTTAGAACTTGAACATTATTTGCCTTCCAAAAGTCAGAATGAATCACAAATGAATTTCATATTTTCAGTGAAATTGTTTCTTCCAACGACCCTAAGATTTCCAGTACATAATTAATGTTAAATCCAAATGAGCAAAGTGAACTATTACATGGCCTTTCAATCTGTAAAACTGAGCTTGGTTACCTGCTTCTTCCTTACATAGAACATGTAAGATAATATATTGAAGCAGCAATTGTAACCAAACATATAAGTACTTTGTTTCATTGGAGAACTGCCATAATTATATGACAGTTATGCTATAAGTTATGGCTAAGGAGACAGGACAGTGCATAAGATTAATACTTTGTCTTTTCAATCTATTAATCTACCACCTTTGGGACATGATTTTAAATCCACTCCAGACCAAAATGACTGAAAATCATTCCATTCTGACAGCTTTAAAAGATCACAAGTGAAATGTGTTAAGAAGGTCTCAACCCAGCTGATAGTGAACAGGAACAGTCATATAAAGAGGTACCCAGCAATAGGGTTTTCTAGCATTCTCATCACTGACAAGAGCAAAAATGGACAGTTTTATTCCAGCAAGGGATGTTTCTGACTAGACTGGGGTGAAAAGGATTGAGATACATGTTAAAACAGTCTGGTCCGATACTATCTATATATTCATTACTGATAGACATTTTTATGTTAGAATTTGGGAAATGTTTTCTTTTGATACTGGTGATGAAGAGGTAGGTGGATACAGTGTAATTACAATGCATGTGGCTGTTTATTTTCACTATCTGAAAGGAATAAGAAGAAAGGCAAAACTTTTCAAAGTACTCCATCCTGCAATATTTATGTATTATTTTCCATTTTAACTGAAATCTATGGTTCATCTCTTCTAATTACATATTACATTTTGTTTCAAAATAGGTGTTTAAAGTTGAAAAAAAACCCACAACAACTATTAGTGTATTTTTCTAACGAATAGTTTAGTGTAAAGACAAATACTATTTTAGAATTCTTTGCTGCTGGAATATTCCTAATTAAATAGGTATTTTCTTTATTAGTGGTCAATCTTGCCCTCATTTAATGAGGTATTCCAGATGTTGTATATGAGGACAGAAGATAAAGGAACACAGCTGGACTTTAAAGTGCAACAAAATTAGTTATGGTCAGCCTGGAAAACAAGACTGCATTCTCATGTTACCATTATGGTATTAACACATACAATATTTTCTCTAGAAACTGTCAACTAGTGGTGGCCACACCAGGCAGAAAATCCTATAACTACCCTTTAATTACTCTTTTCATTAATTTGTTATGCTTGCCACATTCCTTCTAGTTAGCATTAGCCTCTCTTTCCAACACTAACTTACAGCTGTCACTAACATTAAAAAGGTCTGACTTGCATTTTTCTGCCCTATATATAATCTTTGATGTTACCATGATTAAGTTTCTTCTCCTACAACTTGTTCACTGTACACACTACAGTTAAGCTATATATAATATACGTATTTCATTTATCTTAAGATAGATTAAATAATTACATAAAATATTTCTTCATTTCTGTTCAGTGGCAATGGCAGTTTAGAAAAACATTCTGGTATTTCCTAAGGGATATGAAATAAGCTGCTATTATTATACACAAGTATAAAATGATCTAAATTTAATTCAGTACTCTCCAGAGCTAAATGAAAAAAGGGCATTTGAACAACAGCATATGTTTTTTTCACTAAACACAAGAAAAAATATTGTGAAAATAACAAGTTTCCTTCCAAAGAAACAAAGAAAGTTCACATATATGTATTATATATTTGTTACTCTTTTTCAGGGGACACAAAATAACATGTGCTATTGCCCTCAAACAGACACAACTGGGAAATATCTCATGCTGATGATTTCTGACATGGGTGACAGGACAAAATTAATAATGAAAAACCAACAAAAATCAGTGAGTGAAGCCCTGTACCCACTGAAATTTTTGCCATTGATTTCAATAGGTCCAGGATTCACACAATGTCTTCTTCAACTGTGGAATAAAGCACCCAAAGAAGACCTTGCAGCTCACCAGCATGGATAGCAAAGTTATCCCATTAGGTATCTACTGTTCAGTGGCTCCTCCACCACCAATTTATATATGTATTTTGTATTTTTCCTGGGATGAAGAAAGAGTTGGTGAACCTCAATTTTTCTCCAATAACAAATTTTGAATGAAGCTCCCCCCTAAATTTTTGCTATTTTTTTCCTTTTTACACTTTGTTAAAAAATTCTTCAACTTTGTTAGTTACATATGAGCTAGTTTATACATTTTCCCTTTGCCACTCTAATTTTATAAAGTTAGAGAAGTTCTGAAAACTTAGAATGGAGAATTGATTTACGTGCAATAACAAGAAAAAAGGAGAAAAGAGCAGAATTTATTTTAAGTTATTTAAAAATATAAATTAAAAAATTTTTCATTTTAATTCAATTCAAATTTCCCATCAAAAATTTTAAAATGTCATAAAAATGATATTTTCCCATTAGAAGTTATTTTAAATTAAACTTAAATTTTAGTGGAAAAATTTCATTCAAAAATGTTGACAACTCTAGAAACAGACCAGTAATCATCAAACAACACTTGAATATTTTACTATACTCATCACCAACATCTATCTGTATATCCTACTAGAAGAGTTATCTGGCATTGCATGAGTGGAGGTGGGACTGCACACCTGACTGCTGGCTTCTCCTCAGATCAGCCTGAAGCGGGAGGGTGAGCCCTGGCTACTGGTTTCTTCCCAGAGATGGCTGACTTCCTATTGGGGTGCTTGCTGCCCCCCTGTGGTCATTCCACAGTATAACTCCCTCCTACCGGACCCCTCCTTCCCCATTTTATGAGAAACAATTAAATTCCGGGCACATCCCATTATCCTGGCACAACCAACCCTGGCCTTGCTTTAATTTAGAGTAAGAGGAAGCTGCATACCAAATTTGATGGCCCTAGCTCTTATAATTTAGGACGAGTTCTTGAACAAATGACTCACAGACGGATGGACAGATAGACACACACACGCATTTCTAAATATGGATAGATTTATGGATATTTGTTTAGGCTTTGAGATTGTGAATTACAGAAGGTCTGACAAAGTCAACAGAATGGACACCTATTGTGAATGAATGAACTTTCTGAATTGGTTAATAAGTAAACAAACACAAATACAGAGCAAGTCTCTCTCTCACACACACACGCTCCCTTTCTCTTTCCTCCTACCCCAGTGTGCCACACCATAGTTGGTTAGGTACCAATCCAAAAATGTTAAAAAAAAAATTCCTATGGGACTTCTCATGCACTTGGTGAGATTTTTCGGAGGCAGATACCCCTTGAAGGTAGGAAACTTTATGGTTAATATACAGATGCCCATGTTGATGAAAAGCCTGTATAAAAATGTATGTTCTAAAATAGCAAAATATAACCCATCCAGATCCTCTTGCAGTAAGAAGTTCAGCAAGTAGCCATATTGTTAACAGTGCTGTCCCCCTCCCCATATACATCATCTCTGCCTTACATAGGCTCAGAGAGAACCAGGTATTTTCATTCAGGTATTTAGTTCTTCCAGGGAAGATGGATAATAATGTTTTCTGCTCCAGCTGAAAAGAAGACATAAAGTTATATGCCACCAAGATAGTGTTGACATGTGAAACCAGAGTGTCTCACTGTGTCCCCTATTAGTTTAATGTAAATGCTGGGAAAGAATAAAAAGTCAAGCACCTTGAGACTCTAAAAGGGAGCTCTCAGTGAGGAAGAATAGCTACCTATTATAACCCTTCAAGTTGTTTAAAGGAATGAGCAAAGCCATCACAGAGCAGTGTAGTCAAACCTGCTAGCTTACGTACAGGAATTTAATAGTTCCTTGTGCTGTAGTGTGCAGCTGTTTGCACTAATCGTTGTAAATAATGTATTCAAGGATTTAGCCCTTTTTTCTCTTTATGAATTGGTCATGAAGAGATCATGGTTACTAATTGACTTGTCATTTGGAGTTCTTCAATGAGTAGTTTTTATTGACATATTTGAGCTACGAGTTGTTCATAGATTCTTTGCAGTGACTATTCAGTCAATTGGTCATTATTCAGTGTTTGCTATTCAAGTATTGTTCTGAGTAGTCACCTAAACAAGTCTTGATCTTATTTCTGCTCCCTATTTGGGTGATCTAACCTTGATAAACTAATTCTGTTTCCATCAGAATTAAATTACTGTCGCAACAAAATATTTGGTTCATGTTAAATAAATCTTGGCTACTCACCTAAAATTTCCCTTCAATTAACATTTATAAGAACAAAATTTTGCTTGTATGAATGTTCATATAAAGTGAATACGATAGGGTGTGGACAAGCCAAATGCAATCCAGTATTCTCTAAATATTTGTGAATACTTTCCCCCAGTGGTCACTTAGCTCTATTCATCTGTGTCAGTTGCATGGGTGATGGCTAATGCAGGCAAGGAAAGTCATTGCCTTCCCAGAACTGCCCACGCTCCCACCACCCTTCTCTCCAGCCATTGGAGGGGTGGGGCGGGGCTAAGACTGTGCCATGGCTGCTTGGCTCTCTGACCACTCAGGAAAGCTGGTCCGCGGTGCAGCTACTCAACCCTCCAGCCTTCCAGAATGGATCAGGCTATGGCACGGCTGTTCAGGTCTCCAGCTGCCAGGTATGCCAGCCAGCTGGGAAGGGTGGGAATACACCACCTACTGGGATGGGTGAGACTAAGAGACTCGTGGATGTTAACAGGCTGGAGGCAGAAACTTAGGGAAGGGGCTGGGCCACTGCCATGGTGGCCAAGCTTGGCTCTGAAGAGGGAAGGTTGCCATAGGGGTTGGGCCACAGAGGGGAAGGGGCAGGGCTGGGGCTTGCCTTCTCCAGCTGGGCATTCACCCACCACCCATGGTCAAATAGCTGATAAATCGAGCTGTTTGCACTAAATCTATTGAGTTTATCTCCTAGCCAGCCATAAAGACATAATCCATTAGTATGACCAAACCCCTTTTTCGAAAAACTGCTCTTCCTTAAAAAAGGAGGTTTACACGCTTTTTTGAAAAAGGGGGTTTTTCCGAAAAAAATGCATCCAGACTACTTTCACTTTCAAAAGACCCGCTTTTGAAAAAGCAATTGGAAGAAGATATGCAAATTCCTGCATAATTTGCATATCCTCTTTCAAAAATAAAACATAGTCTAGACACGCCTTTAGATGGGAAGTTACCTGCCCAGTCCCTACCAGTTAGAGAGGACACATGACTTCCTAGGACCAGCCACTGCTAAGGCTTAAAGGACAAATGGGGCTATGTACATATGGTTGTCCAGACATTGAGGTGTCCCAGCATTGGAAACATGCTTGATGGCCTACATTTGCACATTTAAAACCATAAAGCATTCCACACTCCATATATCTAACTTTACACACAAGAATGATACATGCACCAAAATAAGATATACAAATCCAGTGGATTATGACATGAAGACAGAGAGGTTACATGAGATAATTTGTCCAAAACTCTTTTGAGGTAGGTGTATCTATGTCCACAAGTCCGTTTTCTAAAGAATAGGGCGGGTCCATCATACCCATGATTGTCACAATGTTTGTTAGGTCCTGGACCAACAGCTCAGAAACACCTTCTAGAAGATTTGCCTAGCATTGTGTGAGTCCTTAACTCGATTGTTTGTTTTTTAGAAAATAAAATGAAAATGTACACGCTTCATTTAAATCATTGCTCTGGGATGAAGCTAGGGGTGAGGGGTTCCATGTGCACATTGCCCTGGGAGAGAGGACTATCCCATCACTCTCTCACCACAGCAGCTTGGGGACAGGTGAGAAGTGCTCTTCATGGCTGCTGCAACTCTCGGAGGCCCAGCTGAGGGAGGGATGCATGGGTTTGTCTGCCTCCTGCACTCCCCAGCCAGAGGGAGGAATGCAGCCAACTGCATTTTCCCCTCACTCCCTGACAAAGAGGAAGAGCCAGCAAAGTTCCCATACAAATGTGATGCATGGGCGGTTGGTGCAGCTGGGGTTGGTGGAGGCAGAATCCCCAACCCCACCTACAGCCCCATCCTGTCTGCTGAGGCCCTGCCCCCACAGGGAGGGGAGGAGGCAGGGCAGCATGCTGAGTACACCCCAGCAACCCCAGAGTACCGGGAAGGGGAAGAGAGGAGAGGGGACATGTGCCCCATCTCCCTGAAGAAGCAGGGGAGGGGAGAAGGCCACACGACGTGGCTCCCAGAGGAGGCCACGTGGTTCCAGCCATCCCAGCCTGGAGCATGGGGAGGGCAGGCACTGGGGGCAGCAACACTCCACCCCCACAATGCCTACAGCAAGCATTCTGGGGACGGAGTGTGAGCAGGGCCAGGCTGGTGGTTTGAGATGCCCATGATGTGGAAGGAGCTTTAGCTCCTCCCCACCCACACCCTTCCTTAAAGAGTGCCTGGGATGTAGGGCTACGGCAGTCCCAGACAGAGGAGGAGGCTCATCTCCAGCAGCCCCTTTCACCTGCCTGGTGATTCTGTCTCTTTTCTGTACGGTTTTATGAGAAACAATCCCATTCCAGGCACAGCCCATTTTCCTGGCACAACCAAACCCTGACCTTCCTTTAAGTTATAATAAGAGAAAGCTGCACACTGAATTGGGTGGTCCTACCGCTTACCATTTAGGAGTTCTTGAACAAACAAATAAACAAATTCTCTCAAATATAAAGTAGACGGAATGAAGCAACCCTGTCTTCTACTATGCATACAGTTGAATCTAGCTATCCCTGTTAAATCCAAATTTGATATCACCCCTCAATTTTGTAAAAGTTATTCACCTATAATGTAACATACCAGTTCATAGCTAAAATACAGTGCTTAGATGCTCAGATACTATTGTGATAAACCTAAATGAATATGAGAGAGCGAGGAAGAGTGAGAGAAGCTGGCAGGCCCCTCTGAATAGCCAGGATATTGAGAGTGAAATAGAGTACCAGGATTTCCCCTTAATTTGTAAAACTATGTTGTAGTTTAACCAATGTTTGTAAAGCATTAACATCATACCAGTCAAACATATTAAATTAAATATGAAATGCCAATCCAGAATTTCAATACAGTTTTAGAATGTAAAAGAAACATTTTATATCAATCTATTTCAATAGGCTAAAAATAAATATATACAGGCTGGCTATGCATGAAGGCTACTAAAATCCAATTTGCTGTGTTTAGCTTATAATAAAAGAATTCAAATGAATAAAACCATAGGTGATGATAGGCTAGAATTATTAATTACACTAAGCATAAATAATCTTGCCTTTGTATTAAATTCAATTTAAATGCCACCAAACCATGGGTGGCAAATGTCTGATGATCATTTTGGTTTAGATTTAGATCAATAGCGTAAATTTTATTTTCTTACCTTGAGGCAAGGGACAAAGTGATTATATATAAAATATTTATATAAATTCATTTTGTCCCTTGCTTCAAGGTAAGAAAATATACACACACAAATATATATACATACATATACATATACATATGCTATGTTGCACTAATGTTTCTAATTACAGCCTATAACATTTGGATGAAATATAACTTTTGGTTTAAAGTTCTATATAGGGGTGGGAAACCTTTTTTGGGGGCGCACACAAGCGAGAAGCAAAAAAAAAAAAACCCCAAAACCCCAAACCCTCACTGAAATGACTTTCAAATGAGAAGGAGAAAGATACTCCCCACATTCCCCTACCACACCAGAGTCTAGTTTGGGCCCTAATACTAGTAGATTTTGTGTGCACTGTTCCAGCCCAGCGAAGGGACATTGAAAGGAGGGGGGCCTGGAGTGCTAGAGCGGGCTCCCCAATGCTGGGGTTGGAGCCCTGAGCTGTGGGGGCTGGATCCAGGCAAGCCAGGGGCTGCATCTAGCCCCCAGGCCCTACGTTTCCTATCCCTGCCATCTATATTAAAGCCTCATATCTTTTTAAAGAGTCTTTAAAGCACTCTGAAATTAGCATCTTTAAGGTTCCTTTTACTTCTAAACTGTTCATACTCTGATATTCTAGAATTCAAGTGTATTCAGAATTTTTCTCCATGGAAGGTTTTATTATCTAACACAGGTGTTTTCAAACTCTTGGTCATGGACTGTAAGGGCAAGTCGCTAAGTGGTTATGAGATGCTTTGTTTACCTGCACCTCCACAGGTATGGGTGATCACAGCTCCTGTTGGCTGTGGATCACAGCTCAACTCCCACAGCTCAACTCCCTCAACTCCCATTGGCTGCAAACAATGTTCTATGGCCAATGGGAGCTGTAATCACCTGTACCTGCAAAGGTGCCAAGTAAACAAAGTGTCTTGCAGCCAGTTAGCAGCTTGTACTTACAAAAAAAGGGCAGCCCAGAGTTTGAAATCCCTGAACACATAGCAAGCGATCAATAGCAAACACACACACCCAAAAGCCATTGGGTCTCTGGGCTGGATTGTGCAATTGCTCCAGCCTGTAGATGGCCTATGAGCCATGAGTTTGAGACCCCTGGTTCTTGTCCCTCACTCACTTAAAAAACAGTAAGTAGAGAAGTCATTTTTTCTTCTAGGACTATACAACCTCTTACTCATTCATTTTCCGACTGGATAATTTTATGACATGCTGTTAAAATCTGCAGCTTCTATGCAAAGATTTTATCTATGAGGAAATTCTGATAATGGCCAAACTGGCATATTTTTAATGGAAAGGTACAGGAGAAATTCCCCCAATTTATAATTATCCTTCCTAATCTGATGTTTCTTTTCTTCATGATGCTACAGTGCTAAGAATTCTGTCAAGTGTATTGGTATCCGAGAACCTTATTCCTCAAGAAAACCTTGGAACTCCTATTGGGAGATTGTAATTACTTGTGCAGAATCTTCAGTTAGAAGATTGTTCATAACATGGTATATCTTGTCAATCTTTGAAAACATATGAGGCCAAGCCAACTCTCTTCTATTCCTTTGGCATTACAAGCTTTCTGACTATTTGGCTGATAAGGGTTATATCAGCTATTCCTTGATACAGATTATCTGAAACCCTTTCCAAGAATTGAGAAGAATGTGAACTACTAAGCCTGAATACTTTGCTAACATATATTAATGTGAAAGTAGCAAATAAGATTTAAGTGTGCAGGCCCTGATCCACCATTCCATTACTTCACAACAGGGTTGGAATAATGTGGTGATACATCAGGCCCTCAAAAAAAAATAGCTTTAATTTTCCCTGAAGTCCTAGGGACAAATGCACCATTGGATTTGGTAGGGTTGCACAGGTGTAATATAGTGCAGAATTTCATTCCTAATTTGAGAAATCAATTCAGACAGCATTCATGCACTTATTGTCTGACTGACATGTCATTCCATTGTCTCGTTGTCCTTTCTGTCAAAAATTATTTTAATGTAGAAATTCAATATTTCCTTTTAATAGGAATGCTATAAGTAAGGCTAGGAGAATAAGGGGGTTTTATTTATTTTTAGGCATTGCTATTTTTAGTTTCATGTCATTGTTCAGTGACTGTCCTGGACCATTGGAAATAAGTATTCCCCATCTTTAATTGTTAGCTTCCACACACCATTGTCTGTTTCTCCAGAATGTCAGCTTCTTAAATTCCACTCAGGAGAAGTTAGAATGTTCCTAATATACCACTTTGTTTTTGTGGCATATTTCTACCCTTTTCATTTGACAGTTGGACACTGATGATGTCATTAGGCTGCTTTCTATACTTTTCAGTCAGGACAGCTTCTCCTGTGTGCTGACCGTTTGCTGCCAGCCCCTGCCTCCTCTTCCCTCACAGTCTCTTCATCTCATCTCACCTCAAGTTCCCTTCCTTCTTACCTGCCTTATTCCCTCTCCTTCCTCATGTTTCCTAATCTCCTCCATGCTAAACCCTGTCCAAAATGATTACATAACAAAAAATTTTAAATAAATAAGTGAAGACCCCAAAATTGTGGCATTAACACGATCTTTGCAAACTATCACCCTACTAATATGGTATATCCCTTTTCTTTACCTTTTGTCTTTCTTGTCTGTTTAAACCGTAAGCTCTTCAGAGCAGGGTTTGTCTCTTATTTTAATGTTTCTACATTGCCTTGCCAATAGGGTTCTGTTCTGAGTTGCTCCCTAGACATTGTAATAAAAATAAGAAATAATAAGAAATAATAATTAGATTGTCTGGAACATGTCAAAATACTTTGGGAATTCTTTCACTTTAAAACAAGATTCCTTTTTCTTGCTGTTGACAGGTCTGGTACACTCTCAAGATGGATAGAAAAGCCAGACTATTTTGCTCAAAGAGGACTGATCAATCAGTGTGAAGCATTTCACCTATATGTTGTAGGTTCTTTTCTTCATGTTGACACTTCTTTTTGTGTCTTGCTATCCAACCGTCTTTCTTTACATCAAGTCAAATCCAAAAACATTACACAATGGGTGTAAAATGGACTGCGTAAAATGAGTTGTTGATTCTTGTGGAATGATGGTCACATCACAAAAA
This sequence comes from Rafetus swinhoei, assembly GCA_019425775.1. Classification (NCBI taxonomy): domain Eukaryota; kingdom Metazoa; phylum Chordata; order Testudines; family Trionychidae; genus Rafetus; species Rafetus swinhoei. The sequence continues at coordinate 142,828,013 of CM033424.1, forward strand.
ACACCACAACAATCGTAGCAGAAGTCAAGGACTGAATGAGAATGGAGGCATCTCACTAGTGGAGGTCCCTTTAGGTCTGGTTGAGGCACGTTGGTGGAAGCTTGCACTGCCTTGCCTGTGGTAGAGAAGTTCTGGAGATAAGATTAAGACTGTCAGTCTGACTCACTTCATGATCACTAAAATTCACTTTAGGCCAAAGTCTTCCCTTTGCACATGGAAAGGTTCAGAAGGGAAGGATGCACCTATAACTCCAGCCCTTCTGCCGCTCTGTTGCATTTTCCTCACTGGGAAGTGGACCTCATAGTATTTGATTCTCAGGGGAATCTGTAGCAAGTGGAGTGGGGAAGGAGTAATGGAGTTATGTAGTGATGAAATGCCATCATATTATTGTATTTCCCCTCTGTGTTGTTCTTTTTTCCAAATTTTCATGCATTTACTGTGACACAGCTCCTCTTTGCACCACCTTGGAAAGGATAGTGTATAGCTCTTCAAATTTTAAAACTGATTATGTCCAATGTATGAGAAAATCAAATTAGCCCTCACATTTTGTATAGGAAAAAGAAAATGAGAGAGAGAAATCAGGTCTCTTCCCCAGTTGTAGTCCATAACAGCTCCCAAATCAGGAAAGCCTCTCTGGGTATGTCTAAACTACAGAACTTTTCCGGGATACCACAGGTATCCCGGAAAAGCTCTGCTGCATCCAAAGAATGCATCTGCTTTTCCAAAAAAAAAAAAATCGGAAAAGCAGACACTTTTTTCAGCATCCCTGTAAACCTCATTTTACGAGGAAGAAGGGATGTTCTGAAAGAGGGTTTTTTCCGACATTTGGCCCCATGTAGACGGGCCAAATGTTGGAAAAGCCTCTTTCAGAAGAAAAGCAGAAAAAGATACTAAAATTGCGATCTGCAATTTTCATTCTTTTTCCAACTTTTCTTTGTAGTGTAGACACAGAGTCTTTTCAAGAAAAGCACTTAAATATATGCTTGCCAATTAAGCATATGCTGAAGTACTATTGAAGCCAATGGGACTTAGACACAGGTTTATATTCCTGAATAAAGATAGATTTACGCACAATCCCATGATGACAGCTGCTCTTGTGCATTTGTAGCATGTAGTGGCCATTTTGTTTGCTGGTGTAAATCAGCACAGCTTTGCTGAAGTCAGGTGAGTTATGCTGATTTACATAATCCGAGGATCTGGCCTCTGAATAGGCGTTTGTGATTTGATATTTTATCAGTTTCTTTCACAGGCAATAGGCTTCTAGTTCCTGCACTCAACAATTATTTTTAATACATTCTGTGGATATAGTAAGAGAATTTTAATTTTAAGTGCAATAAGTTTGCTATCACCATTGAAGAAGATAAGAGTGCCACACTGACTGTAGTAACCTTATCTTTGACAAAGAGCTCTTAATTTTCCAAAAATATTATATATGAACATATTTGCAAACAGTTTTCCAGGTATGAAGCAAAATATATCTGATCCATCAATTGTATATATAATTAGCATTTTAATTATGCATTCCTCTTCAATCCATTTGACTGCTGCAATTTAAAATGCTTTTTAAGAAAAAAGACCCACAAGAGAAGGCACAGTTGACAAAACAAAGAATTAGTTTGAAACCATTAATGAAATCTCTGGAAATTTCAATGTGTACTATATGAATTAAAACATGTCAGGATTTAAGCCCATAAGTCACAGAACCTATCTTGGATTCAGATTCTAGTTAAGGGATAAAATGATGAAAGTATAATTATGTTGCAGAATTATGCTCAACACAAGTGAAAGTTACTGAGGATTGAATTGCTTGTCTTTCTCCACTTTGTCCTCAGCCAAGTCACAGGAAACAGCTGGCCAGAATTTTTGAGTGCCTTTAATGAAGTCAATACTTAGTTGTTAGGATCTAGTGATTAAATGAAATAAGACTAATATTCCTGTGTGGATTTGCTAAAAGATGATTGCACCAAAAGGAAGGCAACTCCAAGTGAGCAAGTGAGTCACATGACTTATCTGAAGTTAAAATGTATTCAATTTATGGAAAATACTCTTTGGGGAGTCTATTTATTATTAATTATTATCATTATATTATTTAAATACATCAAATTCAGCAACACAACCTAGTTCATTTATTTTGGGTATCTTTCCTCAATAAAATCTGAACAAATAAACTGCAGGCTAAAAGTATTCATTCTGGAATAATAATCTTTCTGACATTCTAACAAAATGAACTCTAAAGCCCAAAGTCACTCCAGAGCAGCACCAAGTTAAAGGAAAAACTTAAAACAGCATATAATAAATGGTAAAATTGCCACCAGCCATATTCAGTTTAATATGTGTAAAGATCTGTATTGGTGTTGACAGCTTACCACAAAAAATCTGCAACATGACACTGGATATTTTGCATTTGTTTGTGCCTTACAAGGAGGAAAATAAACTTTGCTTCTGTCTCATTATCATGTTTGATGGTATTATTTCGTTTCTTTCCTAGACTAGTTTACTAAGAAATGTCAACTTTTTTAATATTCTTATTTCCAGTTAGAGATAATCCTACTCAGATCATAGAATCATAGAATAATAGAACTGGAAGGGACCTTGAGAGGTCATCAAATCTAGACCCCTGCAAAACCTTCATGGCAAAACCAAGCACAATCTAGATGAGCCCTGATAGAAGTCTGTCTAACCGGCTGTTAAATGTCTCCAGGGATGGAGATTCCACAATCTCCCTAGGCAATTTATTCCAGTGCTAAACCTCCCTGACAGTTAGGAAGTTTTTCCTATTGCCCAACCTAAACCTTCCTTGATGCAATTTAAGCTCATTGCTTCTTGTCCAATCATCAGAGGTTATGAAGAATAATTTTTCTCCCTCTTCCTTGTAACACCTGTTTAGGTATTTGAACCTTGGTCTTCTCTTTTCCAATTTTTTTCATATTTATATTGGAGATGGCTGCACTCCATGAAGTTACTGCCTCTGACCAAATGAGCAAATTACATGTGTCTTCTCCTGCAGAAAGAAAGAAAAAGCAGATTGAGCTGAAGCAGCTAATTGTGGGGGACTACTTTCTATGCATTAATTGTATTACAGAGATGATATTTGTGAAGGAATGGGGTCCATTAGTTATAGCAGAGAATTGAAAAACAGGACTCCTGTGTTCCATCCTAACTTTATTTTGACCTTAGGCAAGTCATTCAATGGCTCTGTACTTTTATTAACTTATTTGATATAAGTTATAACAAAACTTACCTGATGCTGTGCTGAAAAATCTAATAAATTGAAATTTAAGTGTCTTGTGAGCCTAGGATTAAAGCCACAGTAAAAATATATATTTATTATTAATAATTATTATTATTATTGTTATTAATTAAATCTATGTATGCAACTTCTCTTTTTTCAGAGCAGTGAAATGTGTCATGAGGATGTGGGATGAGGCACTTAAGACAGAAATAATTTTACAGGTTAGATCATCTAATCAAGCATCAGAAACACTGCCATGTGATTTAGATGATCGGTCAAATGGTTCATATAACAAATTCATAATCTCAAATAATCTATTGAAAGCTCACTTCAAGTGGTTTACATATAATCTATATATGAAATAGGCTCAAAAGTGATTCATCAAATAATTTCAAATAATTAACAAAATCATAAAAAAATTTCTGTTCTTGGACAATTTATGAAAAGATGAAAGAGCTAAATAGGTTGAATAAACTGTTTACAATGAATAGGTCAAAGAATTGTAGTTAGTATAGCATTAGCTGACTGACCTTCTATAATAAAGAGAGGATTTATAAGAATCCACAGTATAAGTACCTAATTTCTGCCTTCACTTAGGACTAGATCCAAAATTCTATTGCAGTCAAATGGAAGCTTTCCATTTACTTCAAAGGGCTTTTGACGAGTCCTTTAAATATGGGGAACCCAACTGACTTTAATCAGATTACAGACATCTAAGTAAGGATAAAATATGAGCCTAGATAATAAACAATTCCTCCAAACTGAAATTTCTTGTTATGCTCTTAGCCTTCATATGGCTTTGATTGATTAATTGATTTGGGGTGGGAAGAAGCACTCCAATTCTGCCATGAGATGGACAGATATAAATAATTCTTACCAATATATTGGTGCAACACAGTTAATTTAAGTCAACTTTTTTTCCTATCAGTGCAAGAAATTGAACTTTCGTACTTTTTTAACTTTTGTTTTCTTTTCCATTCCTTAAAGGTCCCAGGATTTTGTTCCTTAATAATGCCAAGCACAGTTGGCTTCTGGTTCATGACCAGTGCTCTTACTCACCAAAAACAAATAATAAAAATAACATTTTGAAAGGCAAGTAATTTTATACAGTGAAATATCTACAAATACAATGGTTCCAGAGATGGCTATAGTGTATCCAAAGACTTATGGGGGAGATTTTAAATTATACAAAATGTGAGTCAGTCACCCAGCTCCCATTCACTTTCATTTCTGACATTAAAAATCTCCCACTTGAATTTTGTAAATATGAAGTCTATGGATTCACAATATACCAGGTAAGCCATTGTGGTACATGCTGTTGATGCACATTAAAGAGAATATGTAAAAAGGTATAGACATTTAAGCAGCAGATTATAATGACTGCTAATGATGACACATTAAGATCTATCACTTTAATAATTTACTGTTAGAATTCCTAATCACACTTACAAGGGTACTGAAGATATTGGTACAGTCTCTATTGTGAATCTCCATTCTTAGTTTTCTTTTGTTTGGTGGTGTTTTTTAATCAAACAAATTAAAAACACTATTAGCTCACAGAAAAACCTGGAGGCAGGTTCTATGTGGGTCCAGGCACAGCTGCCCAGTGTAGCATGTCTCTACACCTGCGGCTGCTGTGGCTTGTATCCTGAGGAGAAAAGAGATCCTCAATGGTCTGTGGCTACAGAGCTGCACCATATCCAGCCATCTTCATCTTCTCACCTCGAAACAAAATCCAAGACTCTTCCCTCTTACTGTTCCTGCCCTGCATGCCTCCATTTGCTTATGCAGAGTTGGGTAGCCAAGAAGCAATATAACACCTATGCCACCTGGTTTCGATTCATGGGGCTTGGGCTAAAGGTTTCTAGAGCTCAGGCTCCAGCCCAGGCTTGAATGGCTGCACCACAATTGAACAGTTTCTTAGCCTGGGCCCTCTGAGCCTGGGTCACCTGGCAAGGACCAGCCATGGGTTTTTAATTTCCCTGGCTGCAAAACAGCCATCCTACAGCCAGATCAGGAATCTCAGTCAGGTAGAACCGGAGGACTAGTAAAGCTCCTATAAAGTTCCAGTTGCTGCACCAACTGTTAAAGAGGGGTCTCTTTAAGTCCACAATACTTGGCCTTCTCAAGATCAATAAGGCCAGCATCAAGCACCTCCATTGAAGCAAGAGCCCTATAAGGAACTCTGAATTTGGGCCATAATGTTATAGGAAAAGTTAAGTTTTCTGTTCTAAATTTGACTTACCCATTTTCCCATTTGTTTCCTATTTCCATATAACTCTTTAACATTAAATTTTTTTTAAAGCTTAGCCCAATAAATTAAAATGTCTAAAGCATGTGGCACATGACAAGGGGGGGGGAGGGAGGAATGATTTTAAAACAAGCAAAATATGAATCTAAAGTCACAAGAGTTGGCAGAGTCAGATGAACACCTAAAATAATTTTAACCTATTTTATGAAAATAGCAAAATTGATGGTGTCCTTTGGGAATAAATAAAAGTTGCTTTCAGTTATGTGTCTGAATTGCCCTAGTTTCATAGCTGTTATACCACATACTCAAATTGTTGGTCAGTATTGATTGGAATTTCCGTAATAGACATTTAACATGATATTCGTTTCTTGCAAGTCATTAAAGAATGACTTGGAATAATGTTAGGCAAATAATCCCTGTAGGTGTGTCAGAGCAATTCCTATTAACTTCAGTGGGAAGGATCTGGTGGGGCATATATCTGCAGGGCCAACTGACCTCTGTATAGAAAGAGCAATGATTTTTATGTTTATCAAAATGCATAGCTTTAAAGTGAGAAACCTTTAAAATTTCCAAAATAAGATTTGTTATGGATGTTTTTGTTACATTCTGCACATTTTTGGATGGAATCATATGTCAAATATTTGTTACTTAATATATGTTGTAACATCTCTCACCTCTTCTGTAAAGAAAATTCCACCCTGAATTAGATCTCTGTAATGATGGAAAAGTAATATATGAGGCATTTAATGTTTTGTTATCCTTCCTGTTTTTAATGTATGCAAAATAAACATTGATTAACTGATCAACTAGCTAGAGCTATGTTCCACTTAGGAAGGCATCAAAATAAGAAAGTCCCAATCCTACCAATGCTTACACAAGCAAGTAACTTTTAAACAGGTAAGTACTTCCAATGATTTCATTAGAACTATTCACCTGCATACATTTAAGCTCTCTGTGTGGTCTCACATAGAATTATGGATGTGTAGGACTGGAAGAAACCTTGGGAGGTCATCTAGTTCAGTCCCCTGCACTCAAGGCAGAGCTATGTAATAATTAAACCTTTCCTGTAAAGTGCTTGCATTTGTATCTGTATTGCAGTGGCACCTAGTGCATACATGGAGCCCATATAAAGTCAATTAGTTATATTGTAGCAGCAGCATGTTTCTAGACACTGTTCAAACACACAGAAAATGTGCCCATGTGTCCCAATCCTCCAAACATCTATGCATGTGATTAACTTTACCAATCCAAGCAATCACATTGACTTCAATATGTCTTCACTTATGAGTATTACTTATGTGTGTAATTGTTCATAGGACTGCCCCCCAAAAGAGAAAAGATAACCAAAAGGATTGCAATATGAAAATAGTCAGGATGTTGGCTGGCAAAAAACTTTGTTAGTTCTCTCATTTTTGTTTCTTTTTGTTTGTCTGTGTGTTTGTGTGTGTGTGTGTGTGTGTGTGTGCTGTGTGCACACCTATACATATATTGTATGGAATACTCATGTGCATGCACACATACATACCCACATTAAAAAAAAACAAAAGTTGCAAAATCAAACACTTAAAAATTAGAAAATACTGTATTTATAGTTACCTGTGCAACTATTGAACAATTAAATCATTCCCTGAGCAGCAACCATCCTGTGCAGCACATGAGGTACAGGTCCTGTGGCAAAATTAGTATGTGTATAGTATTAGTATAATTAGTTAATTATAAGGCATTAATGCATATGTGCGAATGAGCCAAATTAGGGTTGCACTGGCAACCTACATACTGGCATCTCCTTAAAATTATGAATGCTTGACTTTGCAACCATATCATTTTTTTAGTACAGGTTTATGTGTGTAATTTTCTATAGTGGCTTTGTTTGTTTTGTTCTGGTTAAAACAAACTTTTAAAAGAGAAATTCCATCATGTGAAATCATACTGATGCCCACTTGATAGAACCTTTGTACCCACAGCCTAACCATCCTCCCACCCAGTAATAGGCTGTTATCCTCTATGCAGACAATCCATTTGAGGGGGATGAAACAATCACCTTGCCAGTGAATTCCACAGCAATCTGCTAGATAGCAGAGAAATGTTGGAAATCAGAAATCTTAGGTTCTATTCCAGAATTTGGATGGGAGTGTTGGGTCATGGTTACAGATCTTTCTCCCACTTCTTCTATCTGTAGCCTTGCCAACCTGTCCCCTTCTTTCCATGGCCCCTGCTCGTATTCCCCAGCTACTCCAATCTCTTAGACAGTCCCTTATTTTCCTATATGCCTCTCTTTCTAAGCCTGTCCCTGGCCCCTCTGATCTTCATCACATCCCAAACCTGCCCGTACTCCACTCACCTTCTCACCTCTCTGGATTCAAGTTCACTTGCTTTTTCCTTCTCCAGCCTCTGAGGCTATCAGCTGTAGAACAATAAGAGCCCAGGGAAGATAGCCTACCTGCTCTCAATTCCAATGCCACAGTGCCTGCTTGGAGGAACAAATTTAGGGAAAGGCGAGCTCATTCCCTGCTACCTTCACCTAATGTGTACTCCATGCCGATGGAATCTTCTACTCTGCAAATGTCTACTGATTATGTGCAAATGACTTTTTTCAGATGCTTTATAACTCAGCTAATTAAGGGTGAATTTTTAAGGGGACAGTAAAAAGGCCCCTTTCTATGATTCAGGACAACCACTTTCCTAAATTTCATGTATTTGGCCCAAAGAACTTTGCTCTCTGAAATTCTGTAAGAATGTTTAACACTGGCAAACAATGTACATATTTCCCTACGTGCATTTTTGAAATGACCTGCTTGTGCTGAAAATTTCTTTAAAAAAAAACCCCAAAATTAGCGTTCAGTGGAGAACCAACCGTGGAAAATTTCAGCCCAAACAATTTTAGTTTGGCAACTGAAATATAAGCAACTGAAAACAGAGTCTTATGCAAGGGTCATTTCTGGCTCCACCTTTTATACATATGTACTCTGTCCTTGCTAATGCCTATTTTTCCACATTTACTGCTTTTAGCCTTATCAATTTAAATGTTTAAATTTAATGTAATTAATTAATTAATTGAAATTTTAAAATGACTTTTTCCCTTCCTTCTCTCCCCCTCATCATCCTGTATTGGAACTGGACCTTTAATACTCCAGTCATCTGAAGAAGTGGATTGTGCCCACAAAAGCTCATGATACCATCTACATGTTTTGTTAGTCTTTAACGTGCTATTAGACTATTGGTTGTTTTTTAAGTTTTTCCAATTTAAATGTGCACTTCATAACCATTTGCCCTTTAATTTTCTGTTCAGTTATAGCTGTGTTCAGGTTTTTATTTCAAGATTTAGTTAAATTATTCCTCCATCCTCTCACTTACATTATGGATCTTTCTGCATAAATGTATATATTGTTTTACCTGCTTATAGGTTTCTAAAAAGCTGTTTGTCCCAATTTAAAGATTTACTATTTTCTATTTTTAACTTTACTTTTACATAAATCACATTAGCATATAGAAAATATATTTATAGATCACGTGCATATGCCATTAAGCTCAATGGGCCAAATTAACATTTGTGAACCCTCAGACTTATAAAGCTGAGTGTGGAGTTGGGCCCTAGGTATCAAACGTAAAGTTCCAGACAAGTATCAAATATAAGTGAGATTTGTGTCTATTCGTATGGTAAAAAATGCATTTAACAGAATCTGCAATTCTCTCTATTCCTTCACAGGCTCATCATCTTGGATTTTAGAAGGTCATTTTTGCTGCTTCTATTGAAGTCCCAATACATGAAATTATTCCCCACAGCAGTGTTTGACTTAATGATAATTTAAGTGAGAAAACTGATTTAAGATCTTTTGCTTAAATTACCATGAAGTCTATCCCTTCCCCTAATATATGGGAATGAACTCTGAAAATTTTGGATGTAGAATATACTCTATTGTTAGCTTTTTAACATATGAGAGTTTAGTTTCCCATCAAGGGATTAAGGTTGGGCAACTCCTACTAATTATAATGAAAGCCATGTGCATAATTTTTTGCACATTGATGGAAAACTAGTCCTCCTCCTACCCCCATTTTTAATCTAGTCTATCTTTAAGATTTATCTACATAGTTAAATAGAGGAAGTAATTTCTTTTTTATCATTGATCTTTCTGTGTGTATGATGTGTGGATAATATATAAATAATAGAAATATTAACCCCATATAACAAAAGCTGTATTGTATTTTTTGGCTATGTCTACTCTTTGCATCTCTTGAGGTGGCACGTAGGATACATGCCTCAGTGAGAAGTAGACTGAGTCCACACTGTGGTGTGTAGTGACATGTCAGTGAAAGGCTCTGGTAGGGGGAAAGCAACAAGAAATGCTCAGCAATGGGGACCTGCCATAGTCTTTCTCCCACTGTCGCCTCTGCCACAATCTTTCCCCTACTGGAGCCTTTCTCTGTGGCAGGGAAAGTCTCTGGCAGGTCTCTATGATGGGTGAAGGTTTCCATAGTGGGGAAAGGCCCCAGCAGTGGAGAAGCATGTGGTGATCACAGTGTGGAAGTTGGCTACACCAGACAGCTTTTGCTCAGTCACCAATAATTTCAGAGTGGGAAAATTGACCGTTGGACTCGTCAAAATGGAACTGTGCAGGGCCATCAATCACATGGGGTATGTCTACACTAGCTCGTTAATTCGAGCTAGGTAGGCAAATGAGGCAACCAGAGTTGCAAATGAAGCTCGAGATTTAAATATCCCAGGCTTTATTTACATCTTCCCGTCCGGTTGCCATTTTGAAATTTCACTAGCCCGAACTCACTGCCACGCGGCTACACACAGCAGTGAAACGTTAATTCGAACTAAGCCCTTAGTTTGAATTAACTGTTACTCCTCATGGAATGAGGAGTAACAGTTAATTTGAACTAAGGACTTAGTTCAAATTACCGTTTAACTGACACGTGTAGCCGCGGGCAGTTAGTCCGGACTAGAGGCATTTAAAAAAGGCGCCCAGGATGGGAAGATGCAAATAAAGCCCGGGATATTTAAATCCCGAGCTTCATCTGCAACTTCGAATGCCTACATTAGCCTCCCTAATTCGAACTAGGGAGCTAGTATAGACATACCCACCCTGTATAAAATACTGTGATTCTGGACAACTTGCCTGAAATTGTAGAAGGCTTTGCACAGACGGGCTTCCCAAACTGCAGAGGGGCAATAGATGGCATGCACTTTCCAATTCTGGCACCAGACCACTTCGTCTCTGAGTACATTAACTGCAAGGAGTATTTCTCCATGTCTCTGCAGGTGCTTGTGGATCCCCAGGGGCATTTCACAGACATGAATGTAGGCTGATCTAGAAAGGTGCAGGCGGGGACTTTCTTCCCAGACCAGAAGATCACTGTGGGGGAAGTGGAAATGCCTATTGTGATCCTGGAACCCTGCCTACCCCTTAATGCTGAGGCTCATGAAACCAAACATGGGGAGCCTTGACAGCAGCAAGGAGTGGTTCAATAGAAGACTGAGAAGGTGTAGAATGATGGGGAGTGTGCTTTTGGCCATTTGAAGGCCCACTGGTGATGTTTGTATGAGAAGCTAGAGACTTAGATGATGGCAACATCCCTATGGTTATCACTGCATGCTTTGCCCTCCATAATATTTGCAAAGGGAAGGATGAAAGCTTCACTCAGGGTTGGAACGCTGAGGCACAGCACCTGGAAGCTAAGTTTGAATGGCCCATGATCAGGGCTACTAGAACAGCACAGACCAGGGCCGCAAAGATCAGGGATGCCCTGAGGCAGCAATTTGAAACTGAAAGTCAGTAAAACTTGTTGCTATGCATGGGAGTGCAGTGGCTGCATTACTAGGGGGTTACTCTCATTGGTCCATGTGCTGCACTTAGTTCTATAGTGACTGTAGCTTTGCTGAAGTGTGCTTGCTTTCATGTATGGAATAAAGACTTCTTTGAATCATGTGAATTTCATTTATTAAACACAGTAAATGTAGGACACCTGTGAAGCATGACAAACATCTGCACAGTGGGAGACATGGAGGGAGGAGGCTTGGGGGAGCCAGGAGGTGAAATTTGGCCTGAGAACTTCATAGGTTTGTATATGTCCAAGGTTCATATGCAGCCCATCTGTCTGATGCCTGTGCAAGGCAGCAGTTCACCAGGGCTAAGCTGCATGCAGATGGGCGCTGAGTGCATCAGGAACTTGTGGGAGTCTGTATGGGTGGAGTTGGGTGGACAGGTGTGGAATGCAGCAGGTGATGCTTGGAGACAGGATGGTGCCCAAATTGTCTGGCAGCGATGGGGAGTGTACTGAAAAAAGTTTTGGGACACCAGCAGCAGTGGGAGGGCAGTTGTGCAGCTACTTCATGTGCAGTGCTAACAGCACCCCCAGCATGTCCTCTTGCAACTCCATAATGTTTAGGAGCTGCTGTGTGCTCTCCTGAAATTCCCTCTCTCAACTACTGCAATTTTTTGTGTTTAGCATCAGGGAATATCAGGATATCTCGCAAGAACTCCTCCCTAGCCTTTCTGGGGTGCTTCCATGCCTTTCTCGGATGCTCTGCAGAAGTTAGAATTTCCTGAGACTCACATTCTGAGGCCAGCTTTATCAAGGCCAAAATTGCAATATGTTACAGAAGGTCCATTTGATACTAGATACAGCGCTGCCCCCAACCCCTTTGAAACATTTGCACTGTCCACATACCTAGCTTGCGAACAGGAACAGCTAACAGGGAGTTTGGAGAGGGAGTTCTCCAGGTAAAAGAGGAGTAAAAACGGGACCCTTGTGGTAAGTGGCTGTCTGGAGTGTGTGTTTGTGTGTGGGGGAGTTATTTGCTGTGTGCTGAGCTTGTGTTTGTCTGTTTGGTTGGTTTGTTTGTTTGTTTGAAGGAGCTTCTGAAAGGTTTGAAATCTAGAAGCCTCTGTTAATTGGCTGAGCCTCAGTCAGGGGGAGGGGCTACCAGAGCTATATAAGCCTGTGACTCAGCGACCAGGGAGCTTGCGCACGAGAACAGCTAACAGGGAGTTTGGAGAGGGAGTTTAGAGGGGGAGGTTAGAGGGCACTAGTGACTTCTGACCTTCTTTAAAACATAACTCTTATAATAATCTATATTCCAGAGGTTTAAAAAGAATCCCAGTTTATACTTAAACTTATTCATTAGAAAAATGGAGACAGAAGCCCAGCAGCAGAGTGGGGCTATCCTGTTTATTAAGTCGAGTGTAACATGTATGATTACCTGCCCTGTGGGCGGGTGGCGTATGTGTGCACCCGTTGCAAGAGCTCCTGACCCTCAGAGACCGAGTTCGGGCTTTGGAGGCCAGGGTGGCTGAACTGGAGGAGCTAAGGGAGGTAGAGAGATATGTTGATGAGACTTTCCGGGACACTGTAGTACTCTCCCACCTCCAGTCTGAGAGCCCCAGTGCTCTTAAGGAGGATGAAAGTCTCAAGGGAACAGAGCATTCAATGGGAGCAAAGGGAAACCATCCCGTGGTTGGGACCCTCCTCCCAGAGGATGTTGCGGTATCCTCTCACTGAGGATACCTCTGAGGGGAGGAATGCCAGTTAGGAAGAGGCAGGTGTTAGTAGTGGGTGATTCGATCAGAAACATAGATAGTTGGATTTGTGATGACCGGGAGAACCGTATGGTCACTTGCCTGCCTGGTGCAAGGTTGCGGATCTCTCGAGGCATCTAGATAGACTTATGTGTAGTGCTGGAGAGGAGCCGGTGGTCGTGGTACATGTAGGTACCAATGACATAGGGAAGGGTAGGAGAGATATCCTGGAGGCCAAATTTAGGCTGCTAGGAAGAGACTGAAATCCAGGACCTCTATGGTGGCATTCTCGGAAATGCTTCCAGTTCCACGCACAGGGCCAAGTAGGCAGGCAGAGCTTCAGAGTCTCAATGCGTGGATGAGATGATGGTGTAGGGAAGAGGAGTTTGGATTTATTAGGAACTGGGGACACTTTTGGGAGAGGGGGAGCCTATACAGGAAGGATGGGCTCCGCCTAAACCAGGAGTGGAACCAGACTGCTGGCACTAAACATTAAAAAGGCCGTAGAGCAGTTTTTAAACTAAGAGATGGGAAAGCCGATTGGTGCGGAGATGCACGTAAATCGGAGGAGACTTCTCTTAGAGGAGAATCCATTGATAGAGATTCTCTAAGCTGTAGTCAGAAGAGAGGAGAGGAGGAGAGGGCAAACCATGGGCCAGAGCAGACAAACAACCACGTACAAAGGAATCCAATGCATCAGGGAAGGGCAGACAAATAAGCAGTGGCAAATTTTTAAAGTGCTTCTACACAAATGCTAGAGTCTGACTAATAAGATGGGTGAACTAGAGTACCTAGTATTAAATGAGGAGATTGACATAATAGGCATCACTGAAACCTGGTGGAATGAGGAAAATCTGTAGGACACAATCATGCGGGATATAAAATATATCGAAAGGATAGAGTAGGCCGGGTGGGTGGCGGAGTGGCACTGTATGTGAAAGATAATGTAGAATCAAATGAAATAAAAATATTAAGTGAATCAACATGTTTAATAGAATCGCTATGGATAGTAATTCCATGCTCCAATAATAAGAAATTAGCAGTAGGGATATATTGACCACCTGACCAGGACAGCGATACTGACATTGAAATGCTGAGGAGATTAGAGAGGCTACCAAAATAAAGAACTCTATAATAATGGGGATTTTAATTACCCCCATATTGACTGGATACATGTCACCTCAGGAAGAGAAGCGGAGATAAAATTTCTCAATGGCTTAAATGACTGCTTCTTGGAGCAGCTGGTGCAGGAACCCACAAGGGGAGAGGCAATTCTCGATTTAGTCCTGAGTGGAGCGCAGGATCAGGTCAGGAAATAACCGTTACAGGACCGCTTGGGAATAGTGACCATAATATAATAACATTCAACATTCCTGTGGTGGGAAGAACACCTCAGCAGTCCAGCACCCTGGCATTTAATTTCAAAGGGAATTACACAAAAATGAGGAGGTTAGTTAAACAGAAATTAAAAGGCACAGTGACTAGAGCCAAATCCTGCAAGCTGCATGAAACTTTTAAAGACACCATAATAGAGGCCCAACTTAAATGTATACCCCAAATTAAAAAACATAGCAAGAGACCTAAAAGAGTCACCGTGGCTTAACCACCATGTAAAAGAAGCAGTGAGGACAAAAGGCATCTTTTAAGAAGTGGAAGTCCAATCCTAGTGAGATAAATAGAAAGCAACATAAACACTGTCAAATCAAGTGTAAAAATGTAATAAGAAAAGCAAAAAAGATTTTGAGGAACAGCTAGCCAAAACCTCAAAAGAAATAACAAAATGTTTTTAAGTACATTAGAAGCAGGAAGCCTGCTAAAACCTGTGGGTCCCCTAGGCGATCGAACTATAAAAGGCACAATCAAGGCGATAAAGCCATTGCGGAGAAACTAAATGATTTCTTTGCTTCAGTCTTCACGGCTGAGGACGTTGGGAGATTCCCAAATCTGCACCGTCCTTTGTGGGTAATGAATCTGAGGAACTGTCCCGGATTGAAGTGTCATTAGAGGAGGTTTTGGAACAAATAGAAAAACTTAATGTTAACAAATCTCCGGGACAGGATGGCATTCATCCAAGGGTTCTAAAAGAACTCAAATGGGAAATTGCTGAACTATTATCTGTGGTTTGTAACCTATCCCTTAAATCGGCTTCCATACCTAACGACTGGAAGGTAGCCAACGTGACACCAATATTTAAAAAGGGCTCTAGAGGCGATCCGGGCAATTACAGACCGGTAAGTCTAACTTCAGTACTGGGCAAATTAGTCGAAACAATAGTAAAGAATAAAATTGTGAAGCATGTAGAAGAACATAATTTGTTGGACAAAAGTCAACATGGTTTCTGTAAAGGAAATCCTGTCTTACTAATCTATTAGAGTTCTTTGAAGGGTTAACAAACATGCGGACAAGGGGATCCAGTAGATATAGTATACTTAGATTTTCAGAAAGCCTTTGACAAGGTCCCTCACCAAAGGCTCTTGTGTAAATTACATGGCCATGGGATAAGAGGAAGGTCCTTTCTTGGATTGAGAACTGGTTAAAAGACAGGAAACAAAGGGTAGGAATAAATGGTAAATTTTCAGAATGGAGAGGGGTAACTAGTGGTGTCCCCAAGGGTCAGTCCTAGGACCAATCCTGTTCAACTTATTCATAAATGATCTGGAGAAAGGGGTAAGCAGTGAGGTGGTAAAGTTTGCGGATGATACCAAACTGTTTAGGATAGTCAAGACAGAAGCAGACTGTGAGGACTCCAGAAGATCTCACCAAACTGAGTGATTGGGCAACAAAATGGCAAATGAAATTTAATGTGGATAAGTGTAAAGTAATGCACATCGGGAAAAATAACCCCAACTATCGTACAGTATGATGGGGTCTAATTTAACTACGACAAATCAGGAAAGAGATCTTGGAGTTATCGTGGACAGTTCTCTGAAAACTTCCACACAGTGTGCAGCGGCGGTCAAAAGGCAAATAGGATGCTAGGTATTATTAAGAAAGGGATAGAAAATAAGACCCAGAATATCTTACTGCCCCTGTATAAAACTATGGTACGCCCACATCTTGAATACTGTGTACAGATGTGGTCTCCTCACCTCAAAAGATATTTTGGCCTTGGAAAGGGTTCAGAAAGGGAGCAACTAAAATGATTAGGGGTTTGGAACGGGTCCCATATGAGGAGAGGTTAAGCGACTGGGACTTTTCAGTTTAGAAAAGAGGAGACTGAGGGGATATGATAGAGGTGTATAAAATCATGAGTGGTGTGGAGGGCCGATAAAGAAAAGTTATTTATTAGTTCCTAAATAGAAGAACTAGAGGACACCAAATGAAATTAATGGGTAGCAGGTTTAAAACTAATAAAAGAAAGTTCTTCTTCACACAGCGTGTAGTCAGCCTGTGGAACTCCTTGCCAGAGGAGGCTGTGAAGGCTAGGACTATAATAGAGTTTAAAGAGAAGCTAGATAATTTCATGGAGGTTAGGTCCATAAAGGCTATTAGCCAGGGGATAAAATGGTGTCCTTGGCCTCTGTTTGTCAGAGGCTGGAGAGGGATGGCAGGAGACAAATCGCTTGATCATTGTCTTCGGTCCACCCCCTCTGGGGCACCTGGTGCTGGCCACTGTCGGCAGACAGGATACTGGGCTAGATGGACCTTTGGTCTGACCCGGTACGGCCGTTCTTATGTTCTTATGTTCTTATGTTATGTTCTTATTGCCTGACTATCTTGAAGTGAGCATACATAACATACAAGGACTCCATAATGAAGGGGTGGGAAACCTTTTCTGGGTCAGGGGCCACTGACCCACAGAAAAAAAAGTCAGGGACCACATACATGTGAGAAGTAAAGTGAGAAGCCCCTGAAAAAGAGAAGGAGACAGACACATCTCACCTTCCCCTTGTCCACCAGAGCCTAGGAGGGCCCACGCTAGTATATTTTGTGTGCTCCCGCCCTATGGGTGGGTGGCAAGTGGGCTAGAACACCAGCACAGGCTCCCTAATGTGGGGGGGAAGGGATCCCTGAGCCTCGGAGGCCAGATCCAGGCAAGCCGAAGGCTGCATCCAGCTCCCAGGCCTAAGGTTCCCCACCCCTGTATAGTGGTAAGTTCACCACTAGGGCACCAAGGGAAATTCTAGGTGCAGAGTGGTGCGGAAAGGGCCAGGAAAACCATTGCTGTGGTGGTTTGGGTGGAGACATCCCTTGGTGTAGCTAGTCAGGGGTAAGGGTAAGGGAAACCCCTACAGCAGACTTGCAGGGAAATCCCTTGGTGCAGTTAGGCAGGGATTCTAATTCTTGCCGAGGTGCTGGGGTCTTCATTTGTGCATGGCTAGACTGTGCTCTGGGCAGATGTAAATGGGGGAGAGCACGGCTGTTGAGGGTGAAAGTCAGTACTGGCCATTGATTACCACAGGCTGTGTTCACCCTGGAAGACCTTTCGCTGCTTAGGGTGAACAGGGAAGCAAAGGATGGTCATTTACTTGACTGTGGGTTCTGTCTGGGCTTGTACAGCGATGTGCTCTCCCTCCCTCCGCTGGCAGCACAGTGGCAAAGGAATATCAGCCTTCAGAGGTCAAATATCATGTTTGCTTTTCCAACTAATCTGAGGAGAAAGGTGGCACAGCAGCTGCATGAGCTTTTGATGAGGTCTGTGAGGCAGATTACCGAGACGTAAGAGATTGCATCAATAGTCTTTCACCATCTGACTGACCCTCTTCTGGTAGCAATATCACACAGAACCAAGCCTTCTTTCTGTCACCCTCCACTCCTCGCAAGTTGCTTAAGTGCTTCTCAACCCACTTACCAGTCACATCATCCTCAGCCTCCGAGGGCTGCGAATGGCTCACCTCTTCAGGGGTACAAAACAGTTCCTGCATGCCTCCTTGGATACCGAATCCTCCTCTAGCTCTGGGTCCCTCTCCCCCTCAGCACACTTGGCCACAGCTTCCTCCTCCTGTCTCAGTCCACCGCCAAATGCTCCCAGGTATCCTCAGGGGTCTTTGGAGTGCAGGTAAGGTCATCGCCAAGTATATCCTCCAGCTCTTTGTAGGACCTGCAGGTCATGGGTGCAGAATGAGAATGGTGGTTTTCTTCCTGCACATTGTGGCAGGGATTTCACATCTCTCTCACTTTGACCCTGCACTGCACTGCATCCCAGTCATGGCCCCTTTTGGTCATGCACCGAAAGATGTGCCTGTAGGTATAGTGATTCTTATGACTGGACTGCAGCTGGGACTGGACTTCCTCCTCTCCCAAATGCTGATGAGGTCTAGCACCTTGGCCTGGCTCCAAGCAGGGGATCACCTGGTGCATGGAGCAGGCATAGATAGCTGGAGAGATGTGCTGTGAACATAGCACATGTCACCAAGCAAACAGGAAGGCTAATTTCAAAAAAACAAAAGGCAAGGGCGGGTCTGAGGGTTGGTCACCTGACAGCAGGCAGTAGAGTTCAAGCAGATGACCAGAGAGGCAAGAACAGGCATTGTGGGAAGAGTGCTGGATGCTAGTAAGGATGCAGTACTATACCACAGTGTCCACACTATTACCCCAGAGTGCTATCTAGAGCACAACAAACTCTACGCTTCTAGCAGAGGAGTTTTACCTAGAGCACACTAATTATGAAACTAGTGCACATTAAGTGCCATGCCAGTGTGGACACCACAAAATGTACCATACTGGGGGCTGATTTCCTACACAGTAACTTGCCAGTATAGACTTGGCCTCATAAACAAGCCAAGGAAATGTGGTCTAGATGAAATTACAGTGAAGTCTGTGCACTGGTTGAGAGACTGTACTCAGAGTAGTTATAAATGATTCAATATCAAACTGGGAAGTTATATCTAATAGGGTCCCACAAGGGGCAGTTTTGGGTCTGATATTATAAATATTTTTATTAACTACATGGATAATGTAGTAGAGAGTATGTTTATAAAACCTGCAGGTGACCCCAAGTGGGAAGGGATTGCAAGCACTTTGGATGACAGGATTAGAATTCAAAATGACCTTAACAAATTGGAGAAAGGGTCTAAAATCAACAAAATTAAATATATTAAAGACAAGTGCAAAGTACACACACTTATGAAGGAAAAATCAAATGCATAAAGACAAAAAGGGGAATAACTGACAAGGTGGAAGTACTGCTGGAAAACATCCGTGGGTTATCAAATATCACAAATGGAATGAGTCAGCATTGCAATGCATCTGTGAAAAATTTGAATATAATTTGTGAGTGAATTAGCAGGAATGTTGTATGTAAAACAAAGGATGTAAGTATCCTTCTCTTCTTGGCACTAGTGAGGCCTCATCTAGAGTACTGTGTCCAATTCTGGGCACCACACTGTAAGAAAGATATGGACAAATCAGAGAAAGTACAGCGGAGAGTTACAAAAATTATTTTAGAGTTTAGAAAAGGTTAAAGGAAAGGTTAAAATGGGAATGTTTAGTCTTCACAGAAGAAGATTAAGGAGCTAAACTGATAACAGTCTTCAAATATGTTAAGGGCTGTAATAAAAAGGACAATGGTAGATTGCAAACAGGGACCTCCTTATCCATATGCACAATAAACAGCTGTGTAGGGCACCTGAACATCTGGGCACCACTAGGTCTTAATGTCAACCCACCCACCTCTTCCCATCCCGTTCTGTGGTTGCTGCAGCCTGGCGAGTCTCCATCCAAAAGGGATCTAATTAGCTTAAAGTGAAAAAGCCTTCCAGCTGCCTATTAGCAGAACATTGAAACTGTGACAGAGCCATTCAAGTGGCAATAAAGCCATGTAACAGGTATATACTGTCAGTTTCTGAATGTACTGTGTTAGTCTACAGAACCTTAGTTTAAAAATTTGCTTTAAAAATATTTCATTAGCATGTTGCAGAAAATTATAAAATTACATCTCTAAAAAAATCATGCCCTGCCATGCTGCCATAGGCTGTGTCTAGACTGGCAAGTTTTTCCGCAAAAGCAGCCACTTTTGCGGAAAAACGTGCCAGCTGTCTACACTGGCCGCTTGAATTTGCGCAAGAGCACTGACTTTGTAATGTACAAAATCAGTGCTTCTTGCGCAAATACAATGACGCTCCCGTTCGGGCAAAAGCCCTCTTGCGCAAATGTATTTGCGCAAGAGGGCCAGTGTAGACAGCTAAAAAGTGTTTTGCGCAAAAAAGCCCCGATGGCGAAAATGGCGATCGGGGCTTTCTTGCGCAAAACCGCGTCTAGACTGGCACGGATGCTTTTCTGCAAAAAGTGCTTTTGCGCAAAAGCGTCCGTGCCAATCTAGACGCTCTTTTCTTCAAATGCTTTTAACGGAAAAACTTTTCCGTTAAAAGCATTTGCGGGAAATCATGCCAGTCTAGACGTAGCCATAGGGAATAGGAACACTAGTTTAATAGTACTGCTCAGGGCCTAAGTACAGCCCTGAATGTAGTTCATGAAAACAAGGTATAACACAAAGTAATGGGCTTAACTATAGCAAGAGAGATTTAGGCTACATATTAGGGCAAAGATTTCTAACTATAAGAGCAGATAAACTCTGGAAAGGCTTCCAGAGGAAGTTGTAGACCAGTGTTTCTTAAACTTTTTAAGAACGAGGAACACCAAACAATATTTTTTTATGAGGAACACCGAGGATTTTTTTGTTGGAAAAAAAAAAAAGGCCATTTTGAACTCTGTTGTTCTCCACAGCACACCTCCGACTGCCTCCCGGCACATCGGTGTGCCGCAGAACACAGTTTAAGAAACACTGTTGTAGACTCTGTTTCACTGGAGCCCATTCTAGCCCAATGATTTTGTGATTGATTCTATAACTCAGGTGAGTAACTGTTTGCAGCATTGAGCTACATTTGTGTATCTGCCATAGGAAGAGCTGATAGCAACTCCTATATCTAGGTTAACTATCACTTTCCATCAGTAGAGGGGGCAGCTTCTCAATTAAATGGTGCATTCCATGTGGCCACCTCAGGGACAGTCCCAGTTACTCAGAGTGGGGGGAGAGTCACTCTGACCTGATCATGCAGCGATGTGAATGGAAGAGGCATCACATGATGTGGGGCCCAAGTTATGGAGCCTGGGTGCTTTTCCATCATTGGTTTCATTATTTCTGTGGGTACAGTTGTACCCATGAACACCTGCTAACGCTGCCCCTGCTTTCCATTTTAAATTACATCTGCTTCTCTTTTTAAAAAAAAGTTTTAATGCCATTTAATGAAGAAGGCCTTTAAAATTCAGCATGGAGAAAGCCCTCCAAAAAGGGACCTGGGAGTCATTGTGGGATGTATTAACTGGACTGGTGTAAGCAAGATATGAGTATTTTTTCCAATCTTTTCTTCATTGATTAGGCTTCCAATGGAGTATTGCGTTCAGTTCTGGGTAACACATTTCAGGGAAGATAAAGAAAAACTGGAGAAAGTTCAGATAAGAGCAACAAACATGATTAAATGTTTAGATAATATGACCAGAATGATATAATATTGCCTGTGCAACTTTATTTCTGCCCCCTTGTGCATACGCACTATGACATAGCCTTTGGCTATGCCTAGACTACAGGCTTCTTTCAGAAGAAGCTTTTCCGGAAGAGATCTTCCAAAAAAAAACTTCTTCCGAAAGAGAGCATCCACACACAAAAGCGATCTGTTTTTTCGAAAGATAGTGTCCACACTGAATGGATGCTATCTTGCATTTAAGCTGTGATTCTTATGGACGGAGTAGCCACCAGGGCACCTTTGCTTTTTCCTCTTTCCTCTTCTTTTGAAAGAACTCCCTCTTACCCATCCACACACGCCTTTTTCCAAAAGAGCTCTTTCGGAAAAAGGCTTCTTCCTCATAGAAAGAGGTTTACCAATGTTGGAAAAACTCCTCTGTTCTTTCAAAAATTTTTTGAAAGAACACGATTGCAGTGTGGATGTAAGTGAAGTTTTTTCGGAAAAATGGCCGTTTTTCCGAAAAAACTCGGCAGTGTAGACATACCCTTTAATTGCATGCTCATATATTATTTTTTTTCCACTGGGCTAAAAGTTTTAAGGTGCACATCATGAGCATCCCCGCCTCATCCTCCTCTGGATGTTTTGTGGGGATTAAAGCAGGCACCTAATTTGTTCCAACAAGAAACAGTTTAGATGTCAAAACATCTGACTCCTGGTGGTTGGTTCTTGCTTGTAGATTGCTAAGTAAGCAGAGATAGGTGCCTCCCTGAAGCCTGGATTTTGGCATCTACTTCTTTCAGAGGGGAGGGTTTAGGACACACCCCACTCATCACTATTTTTAATCACTATTGGCTAATTTAGGCATCTTTGCACCTAATGTAGTCTAAAGCTCTTATTTCTCCTTTCAAATCTATGCACACAGTTTTATCATAAGCTTACAGTGAGACTGCTTACTTTGAAAAATATAAAAATAAAGAATTAATCAACATAAAGCCGTATATAAATCACATTAAAATAATATTAAAATGCGTATCTCTAGTTTACTACTTTTCTCAGACTGGGATTCAATAGTGTGGCCTTACATTTTTTATTGAGCCTAGCCCTCTAATATTTCTGGGTTTGCCCATGTATTTCAGGAAGTTGTTTCTTCCTTGACTGAACACTTTTTTGTTTTTGTTGCTTTGTGTAAATATACCTTTCTTGTAATACAGCATTTGGAGGAATATCATTGTTCTTAAGGATAATGGAATGGTGATTTAAAAATTATTTTTTGGAGATGGGTCAATCTTACACTACTAATAGATGGAGAATTAAGCATGTTTATATTCTAAAATATGGCGTTCTACAAAAAATGGCATTGTGGGTTTCTATTATACCAAATAAACAGGGGTGATGGGTGTTTCTAATTACCAACCCTGCAAACTCACCATAAGATATGAAAGTTACATGGGTTGCTTTCTGGATCTCATGTGATGACCAGTAATATGCTGTATTTGAAATGTAATGATCACTGATTATACAGGAACCAGAAGAGAATTCATCCGGCTCTCCTATAACTGCATTCTATAGTATTAATGAGAGTAAAAATGAGTAAAATGGGATCAACAATATGATCAAACATAACTCAGAAGCACCTCTGAGGTATATCTTTGGAAAACATGAAATAGTGTTAATTGCGTTTCTTATGCCACCAGCATTTTAAGGTCATGTGCCTTTCACCATGTTACCAGGTCTTACAATTATATTGAAAGTATCTTAATAGTTAGAGTTTTTCTTAAATCCCAGTTCCTGGGCTCCAGTGATTAGGCAAGAATTTCAGCTCTTTTTAAAAAGTAATTTTCTAGCCCTCGTATTTAGGAAGAAATGCTAGAAATTGTGATCTCAGTGCACCTTAAAAGCTCAAAACACTGATATGAAAACCCAATATTTATTTAATATTATTTCTAAACTAATTTTGTGATGGGTCATAATATTTAAATGTTTGGCACTGGCAATACTTCTTTCAATTGTTTTATACAAGCAGTGTGCTTTCTGTATAAGATTCTTCCTGGATCCTCCCCAATGGAATAGCACACAGGAAGGGGCACTGAGGGAATAAAATTCCATCAGGATCTCCTTACACTGTTTCCCATATGTCATTCAGGGAGAAAGGGACATAGATTTACCCCAAGACCTGTGGATTCCCAGCATCTACAGGTAGGAAGACCCCTCCACAAAGAATATCCATGGGTGGGATCCACAAAGGAACTTCAGTGTACCAATACTAAGTTCCTCTGTGCCTAATGTTTAGGCAGCTAGAAAAATCACAGGAACAAAATTATTTTAAATTAGACACTGAGGTGTGTCTGCACTACAGCATTTTTCCAGAAAATCAGCTGTTTTTCCAGAAAAACAATACTTGCATCCACACTGCCATTGAGTTCTTTTGACAGAAAGTCGGAAGAACAGAGGGGTTTTTCCAACAATGGTAAACCTCTTTCTACGAGGAAGAAGCCTTTTTTGGAAAAAAGCTTTTTCGGAAAAAGGCATGTGTGGCTGCAGAAGAGGGAGATCTTTCGAAAGAAGAGCCCTCCGGGAAATAACACAGGTGCCCTGGGGGCCACTCCGTCCATAGTAATCACAACTTAAATGCAAGATAGCATCCAATCAATGTGGATGCTATCTTTCGAAAAAGCAGATTGATTGTTTTTTTGTTGCGCTATTGGGCTATGTCTACACTCACGGCTTCTTGCTTCAGAAGTATGCAAATGAGGCTAAGCGTGGAATATCGCCGAGCCTCATTTGCATACCTAATAAGCTGCCATTTTTGCAGAAGAGGCTCTTGCGCCAGAAGGAGCTGTCTACACTGCCCCTTCTTGCGCAAGAAAAACCCTCTTGCACAATGCTGCTACGCTGATTATTTTCAGGAATAACGGCATTGCGCAAGAGGGCTTTTCTTGCACAAGGAGGGGCAGTGTAGACAGCTCCTTCTGGCGCAAGAGCCTCTTCTGCAAAAATGGCGGCTCATTAGGTATGCAAATGAGGCTCGGCGATATTCACGCTTAGCCTCATTTGCATATTTCTCACACAAGAAGCTGCGAGTGTAGATATAGCCTTGCTGTATGGACGCTCTCTTTCAAAATAAGCTTTTCTGGAAGATCTCTTCTGGAAAAGCTTCTTCCGAAAGAAGCCTGCAGTCTAGACATAACCTTATACTCACTGTACAATGAATGGGGAGAGACAGGTACTTTTGAATAAGATCTACAAAAACCACCATGCTAGGCAGGGGAATAGCCAATGGGAAACTCAAACAAGAAAGGTGAGTCCTAACCCTCGCCCCTCGTATGGTGAAAGGCATCAGACTCAAGGCTGCAGGTAGGTACTTATTGCTGCTTAGTGAGCCACGAACAGGAGCCCATTGCTTAGAGTGAGGTATTTTAAAGGCCTTCGGCCTTTCTTGGGCAAAGTGTCTGCCTCACTTGACATTAAAGAGCTGGGAGAGGAGGAGTGGTGGTGCCTACCTTACAACTTTAAGCCCCATGGTTAGAGTATTTGGCTTGCATGTGGGAGACTCAAATTGAACTCCCTCTTCTCTGCTAGAGGGAGGATCTGAACAGGGTGCCACTCACCTAGAGGAGAGTGCTCTAACCACTGGATAACTGAGGCGCTCTCAGTTCCTTTCTGGCCCAATATCAGTCCCATTTAAACAACCATTGGGCCCGAAAAAGAAAATGACTCTATATCAGAGGTGAAAGTGGGCCAGTGCTGGCCGGGATGACATACCCGTAAGAACCAGCCACCGGTACCAGCTTATGCATGGCCGATGCTAAAGAGCAACACTTTGACATTGCTGCCCCTCTTGCATCCTGCTGGGGGGGGCTCTAATCACCAGGCTAAAAGTTATAATATGGAAAACATCGTCTTCCAGATGCATTGTGAACAAGGCCCAATCTGGCAGGCATGTTCAGATGCTGCCTACCAGATCAGCCCATGCATGTGACTTAAGTGGATGAATGCCTGGCTTCCTCTGGTTTGTAAATAGTTCTGAGGTTTAGGCAGGAGATAGCAATATAGAGGGAGGCAGCAATGCACATATCCAAGGACAGAATTTAGGACACTAGAAAACTTTAACCCTGAAATCTGATGCAGAATGAGTTTAAGCACATTACCAGACTAGCGGGGCTTTGTCAGTGAAAACTGGCAAGCAGATATAGTACTTAAGTGCCTTTGTGAATCTGGGCCCTTGTGTTTCTGGGCTAACTTTGGTCACCCTTTGCAGAATGGCTTTAATCTCTGAGGGCTGATAGAAGAACAATATAGCTAGGTCTCCTCTCAGTCATCTTGCCAAATGCCAGCCCCCAATGCAGGTCCTGAGTACATGAAAAACCCAAAGTGTCAGGAAGAACACATGATGTCCCACAGGCAGCTTGATGCTTACCCAGTTCCATGCACAGATAAGGGGGGAACAATCTGAGCCCCAAATGCCATAATTATGCTCCAGCTTTACCAGTCTGGACTCTCATTCTAAAAGAGAGCCCTCTGGTTACAGCCAGTAGCAAATATTTAGCTTGTGAGGAAATGGTGTAATTTGAAATGTGTAACATCTCTACCTTAAGAAGTATGAAAATCCCCCTCTCCAGTAATCAAAATGCACAGGATATAAATAATACTGCATTCTGTTTTCTCTTTGTAAGTTGAGTTTAATTTTATCTGCATTTTCCTACAATTCCAGGGCCATATCATAGCATCAGTTTGGAAGCAGAACTCATTGAAATCAGTGGGGGATTCCCACTTCAGAATTCAGGGTAGAATAGGGCCTTCATTCAATCTCACCCCCATGTCAATCATCTATTACTTCAGACTGAAAATGCTGGAAGACTCGTGGAAAGTTGAATCCCTGTTGGTTTTCCTGGCTCAGAGATATCACTGATAAACACCCCCAGCTGTTCTTAACTGTCTCCCTTGCAAAAGTAACACCTATCAGTTCACTATCTCTTTAATGGTTCTTAGTCTTCAGCTGCACAAGAAAATCCATTAATCAATTATAGATCAATAAAGGAAGAGAAATCTGAAGCTGATTTGATTGCCCTGTTGTCCCCGCAAGCTTACCGATGCAGCCACAAAACTTTGCAGACTGTCAGGCCTGCGATTTATTTTATTGGCCAGTGCGACTCCCTTCTTCCGTTGAGGAAAAACACTCTGCAGTAGTAGCTAGTTAGCAAAACGGGGAGATGGGTTGTATGCCACAAATAGCGAGGCAAACTCAAAACAAGCGCCAGGAGCCAAGGAGATGGGCCGTTTCTCCCAGGCTACAAAAGTCTAGACTTAAAAGTCAGTCAAAGCACAACCCAAACCAAACGCAACCATGCCGAGCCCGATTCAATGCCCATCTCCAGCAACATCCTGTCCTAACTGACCAAGTGTCTTTAAACAAGTGGCATTTTCCGAGCGACAACTCCGCTGGCCCTGCGTTGTTTATTTGTGGTAACTTTGCGTCTCTCTCATGGCGCACAAAGATTTTCATTATTTTAACCGTTTGTTTTAGCAGGTAAAATGGTGGGAAATGTTTCCTTGGGGAAGGTGAACTCTTGCGCTCATTGCTGGCTCGTTAAAAAGAAACAGTTGTCTGGATAATAAAGGTCAAAGCCGGGCTAAAGGTGTGGAAGTTCTGGTTGGACTTCTAGAAGTGCATTTGTATTGTCTCTCCATATTACATATCTTACGTTGCATGCTAATTACTCTGTTTAAAATACCAGTGCGTAGTACACAGCAACAGGAGTTAGTGAATAATGCATACTGCTTCTAAGACAAGCCTGGAAAACTTGGCAATATCTTTCGCCTTCTACGTTAGGTTAATCGCCGAGACATATTACATATTACCTAGGATTTCTTGTAGCTAAATGAGTAGCAGGACAACTGGTTTTTTTTTTTTTTTTTGGTGTTGAGTGTTCCGAGGTGACTAAATTTGCCTTGTTGAGCCTTGTAAAATCCTGACTTAATCATGTAAACTTCTGTCTAAGCAAAATAGACGAAACTTCAAAGGGTCAAAAAAGCCTTTAGGGATTTGTGCTGAGACGCCAGCAATAGATCCTAATCTGCCTTCAGAATTCTGACTATATTTGTCCAAGGAGCTGGTCCCAACAAACTTTCTAAGGTAGAGATCGTGGGTTGATTCAGCCTTTATCCCGAGAGAGTATTGGCTTTGAGAGGCTCCAGGCAGCGCTTTAACACCAAGGGATCTCTGCTTGCCCAAAAACCTCTAAAAATGAAGTACAAGAGTAATTTGAGATAATGACTTTGTAACAGGCTTGGGCAGAAGTGAGAGATGTTATCACCCCAGCATTCCTCTTAAAATGCAGGTTTTTCCCCTGCTTATTCCCAGTTAGTCAACGCTGCATTAAAATTCCATCCAGGGCTGCTAAACAGAATCTTAATTAGTTCTGATACTCTTGTGCAAGGGGTTTATTCATTGCACTCTTAACTAATGGTTGCTGTCAGGGTAGGGGTTTTTCCCCCCTCTTTGGGTTCTTTGGGGATATCGTGTTCTGCTGCAAAGCATGACAGAAATGTAATGTGCATGCAAAAAAAGCTTGCAGATCTGAAATCTTCAGGCTGAGCTTGACTCCAGCTCTGTCTAATGGAGAGACATTGTTAGGACTAATGAGAATAACGTCCACAGCAGATATTGCCCCGCCTCTTGTTTATCTTAAAATTTAGTGGTGCGCTTCCTTTTTTTTTCCTTGTCAGAAAATACCACGAACTTGCTCGTGTTTTAAAACAGTTCACACAACTCGCGCTAAATTTGCATTTTCGTGTTTTATTGGCCGCCCCCACAGCTTGGTATGAAGAGAGAGATCCCGTAGGTGGTGAAACATTAGCAAGTTACTCAGCAGCTGGTTGCTCCGGACCTTTCTCTTTGCGTTATGTCACTTACACCCGCATTTTAGAGATCGTTTTTCTCCAATGTATCCCTACTATTTATATGTACCATTCTATACCTAGAACGCGAAGTTTTGGACTTATTACATCAAAAGAGTGGGATCTGAGCATATTATACATACACATAATGTGATGTAAACATCCCTCAAGGTTATTTGTAGTTCGCGGCTGAGTCGTGACAATAAACATCATGGGCGCTTGGCACTAAAAAGAGAAATATAATAGGGATGACTCGCCTTTGACGTTAAATTAAAATGACTGTTTCATTTATCGGCAACGGCCTATAGTAGTTATTTGCCTATAAATCTACGTTTTGCTACCCTGATTTCGGAAACAGATTTATAAGACTATAAATTATTGTTTATTTCTTTCGGGAGAGGGGGAAACAGATACGCCTTCTGGAAATATGAGGTGCATGTCAGTTACCCTCTTCACGTCTTGTTCTCCCATATTAAACGCTCCTTCCAGTGAGCTTGCGTAACATTGATTACTCACAAAGAGTTCAGGATAACTATCATGTAGCTAAACTAATTGAGACAATCATGCTAAGTTATAGTCAGTCTAAAAGGTACCATTGATGTGGTAATGCCTATAGAAAATCAGACATGCGACTCACTACCATTTAATTGCTCTTTAAACCTGTTATTACAATGTTAACTGGCTTAAGTATATATTGCTGCCTTTTATTGCCTTGATGTGACAAATTAAAACACACACTCTGGAAGCTGCATTCATTTGTGGTCAGTTACAGAAAAGGGAGCGGGGTGATAGCAAAGCTGTCAGGCTGAATTAATTTGAAAACTTTCACTTAGCCTGCAATTCCCATTGCAATGGTGTTGCAGTTGGGGGAAACATCGCATCCTGCTATTTTTAATTCATTGGTCTTCAACATTAGTCTACCGATGTATCCGTAAATACTATTTAGCTCCAAGAAAAGGGTGTGGGCAAAACAGATATTTAGATTTTCAAAACGTTGACCAAAAAGGGTTCAAATGTTTAATGGTTAAGATTGTATTTTTGTGTATTTATTTCAGGTATCAGGTCTGGTGAATTTAACCAGTTACTTTAAATGGTTGGGATATGACAAATCAGTTGTTATTCCTGCCTTCCTGCACCTTGTACCTTCCTGCTGATCAGCTGCCTTAAAAAGGCTCTTAAGACATTAGAAGCTCTTATAAGAAATTAGCCCTAAAAAGGCTCTTAAGATATTAGTAGAAACAGTTTTCTGAGAAAAGTCTTAGTTATTCACAGTAGAAAGTATGCTTCTCCGTGCTAGGTTTCCCCCAAAAAGTGTCTCCCTCTCTTCCAAATGAATTACTCGAACTTGTCACTTTAAGGCTGTTAGCATTGCTGTTTAACTTCTAGATGTGAGTGACTTTTCAGATGCCCCACGA
The DNA here is from genome assembly GCA_019425775.1 of Rafetus swinhoei. NCBI lineage: Eukaryota > Metazoa > Chordata > Testudines > Trionychidae > Rafetus > Rafetus swinhoei. The sequence continues at coordinate 142,857,733 of CM033424.1, forward strand.
GAAAAACGTCGCACGTCCCCCCTTCTTGTTCTGGAATTTGGTATAGTCTAACAGGTACCTCAGAGCACATTGCTTCCTAACTTTAATCTGCTGCAGTTATATTCTCCTGGAGGTATTTAAGGGAAACCGAAAATCAAGCCCCTTATTTTCTCGCGCAGGCGTTAAAGTGGGCAGGTTTATCCTGTCTCTTGATCTCGCAGAGCAAAGCAAAGCAGTGCTGGCACCTTTATGGGACTCGGACCTACTGCTGCTGCGAGCAGCCACAACCCCACCAACTTTGATCAGCCTTATTAATTCCAGCTGCGGTCTATTTGTCCGTCATTTCTCCTTTTCCTCCAGAATCGTTATTGATGCACTGGGGAGGGCACGTTGTGACTTTCGCTAGTAAACTGCGTCTTCTGCAAACGGGGCGCTTCCCTCTCCTGAGAGCTGGGCAGAAGGGCTGCCAAGAGAGCGGAGGAAACTGTCTAAATCATAATCAAATCAGCTTCGAGTTCATTACACCAGAGCATTAACTAATTACTAGATCAGAGAGAAGGAAAAATAAATATTCCTTTAAATAACTGAAGGTAATTATAACCCTGGTGTTGACACTAACGATTAATAATTGATCAGAAGTTATACACAATAAATTGTCAATTTATCTCCCTATAAAATGCACATACTTATTTTTTTCTGTGCGTTTAAGACAGAGCCTAAAGTAACCACAGAGCTGCTGCCCAGGGTGAAAACATACCGTTCTTATTTTTGCCATTTCTTTATTTTGTTTAAGCCCCACAGAATTAATAACTCAAGCCCTTTGTCAAAGCACTTTGTTAAATAATGCCGGCCTATTTTAACACAGTTGAGAAGAATTAAGGCTCAAGTGAGTTTCTCTCTCTTCTATGAAGGCTACTTGTATTTCCCAGATTACAGCCATGACAAGTAAATTCCTGTTTCGGGAAGCAAATGTCTTTTCCTTCAAGCGAGACAGTCAAGTCCTTTTATTTTTCTCGGGAAAATACAGTAGACCTTGTCCTGCCTGGATGCAAAACAGTGGCATTCTCCTGTGATTTATTCGGGGCTGGATTGGGGAAGGGGAAGAACGGTTCCAGATTGCGGAGTCCAGCTGTCACCTCTGCCAGGCTGTCTTCAGGTAAAATGCTCCCATAGAAAGGATCCGCCCAGACCACTCGCCCTAACAGTTGTTTGTAACCAACATATCAACTCGCTGTTAGAGATTCACCTTGTTGTTGCCGTGTTTATTTAGATGACGCGTCAAGGGGGCAAAATAATATTCAGAACAATTAAGTTGTATTTATCTAGTATTCCCAGAGTAGGCCGCATAACTTCATTTGAAAAACAAACAAACCTCTATTCTGTTTTCTCCCCGTTACGTTTTGCTATTTTTAACGTTCTTTCTAACCCAATAACATATCTGAATCGTCAGCTGCTGGGTTAAAGAGAAAGGCATGATTTTTTACTTTATTTTTTTTTCCTACAAGAAAAGGGATGTTTTTTCGTTAACTCAGAAGATTGTGCATGAATGTGGGAAATATTTTAATACATAGCAATATCAAACGATATAACTTGTAAATTAATCCCTTTTTTTGCTAGGGTGAAGAAGCAATACAAATCTTCGATGTTAAATGAATTTCTGCTGCGGTTTATTAACGAGGCTGACGAGGAGCTGGAGGTTAACTTATTTTAAAGTAAGACGTAAAAAGTGACGGGAAAAGACACTTCCAAAGCAGAGTGGTTCGGGTTGTTGTTTTTTTTTCCCTTTAGAGCTGGCTAAGAATGCCTGTAATGACTGTCTCCGCTGTCGGATCCAGGGACCGATCTCTCATTGATTATACACCCTAAATTCCCCAGCGCGTCACTGGGAGTCTAGGAAGTGGGACGCGCAGGGACTTCAGGAACCGCCCCTCTGAGGAAAGGGACAGGGACAGACTTTGTGTGATGGCTTGTTGCATGCCCCTGCTGGGCTCGGGTGCGCCTGGTGGCCGAGAGTTACAGAGCCCGCCCCGCTCTCTGTTTCTTTGCCTGAGAATTTGTTTTTAATCTTGGTCTCCTCAATATTCATATATATTTTTAAAAGCCCCCCAGAGCTCTTCACTTCTTAGGTTTGCCCGCGGAACCAACAGAAACCGAATCGCTCGTGTCTATCACAATGGACGTTACTTCCTTTCAACTCAGTATCCCGCTCAAACCGTGAACTTGTCTCCAGGAGCGACTCCCACCAAGTCCTTCCCTTTCTGTCTATGGCCTGTGCAGTGCCTCTCCGTCCCTCCCCCCGCCTCCCTCAAACAACGGTGGGTGAAGTTCTTTCAACTTTCCAAGGCTGGTGGAGAGCAGCTTTGCTGAAACAATAACTCTTTCACGGCGAACAAATGTTGACATTTGAAGGGAGCAAGGAAAGGCCCAGCCCAGGCAGTGTAAAGTGGAGCGCGCCTCTACTCCTATTTGACAACAGCCCCAGTCCCTCGGGGATCCCACCTGAGATTAAAGCTTGCATTTCCGTAAATCAACCCTAATGAAACCTCTCGCCCTGCAGAAGAGACGGTTTGTTCTAGCACTTACAAAGATTGGGGGGGGTGGGAGGAGAGGAATTTGGAGTAAATGAAGGGATGGGCGTGAGATATTAATCCCAACGGGCTGATTAGCGTCAATGAGAAACAAACTGTACACAAAGTACTCCTTTATTGTCCAAACGTTTTTCTTTCCTTCCTGAATTAATCACGCTGTTTGTGCCAACAGCCTAACACAGCTCCGCTTTGCTCCCGCTTTTTATTTTAATTATTAAACACTAACTGGGATTGGCATTGAGATTCTCGCCCATTAATTTTCTATGAAAAAATAAATTTATTTGCCACATCTTGGACAAGGATGAGCACCACCCCCATGAGCACTCATGAATTTCTCAAAGAGGATGATAGAAACCCATTGGGTTTTACATACATAGTGAATATTTAAAAGCGAGTTCCCCAAGTCTTTCTACTTTCCTTCCCAGAAAGAAATCCAGGTCTAAAGACCAGCAAGGGTGGGTAAATTATGGAAATCTTTTATAATTCTTTGGGCGTAGAAACATCAAAGGAATGTCATTACCCTTTTCTAATCTCTGCCACAGCTTTTGGTTTTTACCAACTGCAATGTATACGTTGTGTCCCACGGAAGAACTGGGACATAAATGCAAAGGTGGTGGGGGGGGGAGTATTAATTAAGACACGGTGGAAAGAGGCTCCAACAGAAAATACCTCAACGGAAAATAAAAAGTTCATTGTATAACGCTTCTAATTTCCACAGTTATAAAACAGTTTGAGACTGTGTCCAAATGTTTGCATTTATATTCCACATTTATCGAAAGGCAAAGCATTCTCTGAAGGCTGTGTAGATTTTTGCAAAATTGTGCTACATATTATATGCAGATACAGAGTTGCATTGTACTTACATGCTAAAACATTGTGTTATATCGACAGGGAACTATCACTCTAAAATGTCTGAAGTAGTCAAGATCTTTAGTGTACATATCTCTGGACACCCTGCAGTTTCCTAGAACTGTAATACTAATGTCTGCCTTATGTGTTGAAAGGCACACTGATACGTTTTTCGTAATCAGCTCGACATCTTTATAACTTACCAATGCAACTGTGGTAGGTTTTTTTCAAAGACCATAAGGGTTCATTTTCTGACTCCAGACCAGAATGGCTCTTTAACCAGTTAACATTCCCTGGGCTACTGCCTGAAGTATCTAAGATCACTTTCAAATGCCCTTTCTAACAAGACCTGAGCAAGAGGCCACTAATTTTCACTGAACAAAAAGCCACTGGAGAGAGATCCGTTTGTCAATATCAACTGGTCCAGCAATTTCCCATCCTCAGACACATCGGCCTATCTGAGCTGGCAGATGTTTAGACAAGATTTTATAAATTGTTCAATATCAGACCATAATGAACCCCAACTGACCATTCCAAAGCAGCTAAAAGCATCCAGGATCTCCCCTGCTGGGATCTAATAATGCTCTCACGCTGAAACATTATTAATCACGGAATAAAATAGATGAGCCTCTTGAAAAAATAAGTGTATGATTGATTAAAGGGCAATCTAAGAAGCTATTATTCTTGTTTTATAACCGTAAGTTATATTCACTCAATTTATCTTTTGGGGGAAATAAATGACTGTTCGTTTCTTTTCTGAAATTATATTAAATGGTGATTCTCATTATTTTACTGAAAATTAAAATGATAGGGTAGCTGATTTTCTGAGTCTAATCACGGTGGATTTCTCAGCATTACAGACATCATTCATGTGGCTTAGAAGAAGAAAAAACATACAAATTAGGGGCCGGGGAATTTTGTTTTCTTGCTTTTTCAGCACTTCTGGACTTTGCTTATCCAGAATAAAAATAAATGATTGCTTGAGCTAGCAAACTAAAAAGTGCTATAAAGATCTTTTATTTATGGAAAAGGATATTGGAAAGTGCTAGTACTACAAATAATTGCATCGCTGCTAGCTTGTAAGAAATGTACCAGTGCTAGTGCGTATATCTTTATATCTATCTACATATAGAACAACTCTGAACTTCACTTAAGCAAAGTATTATTCACAAGTTTTTTTAGCTTCTTTGGGGTTTTTTATTCTAAAAATGATGAGGTGAAATTGCAACTTCTGTCAATTTTATTATTATTTCCTAAATAACTTTTACTACTTTTACTATTCTAGGGGAAAATGAACCAAAACACCATATTGTTGCAGACTAGTCTGTTTTTATTTACAATTAAAGATATAAATTAGTAAAGAAATCTTGTTAAACAACCAAAGATTGTATAACCATTAACGTTTCAAATAAAAACCAGGCAAAATTTATTTACAAAAAGTTTAGATTTCATTGCAATACAACTTGCATAAATTACTAGAAGCTTTTATATCATTACAAAAATAAATATCAAATTTGTTTCCACTTTTTAAGTACTCGTGTTCCAATCACATCTTTGTTATCTCTACTGTATCCATCTCTTACAAATAAATTTTACAATAAATCCTATCACACCTATCGAATATTTACCGTGGCAATGAAGTGATCAATTCAAGATATCCTGAGAAAAAACAGATCTGTTTTCAAAAGTAACACATACATTGGGGAAACTATACTATACCAGCAAACTCACATATGTCCAACAAAATTCTGGTTTAATAATTAGAGTCTGTAGATTTAATAGTGCTCTGTGGTCTTCCTTTATACAGTGGCACAAGATGTGATCCGGATTTAGAGATTTGTTCTATATATTAACTCGGGGAGAGATGATGGCTTGCTGACTTTTTTCAAAGCAATTGTGACACCTACCTGTGGACCAAGGAAAAAACCAGATCATCCAAAATCTTTCAGATACACACGAATATCATCATTAAATTGGGTTTTTTAAACGCACTAAAATGCTCACTCTTCTGTTTTTTTTCTCTTGAAATATTAGGTTTAAAATATCTCTAGTATTTTGGTTAGTCTTAAACATAGAAGATTGTAAGGGTGCCATTGTTCACCAGGCATAAGACAATTTCAGATACAGTGCCCTCCTAGAAATGCATGCTGAAATCTTACAATTGTCCTTTTTAATTTAAATAGATAATCTGTGAAGCACAATGTACAAATGTGATAATATCTTAACACAAATGTATTAATTATTAGAAAATTATTTAACAAAGATCTAAAAATATCTCTATAAAATTTAAATATTCCTTAATTTTTGCTTTGCATATGGGGAAAAAAGCAAGGTCATGTCAAGTGGTTGGGAACCATCTAAATTGACTTACAAAAGAATATAAAGCAGAGAAAAGCTGTAATAAGGGATTTTTAAAAGACCAGAAAAGAGCATATTACTTTGTAATCAGACTCTTAAGTAATGAAGCAGGAAATTAATGTTAGGCAACTTTACGGCTGTGCAATATGTCTCGGACCTGATGCCAAATGGTCAGTGTAATAGAAAATGTTCTCACTTACTTGCATTGCTGTGTGATTGCACTTCTATAGGTATGGTTGTACTCCTACTGTGCAGACGTCAGTGGGATCTGTCAAAATATAACCGTCAGTTAGTCACAGGACACAGCCAGCTAACTAGATTATACAGTGTGTGTGTGTGTGTGTGTGTGTATCCCAAAACTCACTTGCACAAAATTCATATCTAAACCATTTCAAACGTTCACACTAATATTTTATAACTTCAGTTAGTATAATGGTAGAATCAGGGGGTTTAATTCGTTTTTAAAATCAGACAATTTGTTATACCAATATTAAAACTTTATGGGGAAAATAGAGGCTTTGTGGAGGATATAATTTGGTAACTTGGATATTTTTATTTTCTTTCATTTAAATCAAATAAAACTACATTTAGTCCTTAATATTAGAGAAGCAAAATGTTCTTTTTACTAAACGCAATGCACAAAACATAAATATAATAATATTTACAAATATATATATATATATATTTAACGACTTTTAAGCTACATATTTAGGGTATTAGATTTTTTTTAATGCCTCTATTATTTTTTCTCTTTGTTAAATGGAACATTTTTAAATTCCCAAAATATATTGTCTAGCTCCATCTCCTTTTCCTAAGTATTGTCGGTTTAATTGTGTGCTGCTGCTGGTGGTGTTTGTCCAAATAAGCATTCTTTATCTACAGTGGGCATAGAAGTCATTTTGCCTTTGGGAAGAATAGAAGCAATCAGTCACCTACCTTTCTTCGACTCATAACTAGAGGGCCTGTAATGTTGCTCTAGCTGATTAGTGATCGTTTTCAAAGAGTCACTGCTCTGTTTGTGAACAGAGTTGGTATTTAGTACAGTCTGACCTAGTCCCTCGTTCGAAGCCATTGCTGCGGTGTTATATCTCAGGATCCCCTGGCTCTGGAGTGCGTTAAAGTTCCCATAGTTGGTATAATTGCTATAAAAAGGTGAAGTGTAATAAATGTGCCTTCCTAAGAGAGAAGAGGGAGAGTAGGCAGAAGTGTGCGAAGTAGAAGAGGGCGTTACTGACGATAAAGTCGGTGGCTGACAGCTTTGGCCCATGTTCTGATTTTTAAGGTCCGAGGTGGCTATTTCAGCTAGAGACCAGAGCTTGGGCTTATTAGCTTGTGTCTCCGAAGTGGGGGAAATCCTGTTGTCCAAAGTAGCCTTACTGGAGTTCCTTGAGGCGCTCTCGTGGGGGTGGTTAAGGAGGGGGGCTTCCACCCCGGTGAGGGGGGAGGAAGTCACAGGCTTAGCGGGAAGGTCTCTCTCCGCTTCCTCATCTTCATCTTCGTCGTCCTCGATGTCCTCGTATTTGTCCTTGCAGTCCGAGCCGGACTCGCAGAACGTGTCCCCACCTCGGCAGGGCAACTTCTCGCCGTCCGACTCCGCAGAGCAGGAGTGATCCGTGAGCGAGTCCACCTGCAAGCTGATCCCTGCAAAGGCACCAGCCAAACAGACAAGGGCACAGTCAGTGACACAGACTACAGGGAGCGGGACAGGAGAGAGAGAAGCCCACGCATGGCAAACACGGATGGAAAAGCGGCGCTTGGAATCAACCCCTTCGCTGACTACTTAGAACTGTAGGAACAATCCCAGGAGCTACCCCTACAGCTGCACGAAAGCCCTACAGAGCGCAAGTGGCCTTTCACTCACACGAATGCTGTGCCTGGCGGTTTTAGGGGAATGGCTCCTTGCAGAGTTAGATCACCCTTTGCTATTGTTATTAACCAGTTCAGGGCGAAGATGAGCTACTGAGTGAGGCTAGAGGGCATGGGGCATGAGTTTTAAGCATATCCCGCGGCACCAAGGCGCTGAAACCCGGTCCCAATTTGGGGGCAGTGACAGTGTCTTTAAATCAATCCCGCACTTGCGCGCGTACCCCTGTGGGACCCTTCTAGCTGGGATAGCACAATCGCGTTGGGCCTAACCTTCGTCCTCGGCGGAAGCTTCGTTGCTCTCCTGCACCTTGTCTGAACTTTCCTCTTTGCTTCTTGCCCCGTCCCCTTCGTCTTCATCTTCATCTTCGCTCTTGTTGCGGGGAGCCCAGGTCATCTTGTTCTCCTTCTTGAGCCTCCTCCTGGCGTTGGCGAACCAGGTGGAGACCTGGGTGAGGGTCATCTTGGTGATGATGGCCAGCATGATCTTCTCGCCCTTGGTGGGGTAGGGGTTTTTCCGGTGCTCGTTCAGCCAGGCCTTCAGGGTGGCCGTGGCATCTCGCGTGGCGTTTTTCCGGTAAGCGGGATCGTTCAGCTGGTAAGGGTAAGCAGGGCTGCCATACGGATGGTAACTGATGGCCCCGGTCATCCCCGTCGTATGGGCGTCGTAAGGAGAGCCCTGGAAAGGCCAAAACAGTGGGTTGGCAATTTGTTATTGCTGCTAGTCATTAGTGCGTTGTCAAGAAAAGATCAGCGATTCTATTTGCACTTCTCTGGATTGGTCTCTCACATTCCTATTCCGATAGCAAAACAAGGTACTCAAAGGCCGTTAAGATTTTATTCCCCCTCCCTCCCTGCCCGATTACACTTAAATTGCTGATCTTTTAATCTTCAATTAATTTCAGCTCCTTGTAATTGAATATCTCCCCCAAATTATTTCGGAGTCACGCAGACAGTTTTTAAAAAGGCCTTGCAGGTAGTGTCTGGAGATCTACGTTTCTCTCAAAGGTTCAAAAGATGTTTCCTTTTCGCTATAGAAAATACAACAAAGCCGCCACTTAGCAATTCACTGCACTAATGCATTGCAAATCCAATTTGCAAATCAGAAGATATGCACCGTTTCGAATTGTTTAAATGCGATGTAATTAGCATTTTAATTCGCCCTTTAACGTTTACATTGCGCTTATTTACATCTGCCGAACGCAAGAAAGTTGGAGATGTAACTAAGGAAGTCGATAACTTTAAGGACGTTTAAAAATCCGAGAGAAGGGAAGGGACTCTGTGCGAGTCATGGCCCCAAATACACCTTAATGCTCTTAATAGTCGACAAACACACTTTGCAACTTCCAGCCACTTATCTACTGCTCCTCGACAGGGAAGTCAGGCGGGGCAGATCTTCAGATCACTCACATTGCATTGAATAAAGACTGCGCGAGCCTTTCTGCTTAAGAATGTTACAATCAGAAAACATTTGGGTTTCTCGCTGTTTATATGGAAATAGAACCAATCTTTTTTTGCCACCTCTTCCTGGCACCAATCAAAACCACCCTGGAGTCTCCGACCGTAGGTTCCTGATGTGTGTCTATATAACTTAAACTATATATATATATATAGTTATATATATATCTATATGCACACACACACGCATACACAATTTCAAATGCTCCCTTTAACTAATGACAACAAAGTGAAATCTGAAGCTGCGGCCACCACAACCATCTTGGGCATGAGCGAAGCTCACAGCTCGCCAACAGATGCTCCTTTTCATCCCTAAAATCCAGTTAGCACAAAACGCATTGAAAGTCACTGAAACCGTACCGGGCTCCCTTCCCGGAGCTCCCCTAAACGCTGGCTTAGAAAAGCAAGAAAAAAAAATTCCTCCCCTCTCCTGCCGCAGCACAAACCGCAGCCACCAAACTGCTCCAGACAATGCGGATTCTTTGCTAAAGGGACCCGCGAGACCGGCCAGGCTCGCTTTCCCGTTCGCAAGCCCTGAGATCCGCCAGGGTCCGGAGCGAGGCGGTGCCAGGGCTCCCCCGACCGCTTCTGCCTTGGCCCCGCTCGCCCTGCCCGGGTTTGCGCTGTAGGCGCGGGGTGGGAAGGGCAGAAGCAGGCGGCGGAGTTTGCGCTCGGCGCCTGGCGGTGCCGCCGGGGCTCTGTGACTGCGGGCGCGTGTGCGGGAGACAGGGGCTGCGGAGGATGAGGATGCGGATGCTAATGAAGACGGCGAGGATTTTGCTCGGTAGTTACCATGTAGGAGGGGAATCCCGTGGCGGGGTCTGTGGAGTACTGGAGCGGGCTGGTGAAGCCTGTGGCCGCCGCCTGGGCGGTGAAAGCTGCCGATCCCGGGTAAGGGCTGAACGCCGAGCCCGACGAAGACCTGGCCAGCTCCTCGCTCCTGGGGGCCGCCAGAGCCGACGCCCCATACGTCGGGCAGGAGTACAGAGCCAGCGAGCCGGGGGGCTGGTAGAGGTAACCCTGAGGATAGGACATGGCTCGCCCGGGCGTGCACAGGAGCAGGGAGGGGGCGAGGGTGACCGGCCCGGGCGCTTCTGCTGCTCCTGCTGCTGCTTTCGTGTTCCCTCTCCCTCTCCCCGGCCGGCTCGGGGCAGCTGCGCCGAGAATGAGCCTTGTCCTACTGGCCCCCCATGCGCCCCGGCCAGCACCACAACGGCGGCGGCTCCGCTCAGCAGCCTACCCCGGAGGAGAAAGGCATGGGGGAGAGGGGGGAAGTAGCTGGGGAGCGACAGAGCGGGGAAGGGGGGGGGGAGAGAAGGCAAGCCAGGGAGAGAGGGGGAGAGCGAGCCCGGCTCAGCCAAGTGGCTGCTGCATATGGAGTTCTGCCCGCCAGCCCGCTCCCCCAGCGCCGGCCAGCCTGGATTTTGGGGGGAGCCCAGAGTCTGGAGTGAAGAGTTGAAGGAAGGAGCGCTCGAGTTGCTGAGGGACATTGGAAAGCCGAGCTGTCCGTCAGCGCGGCTCATCTGCATATTCCGACAGGCCCGCCCCCTTCTCCTTCTCCCTCTCCGCCCGCGGAGGGAGGGAGCGAGGGAAGCAGGCTGTTGTCATGCATTACAAGCCACCCTCGCTGTCTGACAGCCAGCGCGCTGCTCAAGCCAAAGGATGATACCGCTGATCAGTTTCTCCCGGCTCCGAGCCACAACTAGGCTTGCACACGCTGCCTCCATTGCAATAGGTGCCTATACACCCCTCTTCTATCGTACAGACGGTCACACAGACTCGCGCGCAGGGCTTGCTAGTGATACCGGGGGAGAGCACGAGTACAAGCGTTGCCCTGTGTATGGTGAACAGGCGGGAAGGACACACAGGAATAGACCGAGGACGGTATAGGATTGCCCATTTATGGCACTAATAGCTTTCTACTTTGAGAACAGCTTTTCACAAGTGGCCAAGCTAGGTGCAATGTCCATCTCCAAGAGGAATCTGTCAATTTCCAGCCTACTTTCGGTTTCTGTCTGCTTGCGGGGAGAGGCCTAGGTGACTCTATGCAGGGGTGCAAGCCCTCTCCTTACAGTTCGGCGAGGAAGTCCATTAGAATAAACATTCAGCGCATAATAAATTTCAGGAATAAGATCATTCTTGCCCACCCCGAATGCTGGCAGTTTTACAACATATCAGAAGGGAGAGGTCGAGGTGAAGGCGTTGGTCTATATTTTCTCAGGCTCACTGGTCTGGAGAGACTTTTGAGAAGTCTGTTGTTAATTGCACACACAATCCTTATTTGAATTCTATTATTAGTGCGCAGGAATTGTAGCTCGATCACATTCTCCTCCCCTTCTGACCTTCCTAGATAACCGCCTTCCCATAAAAAAGCACACCCCCATCTACCACAGGTGTAGTGCATTGTGCACAACCCACCTACCGGTAGGGTACTTCCCTACCAGTCTCCATTAGTCTGTTTATTTCTGCTATATCTCTGACTCGCACGTATCTAGGCCCATGGATGTTCTCAGCTATATACTTGTTATTCAATCACAATCCATCAGTAAGAGTTTTGCTTACAGAATCCAGGATCTGGCCTCGAGATGTTAACCTAACCTGTGAAGTAGTAATTGTTGAAGGTAACCAAGTTTTAATGAAATAGCTGTCACCAACAGGAAAAAACATTAAAGCCCGGAAAGTACTTCTACACTGGGCCCTGCGTACATTAAACCTGCATTTTGTCTTCACTACATCTTATATAACCAAATATAGCAGTTTAAAAAGTGCAGTCGGCTCTAAAGCTGAATTATTTACAGGAGACCTCATATCATTATAGCTGGGTGGATGGGAAAAATGCATCAAACCAGACTACGCTGAGGAATGTATTAGAAACTGACAGGAAGGAAAGATGGTAATAACTGAAGAATTATAGGTTACTGGGGCAGCCTATTGTTAATCAATTAAACATGCGGCTAATAAAATAATACACATTAAGATGCTGTTTAAATAATCTTTCTAATACAGACTCAGTGTGCTCTCTGGGAAACGTGCTGTATTAAAGCTACATCATCAAGCATATGGATGTGTGTATGGTTTAAGTAACCTATGTTTGTTTGTTTTTCCTTCCCTGTAGAACCCTTACCCTGTAACCCCCGAGCCCTGAGCCAATTTCCCTCTCTTCCCAGCATTCAGAAGAGATCTGTCCACCAGACATAGGGAATTAATTCCTGTGGCCTATAGGAGATGCAGTCCTTAAAAAGGAAGGTGAGGGGGAGGAGGTTAACACCAACAGGTATTGCTTATCATTAAATCTAGACTTCCCAGTTCGTGATAAGAAAGTGATAAACAACCGGTAAACTCAGAGCAACAGATTACAGAAATGAGGCTTGCTTTCCTACCTGATGATTAATACACATGTATTACATTACAATAGAAACTGTGAACGCCAAAGCTTTATATAACACGCATTCATATTTCGGTTATGTGGAACAATCGATCAGACGATTACGTTTGAATATTAAATTTCTGTGTTTGCAGAGCGGCTTTTAAAGACTATGAATTTTTTGTGCTTTGCTTTAGCGTTGCAGCAGCTGGAGATTTGGGTATGCAAAATTAATTATATTATTATAAAGTCATACGTGAATCTCTCAAAGTCAGATTGCATTCATTGCAAAATATAGAATACCTCTGCATTTTTATTATGTAAGACGAGTCTGTTCTTTCCAGCAGGGGTGACTTAAGTAAGTATTTAAGCGATCTGATTGCTTTTAATTCATCCTCTTTAATAATTAGTGGTACAATTCAGATTGGGAATACAATGGCCGTTGTGTTGACATTATAACAGGGGATTAATGCTATTAACTGAGTGTTACAGTTATGACCTGGAAAGAGTGCTTAAACAAATACTGTGATCCCAGGAGGAATTATGTAATTCAGTTCAGCGTATACACACATACATAAAAACACATATCCTCTCTCTCTCTTTCTCTCACACATACATCCTGGATATGTATGTAGAAAATATATGTATATAGAAAATGTAGATGATACCTTTGTCTGTATTTGTATTTCTTGCGTTACCTCGCTGCAAATCTTTTTGTATGATTTCACTGGGAAGACTATACATTAACACACTCCCGAACAAATACAAAGAGCAACAGATGAAATTTGCAATATTTTCATTGTGCATTCCAAAACATTTTTATATATAAAATGAGGGGATAATTTTTCAATAGCGATTAACGCAATGTATTATAATCATGTCAAAACCATTCCTGCTTTGGTTTGATTTGCATATTTTTGTATAGCTTCAAAAAGGCATGCTCTTCTGCAGTGCAAGGAGTATGCATTTACTCACAATATAACACTACCCATTTAATCTGGACTGTAAGAATCGATCCGCTATTGCGATCTCTTAGATATAAGTTGTGAACTTTATACGATTAAAAACTGAAGTTTCGTGTGAATATTGCTTTTGCTCATGTATGAGTATTATATTTATTTCCCCCGAAATTGTGCTTTTTGAGCTGTATACTTTTACCGTAGATAGCTTTTAATATACTGTGCTCCTTAATTGAAATCTGTTTTTTCTGTTACTAATAAAAATCGTCCACCTTGCACTATTAAACTGTAGAACAGCACTACATGCACTTTTTTATTGCTAATAACTGTAGCAAACTAAAATGCATACACGGGGGTTTGAAGTTTTACACACAGTTTTCTTTGGGTAGCTATTCATTTCCGCATCGTTCCACCCCTAGATTTTAAGCAAAACTTCGCATCTGACTCTTTAAAAGCAAAGTTTTCTTCGGTTATAGTTAATGAGCAGCTAGCAAAGATTAATCCTTTCCCGCTATTTCTCACTGGAGTTCTGCGAGACAGATTCTGCGGTTTGTCACTTTTTAAATGCTAACTGTGGCTCCTTACACAAAAGCCAATCATATAGAAGTTTTAAGGCGATCAAAGAAGAAAGCCAGGACTGTGGGAATGGTGTCCTTTCTAATATAATGTAAACTCGCTCTGTTTGTTTTGTGTAAGAACTGACTCTGTGTGTGTGTGTGTGTGTGTTTATGTTTGAGTTTGTGTGTTTTGTGGGTATTCACACAGGGTCCAATCCTTAGTCTTTACTAATGTGAAACTCCCATTGGCTTGGAGAAGAGATTTGAGAGACTGTACGATCTGGCCAAAATATACTAACACGCATGCCACATAGATAACAGCATATCTGTTATTTAATCAACCGTTATGGGACTGGTCACAGAAACTTTTATGTGGGGCTAAAAAGAATCTAGTGGGGATTCATCATATGCGTAGCAGAAACGGCTTCATTGTGACATAACAATACAATGGACCGGGAATGTTTCTCCTTTCTTTTATGAAATGAAGGGACACTTTACCCCCTTCGGCAGATCAAATGAAATAATTGACTATTGTGCGTTACATTACCAACGACATTCATACTGCGACAACGACGTTGTTCAGTTTGCTAGTAAAACAAGCAAGGCTTGCGACGTTGTTCCGAATAAGATATTTTCCTAGAACAATGAAAAGAGAGAGGCTGAGCTGCAGGAGTCATTTGGTCGGCTCTACTTTTAGGATTAAATGGGCGAGCTGAGAAAAGAAAGGAGGGAGGGAAAGAAAAAGACTGAACCCCCCTCCCCTCAAAATCTCCAGGATAAAATCTTTAGTTCAGGCTGAGCGTGGGAGGGGGCGCTGTGGCAATGGATTTTATCCTCACTGTTCCAAAACTCTCACAGCATAATTGTTTATGTAAGGTTCTTCCCTTGGGCTTCTTTTCATATTTTAGTCATTACTTTTATTAACAATATTATCTAACTGTCGCCACATGATACATACATTAAAAGGAGGAGTATTTGCGTGAGTTAGATTCACTCCACTTGTCTTCTTCCTTTCTTTTCAGTTCGGTAAGAATAGATAAAATAATTAGACATTTTTCAATCTACACTAAAAGAACAACATAGCCTAACTTAGGTTTACATTAGGGCTAAGTGCCGTGAAAGTGGCCGACTTTCTGAAATATTTTTATTTTACAAACTATATACAGTATTTTCGGGTCCTGTCAATTTCAAAGTGAAATGAAAAATAAAAAGAGTTCTTATAAAAACGCTTTATTTGTTTATTTGGAACGAGCAAGGGGTTTTCTTTCCCGTTTTTGGACATTATTTGTTGTGTCCTGTTCTATAAGTAAGGCAGCTCTTTGAAAAACGGCTTGAAAATGGAAATATAACTCCCCACCATTGTATTAAAAGTTTTAGTCATTTTCAGCTTAGTGCAAGATACACAGGCTTCTGCGGAAGGGGACATATATAAGGCAAAAGAGATGCACTCTAAAGGCGTCAGCCTGGTGTTTTCGCCTGGAAGCGAGGCAACATTATTTAGAGACAGAAGAAGCGTTGAAGCCACAGGTAGGATATTACCTTTACATTTAAAAAGTAAATCAATTCAATGTGGTTTACAAAGTGCGTTTTTGACTCCGTGATTTTTCAGAGAATTTCTTCAGTGGAGATGCAATGAGTTTATCACTCATTTTCGCCATCTCTCGCATTTTCCCCCTGGTTCCATGCATATGCTTATCCACCAGATTCCTCATTAAAATGATAGCACGGTTGCTTATTTATGAGCAAATATAATAACTCTTTTACTCAGGCTTTTGCAGAAGACGGCGGCGCGTACTCAGGTGCTTTCAAGGTGCTTTGCAGTTGTCTGAGTTACAGGAAAACATGCCCCAGACGAAACCGCCTTCCGTCCTGGCTTGGAAATGTCTTGGAAGGGTCTGCAACTGATTGTGGAAAAGTTTTAAAATAAACTTCCTTGTAATTACTGCCATATTCAACATAGCAGGTAAGGAAGGCTGCGTTTTTCTGCTGGGAAAGTTCGGGTTTGCAGTTGCTGCAGGGGAAGTGAGTCTGTGCAAGGCTAAGCCCTTTATCGCCGCTTGTGACCACGACTCTGCAGCTGAAGGAAAAGACTTTCTCCCTTCCCCCTCCCTCAGCCTCTGGAGCCAGTCACTCATCCTTACCTCTGGATTTTGTACTCAGCCAACTCTTATTGAAAAGATCGCTTCAAAGTTAGTGTGATATCTAATCCCTTCAGCGCCCGGTAAACTTTCAAAGTGGATGATGGACAGAGTAGAGGAAAAGTGGGCACTTTAATTGAAATGGACAGAGCTGTTTTATGTTCAGGACTTAGAGCAAAGTCTTCTATCACAGGGGTTGACAATGACCTCACTGTTAATTACACTTAACTACTCAGGTGTTTTCAGGGAATATTTCTAGGCAGTCTCCTTGGAATGCTTTAGCTTGTGCATAGAAGCACAGATCTTCTGTTAGTTCTTCCTCGTAGCTACGCAGGGCTTGTGGGAAAAGACGAAATGCATGTCAGATTAAAAAGTGTGTAAATCCCCTTCCGCTTGTAATTTTCATCATCTGTTTTACTGTGCAGCCAGGTTGTGCATTTCTCTCTTTAATTCATATATGGAATATATTTGCCTCTGTGTGTATGCATCCCCATATATCTACCCACATAAAACTACCCAGACAAAAATTACTGTTTCAGCTTTAGAGTATATATCAGTAATGTCTAGGTAACAATACATACATAATTATACCAGAACAGAGCATTATAACCCCCCTCCTCCGCAAAAAAGTATGCTCTGAGTGATGCCATCAGGGTAATGGAAATATTAAACTATTTAAAAAAATCAGTTCAATGAAATCTGAGCCCATAACAACAAAAATAGCTTAATAAAAATTATATGATTATGTAATAATGTATCACTAAAGGGCAGAGTTAAGGTTCTTTGGGTGGCTAAACAGTTCTTTCCTCATAACTTAATATATTTCCATTTCTTTCAATTTCTTGGGTTTGTAATTCTTGGTAATGGAATAATTACAGTAGTCTTGGGATTGATTGATTTATTTGCTTTCAGATTACTGATATGTACTTTGAACTTGTTTTTTTGTTTTGCTTAGTGATTTTACTATATTTTTAATGAAAAATTTCATGCAAAAACACTAAAAAGGAAACAGTGAAAATGTTTCCCTGTGACAGATCTCATGAGCTGGATATGTGTAGTATCAGCCTTAAGTCATTAAAAATGAAACAAACAAACAACAAAAAGAGGTAAATTTCAAGATCACATTTATTGGTACGCGCTAGCTGCAGCATCTAGTTCTGGAACAAGACAAACTAACCAGAGCAGATTGACCAGTGAGGCCATGTTTACAGCAGCTTTGCGTGACTAGAGCAAGACAAAGTAGTCAAAGCATATTGGTGAATCTGGCCCTTAATTTGTCAACATATAGCACAGAATTGTTAAAACATGGTCAGTTGGAGCCAATACAGTGAGAACTGGCAGCCAAATAACCTACCAATGAGAAATCTAGACATATATGTGATTCCCCTTCATCACACTGATTCACTTCACCCAACAGAACTACAGTATGCAAATCCTCTGAAAAGAAGGGTGTTGATTGATTGAGGCTATGTGTAGACTACGGAGTTTTTCTGGGATACCGAAAAACTGCTGCATCCAGGGAACGCGTCTGCTCTTCCTACATTTTTTGCGGAAGAGCAGATGTGCTCTTTCTGAAGCCCTGTCTTCCTCATTCCACGAGGAAGAAGGGCTCTTCTGAAAGAGGAGGTTTTTGTGAAATTTGGCCCAGGGTAGACGGGCCAAATTTTGGAAAAGCCTCTTCCTACAAAAGTATCGGAAAAACATACGCAAATTGCAAAGTGCAATTTGCGTACCTTTTCCCCTATAAAAAGCGGCAGTCTAGACATAACCTGAGTTTCCTCTGATGTCAAAATGGATCCACATAAGAATGACCTGAACTAGTGACTTGGTTCTGTCTTTTGACTATACTCATAACTATTTGATACAGCAATCATTAACAACTTAATTTCCCCAGATATAGTTGAAATCCTATGTATAAACTGAGTTTTAACCATATAAAAGGTTTGGGGATGTCTGTACTGTGTTGTTATTAAAAAGATTTAAACAAACAAAAATCTGATATTTAATGCTTACTTTAATAAAGGAGACATTTTATTTAATTTTTGCACATTAATTAAGAGATTGTCATAAATTCTCAGAAAAATCATTCTCTAGTCCTATACTCAAAGTGTGAGTGGTGAAAATTTGGGGAGGATATACTGTATTCTTAACAAATGAAGTTGAATCCCTATTTAGCTTTAACTATAGGGCTTATATATGATCAACTGTTCTATAATATGTTTTTAATTGGACAGTGTTGAAATGGAACTCTTGATGATCCCACAGTGCTAACCATGAGGTCTTGATTCTTTCTCCCATCTTTAAAACATCTACATGAAGCCACTGTGGGGATATGTAAGATGCCATGGTCTGAAACAACAGAAATATCAAGACAACACCAAATTCTAAGAATGTAACAGTCCCTCTCCCTTCTTCCAGCTGAGACTAGATTGAAGGTTGTGGTCTGATCTTCCAGATTGTGACATGACCATCATGAGCCATTTTTTGTGACCTCCAAATTGGATTATTACATTTTACCTAGGTATGAGCAAAGAAAACATT
The DNA here is from genome assembly GCA_019425775.1 of Rafetus swinhoei. Taxonomy (NCBI): domain Eukaryota; kingdom Metazoa; phylum Chordata; order Testudines; family Trionychidae; genus Rafetus; species Rafetus swinhoei. The sequence goes on from CM033424.1 coordinate 142,876,387, forward strand.
TGGAACTTAATTTAATAGACCATCTCTCTTGAGAGCCATATTATTTCCATATAGTAAAATAATAAGATGCTATATATTATCATAGGTTCCTTCATTGTGATGTTAGTGAGATTATATTTTAAAAAATGTTACTTTCAGTTCTTTATGTACATTTCAAACCAAATAAACAACCATCATTAGAATTATTCTTGCAAGAATCATAGTGTTTTATACATGCACATGGATGCACATACTCAGAAGGTAAACCTTTTTAATGATCTAAGTGATTTAGCCACCATAAGCACCATGAAAAATTTAACCACAGAAAAATATGTCTGTAAGAACTTTGTAAACAGACCCACAAATGATGAGGCTTTAGTATTCTACTAGCTAAATTGACACTCATCCATGGAGGACAAAAGTATTAATTCTATCGTGATAAGATTAAAAAAAGTGTGGAGCTGATTAGTGAAGTTTTACCTGTTTCTGCTCTTTCAATTGGGGTATAGTGGGATTTTTTTAAAATTGAATTTGTCTTAGTCTGTTGAAAATGAAAATTAACTTGTGGTCTCATCTGATACTGTCTGTTTTATTCTTTTGTTTTCTTCCTTTCCAACTCAAGCTGTTCAGGTACTGTATACAACACGTTTCTTGTTAAAAAGTCCACCGAGTGCTCACTATTATTCCAACTGAACACTTAGGCCAAAATCTTTTCCCCAGCTTCCAGCCCAAATAATTCCAATGGCCACCAGGTAACCTCAAAAGGGAAAGAGGAAAAGAGATTCTTTTCCCTATTCAGAAGCTCAGAGAGGATCCAGGCAGAGTGAGAGAGCAAAGGGGTGTTTGGACACTGTGGAACTTGGAACTGAGGGAGAATAGTTTGGTACGTTTGTGATTAATGAAATAAAATTAATAAAATCTGTTAAACAAGAAAAATCAAGAATAGCATTTTTAATGCAAAAGTACAGGTAGCACCAAGTTCTTCCTACTGACCAGTCACAGAATAAAAAAATCAGTTTCATTTTGGAAGTTGGAGGACAGCAACAAAGGAGGATGCTTAGATTACCGTTCAAGGTGTAGTGTGTACTTCTATTCCCTTCAGGCCAAATGGCATATCTATATTTCCAGTGCAAGCAGCCAGTGGTTTCCAGAGCTCAAAGTTCAATATCTTGGCATCAGAGTTGCTGAACTGGTAGAGTTGAGAGAGGCATTATATAAAAAGAAGGCATACAGGGAGATTGTAGACAACATACAGACCCACCTCAGAACTGGATGCCCAATCTACAGCGGAGGAAGCTGGCCTCATGATGGGAGGAAACCTGGATCACATGGAAGGGCCAATTCCTATAGCTGAGACCTGTCTACTGACAAAGGTAAAAGGCTTGTTTAAACTAGAGACTAGAGCCCAGATTTTTAAAGAGATTACACATTGCTACACTCAGTGTTGCAAGGCCTAAGTGACCTAGGGGTGCATCTATACTGCAGGGCTTAACTCAAAATAAGCTACGCAAATGGAGCTACGCCAATTGCATATCTTATTTTGAAATAGCTTATTTCAAAATAGGGAGCATCCACACAGCACGTATTTCGAAATAGAGCACTCTTCCTCTGACTTCCCTTATTTTCTCATACTATGAGGGTTACAGGAGTTGGAGTAAGAAGTCCTCCAGCTTGGCAGTATTTTCACACTATTTCAAAATAACTGCCTGCTGTGTAGATGCGGATTAAGTTATTTCAGAACAGAGCTAGTTATTTTGAAATAGTGTTGCAGTGTAGACGTACCCTCTAGATGGCCACTCAGAGTGGAGTAACACTTAAATACTTTAAACAATTTTTGTCTGCAACTGAAAAATAACATCATTTCAGCAATTGGAAGTCAGCAGTTGGCTTGACCAAACAGATGCTGACCAGGATTTATATGTAAGTGCAGGCAGGGACAAACAATGGCCAGTATTGGTTCAACTGGATTTATTTAGTCTGCAGAAGAGAAGAATGAGGAGGGATTAGATAGGATCCGTCAACTGCCTGTAGGGGGGTTCCAAAGAGGATGGAGCCAAGCTATTCTCAGTGGTGTTGATAACAGAACAAGTAGAAGTGGTCTCCAGTTACAGTGTGGGAGGTCTAGGTTGGATATTAGGGAAAACTATGTCATTAGAAGAGCATGTAGTATTGGAATGGGTTACCTAGGGAGGCAGTAGACTCTCCATTCTTAGAGGTTTTTAGGATCAGGCTTGATGAAGCCCTGGCTGGAATGATTTACTTGGGTTAATTCAATTCTTGCTTTGAGCAGAGGGTTGGACTAGATGACTTCCTGAGGTCTCTTCCAACTGTAATCTTCTGTGATTCTATGAACGAATCATGTTTACTCCTGCTTTGACAAGGTCTTAATTATTTGTGCATTTGTCTATTTACTGAACTAGCTGAAGCATAAGTATTTCAGTTTATCTACACTCAGCATGACTGAATTATAAACCAATTGTCTTAAACCAATTTAGTACAGAAGCCTATCTCTACTGGAAGTGATGTGAAGAGTGGTGCTACCGGCCCTCTTTCACAGTTACCTCCCGTAGTTTGCTGGCTGACAGTTCCGTCTTTATTGCCCTCTGCTGTGCCCTTTCCATATGCTCCCCTTTGACCATTCCTACTTTGTAAGTACCATCTGGGTGCACAGTAATGCTCACTCCCTCTCACATAGTGTAGCAGGGGAAGGTGCAGACTAGCTAAACCCAGTGGATGTTAAGCTTGGGCACAATATGACAAACTAGCATGGTAACACTAAACTTTAGAAAGGGAGATAAAAAAATATGAAAAAAGTTAGTCAAAAAACTAAAATAAAAAGGTGTATAATTCTGGTTACCTATTTTAAAGTAAGATAAATTCAGGTGCAGAAAGTAGCTCCCAGGATGATCAGGGTGATGGAGGGCCTATCGTAGGAGAGGACACAGAAGGTGCGTCTACACTGCACCACAAACTCAAAAACAGATACGCAATTTGTACTATGCAAATTGCATATCTTATTTCTATTCTATTTCAAAATAGCTTATTTTGCAATTTGGCGTGTCTACACAGTGCCAAATCTCAAAATAATACACTATTTTGAGACATTCTTTAACCTTCGTGGAACAAGGGATACAGGGATGCTGAAATAGTGCGCCTGTTATTTTGAAAAATATTTTAAAATAACAGGCAGCTCATTAAGACGTGGGGTAGCTAAAAGAGTTTGGCTGTTATCCTAGAAAGAAATAGGGCTGAAGGCGATATTACTGCTCTATATACATACTTTAAGAGGTTAACCACAGGAAGGAGAAAAGCTATTTAAACTAAAGAACAAAATGGGTATAAACTGGCCATGAATAATTTCAGGTTACACATTGTCTTCAACCATCAGAGGAATGAGGTTGTGGACCAGCCTTCCAGTAGGAGAAATGAGATCAACCAACCTAAGCTAGTCTTAAAATAGAGCTTGCTAATGTTATCATTGAGATTACATGATTGGTTGCCTGCAATAACTCATGACTAGACTCCATGACTCAGGAAGTCCCACCCAGGCCTGTGCTGTATATTCATATGCAAGGAATTAAAATTAAAATCAGTTTCTATACCAGAAAACAAATTTGTAATAACTGTAATAGCTATGTATAAAAAAGCACTAGTAGCAATCTTAGGAAATACAAACCTTACTTCAGTACAAGGTAAATGGGTAGAGCCGATAATTAAAGAATTATAAAATACCGTTTTGAACACGGTACAGGTTTAACCTCCCTGGTCTGGCATCCTCAACAGTCGAGATCTGACTGGTCCTGAACCAGGAAAATTGCCAGCCCCCCCTACTCTTGGCCACTGGCCCCCCTCTGATCCTCCAGCCTGCTTAGACTCTACTCCCCCAGCCTGCCAGAGGTCTGCTGGCTCTCCCTGAGAGCCAATGACCCATTCCCCCTGCCTGTGTTGGAGCTCCACTTCTGGGTGCTGGGGCTCAGCTCCCCCAGCCCATTGGGGCTCCCCTGTTAAGCACTGGGGCCTCTTGGCTCCACTCCCTTGGCCCACCAGGGCTCTGGTTCCCTGGCCCACTGGGGCTCCGTAGCTTTGCTCCCCTGGTCCGTAGGAGTACTGGGGATCCATTCTTCTCTGGTCTGGAAATGCTCCTGGTCCCAGCCCATATTTTTTTCCACACGAGTGCTCCAGCCTTGGACAATGCCGGAGCAGGGTAGTTGAGAGAGTAGGGCAGTCCAGATTACAGAGGTTCAGTGCGTGCTATGGAGACAGATTGATATGAATTCTATAAAGGAAAACTATGCTTCTTTAAGATATTAGAATTCTTTGGGTATCCTAACAAAAGAGAGGCTAAAAGGGAAAAGGTTGGCATTATTTATTTGGACCTTTGATAAAGTTCAACATACCAGTCTATTGAGAAAACTAGAGTTTTGAAAAACTAGGACCACTGCATGTTCTGAGGCAGGATTCCTACTGTAGAACAAAGTATTCTGGTTCAGAGTCACTACTGGTTTATATAATAATATTGGTAGTGTTATAGTTACCTAATGGTTTTGGTATCTGAAAATGTTGGTTGCTTTTCTGAACACTGCTGCACACTGAGCTGGTTTTCAAGTACATGTCCACAGTGATGCACGAGTCATTTTAGTCCCTCATCACACCAGAGCTTTTCAATGACTGCTAACTCCAAACCCTTCTCTGTTATTTTACACATCCATTTAACTTCACTGGTTAATTAATATTTTGGCCAAAGGAAGCTTTTGTTAAAGACTCAACACACTCACCTGTTCAATTAAGAAGTTAGATGTCATAGTAAGCATTCCTGAGACTCCCCTGTGGTCCTTCAGCAAAACTGGCAAGCACTAAATATGACATTCTAAATATTTGTATGTTTAAAAACAAGCAGATTAACCAAAACCAAACCAACCCCCCCAAAAACATTTAAAAAATAAACATTCTGGCCTTCTTCATCCATGAAAAAGAAATAAAAAAGGACACACCCATGTTTCCAAATTTAGAAAGATTGGTCCCTCTCAAGTAAAACAGAAGGGTGGACAAATAGGGGCCAATTCCAAACTCACTGAAATTAATGGAAAGCCTCCCATTGATTTCAATGGGCTTTGAATCAAAACCTTAGAGAGGGCTCAGTTGATAGGTGCGGAATGGATAATTTAACTCATAGAAAGTATTTCTTGGGAAGAATATTCTCTGCCATGCATCTGAGTCTTATTATTTAAGTACTGAAAATCTTCCTTCTGTTCAATAAATCCTTTCACTCCTTAAGTGATCTTGGTGACTTTCTGGTGGTGCTAGCAGTTATTTCATCTTATTTCTAACTCTTAGACAGGAAACACTCACCATGCCAGTAATACCTTGTGGATTAAAAATGGCTAATCATTTTTATTAAAAGCTTTTAAAGAAGTTCTCTTTTAAAATATCAGGCCAGATTTGCAGCAGGAGCAATCCAGATTATGTCTATTGCAATCAGTTTATATACCAGTTGAGGATTTGGCATGCTATTTTTTATGATAATGTGTATGCAGATCAGCTCCGCCTCAGAAGGTCTGATGTCCTAAGCAGGCTACGTGACAGGAGGAGTAAAAGAATTAAAAGGAAAACGTAAAAGAATATTAAGTTAATAAAATATGCTTTTTATGTCTGTTTTTTATTTTTGTTTTTGATAGATCTGGGGTTATGGTGGGCTTTTCTGTCTGTGACTAAGGCAATTTTTGGGGCAAATTCTGCTGTATGTGATCAATGAAAGTTCAGTGCACAATTACAAAGGTGGAATTTGACTACCTATGTCTGACTATAATAGTGGGGGAAACTCTTAACAGCAAAACATAAATTTGACAATTTTCATGATATTTTCCATGTTTTATCTACCTTACAGACAATTCACAAATACACAAGTCAAACATTTTTGGACAAATACTACAAATGTCATTTTACTAACTTTTAATATTTCCATTACTTACCAATCCTTAGTGTTTTATACCTGAGGTCAGAGTAGTAGGCCAATTCTGGATTGAATTTGTACCTGTACATATCAGAATTTGTGGTTTATATGTATGCCAAATAAACCACAGCTAGAGAAGGGAGAAAGTAATAGCAATGATTAGATGAGCCCCAGGTCTGGTCCCCTCAACTCTACAGAGGTACTGCTCTACAGGATCCCTGAGGTACTTTCTCAGTGACTTACAGAATGATATTTTATAGGGAGTATGGCCTGTACGGCCTGTACTTCTGTATGTGGATTGGCCCGACTATAGCCCCATGTATATCCAACCCATACAACTTAACTTTTTTTCTTGCAGGGTTAATCTGCTCAGTAGACACAGGGATAGGAGGCTGTGTTCAGGCATGGCTGGAAGATTCCCAAGAGCATTTCAACTACCAAGGGACCAATGGCAACATGACAGTTGAATCAGGTGTGCTACCACTTCTAGATGGGGTTGCTCAATGAGCTATGTCGGAGGAGACTCATTTCTGCACAGCTGATCAGTGATCCATAAGATCTGGCTATGTGTTTCCTGTAGATCCTAGATCTCAACTCTTTCCCAGGCTACATCCAATTCCCTTTATTAAATTTACAAGAAGAGCATGTTGCACAAAAGAAGGTGAGTAAAGTTGTGGCTGTTTGTGAGAGATTGCTCTTCTCCCGTCTTTGTTTACACAGAAGGAAAGCATATGGATCACAATGACTAACAGTCCATGTGGGATTAAGGGCCGAGTAAACCTCTGTCACTGACACAAGAACTGGATTTATTCTGGGATAAATCAATGCCAATGCATTATTCCCCCTTTGTGAATAATTGTCTGTTTCTGTCTTTCTCACTCCCCGACCAAAATAATTCTGATTGCTACTAGCTAGGTAACAAGTGCCAAATCTATCATCTGTGGAGCACGTGTACGATATGGAATCTCTGAGTGCCTCTGTGGATCCACATGCAATTCATGCTAGTAATTTATGGTGTTACTAGAAAGTTATATTAAAGAAAATGCATAGTACAGTGACTTTTTAATCACTTTTACTGTTGTGTCTTATCTTCTTTTTATGTTCAGGTATCTTTTCTTCATGGCAGAGTAATGGAGCTGACTGGTGATTACCTCATGCAATCATTTCTGGAGTAAATTCTTTGGCTAAATCAGCTGTTGAACACTTTTGATATACTAAGCAAGACAAGGTACTGTAAAGGGAGTTAGTTGTCCTTTCAGGATGATCACTGCTATAGAATACATTCACTTTGTGCTGCAGCCAGCCAGGAAAATAATGTGGGTGATGTCTCTTAACAAAGAGAGGGAAGGTACATCAGTATCAAGGACACCCAAAAGATTAGGACATATGAGTTTTCAATATTTGAAAAGAAGAAAATAAACACAGAATTCCATGAAAAGACAACAGAAAAGGAAGTAACTTAGCAATAATAAGAATCCCAATTTCCCATTTAAATTTGTGTTACTCTGTTTCTAGAACTACAAGGTAATTTTTAAAAGATTCACAACAGCATAAACGCAGGTACAATCATAGAACACAGCTTCCTCATCTTTGCAAAAATACACATAAAAGCAGAGAAAAGCTGTACATAAATCTACAGATGGGAAGATTCAGTATCATGTTTTTTGGAGGAGGCAAACAGATCCCAGTCACTTCCTGTAAAAAAAAAAAAAAGTCAGAGAACAGCTTTGTGCTGCCACTAGTGGTGTGGTAGAAAATATATTACTTATAAGCCATCAAGATTGACTGTTAAGGAAATACTGAGGTGAAAGCCTCTGAAACAGTAACAGAAGAACTAAGGGACAGATACTCATTGCTGGTCTCAGGCAATAGAAAATAATCTAATTCTCGCTATAAGTGGTTAGCTGTGAAATTCCCAGTGAGGATACTAAATACTAAAATGTATATTAAGTATCATACTCAGGTCCTTGTCTCAAGATCAGGCCTAGTTAAGTTATTGTTACAATTATTTTATGGCTGGTAACTCCAATATGAACAGGCTGAACACACACACTATAGAAACTCTTTTCTATTTACAAATAAATAATGTATCTGCACATTTAGTAAAGTTACACACTAACTCAGCAAGGTGGAGATATGCAGTAAGCACACTGGAACATCCATACTCACACCATCCTTTGCTGAACAACCTGAAATGTTGGTCATTATCTTCCTCATTACCTTTCTTGTCTTCACCAGTGGCCATCATTCTGGCCCCTCTCCCAAGTTCTACATCTCTAGCTTTGCTGTCCTCAGATGCTGCTTTTATAATATGTTATGCTGATGTTTCCATGTCTGATGAATATTCAATAGGGTTTTTTCCTTATTTCTTATTTGTATGTCCTCCCTTTACCAATGCTAAGGTGTCTTTTTCCTATAGGTTAGTATATGATTTCACCCCATTATCATATGCATCAGTATATTGCCATGGCATATTTGCAGTTGGATGTTCCATCCAGAACCTTCCAGAAGCTGGTGTCAGCTCCTGCTCTGTGGTTAGTTGATGTCATATGGACACAACTCTCCCTTACATCCTACATCCAGGTCCTAATGACTTATGAATTACTTAAGTTTATCTATGCCAAAGGTCGGAGGTCTCAAGCCTCATGTTAACTGCTAAAGCCAGTGTCTTACAGGATACAGTCCTGTAGGTTCCTTGCATTACTGCTGAATATAATAAAGCAGAATATAATGCAAAGCAGTGAATATAATAGAGGTAAGCTTGCCCCCTGGGATAGACTGGGAACCCAATGTATTATTTATATTTTAATTGTGTGGGTCAGATTATGTATGATCTTTGTATGAGCATGCAGAGAAATGAGGAATGTTCAAGGATGCTCTCCCATGTTTGTGCCATCCATGGAGTGGCTAATCACAACATGAGCCCTTGTGCTCTGTAAAACTCTACCTTTTCTATCCTCTGCGAAGGAGTTAGGTGGGACACAGAGCAGATGAAGCCATGATTCTGTTCCTCACCATTAGTAAAGATTGCAAGCTAATTAAGGAGGAGAGCACATGCTACATGCACCCTCTTTAAGTGCACAGGATCTACCCAGGTTCCTTGGGAAGCAGAATGCTACCCTAAATTCCCTTCGAGGGGATACATTGCAGCATTGTTCCCAATACTTGTCTATAGTTTAAAGCCACAATATAACTCTAAATAAGAAGTTATCACATCCCTTCTGCATTGCAACATAGGGATAGGAATATATACATGTGCATAACTGAAAAGAGTGAGAACTGAGCCCAACATTTAGCAATTAGGATTTCAAAGCTGCTTCAAGTGCTATTAGTACTTTTGGCAGCCCAGATTTATGATAGTGACATGATGGTTGCTGTGGAAGTCTCTTATTGTCCAGCCACCTTTGCCTATAAACTCTTTGTCTTGATTTTTATGTGCCATGGTGTTCAGCCAGGCATCAAGTTTTGGTTTCAGTATTGCAATCATAATGCCACACAAGCTGTAAAAGCACCACAGAGAGCTGTATTTCATAGCCTAGGGTTTTGCACCATTCCAAACTCAACATTCAAACCAGTGTAGCATGTGACTGCTGCTAGAAGAAACAGGCACAGCTGGCAGTTGTGTGGATGAGCAAGCACAATGAAGGAAAACATTTTTCAAGCACTGGTTGGGGAGAGAGAAAAATATGCAAATAATTTCTTTGGCACTGTTTATTTATTTATTTTGGCGCTTGCCCCATTGTTTATCATCATGATAGTGTTTGACAGACCATGTATAGTGGTTAGTGTGTATTTCAACTGTCATTATCTGTAAATGTGTGGGAATTATGATGTGAAGGATTCCTTCAAAACTAGTAACAGTAAGTGGTTTGTAAATTTGTTATTTGCACTGTTCATCATAACCTATTACATCTTGTTTAAGATAAATCTTATCATTTCTGAAAAGATGGATATAGATATAATAGACAACACCATACTGCCATTTGTGGCAACCGTGATGTCTTCTCTGGTGTTACCCTGACTAGGAAAATAGGGACCAAGCTATGCCAACAATCATGGCTTGTTTTATACAAGAGCCATCGTATTGTTCAATGCATGAGCTCATTAAGGGTTTTCTGGAAGTGTGGCTAGCAGTCAGCTTGCTCATATAAAGGATTGTGGCAAACAAAAAGCCCATTCTACTTTCTTATTCTTTGTATTTTTCCTCTCCCATCTACATGTTACCTCTTGCAAACACAACACTAACTGAAACCACCTAATTGAGCAGAGGCAGTGTGACTTCAATTGCTGTTATAACATGGGCCCACATAGATGTGTCATTACCAATTCCATTAAATCATCTTCTTAGGAGAGAAGTTTAAAACTCATTATTAAATGTCCTCTCAGACAAATGATGTCTCACATGTTCATGGAAGCCTTGGTTGTATATGGCCAGAGCCAAATCACCAGAGAGGCTATGCATCACAAGACCAGGGTATTCTCAAACTAGCATTCTATTAAGGCATATATTTTAAGGCTATGTCTACACAAAGGCTACGTCTACACTGCAGGCTTCTTGCGCAAGAACAGCCGTTCTTGCTCAAAAACTTGCAGAGCGTCTACACTGCACGCGCGTTCTTGTGCAAATAAATTTACAGTAAAGTGTCGGAACAGAGGGCTTCTTGCACAAGAGTTATTCCTCTCCCCACAAGGAATAAGCCCTCTTGTGCAAGAGCTCTTGCGCAAGAAGGCAGTGTGGACAGGCAAGAGGGGTTTCTTGTGCAAGAAACCGCTATGGCTAAAATGGCTGTGACGCCCCCGACGCGTCACACCGCGTACGCCCTCGGTCGATGCGGCGTAGCTGGGGGTCACTGCCCCTCCTCGCAACAATCTCGTCCCCTCACGGGGAAGGGGGGAAGGGGGACCCGGGCCCACCCACTCTCACGGGTCCCAGCCCAGGGCCTTAAGGACTCGGATCTAAGGGGATCCGGTCCGGCTGACGGGGTGTTTCACCGTAACTCATCAGCCCGCCAACCACACCGGGATTCCTCCCTGGGCTGCTTCCTTCCCCCTGCCCTAGGCTCCTGCCACGTCCCGTACCTACGGGGCGTGCGTTCTCCCCCTCCACGGCTTACCAGGTGGGGGGTGGGTCGTCGGTGCTTCTCTGCCCGCTGTCCGGAGGCCTCCTGGACTCCGGCCCCCGCTTGGGCGTGCTGCTGCCTGTCTTCCCCCCCCGCCCCCTCTCTCGCCGCTGGCGTCCTTTCAAATATGGCGGCGCCCGCCTCCTCTCCCCCCCCGCAGCTCCAATCCGCGGGCCGGGTGTGGGGGCGGAGCGAGGCCGCCCTCTCCGTGGCCCCGCCGCCGTGCACGGGCCCTTGCCTCTCTACCCGGCCGCCGCTCTCCAGCCGGGCCCAAGCCCTCGCAGCTTCCCGGTCGGCGCCGCCTGTGACGTCATCACGGGGCACCGGCCGGGCAGGGCCGGGTCGCGCCGGTGCGGCGGGCCCACAGGGCTTCTGGGGGTCGCCCGTCGGTGCGGGGCAAAGGTGCCCCGTCACACACCCCAAATCACCTCCTTCCCCTAGCTCGCTGCCTTCGTACCGTCTCGAAAAGAAGTCTGCATTCTGATGCTGGGTGCCCGCCCTGTGGGCTACCTCAAAGGCGTACGGTTGTAGGGCTAGGTACCATCGCATCACTCTTGAGTTTGAATCCTTCATTGTTTGCAGCCATCGGAGGGGAGCGTGGTCCGTGATCACTCGGAAGCGACCTCCTAATAGATAGTATCTGAGCATCTCTATAGCCCACTTTACGGCTAGGGCTTCTTTTTCTATCGTCGAGTATTGCCGTTCACGGGGGAATAGTTTCCGGCTGATATAAACAATCGGGTGTTCCTCCTCACCCTCTCCCTGTGACAGGACGGCTCTAATTCCCGTCCCGGACGCATCTGTCTGACAATAAAGGGTTGGTTAAAATCGGGCTGCGCTAAAACCGGGGCCTGGCTCAGCATCCCCTTTAATGTCTGGAAGGCCCGCTCACACTCGGGCGACCAGTATACCCTTTGGGGCATTGTGGCGCGCGTCAGGTCCATTAGGGGGGCGGCTATCGCCGCGGAGTTAGGGACGAATCGGCGGTAATACCCGGCCAACCCTAAGAACTGTCGGACCTGCTTTTTGGTCCTTGGGGGTTGGTAACTTTGCAGCGCTTCTATCTTCCCCACAAGGGGGCGCAACTGCTCCCGCCCCACGGTGTACCCCAAATAAGACACTTCCCTCTCGCCAAACCGGCATTTCCGTGGGTTCGCCATGAGCCCAGCGTCTCGGAGGGCTCCTAGGACGGCCTTGATATGGTGGAGGTGCTCCTCCCACGTCCGGCTGTAGATCACAATGTCGTCAATATACGCGGCAGCCCACCGGCCTTGCTCCCTCAATACATGGTCCATGAGCCGCTGAAAAGTAGCCGCGCCCCATGTAGTCCGAAAGGCATGTGGGTGAAATGGTACAGCCCGAAGGGTGTTGAAAAGGCCGTCTTTTCCCGGGAGGTTGGCGAGAGGGGAATTTGCCAATAACCGTGTGTCAAATCCAGGGTAGACAAGTAGAGAGCTCCCCCCAACCAGTCTAATAGTTCGTCGACGCGGGGCATAGGGTAGGCGTCAAACCGTGATAACGCGTTGACCTTGCGGAAGTCAATACAGAACCGCATAGTGCCGTCCGTTTTCGGGACGAGCACTATCGGGCTGCGCCACTCGCTAAAAGACTCTTCTACAATTCCCCAACGGAGCATCCTCTGTAACTCGTCCCGCACGGTGGCCCACATCCTCCGGGGCACCGGGCGTACTTGATCGCGTACCCTCTTCCGGGGCTCCGTTTCAATATGATGATATATGAGGGAGGTCTGACCTGGATCCTCCGTCAATACGTCCATGAACCCCTGAAGCAGGGCTTGGAGGCTGGCCCGTTGTTCTCCAGTGAGTTCACTCCCTACCTGGAAGATCGCGGGAGGACCCCCTTCCCTATCCCCCGGGCCCAACTTGGGCTCGGGCGGCAGGGGATTCACCAGGAGACTCTCCCGCTCCTTCCAGGCCTTTAAAAGGTTGACATGATAGACCTTGGCGGCCTTCCGCTTTCCCAACAGCCTTAGCTCGTAATCAACGGGCCCCACCCGTCTCAACACTTCAAAGGGCCCCTGCCATCGCGCCAGCAGTTTCGACCCTGGGGTGGGGAGCAGTACTAACACTCGCTGCCCGGGCTCAAAGACCCGCAGCCGCGTGCCCCGATTGTAATATCGGGCTTGTGTCGCCTGGGTGGTCTCCAGATTATCCTTTGCAAACACCCCCAAACGGTGTAGCTTTTCCCTCAATTCCAGTATGTACTGCACGGAGCCCTTGACCCGAGTCTCCTGCTCCTCCCACCCTTCTCTTATAATGTCCAGAACTCCCCTCGGATGCCGTCCATATAATAGTTCAAAGGGTGAAAACCCAGTGGAGGCTTGCAGGACCTCCCGAACCGCGAACAACAGCGCGGGTAACAGCGTGTCCCACTCTCTCGGCTCATGTTCTACAAACTTGCGCAACATCTCCTTTAGGGTCCTGTTAAAGCGTTCAACTAACCCATCTGTCTGGGGGTGGTACACTGACGTCTTTAGTCTCTTAATTTGCAGCAACCTACATAGTTCCTCCATCAGCCGGGAGGTAAAGTTCGTCCCCTGGTCCGTTAAGATCTCTTGGGGGAGTCCCACCCGGGCAAAAATCTTCACCAATTCGGTGGCCAATGTCGTGGCATGGGTGTTCCAAAGGGGGACAGCCTCCGGGTACCGGGTCGCATAGTCCAAAACGACCAGGATATATTGGCACCCTGCCTTTGATCTTTCTAGTGGGCCTACTATGTCCATAGCTATCCTGGCAAATGGCACGTCTACCACTGGGAGAGGGACCAGGGGGGGGCTTTTGGTACACCGCGGGGCCCCGCCTTCTGACAGGTCGTGCAGGACCCGCAGAACTCCTGCACCTCCCGGTAAATCCCTGGCCAGTAGAACCGCTGCGTGATTCGGTGTACCATCTTTTCGGTTCCGAGATGTCTCGCCCAGGGGTTCGTGTGTGCCAGTTCCATGAGCCGGACCCAATAACGTCGCAGCACTAGCAGTTGCCTGACTTCCCCCTGTTCCCCCCGGCCCCCATCAACCCGGTATAACCGGTCAGAGTGTACCTCAAAGTGGGGGCCTGTTGCTCCTTCGGCAGTCGGGGCCTCCTCGTCCGGGTGGTCCACGGGCCGTTGCCCAGGCATGTCGCAAGGAGGGATCCTCTTGCTGTTCCTGGAGGAAGTCACCGTCGAAGAGCCCTAAAACCGGCAGCTCTCCGGGTCCGGGGTCTTCAGTGGGCCCCCTGCATCCACCCAGCATCCCTTCTACTTCCCCGCGGCCCTGTTCGCCCTGCCAGTCCCCCAGGGCGCTTCGGAATCCTGCCCAGTCTCGGCCTAGCAGCGCGGGGTATGCCACTCTGGGGGCGACCACCATGTAGCACCACTCCTGTTGGTCCCCATCCGCGATTTGGACCCAGGCCGTGGCATACTGGTGCAGATCCCCGTAGACGCATTGCATGAAGACGGGGGGACCGCGGGGCCCTCGAGCGGGTATCAAGTCCGCCCATATTATGGTCTGGCTACAGCCCGAGTCTATCAGGGCAGGGACCACCTTGCCCCCTATCCTCACGTGCCGCAGAATCTTACCTTCCTCATCCGCCGCGCGGCTTCGTCTCCCGTCAGGGCCTGGGCGTAAGAACAGTCCATGTACGGGCAGTCCTTTATGAAATGGCCCTCCTGTCCGCACCTGAAGCATGCCCCTCAGGCTGAGGTCCGCAGGGCTACCTCCCGCGGGGAGCCGTCCGCCCGTCTGGGCGGCTCCGCTGGGGCCTCCCGGGGTGGGAGGGACCATGCCAGTGCTAGTGGCCTGCGCCGTGGCTCCTTTTCCAGACTCCCTCTGCCTCGGGGTCCTCTCCCTGAAGCCGGGCGCGGGGAAGGGGGTGGAAGCCTTTTTCCCCTCCCGAGGCCCTCCGGCCCCTCTGCGGCTTCATAGTCATTCATCAATTCCACCGCTTCATCCAATGTCGAGGGGTGGTGCCGGCGCACCCAGCGCTGGCCGTTGCCAGGCAGAATATCGATAAATTGTTCCAGTACGACTTGTTCTGCCACTTGGGGCCCCATCCGCTGGTCCGGGTCGAGCCACCGCCAGGCGGCCTCCTTCAACCTCTGCGCCGCTGCTCTGGGGCGTACTCCGACCTCGTACGTTTGCGTCCGGAACGTCTGCCGGTATGTCTCTGGGGTGATCACCATCTGATCCAGGATGGCCTCCTTCAATTTGAAATAGTGGAGGGCATCCCGGTCACTCAGGCTGCGGTAGGCCATTTGAGCAGCGCCAGTCAAATACGGGGCCAACAAGGTGGCCCAGTGTGCCTCGGGCCACCGGGCCGCGGTGGCCACTCATTCAAACGTGGTCAGGTAGGCTTCCGGGTCGTCGTCGGGTCCCATGTTGGTCAGCCGAACTGCAAGGCGGGGCAACTCCACTTCCTGGATTAGCTGCTTCTGTTGCACTTGGTGCTGGGCGGCTAGTTGCTGGATCAATAAAGTCTGTTGCTGCTGATTCTGTCTCTGGGTCTCCTTCACCCATTCCATAAACTGGGCCGGCTCCATTCTCCGGCTCTATTTCGGGGTCCCCCTTGCCGAGAGACACACACACAAAAAAAACTGCCAACACCGCCCCGGCGCAGACGGGGGAAATATCTCGCCAGTTACCTCCCTCCGCGCTGTCTTCCGGGCACCCTCCCTTTCCGGGTTCTCGGTACCCCTCAATTTACCCACATTCTCCACCACCTTGTGATGCCCCCGACGCGTCACACCGCGTACGCCCTCGGCCGACGCGGCATAGCTGGGGGTCACCGCCTCCTCGCAACAATCTCGCCCTCAATGGGAGGGGAAAGGGACCCGGGCCCGCCCACTCACGGGTCCCAGCCCAGGGCCTTGGCGACTCGGATCTAAGGGGGATCCGTCCGGCTGACGGGTGTTTCACCGTAACTCGCCAGCCTGCCAACCACACCGGATTCCGCCCCTGGGCTGCTTCCTTCCCGCCCTAGGCTCCTGCCATGTCCTGCACTCACGGGCGGCGCTTCTCCCTCCGCGCTTACCAGGTGGGGTCGTCGGCGCTTCCGCCCACTGTCCGAAGCCTCCTGACTCGCCCCGCTGGGCGTGCTGCTGCCTGTTTTCCTCCCCGCCCCCTCTCTCGCCGCCGGCGTCCTTTCAAATATGGTGGCGCCCGCCTCTCTCCCCCCCCGCAGCTCCAATCCGCGGGCCGGGTGTGGGGCCGGGGCGAGGCCGCCCTCTCTGTGGCCCGCCTCTGCCGTGCGCAGGCCCCTGCCTCTCTACCCAGCTGCCGCTCTCCGGCCGGGCCCAAGCCCCCACCACTTCCCGGTCGGTGCCGCCCGTGATGTCATCACGGGGCACCGGCTGGACGGCGCCCGAACAGCCTGGGCAGGGCCGGGTCGCGCCGGTGCAGCGGGCCCACAGGGCTTCTGGGGGTCGCCCGTCGGTGCGGGGTAAAGATGCCCCGTCACAATGGCCATCAGAGCTTTCTTGCGCAAGAGAGTGTCCACACTGCCATGGATGCTCTTGCGCAAAAGCACATTTCTTGCGCAGAAGCACATGGCAGTGTAGACGCGCTTTTGCGCAAGACCTTTTGCACAAGAACTCTTGAGCAAAACAGTTCTTGCCCAAGAAGCCTGAAGTGTAGACGTAGCTTACGAATTTTCTTGGCAAAAAATATGCTAACAAGGGACTCTTTTGCATGAGTTGCAATCTTATTTGCATATTTTCTGCCGATCCATTTTTGCGCTGGGGTTTTTGTGCAAAAACAAGCAGTGTGGATGTTTTCTTTTTGCGCAAAACCCTCTTTTTCCACAAGATCAGTAAACTTCCTTTTTGGGGGCATAAGGATCTTGCAGAAAAAGGTGGTTTTGCACAAAAAGAAAACGTCCACACTGCTTGTTTTTGCGCAAAAACCCCAGTGCAAAAATGGATCAGCAGAAAATATGCAAATGAGATCACAACTCATGCAAATGAGTCCCTCATTAGAATATTTTTTTCCGAGAAAGCTCGTAGTGTAGACGTAGCCTAAGTGGAAGCCATCTCTGTCTACATAGCAGGGTGAGCATAGATATGAAGCAAGGTGGATTGTGACAGGATACAGTTTGCTCTTCCCCAGGAAAGCACAGCAAGTGAGGGGAAATTGGCTGTACTATGATATATGAAACAGAAGTCAAAGGACTCATGTTCCCTGGGGTGATTGTTTTTTGAGGGGGCACTAGTGCAACAGAGAATGTGGGGAGTCAGGCTGGAAGCAACTCAGCCCGATGGCCAGAGCAGTCCACAGTTTTTAATGAAAGTTCAATTTAATCTGAGTACAGCATCACTTGCTGTGAATGAAACATCATGACAGCATCTGAATTGTGAGTTCCCCAAAGTGCAGCAGCTGGCAGCATAAGCAATGGAACTTGGATGGAAGCCTCCATGAAGCCTGGATTTTGCAGATACAAGCCTATCTTAGTGATGGGCGCAGGGGAAGGAGTAGTTTGAGCTGTACCCAGACCTGGCCATTCAAGAGGATGACAATAGCAGGAGCATAACACTTTTAGTTTATTTTGATTGGGAACAAGGCAGAGAGATCCACACCCCTCTGAAGCTCACCACTGTCTCAAGCTTTCACAGCAGTACTTGGAGCCAATGGGACGTATTGGTTCCCAAATCACAATGAAACTGAAGTAATATATGTTTTCACTAGAGGCCAATCCAAGGAGATGGGGATAGATCTCTGTGTTACTGTCTTATGTACATTGCATGCTAGTCTGGGGACTTGACATATTCCCTAATTCAGGACAGGGTAGTCTGTGCCACTTAGGATCACTCCCACAGAAGTAACAGGTTGTCAACATTCTGACTGAACAAAACCAAGTACCCGTCTCCGAGGCCCCACCCACTCCATCCCTCCTCCCTCCATCAGTCACTCTCACCGGCTCATTTTCATGGCTCTGGGAAAGGTGGGGAGGGTTCCTTTTTGACTGGACATCTGGCAACCCTATACAGAAAGGTTATCTTACATTAGACGAGGATCTGCAGCAGAAGCCCCAAGAGAACAGATGAAAGACCAAGCAAATCCCAAACTCCCATAAGTACATACAGTGAGGCAACAGAAAAGGAGAGCAGGGTTCTTTATCCATAGTGAGATGCATTTACTGTTGAGTGGGTAGAGGAGAAGTGCTCTGCAGTAGACAATATTGCAGAGAATGTGACTAGTTGAACCATTTTAGCAGCTGGTACAAGAGCAGAGGAAGGTATCCGAAAGATTCAGTCAGGTTTGTCCAAGAGGAGGAGAGTATATGGGAGAGTATGTTGATATCATGACTCCCCTCCTCAAGTCTGAGAGCATATTGTTACCCCAAGAACTGACTCAAGAAATCACAGAGTATCTCTTCTTTTGTTTACTTCTGGGCTCCCAAAACGTTGACCTATTAATTTGTGAAAGGTGAAAGGAGGAGGCTCACCTAGTAGAATTGTCGGGGCTGTCTATGCCTTTCAGGAAGCTCCCCAGAACAGACTACATCTGTTTACCCTTGGGAGGACACGAATACAACTCTCCAATCAAAGGATTGACACTTAGGCAATACTGTGTTCCACAACAAAGTGTTTTCTGTATTTTGTGTAACCAGCTTTTCCTATTACAATTAATCTAAAGGTAATTAAAACATAAGCATAAATTCCTTAGCACAGGTATGTAAGGTAAAGTACCCAATACTGTAGTATTTTACAGTTGGAATGGCTTAAAAGATTGTGTTCTGCACATGATGATCAGCCATATGCAGGACACTAACAGCAAGCTTAATAAGCTCTGAAGGTTACACATTTTAACCACAGTAGGCTGCTGCCCCAGTCTGGCAAGGGAGGGGTTTAAAGACTGGCAGTGAGCCTGTGCAAGCCTGTACAATCAGACAGAAGTTTATAGTAAGCCAATCAAAGGGTGGCTTGCTCAGACAGTCCTGATTTAAGGATCTGCTCAGTAGAGCAGAGAGCAATTGTATTCTGACAAGAAAGGATGTAGGACTGGTTCCCAGGGAGAGGCACCCTGGGCAGAGCAGTGCTGGGCAGGCTCATGGGAACAGAGAGAGAGCGAGAGAGAGAGAGAGGCAGGCTTCATACTGATACCTGCCAGGCTGTAGCTTTGACACAAGGGCTGAGAAGTGGTAAGGGTCACGGGGAAGTGGCCCAGGGAACATTCAGGGCAGTTAAGGGGAGTAAAGGCAGGCAGAACAAGGCAGGCAGAACGACAGCATGCCTGGGTCAGAATCCAGAGTTGTGAGCAGCCCTAGGTCCCCTCCCCCTTCTCCCTTGCACTATGACTTGCCACCATGGAGTGTGGTCTTTACAGTCTGAAGCTTGTCCCTGAGGCAAAGGGATAGAATTTGGGGCTACAGTTGGCCATGGTGGCAGGTTTAAGGACTGAGGACTGCTTATAGGCCCAGAAGGGGGGTGATGTGGGTCCATAGAGAGATGGTGGAGACAGTCAAGCAGTGTGACAATGGGTGAGACAGTGTCCAGAAGGTGGCACACTCCAAAGGCCTGAGATAACTCTTGGTGTGGCCAGCAAGAGGCGCTGCAGAGGTGAGTGGACCCTGTTACAGCAACATAAAAATATATACAGGTTGTTCCTCCCTGGTCCAGCACCCTCAGGACCTGACCAGTCCTGAATGAGAGGATTTGCCGGACAAGGGGAGGTCCCTCCCCTCATGGCCTGTGCTGAACCCCTGTCCCTGGCTAGGGCTCTAGCCCAAGCCCATCTGCTGCCTGTCTGGCCATGGCTCCCTGGGCTGGAGCTCCCTGGGTGCCACTCAAGCCAGAGCTCTGAAGCTGCGGCTGGTGCTCCCTGACTGCTGCCAGAGCTGGAGTTCCGTGGCCGGGGCTGGGGCTCTGTGGCAAGAGCTCTGCGGCCGCCACCGGGGCCAGAACTCTGTGGCTGCTGCCAGCCTCTGCTACCGCCTGGCTGCTGGGGCCAGAATTCCCTGCTGTGCCACCTGCCTCTTGCTTCCCACCCCCTGATACAGGGCTTCCTCTGCCACGCTCCTGCCCGGTGGCCAGACCTCCCTATACCAGTACCACAGATGTTGCCAGACCAGGGAGTCCCAGTAAAAGGAGGTACAACCTGTACCATAGACACTCTTTTTTATTATCCCAAGGATATAGATACATTCATGCTATTTCTATTCCATATCCTATACTTCCTTCCTTTCTAGCTAAGGAGCCTTTACTGCTCTGTCCCATTAAGCACCCCTACTGCTGCTGTCTCCCTGCAGTTGTTTCTGATGTTTCTTCACTCATTTAGTTTTCTTCTGATCTTTTCCTGGTTCTCCTCCTTCTTCTTCTGCTCCTAGCTTGACTAACTTTAGTTGGCTTGCTCTCTGTCTTTTATGCAGTCGTTGCTCCTGTTCAGATTGGCTTGTTTCCCACTCCTAGCATTAACATACCTATCCTCCAATCATCTTTAAGCCCTCTCTGATTGGTCCATACTTACAGACCAATCACATCCTCTAAATTTAACTGTCAATCAAAGCTTTTACACAAGTTTTAATATCAAAAGGTGTTTATCATCATGGGATGTTGACCCTCACTTAATTATGGACTGGGTCTGTTTGACCCTTCCCTGCAGTGCTGGAGTGACCTTTATTTAACCTCAGTCTACAGTCTGCCTACCAACACACAAGCCATAGGCTGAAGTGCTTGAAACTGCCAATTCACTGTCCTTGGCTGTGTGCCTACACTGTACACATACTTAAATTACCAAACATTTAAACTGTAAGCCATCACCTCATTTTGTTAATATATGCTTAATTGTTAACTTATGTACCTTAATGTTATGGTCTACTGCTGCCACCACATTTCTTACCAATTGAATTAATTTGATTTATTTTCCCCCCCTTTTTTCAGTGAATAGGAGCAAAGCAATGTTCTCAGTGCTTTGTTTAAGAAGCAAAATAGAGCAGCTCAAAATCCTTCATATCAGTATCAGGTTCAGGCTGTCAGGACATGATTGCAACAAGGGACAATGCAGGCAAGGGACAATGCAGGCCAACCTCTATGCAGGCAAGAACGTCAAAAGGGAATTATTAACAATTAGTGCAATTTCAGCTCCTGCAGTGTGATTCCTAGGGGTGAATTGGACACAAACACATCCATTACAATGAACAGGCACAAACTAACAGTGCACCATGAGAGCAGCCCGCAGAAAAATGAAGTCTCATAATAACTAACCTGAAAAATAACATGGTATGAATTGAAATTTTTGGGGGTGGAAGGAATGCACCACAGATCTTTCTTGGGGAATACAGCCATATAAGCCATGGATCTGATTATGCTGAACCATCAGAATGTTATAGCTACATTACAGGAAGCAAGAGGGAGAGTCCCATGGACAATGGGAACATTGTGAAAAGAATATGGGGATGTTTTCAAAGGTGATGTTTGATTCATAGGAAAGCTGAATTAGATCCCATAGTTGAAACTATGGCTATGTCTACAATACAGGGTTTTTTTGTTTTTGCGCAAAAACCCACAGAGTGTCCACACCTCAAGCACATTTTTGAGCAAGAAAATTTACAGTAGAACGGCAGAACAGAGGACTTTTTGTGGTGTAGGTATACCTCTTTCTATGAGGAATAACTCCTTTTTGCACAAGAGTTCTTGTGCAAAAAGGTGTGTGTAGACACTCAACAGGGGTTTCTTGCACAAAAAGAGCCTATCACAAAAAGCACAGGTGCTCTGATGGCCATTCTGTGAATGGCAATTGGAACTTTCTTGCGCAAGGGTGCGTCCATGCAGTGTTAACGCTCTCTTGCACAAAAGCACATCACAAGCTTCTTGCGCAAAAACCCTGCAGTGTAGACAAAGCCTCTGTGTTTACTGGGAAGGAAAGTTCCAATGGTGCTCCATAATTCAGCATGCTAAGAGCAGTGCATAGATTTCATAGCAACTGTAGATGCCCATACAGAGTGGTTAAGCAGCTTGGAGATGGCAAAGAATAAATCTGGCTAATTATATATCTGTATTGACCTCTGAACTGGGGATTGAAAAGGTGTCACTGTCAAATAACTGGTCACATCTTACCAGAGCTTTCTGAAGCAAGAATGCTGACAGGAACAGGTTTTGGCAATAAACTGGATAAAGATTCCAGCATACTGACAACCTTTTCAACACCATTTAGAAGCTACTGATGGCTGCCCAAGCCAATGGATATAAGCCTAGCACCAAAGATGTGCCTAAGAAGATTCACACACATGCTGGAAGGCCTGTCTGGAGTGTAAATGATAGCAGATAGTATTCACATTGTAGGCAAAAGGAGCAATGATACAAAAGCCGAATGATACCATTACAGAAAACTCCAAGTTTTTCTACAGCAATATAGAGACGTAAAACTCAACTCATAACAAATCTGACTCAAGCAATATGAGATGACATACTTTGGACATCTCTGAACAGAAGGACTGAAAGCAAATCTCAATAGGATCCAGGAACTCAGAGACATACCAACTCCAGCAGATGTAAAAGGAATACAGCATTTCATAGGAATGATATATTTTCTATCTAAGTTCTCTCCACACCTGGCTGCAGAAATGGAACCCACGTGTCTGTTCACAAGGCAGGATGTTGGGTGTGATGAGGCAGGTCTTCTACAGCACACATTTAATATGCTGAAACAAATGATGGCAGATGCTCCTGTCCTGAAGTACTTACAGCCAGAAGAGCCAATGACACACTAAGTTAATGCATCAGTGAAAGGATTAAATTTAACTCGTTTGCAGTATCTCTTCCAAAGACTGAACAGGGTAAATCCAACTAGAAAAAGAACTTCTGGTTGTGGTATCTGGAGCAATAGGAAGGTAGAAACAGCTGTCAAAAGAACTAAGAGACTGAGCTCTTTGTTCTGATTCAGACCTGTTAATAATTTTGGTGTTAAAACAGGAACTGATGGGACAAAAGATCGAAACTCTGTAACTAATGAAGGGAGACCTGTTGCACCAGAAGAAAGGAGGCACCTCTGAAAGAAGATTGCTAACAAACAGACGAAGAAGGTATTAGAAAATGACAGGTCCTTGAAGGCGCTATCAGCTCTGAAGAAAGGCCTTCCTGTGAGCATTCAGCCAGTAGAGCGACACCAGGAGTGGACTAAAGGAGTCATGAAGGATGCAATGGCACTCAGGCCATGTGAACTGACAACTCAATAGACACGAGGGATCTGAAGGAACTGGAGACACTTGTGAGCCAGCAGAAACAACACCCAGAGAGAGCCTACAGAGATCATCATGAAATGGAGAGATGGAGAACCATTCAGAAGACACCCCCTAGTGAGATAGGAAATAACACACAGAGATACACTAATTTGCAAGCAAAAAACTCTTTTAAAAAGACCAGATCATTAGGTGATTTAAATTATCATAGCATCATTGTAGTTCACTGAGAAGTTGGTTGTCAAAGTGGAAAGGGTATTTCAATGGAGTCCAACTAATGGCCTCCCTTAAATATTACATTAGTTTTACAAAAATTCTACACTTTATAAAACACTTAGATTGTCTGGAAATGAGCAGGTAAGACTCCCAATCTGTTCTCCACTACACAGAATACTTTCTTGCTCTCATTACATCCAGCTAATACAATCCATCCTCCTCAGCTTATCTTTGCATCCTCCAAAGTTTGCAAAAATACAGGAAGTCCCCAACTTATGAATGGGTTGTGTTCCAAAAGTTCTTTTGTAAGTCGGTTGTTTGGAACTTGAAATGCATTTTCCCCTAGAAACAATGTTATAAATGATAGTTAGGTTCCCAGGCTAGCCCTCAAAAGCCTATTTAACCCATAATGTAGCTGAAATCTGCAATATATTTTAGAAACTTTCTCTATCTGTCATTTGTTCAAGAACTCCTGCTACACGGTAAGAACTAGGACTACCTAATTTGGTATGCAAGTTCCTTTTATCATAACTTAAAGCAAGGTAAGGGTTTTGTTGTGCCATGACAATGTGATGTGCCTGAAATGGGATTGTTTCCTATAAAACAGAAAGGGAGGGGTCTGGTTGGAGGGACAGTTATAATATAGAATGACCACAGGGAGGCAGCAAGGGGCTAGAGATAGGTACTGGAACAGCTGATAGCCATCAGGTAGAGAAAGGGACAACTATCTATTATATATTTCAGAGAGTTTGTTTATGTATTTGTCTGTCCCACACCCAGGGGACATGCACCTCTTCCCAACTGTCCCCATGAAGGAGCAGCGACCATGGGGAGGTGCCTCTCACCTGGCCTCAAGCTGCTGCAGTGAGAGAGTGTTGGGGTTGTCCTCTCTCCCTGGACCAGTCTGAATACTGAACCCTTCATCCCCATGCCTAATCCAGAAAAATGATTCAAATAAAAAAAAGTTATTTCAGTTAAAGACCCAAGCAAACTTGGGTAAATCTTCTAGTATGGTATATTTGAAATGAAAAATAATATTAATATTTTTTTATTTAACCTTGAAGGCTGGTACTTGAGGAAATGTAGGTTTAATTAGAGGAGCATGAGGGGGAATGTGGAGATTTTGAAGCAGACTTCTTGGCATCCCCCAGCTGCCACCCTCTACATGCAGGCTCTGTGCCATCTCTTGCAGCTGGTTCCATCTACTGGCCACCTCTTCTTGCCCCTGAGGGCTGCATCCAGCCCCTGTTGACCAGGAGGCAGTGAGTGGTGTGAGCATAGGCCAGAACTCTGGAGGAACAGGAGATGGCCGTGCAGCCAGTGGCTGGAGAAAAAACATTGGTTTCCCCTTCAAAATGCTGCTTTTCTCCAGCTACTGGCTGTGCAATCACCCTTGCTCCTTTGGTGTCCTCCGGCCAGCACTTGTACTGCTTGCCACCACCTGTGCCCCTTGCCTGCTACCTTGAGGCTGCAGGTGAGCTTTTGTTTGTATGTGCAGATGTTCGTAAGTTGGATGTTTGTGACTTGGGGAGTGCCCGTATGTGCAAAGGTCAAAATAACAAAGAAGTAGGAGATTGTTGGAAATAGATCCCTTGAAATAGATCCCTTGATCTATTTATACTCTACACGTGCCACTGTTCCTATAAGGAAAGAAGAGCCTCAGATGGTATACACGGTTGCTCATGGAGTAATAATACATGGTCCATCTCCAAATTGGAGACAAGTGGGGAAAAATGAAAGTGAAATGGAATACACGTAAAAAGGGAAATGTTAATGTTGTAAAATAAATCAGGGTGGATGTTCATTACATTGTATCTATCAGTCTGAACCAGGGCACCTACCTGGCTATCATCACGTATCTTACTGAAATCATACACCATTCTGTTTTTATGCATGTTTTATGTTTTATGAATGCATGCAAAACCAAGCATAATCATTAGTTGAAGGCATGCTGCTCTACAGTGGACAGAAGATGCGCTTAGTCCTTTGGACTGGAGGGCTGGAGACCTGTTCAGCTCCTGTTCAGCAGACTACAGCTATGGTCTTCTGTAAGTCATTTAATATCTGCTACCCATCAGCAAAATGTGCCAATTAAAGTGCCCTGCCTCACTGTGGTGTTGAATTACAACATTTGTAAGACCCTCATATACTATGAGGATGGGGGCCATGTATGTACCTAGGTCGGATAGTTTGATATTATTTCTCTCTTCATCCTCTCTGCTGCCATTTGGCTAATCAATGGAAAATAATCTATGGAAGATACCAATTTATTTTAGCCCCATTCCCCCTCCATCAGGTCCTCTTGTTCGGCAATTACATTGAGAAGCAATGCAAATTTCACATAGAAGCTCACACAGACTCCGTCCCTGTATGACTGTGGTATCCTTTGTGAAAATAACTCCTGCTCAAATTCATCAGACTGGCCTCTGAGATTTGGCTTTCCTATTCCTTACTGAGACTTGTTATTGATGCTCTTGTATTAGTACATTTAAAATGTAACCTCATCAAATGCCAACTCCACATTGCACCTAATCCTCCATAAATCCTAATCTTTTCTCAGCAGTCTGTTTTGTCACTACCATTTGGAGTCTCTGTACAGAGTTCCTTGCAAGAAGGTACTGCAAAGGGAAACAGAGCAGAACCTGTTTCTTTTATCACATTTGCACTCTTTTGAACTCAAAGGTTGGATATGTCACTTTCATACTTGTAAGTCGTACTGTTTCTCATCAGTCATTTCAGCAGTCATTACTGCACCAAGGACAGCACAGAACAAGCCTGGCACTAGGAGTCCTGTATTACAAGGGGTCAAGATCTTCAGCAACTTAAGGGAATGCAAAAGGAAAGCAGGACAGGGATATTTTTTCTTGAAATGCTGAGGGAAATGAAAAGGGACTCCAAGACGTTTTTGGACAGACAAGACTTGATTTAGGCAGGAGAACAAGGTTTCTGTGAAGAGCTACATCAGGCACAACTGAGAAATAAGACCTTCAGAGCAGGAATCTCACAGAGACCTGTTGAAAGAATATAAGAAGGGGGGGTGGGAAGCAATGTTATCCCATCAACAGGCCTCTACACTGTTACCTCAAGAACTGGCCTCCCCACCTGTTCATCATTTACCATGTTTATTATACTGTCAGATGACAGACAAATAGGTAGTCAACTGATTACATTATATCTATCTGTGGAAAAGTTACACCAAGGATTAGTGGTAGATTGGTAAAGATTTATAGAATATGGGCCCTGCCCTGAACTGTTTAAATATTACACTGAAAAAACCACAATGTCATTCATATTTTAACAATAGTTATGTAGGTATGTTTCTATAAGGCTTTATTTTAATGGTACAAGTACCCTCTCAAGTATCCTCTTGTCACAGAGAAGGAATACTTGAAATAAATTTAGTTCTAAAAGGAATTTTTATATACATATTTGTTAGGTGTTTACATATTTTTAAACAAAGATATATAAAATCATCAAAGAGAAGCCTTTAATTTATTATTGACATATCAATCATTTTAGTATGCAATAATTTTAATGCTCAGAGTAAAATTACTCTGTACATACTGTTGCATTGCTAGTACAGAATGGCATGCCTCCAAATGAACTCAAGCTGATTTATGAGGCAGATATAGATGATAAATGATCTTCTAATTTCTTACATTAACAAAATCTAATGACATATCTTCCAGTAGGTTTTGTACCTCCATGATATGTGGTAGCCAATAGCAGTTGATATATCCCTTACCCTTAACAGAAAACAGAGGAAGTACGTGTTGCTTACAAAACACTAAAAATGAGCAAAGGAATAAAGTATAATTTCAAGTCAAATTTTGTGATTTTTTAATGTACTTTCTTTGTAATATAATTTTTGAAATATATCTAAGCCATATGTTTTCACTAGACATAATGGATGTTACATAGGATAGATAAGTGAAATATTTTATTGGAAATTGCTTCTGCTAATCCAAATCTAAAGCTAACGCATTTTACTGAATCACAATCTGTTATGCAATTTTTGGATGATCTCTACAAACTCCTTGAGCTGCTTTTAGTCAGCAACTAAGGTTCAATCCTAATTGGATATCGTAGCTGGAAAATTAATATACTGTACAGAGTTGATCATTTTTAGTTTTATTGCTCTAGATTCTGAAACTAAAATGCATGTTGAGCAGATCTTCATTCACAACAGTTTGTGTGAATGGAGGCTTCATTTCCCAGTAAATGATATAGCACTAAAGATATCTACGTTTTCATGTGAGCTTACCACTCTCAGTGAATATGAAATTGGAGAACTATTAACTCTAATATGCAACCTATAGCTAAAACAACCTGTACTAACCAACCTTGGGAATTACAAGCCAATAAGCTTAACTTTAGTACCAGTCAAATTGGCAGAAACTGTAGTAAAACCCCCAAGATTTGTTTGGGAAGCATTACCATTGATTGTGTAAAGGGAAATCACAACCTCACCATTATATTAGAACTCTTTGAAGTTTTGAACAAGCATGTGGTAAGTGATGATCAAGTTGATACAGTGTAGTTGACTTTCAGAAAGTGTTTGGCAAGGTCCCTTATCAAAGAATCTTAAGGAAACTAAAAAACCATAGGATAACAAGGAAGCTCCTCTCATGGGTCAGTAAATGGTTAAAAAGTAGGAAACAAAGGGTAAAACTAAATGATCAGTTTTCACAGTTCAAAGAGATACATCACACGTCCCCCAACGAACTTAACTATGACCTGGGCTGTTGGACATATTCATTAATAATCAGGAAATGGGGTGAATAGTGAAGTGACAAATTTTTCAGATGATACAAAACTATTCAAGATAGTGAAGACCAAAGTTGACTGTGAAGAATTACAGGAGGATCTCCCCAAAAATGGGTGACTGGGCAACAAAATGGCAGTTAAAATTTAATATTCATAAGTGCAAAGTATACACTGGAAAAAATAATCCCAACTACACATATGTAATGATGGGTTCTAAATTAGCAGTTACCACTTAAGAAAGAAATCTTGGAATCACTGTAGATAGTTTTCTGAAAAGCTCAATGCATAGTAACCATCTGTTAGAAGAACAGAATGTTAGAAACTAATAGGAAAGTGATAGAAAACAAGGCAAAACAATATTATGATGCCACAATATAAATGCATGGTATGCCCCCATCTTGTGTGCGGTTTTGGTCACCCCACTTAAAATGTGTACAGTAGAATTGGAAATGGTTCAGAGAAGCGTAACAAAGATGAAGAAGGCTCTGGAATGGTTTCCATAAGAGGACAGGCTAAAAAGATGCAAGTGTGTTTAATGTAGAAAAGAGAAGAGTAAAAGGGGATATGACAGAGATCTATAAAATCATGAATGATGTGGAAAATTGAATAGAGAAGTGGGTTTTTTTTACTCTTTGCTACAGTGGAGAATTATCCGACCTTGATTATCCCACTTCCTTGCCTTAAATAGATTTTACCTACCCTTTGTTTACCATGGAAAAGTACTGGTATTCCATCATGGAATCATGTTCAGAGTGATTTAATCACATGACCCTGTAGCGTTAAAGCAGCACAGGAGTCAAAAGTTGTTTGCAGTATCCCAGAAAACTCAGGAAGATGGGAGATTAGCAACTTCAAAGTCCTATTGTTCCCCCTAAGGGGCCATCCAGAGTAATTACACTTGGTTTGGTGGGCATTGCCAGGTATATACACTGTTATACCAGATAAATAGACAATATTCCCTACTTCAGATATAAAAATGATACATGGATTCAAATCGGAAAATCATATTCAGTAAATCATAATGTTTCCCATGATGCTTCTCACGACCCATCTTAGTCATGCCATATTAATATCAGAAGAATATCTCTATTAAGCATATGGGGTATATCACCAGTTTTCCCATCTGTAAAATGTGGGTGACCCCATCTCTTCTGCTCATAGGATTTTGTAAAGATAAATTAATTAATGTTGTAAAACACTTGAATATCCTATTGTTTTGCACCAGAGAAAAGCTCACAAAGAAATTAATAATTCTGTCTTTGCAGTAGAGTTTGAATACTGTGCTCTAAATACATCGAACAATGAGGAGAGGAAAATCTATTGAATAGCTGCTCTTTAGTGAGCACCATGCATCCTGCGTGCTATATGAGGTAAAAGTTATATAAAAAAAGATAATGCTAATATAAAGACTATCACAATTCAAACACCTATAGGGACTGCATCAAGGTTGCATAAGCAACCTTTAACTCTGGCATTTCCTGTTTGAGTGCTTGATTTTGTAACCTTAAAATTCTTTTAATGAAGTTTTAAGAATGTAGTTTAACGTTTAGTAGTTCAGGTGCATTGATATCTGTCCTTGGTTCATCAACAGTGTAAGCAAGTCAGAAAAAATTGCAAAATTCCTAGCTCATAAAAAATTCCAGGAGCATTAACTTAAATACAGCCACTCTACTAAGGGGTTTAAATTTATGCCTACATGAGAATTATGTAAAGTTTCTAGTCTGCAAAACTGCTTGGTGTATTGTTGGTTTGTTTTTCATTGAGAAAACAAATGTCATCAAAGCATAAGAGAGAAACAAATGAAGGTTTTTTGAAGATTTTGGACAGTAAATGGGTCTTAAAATTTACATTGGAACCTGTAGATGTCCTAATGTAAAGTACATTTCAAAGTTGGTTTGGATGCAGTGAATTGATAACTGAACCTGTCATAGACACACTTAAGAAAGACACATTTGCACATTAATATATATGTGTAAAAAATCAGATAAATCCATTTTTCAACAGTTTTTTTCCCAAGTAAGCTCTTGTTTTTTATTTAACATAATTTTAGCATAACTTGAATGTTTCTTTCTTATAGTAGGATTGCTGAATTCATGATGGAGTCATGGATTAGGGAGGTGTATATGAAGCAAGTGGCCATGCCAAATCTAAACTCTCAGAACCTGAACTCATTGGAATGGCCACACCAGATCAAATCAGTGATCCATCTAATCAATCATCCATTTTTGCAAGAGACCATTACTCAAGGCTACAGAGGAAGATGCAAGAGACCTTGTAATGAACAATTTATGGAATAACCTGCCCAAAGAAGAAGTGTCTTCTTAACTCCAGATAATGGTGGTTGGCTTTGAATTGAAATATAAAGGTTTAGTCCCTTGTATTTCTTATAACTGGAGGTTTTCATCTACTATATATTTAAGAAAGTTTGTCTTTCTGTCTGTCTGTCCATCTGTCTGTGTATTTGTCTTTTTTTTTGGTCAAGAACTCCGTAAAGAGTCAGGACCACCAAATTCAGTATACAGCTTCCTCATATGATAACCTAAAGCAAAATAAGGGTTTGGTTGTACCTGGAAAATGGGATGTGCCTAGAATGGGATTGCTTCTCATAAAAACAAACAAAAAAAAAAGAGACAGAATCACCAGGCAGGTGAAAAGGGCTGGCTGAGGGTGCATCCCCTCTGTCTGGGACTGCTCCAGCCTCGAGCCTCCCCTCCCAGCACTCTTTAGAGAAGGCATGGAAGCTGTATCTTCTCAATTCATACAGGAACAGTGCTGGTTGTTCCCCTTCATCAGGGAGTGAGGGGAAAGTGCACAGTTTGCTGCATTCCTCACTCTGGCTGGACAGCACAACTCTGGATCTGCCCCAGTTGAGGGGCATGCACCCTCCCCACCTGGGCAGGCTGGAGCAGCAGCGGCCATTGAAAGACACTTCTCACCTGGTGCCAAGCTGCTGTAGTGAGAAAGAGCTGGGATAGTCTTCATTCCCTGGGGCAGCCTGCACACTGAACCCCTCACCCCCAGCTCCACTCCTAAGCAATTAAATAAAGCGTGTATTTTTTCATTTTATTTTCCAAAAACCCAAAAGTTAATTAAGTACCTGAGCAATGCTGGGTAAATCTTTTAGTTGTCCTGTAAATGTTTAGTCCCTTTTTAATCTTGTTAATCTTTTGGCTTCAATGGTATCTTGTGGTAGTGAGTTCCAAAGTCAATTATATACTGTGTAAAAAAGCAGTCATTACCTTTCATCAATGTGAAATGAATCATTTTTCAGTTCTGTCTATGCCTAATTTTAAAATTTCTGAAATATATTTAAATTGTTATATTCACTACAGAATTAAAATTAGGATTAATTTATTCTAATTAATATGTATAAAATGTGTGTTAATTTTCCTGTGTGAATTGATGAAAAAGCTTCCAAAGTAGGATTATGGAAAATATAATGCTAGTGGGGATTATATTGCCTACATACAAAATGCTAATTATATATAGATTTAGAATGTTTTTACCATGCAGTCCTGGGAGAACTAGTCAAAGTGGGGTGCCATAGTTCCTACTATGCATATGGTTCTGACTAAAAAAGTAAATGAGGAAAGCTATTGGTCTGAAGTACAATTCTAAAACACAGTCACTAGTTCTTGCAGGATATCTATCCACACGTGCAGACTCTAGAAAAGTTTAGACAGTTCAAATAAACTTCATCTAAACATCCAGACTATTAAACTAAGACGACAAGCTTTTTGCAGTTTGGTCACCTTTACACAGTAAACCTTATGTCAGCAACTTTTCTACTGGCTTATTTCACTGGAGTAAACTAGATGTACAGTGCTGGTCTCGTTTGCAATCTAAACCACATGTGCACCATCTGTGCAAAGAAGTACATATTTTCTAAATCGTTGCAACCAGAATTTCAATTCACACAAGGACAAAATAATCACAGCCTCTGAATTACATTTTTCATAAATCCACTTGGAAAGTGTTTTCAAATGTCTTTCAGTGTATATTGCAAAACTCATATGTTTTCTCTAAAAACTAAAGATTTCTCCTACACATGTATGATGGATGGCATTGGCCCTGATTCTACAGGCCTCACTTGGGTAACATTTCCACAAAAGTCAGGATTTGGCCTCTTATTACTGAGAAATAAGCTAACTGAGATAGCTCCACTTGGAAGGCACTCAAAGCTTCAGACTTTTAAACATGCAAGTTTGCTAGACACCAGAGCATTTATCTTCTTCAAGTAATAAGTTTGAAATTCCTTAATAACACCCCCTCCAAAAATTATAAATGTTGATTAAAAGGTTGTGAGCTACCTATAAGTCACACTAAAATGTTTTAAATTAAGTATTTAGAGTGTTGTAACATATTTCAAAATCTTGAAGTGTTTGTAGAGACCCCAATTTCTTTGTGTATAGAAACTGCAAAAGAGAAATGTGAGTTTACTTATTTTTGACCTTATAAATAATAGCTGTGACCCAAAATACATTTATTTTTAGTTGATGTAAAATATGTTTTATTGTGTTTTAGAACATAAAATGTTAAATTTTGCAACGTATACTGTAGCTTTAAATGCTCCAGCAGGTCTTACTGTAAATGGGATTGACTTAGATACATAAAGAAATGATGCACTGGATCTTCAGCCACATTGAGCTCATCTTTGGAACAGTGGTGGGTGAGGGGAGGCAAAGATGCCACTAAGCTACGGTTATGATTATCCTGATTCTGGGGATATGCGGAGGCTGAAGCAGAGCCAGGCACAAGTTAGAGCAGCTAAAGGAATGGTCTTCTGGAACTGTTCTGCTGGGCTAGGTTCCCTGTTGTGGCTCTCCTGCACAAATATTAGATAATTCGACTTTGTAAAGGAGACCAATGGGGGATTATTGGGGACTGTCTTCCCTTGTAAATCAGAGCTATAGTATGCATGTTATGAAGCCACTATAGACTCTACATGCATTTTTTGGTCAATGGCTCTACATAATCTATAGGGCTGTGTCTACATTGGCACCCTTTTCCGGAAAAGGGATGCTAATGAGACAAGTCGGAATTGCAAATGCAGCGGGGATTTAAATTTTCCCGCGGCATTTGCATAATTTAACTGCCGCTTTTTCGGCTCGGGGCTTTGACGGAAAAAGCGCCAGTCTAGACGTAGCTCTTGCGGAAAATAAAGCCATTTCCAGAAGATCCCTTATTCCTGATTTTAAGAGGAATAAGGGATCTTCCGGAAAGGCTTTATTTTCCGCAAGAGCTGCGTCTAGACTGGCGCTTTTTTCCACAAAGCCCCGAAAAAAGCGCAATATGTTCATGCAAATGCCACGGAAAATCCGCTGCATTTGCAATTCCGACTTGTCTCATTAGCATCCCTTTTCCGGAAAGGGGTGCCAATGTAGACACAGCCTAGGTGTTTTTATGTCCCCATTTACCTCCAATGTCCTTTCTGTACTGCTCTAGAGAGGGCCACTGTGCAGTAAGGTTCAAAGACAATAGAGCTAGATATACAAAGAGATTTAGGCATCCAATGTCCACTTTAGGTGCCTTTGTCCAAAATTTGAATCCTCAACACCACTACTCAGCTGCTGCCTAATCTTGTAGGCGCCTAAAGCCCCTAGGCACCTATGTTTCTGGTGGTAAAGTCCCCTCTGCAGCTGAATTTCTATTGCTAAACATATCCACAGCTGTGTAGCTCATGCCTAAGCCCAAGAGAAATCCTAAAGTTAGGCATTGCGCTGCCTTTCTCACATGTGGAGTTTGATCTGGCAGGTATGCTAGGTAGCATGCCTAACCCACACAAAGGACAGTCTGGGAAGAGAGAGTGCTCTGCCTCTTGTAGTATACTTTAGCTCAGTGGATAGAGCCCTCCCTAAGGATGGAGGAGATCAGAGTCCAAATCCCCACTTTGCCTGATATGCAGCAGAGATTTGAATTCATCCTTCTTAGTGATTAGGGCACTATCCTTGGAGGTCTCAGTTGAAATCCTGGCTCCACATCAGGCAGAGTGGGGATTTCAACTTTTTGGGTGAGTGCTCTAATTAGAAGGCTAAAGATTACAATGGGGTACCACCATGAGCAGAAGGAGGCCAGGAGGTAGGTGCCTAAATCCTTTTAAAAGGTGCAGCTAAGTTAATGTCCAAAATATGAGCTGCACATTCATTATTATCCTCTATGATTTGAGGACTGGCTACATAAGGGCTTCTCTTTCTCCTGATGCAGTATTAGCAGAGTGGAGCTCAGTGGTGGTACTTAAGCTGGAACTGCCTCGTTCTAACTAGGAGGAAATCACTGGCAGGATGTCCTCTAGGAAGGCCACTTGAATTAGGAATTTCCTCTCCCTCTAGGCACCAGTTCCCACATTTACTTTTCAGGAACTCTCCTTTCCCATTACCCTATCCTCTCTTCAGACACTGGCCCTTACCTTGTCACCCCAGCCTCTAGTTCCTGCCCATGTCCTCCTCCACTGGTATCCTGCCCCCTCGCTTCTGTCCTCCTTCCCAGTGAGCTCCTGCTCTGTCCCCCTTCTTGAATCTTTTTTTCCCACTCTGCTGCATTTGCGCCAAGATATCCTCCCCATTGTCCTTGTTTCTTGGGTGCCAGCAATAGCTGGGGGCTCATTAAGAACACAAGAATATCAGGGTGCCTGCTCAGTTCTGGTGCTGGATGCCACAGCAGCCACTGGCAATTACAGAGAAAGTCCTGCCCAGCCCTTGCATCCCTGGTATATAGCATGCTCAGTCACTTTGTGAGGTGATGCATGCGTAATCTGGAAGCAGATAGGTGCTCTGAGGGGTTGGAGCACATTCAGTTCAGATGGATTTTTCAGAGAAGTAAGTTCCCATACTCTAGGATGTCAATTTTCTAAAGGCCACACCTTGGCCAAAGGTGTGCGTTTCTTCACAAGATCGGCTAGAAGCACATCACTAGCACCATGGCAACCTCTCTGTCTAGTTCCAAATCCCTGCTCTAATACATGGAGGTATATTACAGCTTCTCAACGAACCACTGGTAAGATTGTTTTATTCATTCAAAATAACCTATTTTCCCCAGTCTCATTCTTGTAAACAGCTGAACCATTTAAACTGAAAAATTCCCCCCAAATCCAGGACATCTAGTCTAATCTCCTCTATATCACGGGACACCAACACCATGCAGCATTTGCACAATAAGCCCAACAATTGAAATTACACCAACATATCACAGCCTACATGAGACTGGACTATTACATACCACAGACAGAAAACAGGAAGGATTCAGGTGCACCATGCC
The DNA here is from genome assembly GCA_019425775.1 of Rafetus swinhoei. Classification (NCBI taxonomy): domain Eukaryota; kingdom Metazoa; phylum Chordata; order Testudines; family Trionychidae; genus Rafetus; species Rafetus swinhoei. Next base: position 142,911,840 of record CM033424.1, read on the forward strand.
CAAGGCCCCTGCAATGACAGGAAATTGACTAAGTGAGATACCCAGATAATCTTGGCAAGTAACTTGCACCCACATGCTGCATAACAGATCAATCTCTACCCCCAGGGTCTCTGCCAATGTAACCTGGAAGAACATTCCTTCCCAAACCCACATATGGCGATCAGTTAGACCTGAGCATGTCATCAAGAACCAACCTGTCAGTAAATCAGCTGAGAGAAAAAAATCGGAGATGCTACCTCAAAGCACTGCCCTACCCTGTCCAATGTCTCATCTCCAGCCATGGTCATATCTGAAGAAGACAAAAATAAAACACAAACTGCATGGGTGGGAGAGAAGGTATAGAAAATTCATCCTTATCCCTTCAGTTGGCTGGCTGAAGCCCTAAACCATGAACATAAGAGTCTGAGACCATATGTGACATGAAAAATTTCATCCTGTATGGTTTAAGTCTGGCAAAATTATAAGCAATTGAAAACAGATTTTTATAAAAAATAGTGTCAGGCAACTTTAACTATAGGTGATGCTTCCTGTACAACCTATAATTTTATTTTTAAAATGCCACTATAGTTTGACAAGAAACTTAATAAAAAAATAAACAAAGGATCTACTTAGCGTTTACACAGGAATTTTTTCAAAACTAACCACCAAAAATTTACCCATCAAAAAGTACCCACAAGTGTTCAAATTTTGTGTACCTTAGAACTCTCACTTGTTTGAACAAACAGACATATATGCATTTAAATGGGCTTTCACATACAAATTTTGTATTGTGCAAAATAGAGGATTTGCAAGAGAACCAGGAGAGGAAGTGATAACACAGAGCAAAAATAACAGAAGTGAAAGGTGGCTTTTGGCATTTACACTTCTCACAATTCCAGGTATGATGACAAATTTGTATAATCTTTAAATGCACTAAATATAAAAAGTAATATTTATATATTGACCAGAAATGTATTCTAATTAAAGGATGTTAGTCAAGACAGGGAAATTCCATAACTAAATATACAGTTTTCTTTTATATTAAATAAATTAATTAGATTACCTACTTTTCTACTATAGCATAAATAGAATACAGTTTGATCACTAATAAAACTCAATAACCATTCAGTTCATAAAATTAGCCTGAGAAATGTCACCATGGGGTGAATTATTCTGTTAAACCATACTCATGGGATTAACAGTGATTACATCCTAGGAGAAATATATTTCTAAATATATTTCTAGTTTTCTTCAGAAGTGCTTGTAAGAAAACTAGAAGTAAATGGTGTATACAGAGAGCAATTCATCTAACAGCATTGCATTTACATAACTCCTAGGCCTTTTGTTCAAAAACTGGACTTTTTAAAATCCATCTGTCATACTTTATTCTACTACAGGACAGAATCACATGTTTCAGAAGGTTAATCATTATAGACATGAATTGCAATTGTATGCACAATAGGGCATCGGTACTGGCACAAATATACATTATCTTATCTTATCACTCTATCAGCTGCACGTTTAACAGCCTTTGATCTTATCTAATAATAGATATATTACTGAAATAATCACCATTTAAATATATTAGGTTGTTTGACATAGGTTCTATCCACAAGGAAAATCAATAATGATTATACAATCACTAGATACAATGTAAACTGCATACCGTAAATGTCTTTACAGGGTTAGATAACATCACAGAAATCCTAATGAAAGTCAATAGCCATTAGTTTTTAGAAGAAGCACTTGAACTTTTGGGGTTTTTTTACAGTAACTAGTCCAACTATGGGCGTAAAATTTTAAAACAAATGAAGATGAAAGAAAGAATGACAAGTAGATTTAACAAATGCATCTCAGAAACAGGTCAATATTTGCTGGTCTTTTGAAAAACAAGTAAATATACATTCATTTTCTATAGTAAATTAATGTATCCAGATCTCTGAAGTGAAAATATTACTGCAAGGTCGATTTACAATGATAGCTGATGTCAAAATCCCAGAACACCTGTTATTACCCTAAAACAGAGAATTAAATTATAATTTTTACAAAAGAGATGGTATATCATCTTGTGCAAGGATTATTTTAGCTAAGTTTTTTTTTCTCAGTTTAGAATACAACTCCAATTTAAAGTTGGTGGAATGTATATGTTTCAGGAAGACGAACTCGTCAGAGATCTCTTGAAATTTCATTGTTGTACCTTTGTTGAAACTGCCGCTGAATATAGATCTTCATCACTTAGTTCTCTGAACTCTCAAAGGAATCCAAAAAGGGTACAAATTTGTTGCAGTGACTCAAATCGACATGTAAGACCACATTTGATGGAGTCAATAATAACAAAAGAAACATTGACTCCACAGTGCCTTTCCACATTAGATTGAGATGTTAGGCTGTGATTGGTGGAAAACTCCAATGTAATGTAATGTCATGTAATGTCAATGCCCTGTGCTACTGATTTGGATTCAGAAAAGATTGTGTCCCATTGATCACAAATCTTTTGAATATCTTTAATACGGTTTTCAATGTTATCCTTGTCAATCCCTTACAAAATTAGTTTAGTGGATCATTTTTAGCAGCTTCATCCACATTGATGACATTAAAATGCATTCAAATTTGGATGTACACTTCTGAATTGACTTACGCTCAGTGCAAGCCTGGGCTGTGAGAGTAAGAGATTCAAGCTCACTTAAAGCCTTTCTCGCAGAGTACAAATGCTGTGCAACTGGTTTAATGCCATCAATTCATGCTGATCATCTTGTTGTTGACATGCCATGAAGGGAAACAGGCAGATGCTGCTTCAGAATTTCCAACTTTCTAGGACTGCTACTGAAGAGATTGTACAATTGCTGGATTGTTCCAAAGTATGTGATTACTTCTTGCATGATTCAGTGCAATCAACGCCAACAAGATTTAGTGTGTTGCTGCCACAACTGGAGAAAATACAGTTTGAATTTTGCTCAAGAAGGACTGCTTGCACTCTGTTGTACTTCCCAGCCATATTTGATCCATTGTCATAGTATTGGCCAATGCAGTCTTGAAAATTTAATTTGAAGCCTTCCATAATTTCTAATACACAAGCAGTGATTTTTTCCCCGAGTTTTATTCATGAAATTATCAAACAAAATGAATCATTCTTCAATTGAAACCTTTGAACTTTCTGCAATTTTAACATATCGAGCAACCAAGGTCATCTGTTCATTACGAGAACAGTCTGGAGTTGCATCAATAACAATTAAAAAGTACTTTGCATGTTGTATCTCTTCAGAAATTGTTGTTTGCACAAATGTCCCACACAGCTCAATAAACTCGTTTTGTATTCTGGTAGACAGATAATGGACTTGCATGTGTTTTTCACTTTCTTGTGATTCATGAACACGCTTAACATAGCCTGATTAAAGTGGGTCATTCTTGGTATACTTGAGCTTCTTAGCGAGTAAAGTTTCTGTTTGTAAGGTCATCAATACGTTAACTGGAACCAAACAAAGCCAATCCCCGTTCAGAAAGAAAAAGAATGACATTCAATATGCGCTCAAAGAGTTTTTTCCATTTATCAGTTTCTATGTTTATTTCACTCAGGAGTAAGTTTTCAATTGAACTGTCAGCTAGTGCTGCTCTGTTAGTTGATTTTCATGTCACATAGTTATTTTTACATGATACTGAAGTTTCATGTGCTGGTATTCGGTCCTTCAACTTCCTTCAACCTCTACTGATGCGCCAACTGGATGGATCACACAGTACTGATGCATTTGTTAAAAATGAAACAGGGTACACAGTATAGAGCCTGCTTTTCCATGCTCCAGTAGAGCCAGTCTCTTGTGTAGATCTTGCCATTTGGGAGAGTTTTTGTCAGCAGATGGATGGGAAAAGCATGATTTTCAGCATCTTTTGGTATAATATTTGGAATCTGAAAACAACTAACTTTGAGAAACAACTGCATTTGAGCAAAATTGTTCTTATCAATAAATCTGATGTCAGGTTTTGATGTCACTGTTCTTACACTGTGTCCTGTGCTAGTCATAAGTTCTTGCTCTTGCTGAGCAGCATCTCCGAGGTCCTCATTTTCTGCCTGCATCTATTGCTACTGTTGGCACTTCTGTGTCTTGATTAATGACCTCCACATTTTGAGGCAGTGGCATTGAAATATCATTTGTGGGTACAAAGTTTTCATCATCAGAACTGGAAGTGTCACTGTCAGTATGGTCACAGTCTAATGGCTGAGGTATCTTTTCTATGAGAAATGATGTTATTGGCTTTAAACTCTTAACTGCTGCTTCACTCTGTTGCTTTCTCCATCTCTTACTTGCACCATATTCAAATTTTTGCTTCATTTTTATAAAGGGGTTCTTTTAAAACACAGTAACACACAATAAATTAATTCGCCAAAGGCTATTGGTTATACAAAATTTTAATTGTATATACTTTGCAATGAATATTATATAATAACAATTTGGGGGTGTTATTTACTATGGCCCTTATAGCCTTATTTCAAAGTCTTGAAATTTTGTCTGTTAACATGTTCCTGTTACTAAATTCCTCTAATAACTGGTGCGTTATTATGACTATGAATATGCGACAATTGCCAGGTTAGATATAAAGTGTATTAAACAACTAGAATTAAAAGTTTATTATAAAAAAAAAACCTTTTAAGGTAAATCTAAACTGGATGAAGAGATAGCTTACAGCTGAGCCTTATTTGGTTATTGTATATGAAGACATAAGAAAAAAAACAGGAATACGAAAATCTCCTATTCAGAGATAAATATCTAGTTTAAAGGTTAAACTCACTCTCAAACCAAGGAAAATCACTTTATAGTAACAGAATTAATTACAACTTTCAAAATGTGAGGCCCCTTTATCTCCTGAGGCCCGGGCTAAATGGCTTCCCCTCTGATAGGGCCTGATAGTTAATAGCTCTAAAGATAGGAGCTTTTCAAATCTCAATTTATAAGTAAACAACAAAGAGGGATAAAAGAAAGTTTTGCAAAAAATATCTTTGGCTCATTCCTGTCTTTGTACACAATTAAAAGCTTTTTCGAAGGTAGAGAACCAACACTTTATAACCCTTATCTTCTGTCCACTCTTACATGGCTCTCAAATTTACTGTTTAAGCTTTTCTTTGTAATCACACTATTACGCACTTCATCACCTTCCCCACCCCCATCATTCGATCTAATGGTTTTAAGGGGAAAGGAAATTACTTGTCTTCACTGCCAGCACTTGACACTTTTATGGGTCATTTGTAATGAAGCTATTCTTTGGTTTTAATGGAGACCTTGATTTGGACCAATGTGAATAATTGTCAAAAGGTGATTAATTAAATAGTCACTGCCACCCTGTAAAATGGATCAACATATTACATTACACTGATCAAAAAGTTATTTTATTCCTGCAGTAGACTTCTAATGCTATGCATTTAAACAAGCTTTAAACTGGGCCACATAATTTACTATACATTAATTATGCATACAATGTGGCTAAAGTAAGAAAAAGTTGTATACCTTTTTTAACTTTGGTTTATTATAATGGTAAGATTTCTTTTTAAAACAATATACCTGACCATTAAATAGCAATATGTAAAAGAACCTTGTCCACATCAAACATAACTTCTGGAAATGTTATTTTGTTTTAGAAATGTTCAGTTTTAGCTTTCAGACAAATCTTTATATATATATTAAAAATTTCTCAACATATAGTCATGCTCCTTGTACGAAAGGAGAGAAGCTTATTAAAAAGCTATCACTTGTAAGATTTAAAGCACATATAAAAGCTATTTAAATTTATATGTAATGTTAAATTATCAAGTGCTATTCTTTAACAAAGAATCTTTTAGGGATTGCTACACTAGTAATTTTTTAAAATAAACAACTTTCTCATAGCTTACTGCTATAGCTTATTGCTGTTTCTTCCTTTAAGACACTTGAAATAGTAAGTATCTAATTGTGAAATGTACTTATAAAAGAAGGTATCTTCCTCCCCCAGAAAGGTTGTTTCTGGATGAGTTAGATATCATGCTTATAATTTTCTCAATAGTTAAGGCAAGTGTAAAATGAAAATGAAATGTCACTGTTATGAGATACGTTTTTTAAAACTAAGCAATACACAGGGATATTTGAAAGTTTTGAAGATTTTTTACTCCAAGCTTTTGCAGTGAAAATTTAAGTTTAAAAGCACAGATGCACTGAACCTGTCACAGCAGGAAAATGGTAGAGATTATTTTTTTTCATGCAATATTTCTCTACTTGTTCAAGTGTCTACGTAATACTTCAAAAGATTGACAACAGATTCACATTTCAGGCAAACATTAAAAAGCACCAACTTGTTAAATGATGATAGAAAAGGCAATACTTCACAGAAATATGTAGGTGTCTGCTATACACAAAAGGCAAATAGCTGTTTTGAACTGTGAGACTATTTAAAGGTTTAGTGTACACCTTGGGTTCCTGCTGTCTACATAAGTACAGAGAGACCTAAATCCACTGTATACTGGGACTAACTGATCAAAGCAGTAGTTAAATCTATCCATGGAAAATCTAAGTAGTTTTTGGAGGCAACTCTTTGAATGCAGATTAGTGATTTCATTGAAGTAGTCAATCAACTGCTTTTTTCTGGCTGTGAAAATGTCATTGAATGAACACAGTAGATAAAAAAATGATGAGCAAAAATAGTATTTTAGCTAGAACAAACTTGCTATTTGTAGACTGGATCACATGAATCTGCTTCAGTCAAGATCATTTCAGAGGTAGCTACAGGAATGAATCCCACAAAGGGACTAAGTTTAATCATCCAATCCCAGACTGTATTGATTTTGGAACTACTTGCAATGACTATATAAATAAGCCATTTCTTTGCAACTGTATCTGGAGTCGGTCATGAACCCAAAACCTTCACAACCTGGTCCAAAGTGAATTATGCCCTGAAGAAATAAATTAATAAAACTAACACAGCTAGGCTTCTCTACCAACTTATTTTCACGTTTCAAGAGCTTAAAAATATAAAATCAATAATCATTTAGTCATAAGGGTAAATGAAGCGACATAACATCAAAGTATACCCTTTAGCCATTCAAGTCATTCTAGGTAATTTATCTCATCAAAAGGCAGTGGTAATAATCCTTTCCACTCTGAGACAAGCCGCCACACAGCTGCTGTATTATCCTAGAGTAAACAAGTTTGGAGAAAATATTAAAAATCAATATCTGTTTCCTTCTATCAGGCCAGATGGCATCCATCATAAATCTGCCTTTGTAAAGAGTTCTTTAGGTTTAGCAGCAATAGTGTGAAAGACAACTGAATTAACAATATAAAACTCAACTGGTTTAATAGGAACTGACAGCTGGATTTCTTTAAATTTACAATACTACAATTAAATAGACACGCAAAAGCAATCCAATATGTTAATATACTACTTAAAAGAGGAGTGTGACTAATCTTAGATATTCAAAATAGTAACACTAACTTTGCAGACTCCACAATAACACAACAAGACCTCCCAGACAATATATTGGAGATAGGCTGGCTCAGACATGTCAACCAGGCTGGGGAGGGGGGGGGGGGGCAGGGGATGTCTCAAACTTTTTCATAGTGTGGACCACATCATGTGCCTTTTACAAATGAGTGGACCACTTCTCCCCATTTTGCAATCTCATAACATCATTGTCACAACTACAGCAATTACTGATATGGAGATAGGCTAGTGGCCTGAGCTATGATGATTTTTCTTATATTCCACTACCTTTACATGCCTGCAAGCTCTTCTTTTCAATTGGGACTTTGGACTCCTGTTGAAGCATCTTGAAAAGGAGGAACTATCAGGATCATGTAGCTTCTGCACATCATCAGCTAGTGCTCCATTAACCACTACTTGTCCATTGTCCACAGTTGGGGAACCTAAGCTAGAGGTAACCCAGGATAGCTGATAAGTGATTTTCTAGGTCAGTACAATTTATGCAAACACAAACTATATAGATAGAGGAGAAAGCATTGGTTCATCGGACTAATACAAAATTACTAGTCATACCTGCAGGTATAGGTGTAATAAAAATGGCTATGTTTTATCACAATATTTTACTTAAGCAGCTGTAAACTAACATTCTATGGACTGTAGTGCTGGTAGAGATTTTCAGAAAGGATAGGTGCTGGCTGGGCATATACTTATGTACACTTAGAAACAGGTAACATCTCAGAGGCTTGGAGTCAATAGCAGAATGGGCCAGTGCATTGAGAAAGGAAGCTGGAGTTTTAATCTTGCCTCTACTTTTGATTTTCCATATGACTTGGGGCATGAAATTTGATCTTATGCTCTCTCATTTTCCTTATATGTAAAACGGGGATAATAATATGTAGGGTTAATTTCTATCCCAGGTACAGCTTCAAAAGATCTTTTCAAACTTGGCATAAGCTGCCTTGTAGGAGGTAGGGGAAGGCATTGTTGTTAAGATTAGTCTAGAAAACATAATATGATTTTGTTTCAGATATAATGATTTGTTTTGGATATTCTTACTTGCTATCACTTGAATCTCTCTTCTTTGATAATATAAGTGCTGTGTTCTAAGCAAAGTAGTGATCCAGAGTTGCATATTGCAAGCTGATCTGTACAACTGATATGGGAATAGGACATCTATGAGATCTGTTAGAGTTCTGTGGAATGGGGGCTGGACACTCCAGAGGAATACTCAGAGGACTTGGGGATTGATGTGCCTACTGCTAATGTCTAGAGAAAGAGGGAGAGGCTTGAGGAGGCTAGGAAGTTACTGCTTGTGTTGCTAGAGGCTGGTGATTTCAGGGAGCTGATCCCTCACAGTAAGGGCAGGTGGGGGTGAGGTACCTTGCAACCCAAGGTACCCTTGGGAAGTGGGATGCTGGGAACTTTAATTTTACATGGCAACTGGCACCCCCATCCTTTTGGCACTTAACTGTACATTCTGATGGACCTTATTTGATTAACCTTACATTAGAAACATTCATATATGCAGCTACAGAATGTGCTTTAAGATGAGATCTATAATTGCATATTAAAAAGTGTAAGCAAAAAAAAAAATAGAATTGATAGAACTATTATCATAAGTACAAGAAAAACCTTAAATACAATTAAAGTATGTTCTTTTAGACGTGGCCATACTGTTACTGGTTTGGATAAAATAAGTATGTTTTTATTTGATAACTTTGTAAAATTTTGAGTTAAATGATTTACGTGGACCTTGAACTTGGCTATTTTTATTGGTCAAGTCCCATTCATTTTGGAATACCATCAATTATGGTTTCTTTTTCCCAACTGAGACAGGAATAATAACAGTGTACCCAACAATAGTTTTCTCGTGGTGTGTAAAACAGAAGTTGTCAGTAAGGAACATATTAAAGTGTCATATTGATAGTATTTATGGTTAGTTACCACATAGTACTGTTCCTTCATATTATAGGTTACCCTCACAGCTATTTGACAAGCTATATTGGATAAGGCACAGTAGCTGCTAACTCCCTGGTCTTGTTGGACTCTACCTAGTCCAGAGTCCAGCATAACCACAGATTGGAGTTGTGATGTCAAATACTTTATACCTGCACTTATAAAACTATCCCTTAACAAAACAACAAACCATAGGAGAGGTTCTCCAAGTTCTGGATTCTTTATGATAGACACAAAACTCTGGTAGCACCAGATTTCCCTTATGTTTCATTCCAGGTAACCTGCTGAAAGGACAGCTGCCAATTTATCAAATACTTGACCAAAAGAACATAAAAAGCAGACATACTGGGTCAGAACAAAATTTCTGTGTTTCTCAAAGTGGTCTGTGAACCAACTCTGAGAAAGGGCTGTTCCGGTTGGTTTATTTACTGGCTCCCATTGGCTGTGGTTTGCCGTTTGCAGCCAAGAGGAGCCATGGGAAGCAGTGTGACCTGAGCCACTGCTTCCCGCAGTTCCCCTTGGCTGCAAATTGCGAACTGCAGCCAATGGGAGCTGCAAGGCTTCGTGGCTGCAGAGCCGGTAAGTAAACAAACTGGAGCAGCTTGGTATCTGCTTTCTCGGAGTTGGCCCACAGACTACTTTGAGAAACACTGATCGAGACCAATATCCAGTCTTGTGACAGTTGCTAGTGCCAGATGCCCCAGGCAGAATGAACAGAACAGGTAATCATCAAGTGATCCCTCCCCTGTTGCCCATTCCCAGCAAAGGCTAGGGTCACCATCCCTACCCATTCTGGCTAATAGCCATTGCTGGACCAATCCTCCAAGAATTTATCTAGTTCTTTTTTGAACCCTGTTGGATAGGTTGGATCTCCCTTGTCTGGCACCCTCAGGATCTGACCCATCCCAAGTAAGGGAATTTGCTGGATCAAGGGACTTCCTGTGCCACCAGCCTCTCATCCCACTGCTCCTCCCTGTGGCTGGCTCTGCTCCAGCCCCACTTCCACTGGGCTGCAGCCCTACCGCTGCTGGGCTTGGCCTGGCTAGGACTCCCCAGGGATGGAGCTCTCCAGTTACCATAGCCCTGCTGCTGCCCCACCTGGCAGCGTCTCCTTGGCTGGAAGAGACTCACTGCTCTGTCCTCAGCAGGGAGCTGCTACTATAGGTGTAGGAGAAGTTCCCTTCCCCCAGCCAGGCAGCTCTGTGTGTGGAGCCCTGAACCCCTGACTGGGCAGGGCTCATTAAGCAGCTGCGGGGACATGCTACTGCACAGCTTAGAGGGAACCTTGTTTATGAATGAAAAATCAGTTGTGCCAAAACAAAATCATAGAATCATAGAATACTAGGACTGGAAGGGACCTCGAGAGGTCATCGAGTCCAGTCCCCTGCCCTCATGGCAGGACCAAATACTGTCTAGACCATCCCTGATAGACATTTATCTAACTTACTCTTAAATATCTCCAGAGATGGAGATTCCACAACCTCCCTGGGCAATTTATTCCAGTGTCTGACTACCCTGACAGTTAGGAACTTTTTCCTAATGTCCAACCTAAACCTCCCTTGCTGCAGTTTAAGCCCATTGCTTCTTGTTCTATCCTCAGAGGCCAAGATGAACAAGTTTTCTCCCTCCTGGGAAATAAATGCCTAAATAAAATGGGAAATAGCTGCCTAGGAAAGCAGGAAAAGAGATTTGGGCAGGGGATTATAGTGGATCATTAGCTAATTATGAGTTATCAGTGTAACACTGTTGCAAAAAAAGCATGGATGTATTAGCAGGAGTGTTGTAAGGAAGACGAGGGAAGTAATTCTTCACCTCTACTACTCCAAGCTGATAAGGCCTCAACTGGAGTTCACTTCTGGAGCCACATTTGGGGAAAGATGTGGACAAATTAGAGAAAGTCCAGAGAAGAGCAACAAAAATTAGTTAAGGTCTAGAAAAGTTATCCTATGAGGGAAGATTGAAAAATTGGGTTTGTTTAGTCTGGAGAAGGGAATACTCAGTGGGGAGATGCTAACAATTTTCAAATACATAAAAAGTTGTTACAGAGAGGAAATAGAAAAATTATTCTGTTTAATCTCTGAGGAGAGGACAAGAAGCAATGGGCTTGAGTTACAGCAAGGGAGGTTTAGGTTGGACATTGGGAAAAACTTCCTAACTGTCAGGGTGGTTAAACACCGGAACAAATTTTCTCAGGAAGTTGTGGAATCTTCCTCTTTGGATGTTTTTAAGAGCAGTTTACACCAACACCTATCAGGAATGGTCTAATAATTATTACTACCTATTGAAGTTACTTGTGGCCCTACACCTTTATGATCATGTGTTAGCTGGCACAAGCAACAAAGGTAAGCCGCTCTTCAAGGCCCGCTGAATACATGACATTACAGCATGTCTGCAGTGTTCCATGACTGAGCAGGCAAATGTGTGACACTTGTCAGCCTTACAGGTGTGTCCTCTCTTCACTATTTGTCTTCCACTCCCCTGCCAGTTTCCTTTAATTTCCCAATGGCTTCCTAGACTTAAAGATTTTCCTGTGAAGTTTTGTCTACAAAGTGGGTTGAAACAGAAGAACACAAAGGTGAGGAGGAAGGAAATGTAGCCAGAAGATGAAGCATTGCAGAGGGGTTCATAGAGATGAAAAGGAAAAGATATCAAAAGGGGTTTGGTTAGGGATAAGGGAGACAAAGATCACACGGGGAGTGTTGTTCAGTCAGGGTGTCTCTACACTGCACCATTATTTTGAGATAACTACCATTATTTCAAAATAACAATGTGAGTGTCAACACAGCAATTCCGTTATTTCAAAATAATATCGAAATAACAGATGACTTATTCTGACTTCTGTAAACTTCATTCCATGAGGAACAATGCCTATTCCGAAATAGCTATTTTGAAATAAGGCGTCTGTAGATACTCCACTGCTGCTGTTTCAAAATAGCCTCTCACCAGGGCCATTCTAAGTTATTCCTCCCCAGTGCCTTCTGGGGCTCTAAATTGAGATAGCATGTCTACCTTACGGAAGCCTGCCTCGGACTAATTTTGAGGCTTCCCTGCAGTGTAGACATGCTATTTCGAGACAAACTATTTTGGAATAACTATTCCGGAATAGCTTATTTCAAAATAGCTGTGCAATGTAGACGTACCCTGAGAAACAGTGGTGACAGAGAAAAACCTGCTAGGAGAAATGTGGAAGGAGGATGATAAAATGGACCAGAGTTTAGTAAAAAAAAAGGAAAGGGAAGATTCAGCAGACCAGGGGGATAAAGTGGAGGTGTTAGGAGAAAACAGAGGGGTCTGGAATAGTGAGGGAAAGGAAAGAGTGAAGGGAAAGGATAGGGAATAAGCACATGGTAAAAGAAAGAAAAGTAGGGACAGGCATGATAAGAAAATGGAAACGAGGCAGAAACACAAAAAAGGAGTAGGGAAATAAAGTCCAAATCTCTGTGCAGTCTTGTAAAATCTTTCAACACTGATCAAATTTCCCTCAGATTTCCTGCTGGAACCTGATAGCTTTGAATTGATTAGTTGCAATCCACCTCATTTGTGACTGATCCTACAGATTTTAATTTCTTTCAAAATGTCCTGTGAAACAAAAAGATTTTATTGGAAAATAAATTTTCTGTTATGGCTAACAACCCCTCATCCCAAGTATCTTTTTTTTCTTCAAAAAATAATTTTATATGACAGCTTTGTATTTTTACCCTTTTTTACCTGAGTATTTAGCTTAGTGGTTATCTGGAGAGTCTTTTGTTTGGTAAGAAATACTGATTTTGGAATCAGGCATTTTTTTGATGCAATCCTGATTATTTACAAAGAATTTATAAATTCTTGTTTCCCTGAACACAGGAGGAATCAAACAGCAGGAGATTGGGTATTTTCCTCACAGTTTCAAGCCCTTTTCATGCTAGCGCTGAGCCCCAAAGCTCAATCTCTTAGCTTTTTCTCAGGGCCATGCTAGCCATGCTTCTGTGAGTGTATGATGTTTCTTTCCTGCTTCTCATTCAGGTCTTTTTAGGAGGGGGTAGCTGTGTTAGTCTGTAACTTAAAAAAACAACAACAGGTAGCCCTGTAGCACCTTAAAGACTAACAATATCTATATCTATATCTAAATATAGATCTAGATCTAGATATATAGATAGATGGAGAGAGCGAGAGCGAGCGAGAGATAGTATCATGAGCTTTCATGGTCAAACTCCACTTCCTCAGATGAGTGGAGAAAAAGAGTCACTTCTCTTTTATAGATGAACTTCCATACAAGAATATCCATTGAACCCTCCTCCCCGCTCCCTACTTACTTGAATTTCTATTTTGGATGGTGACATGTGCCTGTGTACCTGGTCACATAAAGGAGCTTAACACTTTTCCATATGTAGCCCAAATGAAAATTATCTTTCACACCAACCAGTTTCAAGGGGGTTTAAAACAATCTATAATGGCATATATTTTACTTAAGATCAGAAGCTTGTGTGCAAATAAAAATCAAAAGTTAAAATAGTAATGTTCAACTAAATTATTTAACAATATGAATATATGTAACTTATGAGCGAGAGGCAAGTACGATCGTAATAAATATGAAGCAACATTTAAAACATACCATGCCCAATATCGCTCTCTTTTTATAATGACAGAAGGAAGCAAGCTTCCACTTTTTAAACAATGCCTTTTTATCTCTCTCTGCTTCTTTTACTTAATTGGCTTTTACTAAGCCACGGTGGCAGTTTTTTGGTTCTCTTACTGTGGCTTTTTTAAAAGTTTTGTGATATACATTTACGTTGAGCTTCTATTATGGTAAAAATTAAAAAACAACAAATAGTCTGGTAGCACTTTAAAGACTAACAAAATATGTAGATGGTTTCATGAGTTTTCATGGGCACAGCCCACTTCTTCAGATGACCGGAGTGTTGACCGATCATCTGAAGAAGTGGGCTGTGCCCATGAAAGCTCATGATACCATCTACATATTTTGTTAGTCTTTAAAGTGCTACTAGACTATTTGTTGCTTTTTAAGTTTTTCCTGTTGCAGACTAACTCAGCTACCCCTCTGAAACTTTCTATTAAGGTGTCTTTGAAAAGTTTCCATGCAGATTTCAGGGGTTTTACTTTTGTCACTGTACCTTTTAATTTCTGTTTAACTAAGCTCCTCATTTTTTGTAGTTCCCCTTTCTGAAATTAAATGCCACAGTGTTGGGTTGCTGCGATTTTTTTTCCACCACAGAGTTGTTACATTTATTTATATTGTGTTCACTATTTCCAAGCAGTCCACCTATAGTCACCTCTTGGACCGGATCCTGTGCTCCACTTAGGAGTAAATCAAGAATTGCCTCTCCTCTTGTGGGATCCAGAACTAGCTACTCCATGAGGTAATAGCACTAATAAACAATTTGGCTAAAATGACAAGATTGTTGAGACTGGACTTGTTCTAAAATAAAATGCATAATCCCCCCCTTTGACATTATTTTTTATTAATATAGACAAACCCCTATTTTATGAAAAAATTGGGGATTGCAAACTCTACATAATTGGAAAGTTCCTAAAATTAAACATGTCAAAATTACTGTAGGTCTGTTGCCTAAATTAATTTATGAATCACTCATTTATAATCAACATAACACATGATAAATGTAGATAGCATGTCTGATTTTTCTTTGTTTGAGAGAATTGCACCTCTTCTTTGCCACCATGACTTTCAATCTTTTCAAACCTGTGTAGCCAATTGAACATTGACTGAAGTTCCATTCTGAGGTGGCAGAATGGTTTATGTAATAGGTCATTCATAAGATTGATGTTTATAAAATCTGGGTTCTCTTGTATCACTGCCACAGAAACAAATGTGACAATGGCATCATTGGGTTTTAGGTGTAGCCCTATTTAGAAACACATACAATGATCATAGAATCATAGAACCATAGAGCTGGAAGAGACCTCAGAAGGTCATCAAGTCCAGCCCCCTGCTCTAGGCAGGACCAATCCCAACTAAATCAACCCAGCCAGGGCTTTGTCAAGCTGAGACTTAAACTCCTCTGGGGATGGAGACTCCACTACTTCCCTAGATAACCCATTCCAGTGCTTCACCACTCTCCTAGTGAAATAGTTTTTCCTAATATCCAACCTGGACCTCTCCCACCACAACTTGAGACCATTGCTCCTTGTTCTGTCATCCGTCACTACTGAGAACAGCCTTTCTCCATCCTCTTTGGAACCTCCCTTCAGGAAGTTGAAGGCTGATATCAAATCCCCCCTCACTCTTCGCTTCTGCAGACTAAACAGACCCAACTCCCTCAGCCTCTCCTCATAGGTCATATGCTCCAGCCCCCTAATCATTTTGGTTGCCCTCTGCTGGACCCTCTCCAATGCGTCCACATCCTTTTTGTAGTGGGGGGCCTAGAACTGGACACAATACTCCAGATGTGGCCCCACCAAAGCCGAATAAAGGGGAATAATGACATCTCTGGATCTGCTGGCAATGCTCCTCTTAATGCAACATAATATGCCATTAGCCTTCTTGGCTACAAGGGCACACTTTGACTCATATCCAGCTTCTCATCCACTGTAACCCCAGGTCTTTTTCTGCAGAACTACTACTTAGCTGGTTGGTCCCCAGCCTGTAACAATGCTTGGGATTCTTCCGTCCCAAGTGCAGGACTCTGCACTTGTCCTTGTTAAACCTCATCAGATTTCTTGTGGCCCAATCCTCCAATTTGTCTAAGTCACTCTGGACCCTATCTCTGCCCTCAAGCATATCTACCTCTCCCCCTAGCTTAGTGTCATCTGAAAACTTGCTGAGGGTGCAATCCATCCCCTCATCCAGGTCATTAATAAAGATATTGAACAAAACCGGTCCTATAACCGAACCTTGGGGCACTCCGCTAGAAACCGACTGCCATCCTGACACCGAGCCGTTGATCACTACTCGCTGGGCCTGGCCTTTTAGCCAGCTTTCTATCCATCTTACCATCCATTTATCCAATCCACATTCCCTTAACTTGCTGGCAAGAATATTGTGGGAGACCGTATCAAAAGCTTTGCTAAAGTCAAGGTATATCACATCCACTGACTTTCCCATGTCCACAGAGCCAGTTACCTCATCATAGAAGCTAATCAGATTGATCAGCACGACTTGCCCTTTGTGAATCCATGCTGACTATTCTTGATCACTTTCCTCTCTTCCAAGTGCCTCAAAATGGATTCCTTAAGGATCCCTTCCATGATTTTTCCAGGAACCGAGGTAAGACTGACCGGCCTATAGTTCCCTGGATCGTCCTTCTACCCTTTTTTGAAGATGGGCACTACATTTGCCTTTCTTCAATCATCTGGGATCTCTCCCGATCTCCACGACTTTTCAAAGATAATGGCCAAAGGCTCCTCAATGACATTTGCCAACTCCCTCAGTACCCTCGGATGCATTAAGTCCGGACCCATGGATTTGTGTACGTTTAGCTTTTCTAAATAGTTCCTAACCTGTTCTTTACCCACCAAGAACTATCCATCTTCATCCCATCTTGCGTCACTTAGCGCATTAGTCCGGGAGCCGACCTTATCCGTGAATACAGAGGCAAAGAAAGCATTGAGTACTTTAGCTTTCCCCACATCATCTGTCACGAGGTTACCTCCTTCATCCAGTAGGGGCCCCACACCGTCTCTGATCACCTTCTTCTTGTTAACATGCCTGTAGAAACCTTTCTTGTTATCTTTCACATCCTTTGCCAGTCGCAATTCCAATTGCGCTTTCGCCTTCCTGATAACCCCCTGGCATTCTCTCCCCGTGGCTATACGTTTAAACCCCTCCCTGGTCATTTGTCCAAGTTTCCACTTTTTGTAAGCTTCCTTTTTGTGCTTAAGTTCACCAAGGATTTCCCTCGTAAGCCAATCCGGTCTCCTACCATGTTTGCCTCTCTTGCTACGCATTGGGATGATTTCTTTCTGTGCCTTCAATAAGGCTTCTTTAAAATACTGCCAGTTGTCCTGGACTCCTTTCCCCTTCATGTTAGCATCCCAGGGGATTCTGCCCATCAGGTCTCTGAGGGAGTCAAAATCTGCTTTTCTGAAGTCCAAGGTGTGTATTTTACTACTCTCTTTTCTTCCTTTGGTCAGGATCCTGAAATCTACCATCTAATGATCACTGCTTCCCAGGTTGTCACCCACCTCTACTTCCCCTATTAGTTCCTCCCTGTTTGTGAGCAGAAGGTCAAGTTGCGCACGGCCCCTGGTCGGAGCCTTCAGCACTTGTACCAAGAATTTATCCCCAACATTCTCCAAAAACTTCCTGGATTGCCTGTGTACTGCCGTATTGGTCTCCCAACAGATGTCAGGGTGATTCAAGTCCCCTACAAGAACCAGGGCTTGCAATTTGGAAGCTTCTCTCAGTTGTCCGAAGAAAGCCTCATCTGCCTCATCCACCTGATTCGGTGGCCTGTAGTAGACACCAACCACAACATCACTGATGTTGTTTGCACCTCTAAACTTAACCCATAGACTCTCAACAGGTTTTTCTCCCTCTATATACTGGAGTTCTGAGCAATCATAGTGCTCTCTTACGTATAGTGCAACTCCTCTTTTTCTCCCCTGCCTGTTCTTCCTGAACAGTCTATACCCTTCCATGAGAGCGCTCCAGTCATGCGAGTCATCCCATCAAGTCTCTGTTATCCCAATTAAATCATATTTCTTGGACTGGGCCAGGGCCTCCAGTTCTTCCTGGTTTTTGCCCAGGCTTCTCGCATTAGTGTACAAATACCTCAGATAACCAGTTGATCACCCTATCTTCTCCATTCGAATCAGGGGGTCCTCCTTTCTTGCTCGTTCCTCTTTGCATTTCTTCCCGGTATCTGACTTTCCCAGTCCCCTCAGGGTTTTGGTCACCGTCCCCCAACACACCTAGTTTAAAGCCCTCCTCACTAGGTTTGCAAGCCTGCCCGTGAAGATGCTCCTTCCTCTCTTGGTTAGGTGCATCCCATCTGTTCCTAACAATCCTTGTGCTCGGAACAGAGTCCCATGGTCGAAGAAACCAAAGCCCTCTCTGTGACACCACCTGCGCAACCACTCATTTACTTCCTCAGTTCGACGATCCCTGCCCAGTCCTTTCCCTTCAACAGGGAGGATGGACGAGAACACCACTTGTGCTCCGAATTCTTTGATCCTTCTTCCCAGCGCTACATAATCTGCAGTAACCCGCTCAAGGTCATTCTTGGCTGTATCGTTAGTTCCCATGTGGAGAAGCAGGAAGGGGTAGCGATCCGAAGGTTTGATCAGTTTGGTAAGCCTCTCAGTCACATCCTGAATTCGAGCTCCCGATAAGCAGCACACCTCTTGAGATTCCAGGTCCAGATGGCAGATGGATGGCTCAGTCCCTCTTAGGAGGGAGTCCCCGACCACCACCACCCCTTTTCTTCTTTTGGGGGTGGTGGTCGTGGAACCCCCAACCCTAGGACTACTCATCCCATGCCTACCAGTAGATGGTGTTCCCCTGCGGTTTCTTCCTTGTGAGGTCCCTTCCAAAGCATTCACCACTGCAGAGCCTGTGGAGACAGCCTGAAAGTGATTACTTACCTCTAAAGCATTGGGGGATTTCTGTGCTGGCCTTTTTCCCCTTCTAGAAGTTACATGTTGCCAGTTCTCTTCCTGGTCCCATACTGCCCTCTCTGGCTCTTCTGCCTGCCGTGTTTGCAGGATTATACGCTGCCTTCTATCAAGGAAGTCTTCATCCTCTCTGATTGAGCGTAGTGTCGACACTTGGGCCTCCAGTCCTCTAATTTTTTCTTCCAAAATGGCAACCAACTTGCACTTAGTGCAGATGAAATCCGTTCTTTCTTCCAGGAGGAAGACAAACATGGCACATACTGTGCAGGTAATAACAGGAGACCTATCACCATCCTTCCCTGCTGTCCTGGAAAAAGGATTTAAAAGAAAGGCAAGAGAACCTTGCCCCTTCCCAACTCCCTCTCTAAACTCCCTGTTAGCACTCACCTGTTCGCAAGCTCCTTGGTCACTTGCTCACTGCTTTATAAAGCCCTGGACTGCCTGAAAGTCCCTCCCCCTACCAAGGCTCAGCCAATCAGCAGAGGCTTCTAGAATTCAAACTTTAGTTAGAAGCCAACAGTTTCCACCTGCCAGTGACAGCACACACTCCGTGAAGAAGAGGGGGAGGGGAGAGGGGAAGTGGAGAAAACCACCCCCCCACACACACACCAAACCCTCACTCACAAACACAAGCTCAGCACACAGCAAGAAAGCCCCAAACACAACACCACTTCCCTCAAAAGTCCTGTATCTACTTCTCCTTTACCTGGAGAACTCCCTCTCTAAAGCCTCACTCAAACACAGGGAAGAGAAAAAAAACCCACCACACACCAACCCTCACTCACAAACACAAGTTCAGCACAGAGCAAGAAATCCCCAAACACAACACACACTTTCTTCAAGAGTCCTAGATCCAGTCTAGGAGTCACAAAGGTGAGGCCAAAACAGCATGGGGCAGATCTGAAAGAAACATTATCAAATACCTAGCCAGAACCACATGAAAATTGGTGCCCTTAGATACTGATGACACCTGGTATTCCAACAAAAGAGGCTCTAGAGCAGTCCCAAATAGTAGGTATCTTATGGAAGGAGTGGGAAAGCCATGTTCATAAGGTACCTTTGCCATACCTTCCAGATCCTCCTAGCACTAAGGGTGCATCTACACAGCAGCATTATTTTGCAGTAACGGCTGTTATTCCAAAATCATAATGTGCAGGGCTCAACACACTATAGAATCTACTCACCTGTGGCGAGTAGATTTCAGCCGCGTGCCCCATTCACCAACGGCACGCGCATGTGCAATGCAGGTCTTGCGCATGTGCAGTACGGGACTGGCGAGTAGTTTTCGCCGCTGTTTGTCATGCCCTGATAATGTGAGCATCTACACAGCAATTCTGGTATTTCAAAATAAATTTGAAATAATGGACAGCTTATTCTGACTTCTGTAAACCGCATTCCATGAGGAATAACGCCTATTCCGAAATAGCTATTTCGAAATATTGGATGCTCCACTGCTGCTATTTTGAAATAGCTACTCCTCTGGGCCTCCTGGGGCTCTAAATCGAGATAGCACGTCTACATTAGGGAAGCCTGCCTTGAACTAATTTTGAGGCTTCCCCTGCAGTGTAGATGCGCTATTTCAAAATAAGCTTTTTCTTCTGGAATAGCTTATTCCAGAGTAAGTGTGCAGTGTAAACGTACCCTAAATTCCAGCTTTTTTGGGCAGAACTCTGGCCAAGTTTTCACAGGTTTTCATTGCACTAGTCTTTGGAAAGCAAATACGCATTCAGCTCTGATGAAAACAAGACATAATAGTGTATTCCATCTGCATATTGATAGCACCATAGACCAAATTGCCCCTGCATCCTCATATACAAATTGAGCAGGAGGAATTATTAATAGAGAGCCTTGTAGAACCCTGCACAAAAGAACCTTTAAGGCCATATGAGCAATTGCTCAAAACCGCTTAGAGAGGAAAAAGCAATTCCTTCTCTGTCAGGAACTGACGGTGAGTTAACAAAATCTCATGGTTCAAGGTTGAAAAGGCTGGCTGTGTCATGATCAGTGGAACTGGAGTCAGAGCTCTGTGTTCCCTGGAGACACTGTTATTGACAGATCACCAGTGGAACAGAGAAGGCAGGGAGTTAGCCTGTCAGCAATTCAGCCATGTGGCCAGAATAGTCCAGGGGTTTTAATAATGTTCCACTTGTTCAGCTTAACTTGCATTTAGCATCACTTGTTGTGAATATAACATGGGGGTCAGATTTAAAAGAATCAGCACGAATTCCTGTTCACTGTTCGTTATTACAAACAGGATCCTCAACTCTGAGATGAGTGCAATCTCCATCCCAAATCTCAACTTAATTGCCAGCCGAAAGGGATCAAGGAAATCTGCAAATTCCAAATGAGCCTGAAATTTTCTCACCACACACTTCACGATAAACTTCTCCATAAGGGGGACATCTAAGAAAAGGCAATAATGTGTGAGGTTTTGTTTGTGGGACACCTTCTTGAATAATGGCCTCTCAATTGGTCATTTCACAGAGAGTGGTGTAACTCACTAATTGAAGTGGTATGATTAGTCTTCACCATCAATAATAACACATCCCCACCCCCTTGCTTTCAGTAGCCACAAGGGGCATGGAGGCAACTGGCAGATTACAGGTCAGAATCCTAGTGATTAAAATGGATTGAAATGCTTTTTGAGAAGATGTTGCTTCTGTGTCACCACATGACATGGATCTGCCCCATTGACAATGACCAGGGCAGTGTGTTTAATATGACTTCTCTGTGAAGTAGATAGAAATTTCTCCACAACTTGAATGGTCTGATTCCTACTTCTAAGAAGAAGTGATCTTGATTGCCAGGCTGTCAAACTATCCAAAAGTTTCCTCCACCACAATAGTCATATAGGACTTTAAAAACTCTTGATTCCAAAATTAAATAGACTCAGAATGCCATTTCTAACATTGATGTTCTAACCTTTGCCCCATGTGTTGCAGGTCATCTCCAAAGAAAGGTGACCTGTGAGGTTGCTTCATAGAGACAGGATACCTAGGAAAAATAAAATATAAGGATGCTGTCCTACCAAATATGAGATATCATCAGCTGTTAAAAGGTGAGATAGCTCAGTGATTTAAGCATGGGCCTGTTAAACTTAAGGGTTATGAGTTCAATCCTTGAAGGGGCCATTAGGGGTCTGGGGCAAAATTGTGAGGGATGCCCCTTGGTCCTGCCATGGGGGCTGGACTTGATGACTTTCTCCAGCTCCACATAGTAGGTATATCTCCAAAAAAGAAGTATTTTCTTTTAGAGTTATGCACAAGGATTTATGAGCACTTGCTGGATTTCAGAATAATGCACTACATCCTCTATCCTGATAAAAGCAAAAACGAACTCTGATTTCAAATCTCTGTGTGGTCTGCCATAAAAACAGTGCAGGCCCATACACAGGGGGTGAAGGGGGTGAAATCACCTCCCCCCGCCCCCGCATAGTTCTTCAAGTAAGCGTGCTCCAGCCCACCAGGGAAAGGCAGGAACAGCATGTTTCCTGAGCTTCCCTTCCCCATTCTCTGGCCAGTCAGGGGAAGGCGGGGGCTGATTTCCCCATTTACTTGGGAGACCATGGGGGTGCATTCACACCCTTGCGGTCCATATTTACAAAAAAGCACCCCTCTGCCACAGAAATTCCTGTGTATGGGCCTGCAGTGTAGACTTCAGTTCCTCAGTCATCAATCCTCAATCAAAGAGAGAATCTGGAGTGTGTCCTTCTTCATGAACAGACTCTGAATTACTTGAGATAGACACTGTGGGCAGTCTGGACTGTGAGCCAACTTTGAAGATCTCTTTGTTGGGTGAATGTTGAAATCTCCAAGTACAAATTTAGCCACTATCCATATAAAAAACTCTGTCAGTTGTCTTTGGGTCAATTTATGAAGTCCCTATTATTCTATTACCACACACTCCCTATGGATTTTATATTTGCCCTTTCTTTGTCTATTTTGAAGGGAAATGTAAGTAATCAAGATTGAAAATAACATCACGACAGTGGACAGTGGGTTTGAACTGTATTAAAACAAAACAATCCAAGAACAATCCCTCTTCTATAATTTGATACTGACCACAGTCACGTGTGCAAATTCAAGCACACACACACTTAAATATACTTTTCCCATTAAAATCAGAGTTCCATATCCAACCCACCATATACCTGACTACACAATAGTATCATTCCACATTCTAATTCACCATTTCCTAATTTTTCCCACATCTCATGATTCAGAAGTCAAAACATATCTCCCATTCAAAGGAACTTTCCTTTTTGGTTTCTCCTCCTGCCCCTGGTACAAGTATCAGCTATACATGAAAAAGAGAGGAGGGGCGTGGGGAGCCTGTGGCAGCAAGGAGTCTTGGTGCAAATTCATTGGTCCTGACCAAGTGGATCTTGGATTTCAAAATCCGGACTACCTGCTTCCCCTCCACCAGAATATTATATTTTTGAAAATGCATGGAATAAATTGATGCTGCCTTAAAAATTCTGAAATTATGGCCCTGTTTTATTAAAAGTTAGCCTTCCTTTTTGTGCCTGCAAATTGCAGACACAGTAAGTGCAAATCTGCAAGCACAGTCAAGTTCTTAGATAGCTAAATGATATAGGCCCCAGTCCTACAAGAAGCTGAACATGGATGGACCTCTATATTCATGATGAGCTCCATTGACATCAGTGGCACTTCCCCAGGGGTAAGGGTTTTCATGGTGGAGTTGCAGGATAGGGGCAGGAGATTTTACCTGGGTGTGAAGGAGAAAGCCAGGAAAGACTGGGTAAACCAAGCTTTGTATTTATTCTGTTTATAAGACACAGGCAAAGGTACTCATTCCTGGGTAATTCTGGATAATTGTATCAACAGTTGTTCGCACATACACTTTTTCTCATTCTTCTACAATCCAGTACTCCCCAAATTGCTCACCTTAGAGCATGCTAAAATGGTGCTTAATAATTTAGCTGAAGAGTTTAAATTCAATCCATGTATGAACACGAAACCATATATATGGCATAATCCTAACTTTAAAATGGAACATAAAAAATTTATATGAACCCATAGGAAAAACCAAGGCTGGTTATTTTTAGATTTTTTTTCCTTTTTAATGAGCATAGACCCTTTTGTTCTTCTGATGACTGTCATAAAAAATTTAACATTCCTAATTTCCACTTGTGGTGATTCTTTCATATTAGACATTTATTTACACAAATTACTGGTATTGAATTGAATTATATTCCTGTGACTCCGCTATTCATTGAATACTTTTAATCTTTAATAGCAACAGACCAGCTTCTCATTTATACAGTATGCTTAAGCTATGGAATCAGAACAGATAAACAATAATGATGTTAGCTTAATTTGGAGCAAAGAACTACATTATAAATTCTTTGATACATTGCATACAGTGTTGTACAAAGGACTATTCATTCTCAAATAGATACATATTTATATAGATGGCAAAACTTGGATTGACGTTAGTGGGGTCAGGATTTCATCCAAAGTCTACGATTTTGCATATATTACCAATTCCTGGTTGCACAGTGCTGTAGAGCCACTTTTGGCATGATTTGTATCAGCCAGATATTCAATCCAGTATGAGCCTGTGGGGGCTCAGCAAAAGGTGGCAAGACTGTGCTGTTTGCCTTCTACTTCAAATATAGTTCTCACACTCCATAGCTCTGTTGACTAGAGTGAGTTCATCTCCTGTGTGAATCCCAGGGTGGGGTCA
Organism: Rafetus swinhoei; assembly: GCA_019425775.1. Lineage (NCBI taxonomy): Eukaryota > Metazoa > Chordata > Testudines > Trionychidae > Rafetus > Rafetus swinhoei. Next base: position 142,936,494 of record CM033424.1, read on the forward strand.
TGTTGGCACTAGTTTTGGTGTATTCATTTCCCTGCAACAGTGCAAAGCTTCTGTGTGAACTAATTGCATTTTTTGCCATGGTGGAGCTGACTGTGTCAACACTGACTGTATTTGGTGACCTCAGCATTTAATGAATCCTTAGAATCAGCTGAGCTCTGATGATCCTGGGACAGTGTAGGGCAATCACTGGCTCAACAAACAAAGTTGGTCTCGTTCTTGATACAATGTTTGGGCTAGAGTTGAAGGTTAGGTAGTTGAAATTAGGCTGAGATTTTCTGTTTTTTAAGAGCGAGAGATTGTATTGTCAAGGGGAAAGGGACATGTTTTGATGGCCCGTTCTCTAAGGCTAATGGAGTGCTTCTAGGAAACCAACCAGGAAGACATTACTTCTCTGCCAGACTATTTGGGCTAAGTTGGGTAGAATGTTACAATGATTATTTATATTCAACTATCAGTAGGGTGCCCATGCCAGCACTCTCTTCTCCCATTGTGTTCTCACAGCTCACCTGTAGCAGATGAAAGGGATAGGAAGGTGTCTACAGAATCAGTAAAAGAATTCTCTGGCTGAAGCAAATTCACTTATAGGAGGGCTAAATCCACAAATGGCCCATTACCACTATAAGGGCTTACACACTGTCCATGACAAATGCTGAGAGAGAAAGAAAAGTTTAATGGTGACTTAGACAAACTCATTGTAATCACACTAGCATCAGATAAATATCATGGGGGACTTCAGTGCAAAAGTTGAAAGTAATGCAGTAATCTGGTGGCATGCCATCCAGACAGCATGGGACTGGGAAAGAGAATAGGAGCAGAACTCTAATATCTTTTCCCACCTACTAGATAAAAAGGAAAAATCATGGATCAGCTCTACATCATTGCCCAGCTATGAGATTTACAGTATGAATGAATCATGGCAGGGGGCAGACTGCTGGACAGTGGCATGAGATACTCCAAATTGTTACTGGTAATACAATGAGTGTATTGCAAGTCATCATCTAAACTAATCAATTGGCTCAACATAAAGCCATTACGAGATGAAGCTACATCTGTGCAGTGGGCAACTCTTCATAATACCAGCTATCAAGCAGCTCTCGCCACTGCAAACTGATTTCACCAAGATTGGTTCAATGAGAATGACCCAGAAATATAATAACTTTGCACTGAAAAATATGGGATGCAGCGTCAAATTCTTGCATCCATGTCCATGTGGGTACAGTAACAACATACAGGCATGTGTTTTATGGTATCCAATCTAAGCTTAAAGACATAGAGGATCAATAGTAGAATACCAAGGAAGATGTTGTCCCCGGCTATTCTGACTGTCATGTGCCCAAGACTTCTATACTGATTTGAAAGTAATTTTACTCACAGAGCTACAGTGCCTTTGAAGAATGTATATAGCCTAACACTGATCATTGATAAAGGAAAAATCCTTCAGATGTGGCAGGAGCATTTCAGTGATCCTCTGAACACAATGTCCAATATAGAAGGTGAGGCACAATACAGTAGTGATTAGTCAACATATAATGACAATTGGTGCCACGAGGAACTGCAGGGCCCCAGATCTGGTGGCATTCCTGAGGCAATATTCAAGTATGGAGATGTGGCATTGCTGAGGTGATTGAATAGACTCTTTCTTGATACACATCCCACCATTGTCACCATATATAAGAAGAAAGGTGAAAAGTTTGACTGTGGCAACTATTGTGGCATTTTGATGTCAAAGTTGTCTAGAGTGGCTCACACAGCCATGGATGCTAACGTCAGGCCAAACTGTTAAGAAACGGGGCATGAACACTAAACTGTATGTTTTACACTTAGTCTGCATCTAGACTGGCAAGATTTTGCGCAAAAGCGACTGATTTTGTGCAAAAACTTGCCAGCTGTCTACACTGGCCGCTTGAATTTGCACAAGAGCACTGACTTTGTAATGTACAAAATCAGTGCTTCTTGCGCAAATACTTTCCCGCTCCCGCATGGGAAAAAGCCCTCTTGCGCAAGAATACTTGTGCAAGAGGGCCAGTGTAGACAGGGAAGAACTGTTTGGCGCAAAAAGGCCCCGATGGCGAAAATGGCGATCGGGGCTTTCTTGCGCAAAATCGCGTCTAGACTGGCCACGGATGCTTTGCGCAAAAGCACTTTTTGCGCAAAAGCATCCGTGTTAATCTAGACACGCTTTCTTGAAATACTTTTAACGGAAAAACTTTTCCATTAAAAGCATTTCTGCAAAATCATGCCAGTCTAGACGCAGCCCCCGGGTATGTCTAGACTACATGGCTCCGTCGACGAAGCCATGTAAAGTAGTTTACCCGGCATAGGCAAAGAAGCAGGGATTTAAATAATCCCGCTTCATTAAAATAAACATGGCGCGCGCTGTGCCGGCGATCAGCTGATTCGGCACAGCGGCGTCTGGGCAGCGGATCTGTCGGCTGGGAAGCCTTTGCCAACCGATCCTGTAAACCTCGTTTCACAAGGCATAAGGGATCGGTCAGCAAAGGCTTCCCCAGCCGACAGATCCGCGTCTAGACTGCGCTGTGCTGGATCAGCTGATCGTCGGCACAGCACGGTGGCCATGTTTATTTTAATGAAGCGGGGATTATTTAAATCCCCTCTTCTTTGCCTATGCCGGGTAAACTAGTTTACATGGCTCCATCGACGGAGCCATGTAGTCTAGACATACCCTCACATTTCACCAAACAATAATCACAGGGAAATATGATCACCCTACAGCTAGGTACCTTGACTACCAGATTATTAGGTATTGTAAAACAGGTTTCTCTTTCTTGTTGGAGCTCTTCCATTTTGTACAAATAAATAAATATTCACTGTGCCAGACAGATAGACTGACAGTGTAGTGGTGAGGCCCTCCTTGGAGTTTGTAAAGCCCAAATTCTAGTCTTTGACTAGGGAATATTTGTTCAAAGTGTAGCAGCTTCAAAAGGAGAGATTGAATGAGCTCCGCTGGATGATATCTAGTTGCACTGGGGATGTGGGCTAAAGTCCTTATTCCAAATAAGGCATAGCAGGAATTTTTAAAAAGGGTTCTTACATCTCAGGTGAATGCCCTTAACCATTAGACTATAATGTTGAGGGTTTTTGACTCTTCCACACTTTTGGGTGTGAAGAAGAGATAGGCAAGGTCTGCACTGAAGGATAAGATCAAATTAAGATACACAACTCCAGCTCTGTTAATTGCATAGCTGGAGTCGACATACCTTAATTCAAACTTTGGCACTGTCCCCACAGCAGATCTGAGAGAAAAAATGCTTCTGTCAACTTCCCTTACTCCTCATGAAGAGTAGGAGTACCGGTGTCAGTGGGGGGTGCCCTCAGTGCTTGATTTAACGGGACCTTTCTAGACCTGCTAAATTGAACGCCAGAAGATCGACCTCTGGAGCATCAATCTTCTGGCAAATATCAGTGTGGCCTTTGATGCTTAATTCCAGGAAGGTTCATAGCTGTGAGTAAGGCACCTAGCTAGCTTAAGCCACACCCTTTGGCATTTCCTACTGACTAGTTATTAAAACTCCATTCTCTGTTTGCTTGCTTCCATGAATCCCTTTCTTAAGCACCTAATTCTCTGCATGCATTGTACAGGGATCCTGGGAACTTATCTTGAGGCTGAGTATTCCCCTGTGTGGCAGGTTGCCTAGACGTTAGGCATGGCAATGCTCAGCATTGTCACAGCTCAATCCCTTTGTAGATCTAGCTTAATGTACATGCACAAGAAGTGTGTCTAGCTGAGCCTTCTAAAAAACGTCTGTGTTTCTAGGAGACATCTGTTCTAACTTTTTGGCTGTTTGGATTGTTGATGGCTAAATTATTTGCAATGAACATTTGAAACACCAGGACCTTCAAAGTTCTGTGACATCTCTGCAGAGTTTATAAACTTCTTAATAGCTCTGCTAAAATGCTTATGGAAATAGAAAAATCCATGAATCTAATAGCTTAGAGTCAAAGAAATTAAAAATTCTGCTGCAACTATGTTGAAAGAGGTTATTAACTCTGTAGTAAACCTCTGCTTGTAAAGCAAATAACCTGGTTCAAGGAATTTACTCCTACCAGATACACAAAATGTAATTTTTAAGCTCCATAAACCAAACAACTTCCATTCAAGGAGCTTACAAACATCACAGGCATAGCCTGCATAGTTTATAAGTCATTAAACCAAAGCTCTGATTCCAGGAATCTAAAAGCTAGTTTGTAATTGTTTAAATATTTTTAGTTCTAGTTTAATGTTTGCTGAAATTATTCAAGCCTATTTTGGAACAAAAATGTTTTTAAGATGAAAGAACATTGTTTAGTTTACACAAATGCATCTGGGGAGCATTCTCCTTCACTACATTAAATGTTTTGCAAAATATACTACAGTATATTGAATGTATCTTATGTATTGTATGTGTAGTAGTATAAACCTTGTTACTGTGATTCTCTAATAGTCCTTTTAATATGCTTTTCAGATACAGAAAATGGTAATTTTCAGGATAGGGTCATCAGCAGACCTGGAAAAATGGGCATCAATGCCTGAACTGAAATATCTACACTTAAAAACAATGCTGGCAATAGACTTTGCTGGGCAATGTCTGTGTATGTGGGGAGGCTCCACTCCAGGCCTCTCAAAAAGGGAGAGGCTTTGGGAATAAGGGGTGTGGCTAGGGGCAGCCAGTCCTCAGTGATGCCTTGCCTCTCCCACCCAGCCCTCCACGTCTCTTGTACAATGTCATGTAGGGTTCCAACAGTGATTTAAAAGGACCCAGGGCCACTACTGCTGCAATAGTGATGGTGGCAGCCCGCTCCCTATGGCAACTATCCCCTTAGGCCCTTTGTTGGCAGCCCTGTTGAAAAATAAGAAAGAGTTTAGGAAAGATCTATGGGTACGTCTACACTTGCTCCCTAGTTCGAACTAGAGATGCAAATGTAGGTGACCAAAATTGCTAATGAAGTGGGGATTTAGATATCCTGCGCTTCATTAGCATGATCTCGCCGGCGCGTTACTCCGCTCAACAGCTGTTTCGAAAGTGAAAGTGCGCGCCGGGATGCATTAGTTCGAACCAAACCCCTTGGTTCGAACTAACGTTACTCCTCATTTTTTGTAGATGTACCCTATAATAATGTAGACATACCCTACAATAATGATTCAAGGTCTAGAAAATCTGTCATTGAATGAGTGACTATAGAAGCTCAATCTTTTTAGTTTGTCTAAGAAAAGGATAAGAGGTGATTTGACCATAGTCTGCATGATTGGGATTTCTCACAGAAAGCGCTTTTATTTAGCAGTGAAAAGTATAAGAAGAACCTGGGGTTGGAAACTGAAGTGAGATAAATTCAGAATGGAAGAAAGGCACAACCTTTTAACAGTGAGGACAGTTAATCATTGGCACAACTTACCAAAGCACGTGGTGGATTTTTCATCACTTGAAATCTTTAAAACAGGACTATATCTCTCTAAAAAAGTATGTTTTGGTTATACCAGAAACTATGGACTAGGTGCAGGAATCACATGTTGAAATTCTACGAGCTGTGTTTTGCAAAAACCTAAACTTGATAATCAGAATATTCTCTTCTGGCCTTAAAAATCTATACATCTATACATACATCTGTGAAATCCTCCACACATGTTTTTCCCCCCTCAGGCATCAGTATTGACTGTGATTCAGATTCTTATTGGTGTACTGACTAGTGAAGTCTGCAGGCTTATAGGAGAAAATAGAATTCTATATGACAAATTGTGAATACTTGAGAAGTTTTAAGAAAAATAGAATGCTAGAGTAAACTCCAGAAAGACTGAGAGCAAGAACAAAAGGAAAGCCTGGTATTACACAGAGACCCCTTAGCAAAGAGACCCCTGTTCTTTGCAAAAAACCCTCTCATGTCAGCGCTAATAAACTCACTAAAACAAACCCGTGTCTTACAGGGTATTTATCCATAAAGAGTAACATGTAAGTTATCCACAGAAAGCTTTTAACTTGTCAAAATTTCATAGTCATTGTGAAATGTATGTATGGGTAATAGTCAAAGAATAATGTATTTATATTGAAAATATGCTTTATGGACTTGGTATAAAAATTAGTCATCAGTGGTAGCCAAAGTACCTTGTAAGCTGTGTGACCACATGGCCATGCACTCAGGGAACCTGCCCAGGGACCTGTTGTGGCTGGAGGAGGAGAAGTTCTGAGAGGTGCTCTAGGAAAGAAGAGTGAGGAGCTCATTATAAAGGGATAGGAGAGGATGAGAAAAGTGATGGAAGAGAAAAAAGAGATGATGAAATCCCTAACCATGGTCCAGGAAGAACACATGCTTGCTCTTCCTATAGTTGGTATAGAACTGCTTACTTTGTCCTATCCAAACTCCACCCATGCATTCCTTGCAACTTTGCAGAATGTCTTAGTACACCATTCCCTTCAGCCTTTTGGACAGCTTCTAAAAAGGCAGATTAATTTAATTGCAGCCATGAGAGCCTACACTGCTCTGCACTCTTATCTACCTTCCCACCAAGCATTTTGTGTGTGTTATTAATTGCTAATTAACAAACTCTCTGAAAGATAAGCAATCTTTATTTGTCTCTTACATGTGTTTGTTGCTGCTGGTAGTAATACATAAAATCAGACTGATCATTTGCTGACTGCAAATCCCAGCCAGGAAGCATCACAATTTTAATTCAAAGCAGCATTAACCAAGCATGGCAGAGTGCTGTATAGAAAAGCACATTACTGGTGCTCATTGTCAGAATGTTGTTTCAAAGCCTCCTTGATTCCAATAGCCCTTTATTGTGCCCCTATAATAGCCATGGTGTCTGGCTGCTCAAATTCAGCAGTCAGGTGATCTACTTTCACGCTTTACCCTGGGGAAATTTTTGTTCCCCTAGATTCACAAATATTATGAAGTGTGCAGTGGACTGCTACAACCACAGGAATATTTTCCTCATTCAGGTCTAAGTGCTATCAAGGCAGATCCAGTGTGCTCTTAATCTGCCAAAGGCACATTCTACAGTCATTGTGCACCTGTTCACCCTATTGTTGAAGTGCTCCTTGCTGTTATCCAGGTTTCCTTTTCAAGATTTCATGAACCATGAGAGTAAGCAGTACTCTGGGTCTCCCAGGATCACTGTGGTCATGTCACCATCCTCCACTGGAACCGTCTGATCTGGAAAGAAAGTCCCTGCTTGGAGCTCTGTCTACAGGCGACTGATCCTGAAGATGTTAGGGTTATGCACCTTCCCAGACCACCCCATATTGATATCCGTGCAATATCCATGGTGACTAACAATCACTTGCAACACCATAGAAAAATATCCCTTTCTATTGATGTAGTTTTTCACAAGGTAATCCAGGGCCCAAATTGGCAGATGCAGGCCATCTATTGCCCACTGTAAACCAATCATTTCACACACATTGCCAAGAGTCAAAGACCTTCACAGAAGGATGTGAGTAATGGCCCTGCACACTTGTGTTACCACATCCCAAATGGTTGACTTCCCAACTCCAAATTAACTTTTCACCTACTGGTAGCAATCTGGAGTTGCCAGGTTCTATACAGCAATAGTCACATGTTTCTCTACTGAGAGAGCAACTCTCATGCTGATGCCTTTGAGTTGCAGTGCATGGGCAATCGCCTCACACAGTTCCAAGAAGGCAACTTTCCATATCCAAAAGTTCTGCAGCCAGTGCTTGTCATTCCAGACCTGCATGATGAAGCAATTGCACCACTCAGTGCTTGTTTCCTGAGCTCTAATGCGATGGCCCACCATGTGCAACCATGTGAATGCCAAGAGTGTTGTCTATATTCATAACACACAGGCAACTCTGATTCCCTTTCAGATTGAGTGCTCATATTATACTTCATGAACATCCATTATGTGTTCATAATAGTGACTACAACAGTAAACAGCAGTGCAGGATGCAGTCTTTCAGAGAGAAATGGCAGGTGCACAGTAAACAGGGCTAATGAAAATGTCATGAAACAGTTAGGAGCCCACGGAATGCTGGGACAGAAAGAACTGCATTATGGGTTGTTGAGCCTGCACCCTTGATGCACAGCAGTCCACTTCACCTTCCCACAACTCCTAGCTGCAGAAAGTGGTGAGTAGCAAAGTGCGATAGCTACCCACAGTGCAATGCTCTCTCTGTCAATGCACGAGCACCAGCTATGGGCACACTCTGCTGACAGGAGCGTTATTTGAATATTGACAAATGAGGTAATTATACAGGTTTTTGATTGTTGGCTTAACTTGCATCGACAAAATTCTGCAGTATAAAAAAGGCATAAGGCTGTGTCTACACAACCATTTCTCAAAAAAACCCTTATGCTGCTCAGAGATACAGAGTATTCTTACCACACATGCTGTAAGTGTACATAAGCCCCTGAATATAAAAATTAAAACAGGGTCATAGAAAAATTTCCATGTTTGATTTCACACAAGGCCAGACACACTGAACTATGGCAGAGATAATTCCTAGGGACTATGCTGGGTCTGCCCTGAGAGATATTTTGAATTGACAGATTATTTCATCTCTGTCACTTTTAGGAACCATAGCTGGTAATTCACTTGTGAGTATATGCTTGCTTGCTCTAACCTGTAAATAACTCATTTCTTTTTCCTAGTTAATAAATCTTGAATTTTGTTTATTTAAGGATTGGCTTCTAGCGTTGCCTTTGGTGTGAGATTTAAGATATAATTTGGTCTGGGGCAAGTGACTGGTCTAAAGGGATTAGGAGCAAGATGAATATTTTGTGATATTTTTAGGTGTGATCCCTACATTCAGCTTGTCTGGGTAGGGAGACAGGCTGGAGAATCTAAGGTAACTGTCTGTGACTCCATGATAAAGCTGTTATAATGATCCAAGAGTTCACATTTGATACTGGGTTGGTCAAATCTAATTATGGAATCCCAGCTTGCGATTTCTTGCCTGTTTTTGATAGTCTGCCCTGAGACAGGCACTCATGATTGCAAGCCGTTCCAGACACCATGACACCCATGCTACAAAGAAATTCACTTTTTTTGTTTTTGTCCTGATTTGTGTTGGAGAATTTGTCAAAAATGCAACATTTTTCACAGGCTTGGATTTCTATTTTCTAGCCAACTGCATTAAATGCTAACAATGATCTGGGAATTGTGGTGGTTCACTACCTCAATTTTGCAAAAAAGCCATTGCACTTATGGATTGCATTAACAGAGGTATAGCATGAAGTGACAGTGCTCTACTTGGTGCTGGTTAAGGCTCAGCTGGATACAAGGGTTGTATCCATTTTTGGTCATTGCTGTTTTGGTCATTGCTGTATACAAGGGTTGTAGAGAAACTGGAAAAATCCAGAGGTGAGAGACAAAAATGATCTAAGGGATGGAATGCAAGCTATATGAGCAAAGGTTGAAGGAACTGGGTATCTATGGTTTGGAAAAGAGGAGATCAAAGGGATATTTTAAATTTTTGAAAGGCTGCAATAAGAGAGATGGAGAAAAAGTGCTCTCTCTTACCACAGAAGGCAGGACAAAAAGCAATCAGTTAAAACTGCAGCAATACAGATTTAGATTAAATCTCAGGAAAAACTTCCTAACTGTAAAAACTTTAAAAACAACAAATAGTCTTGCAGCACCTTAGAGACATACAAAAATGTAGATGGTATCATGAGCTTTTGTAGGCATAACCCACGTCTTCAGATGAATGGAGTTTAAGGGGTCCAGTTTTCAAATAAATGGCAATGATATAGGGTATGTCTACACTAGCCCCCTAGTTCGATCTAGGGAGGCTAATGAGGGCGACTGAAATTGCAAATGAAGCGCGGGATTTAAATATCCCGTGCTTCATTAGCATGTTCCTGGCCAGTCGCCATTTTAGAAATTGACTAGCCGAAGTAACTGCCGTGTCTACACGGCAGTGAAGATTCAAATTAAAGCCTAAATCGAATTAGCTGTTATTCCTCCTGGAATGAGGTTTACCAGCTAATTCAATTTAAGGGCTTTAATTTGGGATCCCGTTTCACTGCCGCCTGTAGACACGGGCAGATACTTCGGGCTAGTCAATTTCTAAAATGGCGACCGGCCAGGAACATGCTAATGAAGAGCGGGATATTTAAATCCCGCGCTTCATTTGCAATTTCAGTCGCCCTCACTAGCCTCCCTAGATCGAACTAGGGGGCTAGTGTAGACATACCCTCCATCTACATTTTTTGTTAGTTTCTAAGGTGCTGCAAGCCTATTTGTTGTTTTTTAAGTTTTTCCGGTTACAGACTAACACGGCTACCCCTCTGAACTTCCTAACTGTAAGAACAGCAGGACAATGGAACAGACTGCCTAGGGAGGTTCTGGAATCTACTTCACTGGAGGTGTTTAAAAGGAGGCTGGATAGAACTCTATCTTGAATGTTTTACTTTAGACACAACATAGCCTGCATTTTAGGAGGGGGATCAATTAGGGTGCATCTACACAGCACTGTTTTTTCGAGATAACTAACGTTATTTCAAAATAACAATGCAAGTGTCTACACAACCATTCCATTATTTTGGAATAATTTCAAAATAATGAACAGTTTATTCCAAAATTTGTAGACCTCTTTCTATGAGGAACAATGCCTATTCTGAAATAGCTATTTTGAAATAAGATGGTGTAGACGCTCCACTGCTGCTATTGCGAAATAGCCCCTCAGCAGAGCCATTCTAAGTTATTCCTCCCCAGTGACTCCTGGGGCTCTAAATCGAGATACCACGTCTACATTAGGGAAGCCTGCCACAAACTAATTTTGAGGCTTCCCTGTAGTGTAGATGTGCTATTTGGAATAACTATTTCGGAATAGCTTATTTCAAAATAAGAATGTAGTGTAGACGTACCCATAGATGAGCACTGTGGTCCCTTCTAACCCTCTGGTTCTATGATTCTGTGAGTAATTATGCATGGTTTAAGTATTTCTTTGATCAGTTTTAGATGTTTTGTCTTCCAATTTCTTTGAATGCCCCCTTATTTCTCTATTCTCAGGAAAGGTAAATATAGCACCTGATTTACTTTCTTTATATTATTCACTATTTAATACACTACTATCATGTCAGTCCCCGTTTCCTCTCTAAAGTAGGGCTGTCAATTAATTAAAAATAATTGGCTCAATAACGTAATTAAAATAATTGCCATTAATCACATGATTAATAGAGCTGTTAAACAGCACTAGAATACTTTTTCTTGAAATGTTTTTGGGTGTTTTCTACATTTTCAAATATATTGATTATAACTATAACTTGGAATACAAAGTGCACTATGTTCACGTTATATTTATTTTTTATTACAAACATTTGCACAGTTAAAAACCAAAAAATAATGTTTTTTTTCAAATCACCTAACACAAATATAAACTCTTTATAATGAACATTGATCATACAAGTATATAATTATGTACAAAAATAAATACATTAAAAAATAAAACAATACAAAATGTCATCTGAAAGTGAGAACAGGCATATGAGTAAAATGGAGGAATGGGTGTTAAACATAGGAAACTGAGTCACAAGTCCACCCAATTTTGGCTTGAGCAATTTTTGCCTTTATTTATACCATTTATACAGTTTTGGACAGAATTATATGTCAACATACATTTATGCCAGACAATAGCAGATAATTGGTAAATAGGGCTAATGTTACCACATTGTAGAGTGCTAGAAAGTCATTCCACTTTCCATGATGCTTGTTGGCTCTTCTGGTCTCCTGGTCTGTACTATCTGTCCTGTCCTTCAGTTTCTAGTCCAGTGTTTCTTCAGTTTGGGTCCATCTTCACTTGGAATTTTAAATATTTTCACGTTTGCCATTTCTCAACTTTTCTCCAATCAGTTTCTCAGGCCCTGCCCATTTGGGTTTTTTTAAATGTAAACCATACATTACATATGCACAAGCTTCAGTGACCCAATTTCTGCATTTTTCCTGCTGGTTGTGCGGTTTTGGGGTCATTTTGTTCTCTGTCATCCTGTTTCTGAGTCTTCCCACAGAAAGGATTTTTTTTATTTATCATTACATGTTATCATTACATTACATCTTACTTACATCTTACAACATGACACATTGCTTGTCTTGCCAGCAATAATATCATTTTAAACAAATCAGCAATTTACATCAAAGAAAAATTGGCAGTATACACCTGTGCCAAGCAAGGACTTATCCTAAGTGCTACCTTAGCTATACTCGGTTGCTACATAATTACTGATTATTAACATGTGACTATCAAAACTTTTAATGTGACCATTAGCAATCCTTCATTTTTATTTCATTATGTTTATATTATCTTTTTCTACCCTTTAATCTATTAGATGGAGGTCGAGGAATGTGGAGAACATGCTAAGATTCTTTAATGTCATTTCTTTATCTTCTGAAAACCTAGATTTGTTGGGAGATTTTTATTCAGAATCTGAAACCTTGTATATTGCCAAATGTTGTCAGTGTTTTATTTCCTTTTACAAGTGTCGAGGTGTTTCTGGGCCTTGATATTCAGATGCTTTTATAGGTACCCCAATAAGAGGGAAGGCAAAGTATGGGAGTAGCACTGGGAGTACAGTTAAAGCACAGCTGAGCATGTGTTTTAAAATTAAGTATACTCCAAACTTCAGAATGTGAACTACTTAACTGTGCAATCCTTGTTGACAAACCTGGCACTTGCTCACGTGTGTAATCCTCTTGGGCTCAATTCTTTGCTGAGAAGTAATTGGAGTTGGGGAAGGAGAACAGGGAGCGAATTATAGCATCCCGATTTCCCACTGCCTGATCCCAGGTAAGTTAAAGCTACTGTGGGGCAGCTTTAACTGATGCTGTTGAAGCTGTGCCATCCTTAGGAACATTCTGACAGCAGAAAGCACCCCTAGTGAAGTTTCACCTCTCCATGCACCATGCCCTCTCATCTTTGTGTCTTCGTGAATGTGCCCACTTCCTTCCAGCCTCTTTCCCCTCCTCCCCACTCTCTGTTCTTGTGCCAGATGGCACAACTGGCATAGGAGGCAGCAGAACAACCTTGACCTGCTTCACACCAGAAAAAAATGCTCTTATAGAAGGCACATTCCCCAAGGACACTGTGTAGCAGGTTTCGTTCTCTTTGTGCTTCTTACCCAGTGCAAAGTGAACTGAGCAGATAGTAGAATTCATCCCATTTACCTCCCCTGGAGCTATTTGCATCAGTAAGAGCTATCAGTATCAGAAAGAGATGCAGGATAGACCTTACATTTACAAATGTACTGTAATTGACATACTACTGAAGAAATTGTTCTATTTTCTCACTCAGGCTACATCTAGACTGTGGGGGGGTTTCGGAAAAAGGTATGCAAATCGTGCTTCGCAATTTGTGTACTTTTTTCTGATTGTTTTTTCAGAAGAGGCTTTTCCAAAATTTGTCCCATCTACACTAGGCCAAATTTCAGAAAAGCCTCCTTTTTTGGAAGAGCCCTTTTTCTGCATGAAATGAGGAAAACAGGGCTTCGGAAAGAGTGCGTCTGCTCTTCCGCAAAAAATGTCGGAAGAGCAGACGCGTTCCCTGGACATGGCGGAGTTTTCCCAGGATAGGTATCCCAGAAAAACTCTGTTTTCTAGACATAGCCTCATGGTTGAGCCAATCCAAAAGGAGAGTGACAGAGCCTGTGCCAGATCTCAGACCCTATAACAGGAGAGAAGAGTACTGGGTTTAATCCATGACAAGATCCACAATTCAAGCATGAAATCGCATTTCAATAATCACATGATTTGTGTAAAGTTTTCAGGATAAATTAAGGGCTTGCTGTTACTGCAGTGCTAGCTCGAGTTGTTTACACTTAAGTTAACACTTCTCCAGTTAGCCTAGCTCAGGTGCGGTGATCACACTGCAAAATAACATAGCATGTGTTTTAGCAGTGCAGAGGAGCTGAGTCCTCTCTTCATTATAGCATCTGTTAAACCTTACACCCCTTGACAGACCAGCTAGCTTGAGTTTAAACTTAACTTGAGATAGGGATTTGTGTGAAGGAAGGAGAATATTTGAGCTAACAATGCAGTGAAGACAGATCCTCATTAAATTGTGTCCCATGCCAGAACACTAAAAATGTTTTGAGGTGCCATTGTATGGCAAGTTTCTACAGCAAATGCGTCTTTTAGTGAATCTACTCCTTAAAATATAACTGAATAATTGACATTGCATTGAAATACACAGAGGAAGGTATGATTTAATGACAGTATTAATATAACATATGTGCATGATTCCATTACATTTATCTGGCACAAAAGATATTTTTAATTCATTTAACTAAGCCAGTAAAAATAAACTAAAGCCCATACAATGTATTTACATTAGACTATGATACCTTTTGATCTTTCAATGTATTGTATTTTAAAGATTGTTCATTAATATAGCTTAGTTTTGGATCAACAAACGCTATCCTAAAATATTTGAAAGAAATGCTATGCATAAGCAAGGTAAGCACACAGCAGAACTGCTGCTTTTCACAGCAGTGGAATTCTGTCAATGAAGTGAAGCTTAATGTTATTAAACAATAATTAAGCACTTGAAGTGTAGTCTTTTACACTTGCTAATCTTAGTGACTGTTTACATGCTACTGTTTGTTAAATGGCAAAGTTTATTGATTTGGCAAATCCAGTCCCGCATTGTATATTTCCATTCAATCTGTGTTCCTACATGTGGTTCAGCATTTTTAAATGTCAACCACAAAGTATTATTGATCTGTAATTAAAAGTGCAGATAAAAATTAGCATAGTAGAAGTTTGCGGTCATTATTACAAATACTGTTAGGCAATTATTTAACTTGTTTTAACATCTTTTTCTTTTCAGGTACTGACATATAGTATGATACTCATCTGAACATTTTTATTTTTCTAAAAAGGCACATTTAATTATCATCCCACCCTTGCATTTTAGTGGAGTGTTGGTATCAGGGTTATGTTGTATTTCCTGAAGATAATTTTCTCTGAGGAGGTTTCTCAGATGGGGAAAAACGAAGAAAAGAAGAAAAAATATTCTACTAAATATTAGAAGTGCACCTGTAACAAATAGGTGTATGTGTCTTTCAAGTCTGCTTCTGTGCTTATCCCCAGAGGATAGCTGGAGGGCTATAACAACTCATATCCTTTCCGGATTGGAACAGAGGGAGACCTATAACACACATTCACGGGTGGGTTACACAACAGTTATCCAATATACATGGAGGCTGTGTCTACACTGGACCCCTTTTCCGGAAAAGGGATGCAGATGAGACAAGTCGGAATTGCAAATGCAGCGGGGATTTAAATTTTCCCCGCTCCATTTGCATGAACATGGCTGCCGCTTTTTTCCGGCTCGGAGCTTTGATGGAAAAAAGCGCCAGTCTAGATGCGGCTCTTGCGAAAAATAAAGCCTTTTTCAAAAGATCCCTTATTCCTCTTAAAATCAGGAATAAGGGATCTTTCGGAATAGGCTTTATTTTTAGACTGGCGCTTTTTCCACAAAGCTGAGCCGAAAAAGCAGCAGCCATGTTCATACAAATGGAGCAGGGAAAATTTAAATCCCCGCTGCATTTGCAATTCCGACTTGTCTCATCTGCATCCCCTTTCTGGAAAAGGGGTGCAGTGTAGACACAGCCGTACTGTATAAAGTCAGATTCTGATTTTCCTTTAACAATATTGCTTTTTCCCACTCTTTGGGATGAAGATACACTTGAACTTCCATACTTCGGGTGTCCCTGATCTGGCAACACCTGTAGTACATACTGTGGCAAGAGGAGGAGGAGGTGCTTCCCTTGAGGATTTTTCCCTCTACTTCCATATTGGCAGTGGAGTAGTGCCTGGTAGTGCCAGGGTATGCTCCCCAGGAACAGGGTGCCAGGTAAGTGCCCCACCCTCATCCCTTTCACACACCCTCCAAGTTCCAAAAAATTCCTTAATCCAGTGTACCCTGTTTCCCAGGGTTGCCAGATTCAAGAGGTTCAAGTGTACCTACATAGATAGGGTGACCATATTTCCCTAAAGTGAATATAGGACACCTGGAAAAATTACTCATATTCAAGTGAATTCAGTGGCACTCAGTCAGAACTGTGCAGTATAAAAGTTTAAAATAATAACAAGGTGAGTGAGCCCCTGTTACAAAGATATACACTGTGATTGGATTATTTTATATACCTTCTTATCTTTAAGGCATTAGGGTTCACACAGGGAAGGATGACACACACATCCTTGCCCCCACACATCCCGTAGACTACACACAAATAGGGAGAAGTGACACACACATACTACTATACACCTCTTTCACATGGGGTAGAGGTGATCATCCAATCTGACCCTTCCTGTCCAATGCTCTCCCCTCTCCAGGCCTGGTTGGGCTCCTAGGATAGACCCATATCTCCTGGCACATGGTGTTGCATATCCCTGAGGTAACACTTGGGGGTATGCAGGGTTATATGCCTCTCCCTCCCAGATTTCTGCCAGGGTTCATATCAGAATGTGGCCAGCAGCAGCCTTTCCGCACTGTGTGGAAGGGAAGGGATGGGAGTTATTTCCAGCTGCAAGGAGGTGGGGGAAGCAATGACCTCACCCATATCTTCTCATTTTCCCTCCCACACAGCTACCTTCTGGTTGGAAGCAATGTGTCCCTTTCCTGCCCAAATAGTGTCAAAAGGCAACCAACACCTCCAGGTTGTTGCTTGTCACTGACATAGCCCAGCCACCTCCTGTCCCCTGACTAAAGTACAGGTCAGAAGGGGTTGAGACCTAGGATGAATTAGGCACCAGGGACCAAGGAACCTGACTGCAAGGGCGTCAGTGAACCTGGACAGAGAGGTGACTCAGCAGGAGAGAGTGCCTAGGGGACAGAAGAACCCCATACTCTCTGGGAGCAGGATCCAGGACAGGTCTGCTATAGAGCCTGCAGGGTTGGGGTGCCAAGAGGCTGGAAATCACTTTCTACCACCTCTCCAGAGCTTAGCAGAAGGGTAGAGAAGCTTCTTCATGCCAGGGCTTTAGCACACATACAGGGTTTGGCTCCTCCTTGCCAGCTCCCTAGGCCATAGGGTCTTGGGGTTTCCTGGGGTGCTGGCCCAGCCCAGAGTCAGTGGGGGAAAGAAAAAACCTGCTGGCTAGGCTGCTAGTGAGTTGAATGCACCAACCAGAGTCTGGTTCCCTGTGCAGAGGTGGGAGTGGGAGCATTTGGAAGAGCGGCAGGGCTTGGAGGGATGAGGGGTAAAGCAGGGAGCGGAAAGCGAGACAAGGGAGCATGTAAAGGGCTAATGGGTGGGCAGCAAAGATGACACACCTGTGGCTGCCCACACTCAGCAGCGTGCAGCCAGTGTGAGCCAGAAGTGGGATGGGGAAGTGGGGCCTTGCTGGGTGAGAGGTGTGGTGGCATCTTCTGGAAAGAACTAGAAGTTCCCAGTCAAAGTTTTTACCAATTACAAAAATCTGGAACTTCTAAAGAAGTCCTGCTGGCCCCTTTCCTTTACACCCTTCAATTTTGTAATCACCTACCATCCAGAAACAAGGAAGGGGAACATGGACGTATTGTCCCAAAAGGATGAATATTGTATATCTGGCATGGAAATACCATTCATGATTCTAAAATCTTTGAATTGTATTGCTGATAATTCAGTCCACAACCTGGTAACCTCCACCAAGTTCCTGCTGCTCAGTGATCCTTATATGATTCAAATTCATTTAGATGATGCCAGATTTGGCATTCATGCTCCAAGATTGATTTCTCAACCACAAGGTGTGAACGTATGTGGTTGAAGGCCCACCCAGACTCTCAGTCCTAAGAATCTGACATGACGCTCTGCTGGCAGGTCACTTCAGCTGATTCAAGGACTTGGTGTATAAAAACTTCTGGTGGCCAGCCCTGCATGCTTGCATAGTGACTTACATGATGTTCTGTGATATCTGCACCGGCATGACCCCCTCCCACTTGTATGAGACTATTTGGTCTCCTCCAGTCCTTCTCCACCCATCTCAGCTTTGGCCCATCACTTATGAAATGTCTTATGAAATGACTGCCTATGCAATGACACTCCACAACTCTTAGTAGTTGGATATCTCTTAACAAAGGTGGCACATTTTGTACCAGCCAAGGTTTTCCCACTGCCCAAGACACAACCTGACTTTTTGAACATCTTTCACCTCCATGGATTACCAATGAGCATAATGTCTGACCCAGTTCAGTCCTTGATTTTGGCAGGAATTATTGTGTCTTCTGGAAACTGAAGCCCATACCTCGATTGCTTACCACCCAAACACCAATGGTCATACAGAATGGGTTAGTCAGGTCCTGGAGCAATACATAATGTTTTCTCAGTTATCACTAGAACAATAGGCTGTTCCTAATCCCCCAGCTGGGATTTGCCTGCAACAATGCCATGGACATCTTGATCCAACAGAACCCCTACCTTTGGGCTTATTATGGGCTCAATCTTTGTCTGAATCCCCTAAACCCCCACTGAGTCTCCAATGCTCATCATTGCAGACCTCACCATTTCCATCTAACCAAGAGCTTAAATGCCCATTAGAAGATACTAAGGCAGCATACACATGGTACACTGATTGATACCATCATTTGACTCCAGCTTCACAGTAGGGGATAAGGTCTAGCTTTCTGCCCAGAACATTAGATCTACTCACCCAACCATGAAGCTGTACTGTGAGCTCTTTCCAATTACAGAATGTATTAACCTTGTAATAGTCAGGCTACAACCACCAGAATTCCTTAAGGCCCATATATTCCAGATGGAGCTGCATACTCAGCATCCCTTTCTCCATCATACCACTGCCAGTAACTTTCAGAAGTAGGAAGAAGACATGATTCAACCAATACTGTACTCTTGCTGATGATGGAGAGGATACCAATACTCAATTAATTGGGAAATAGATGCTCCAGAGGAATGCTCATGGGAACTTGTGGAACACATCCAAGCCCTGGGCTGCCTCCATGTTTTTCAACATGTCTATCCTGAGAAACCAAGACCTGAAGCACCTAGGAGGAGCTCTCTGAAGGCCCAGCTCCCTGATAGTATCTTCTCCCACACCTCGGAGTGGTTGTAGTGCCCCTTTGTAGAACTTACTCTAGATCGATTACAGGAATAGATATATCCTCTGTTTTCCCTTCCATGGAAATGTAATATGAGAAAGGGTTAGTAGGATTGAACCCACTGGACTCATCCCAGTTTTTTCTGTCTGCCTATGCTATCCCATTTAGTCCCTATCCATTGTCCACAGAGTGTAGCTCTGCCCCTGGATGGCACACTCTACATAACCTTCTCAGCCTTGATCCTTGCTCACGGCAGGCACCCCAGTGCTGAAAGAACCCTCAGACACCTTGGCAGCAAGTTCAGGACATGTCCTTTAGTGAATAATAGGTTTATAATATTTTTTCCTTGCTCTTCCTCTAGAACTCTAACAGTGGACACCAGGGATCTTGTGCTATTGTGTTTTGGTTTTGATGCAATTCCCCAGCGTTGAAGCATCCATCTTTGTGCATTTATTATTACTCTATATAAAGTTCTTTCAAATATATGAAAACATATAAGCATGTGATACTTTTTAGAGTTCAGAACGCTGATTTATTTTTTCAGGCTACAGACCATCTGTGAAAAAACAATCCAGTGAAATCTGTGTTTTGTGTAAGTATTCAAAGGTGTCTCAGTCAAGTTTTTTACTCAAAGTATGCTAATTACATATTATATTCATGTAGTAAATCTTTTCAGATTTTTTTATATTTATATTTCCTTTTTAAAAGTGGAATTGTTAAACTACATTTATTTACCGGCGTTAAATGCTTTGGAAAAACCTTTTGAACAGCATCTTGTTACTTTAGTAAAATACACACACACACACGCACACAAAATATCATGACAAGCACTTCCACTGTAATAGTAACCTTTCTATAGACTTTCCAACTTGTCTGGTCTTCCTTGAAGGTCGATTGGGTTTTCAACTCTGTTATCTTCTAGGTGTTTGATGGAGTGGTCCAGATAACAGAGGAGAGAGCAAAGGAAAAAGAATTTTTTGAAGATCAAAAGTGGCTGTTCATTTTGTTATCTGACCCTATCTGTTGTCATAGTAACAGGTTTCTTTTAACCTCTGCCATCAGATGATTTGTCTCTATCTGTTATGAATTATACTTTTACTGAGTAGCTGTTGGCAAAGCATAAAGTGAGCACCATGTTTTTCAGTTTCTTACTGCAGTCTTGAGAGGTGTAGGATGAACTCCATTTTCTATTTAAAGGGTTTAAACATTAACTTTTTTCAAAGCGTTTAAACAATTTCACAAATAAGACAAAACATTCAAAGTGGATATGAAGTAACTTGAGTTCTAGCACTTATAGCAAATTAGTGACAATCCATGATTACATCCTGAGAAGTAGGGTGACTATATGTTCTATATTTAAATGGACAATCTTGTATTCAACCGTATCTGCAAGTGTCCTGACTTTTTTCTTAAAAATGGGCAAATTATCCTGTATTTTCTGTCTTCCGTCCATCAGTGTTGGCAGCACAGCTGCTGGCTGGATACCTGCTCATCGTCCATCCACCACTGGTGGTGGGGGAAGTAGACTACAATAGGGGTGGGAATGCAAGACTGGTGGTGGTATGAGGATTCAGCATGTGGGACCAGCCACTCCCCATGCTGGTTCATTAGTGCAGCCCCCACTGTGAGGCTTTCAGCCAGCAGGGCCTTATCCCTCATCCCATTTCCTGTTGGCACTTGCTGTGAGCTGCAGTGGTGGTGAGTGCGGGCAGGCAAAAGGCAGTGGCTGTTTACATGTTGCCCCTGCTGCCCACTCTGCTACTCACCTATGGGTGGTGGGTGAAGCAGGGCTGGGGGAGGCAAGACCCTAGCACTGCCCTCAGCCCCACCCTTCCTACCCCGGCCCTGACCCCGCAGGAGCCAAGCCCCCCAGCACGATGGGGAGATGGGCTGGCACATGGTCTGAGCCTCTCCAGCCCTGGAGCACAGGGAGGGAGGAGAGCAGTGCACAGCCCTAGACTACCTGGCCCTGGAGCTCAGAGAGAAAGGAGGGTGTGCGGCCCCATCTTCCCCATCCTTGAAGACAATGGAGAATGGAGGGTGCAGCTGCAGCCTCTTCAGCCCTGGAGCACAGGGAGGGCAGGCGCTTGGGGGCAGCAACACTCCGCCCCCAGTATGCCTATAGTAGGCATTGTGGAAGCGAAGTATGGGTGGGGCCAGGCTGGCAGTTTGGGAAGGCAATGCCTTCCCCCGCCTAGTATACCCACCGCCCCTGTGCCCACCTTTTTTGGGTTCCCCCTCACTGTCCTCTCCCTGCTTTGACACTGTGCCCCACCCAGCCCTTCTGCTCCTCTATATGCTCCACTGCTGGACACATCCCATTTCCAGTGGTGCGCGGAGACCCAGTCCCTGCTCAGAGTGCTCAGCTCACCAACAGCTTGGCCACTAGGGACCTTCCTTCCCCCCACTGCATCTGGCTGGGCCAGCACCCTGGGAAAGGTCCAAGAGGGGGGCAGGGAGGAAGAAGAAAGGTGAGCTTTGCAAAGACATGGACCAGTTCATCCCTTCCCCTCCTTCTCCTCCCCCCCCCCCCCCACAGCTGGAAGCAGTTCCCTTCCCTTCCCTCCCACACAGTCCCAAAGGCAGATACCAGCCATGTTCTGATGTGAACAGTGGCAGATATCTGGATAGAGAGGGCAAGTAACCCTCTGTACTCTCTCCCACATGTTGCCTCAGGAAGATGTGGCATCATATACAAGGAGAGGTGGATCAATTCCAGGGGCCCAACCAGGTATGGAGGGCAGAGAGCACTGGTCAGGGAGGTGGAGTTGTTCGGTCAAACCTTCCCCCCCACACAGTGGGAGAGATGTATGGTTTATATCAGATATAAATTATGTGCAGGATATTAACATAAACATATTTCAGTATTGAGTTGCATGCCTACATCCTATGAAATATAATACTTAAAGTTCTGAAATTGTGTGTCACTTCTCCCCATGTGTGTGTCGGGGTACGGGAATATGTTTCACCTCTCCCTATATGAACCCTAAAGCCTTAAAATAACAAGATAAATATAAAGAATCCAGCTACTCAGTATTTCTTTTTAATGGCAGCTCAGTTAACTTGATGTTAATTTAAATGTTTGTACTGCATATTTCTGATCGATTGCCACTGAACTCACTTGAATACAAGTAATTTTACCAGGTGACCTCTATTCAGCACAGGGAAATATGGTCACCCTAAAGAGACAAGCACCTGCAGTTCCATTTGGAAATTATTAATCAGGTTCTCAGCACCTCTGAGAATTCTTATACCCAAAAACTCAGGGCCAGATTGTGGCTGGCCTTTGATGGTATGCAGGAAAGGATGCAGAAGAAGCCCCCTTTTGACTAGGTATGCATAAGGACTCATCACACAGAGCAGCACCTGCTCACAGATTTCAGATTAATTCAGCACTGCCGTCCAACCTGAAAACCGGGGGAGGACGCTCAGCCCCTATCTGCACCAGCCCACAGAACAAAGCCAGTCAACCTTGTCGAGTGATCATCACCATTTTAATGCATAATGCTGAATATTCCCACCCCATGAGCAGACCAGAAAACGCTGGGACAGTATATGCTTCTCACAGGTGGAGTTGTACGCAAATCAAAATTTAGTCCTCAGTGTTTTTCATTAGTAACTTTAGCAAATAGTTGAGAGTAGTTAAATGCTAACCCAGAGTACACATTTCAGATATACATTATGTGGATGATATTAACATACAAATATCTCAGTATGCCCACATCCTATGTAATATAATACCTAAAATACTGAAACTGTATATATATTTGGAGGGATTTTGATCACTAGTGAGTGCCAGATCAGGTATTAGTGAATGAGATTTCCCCTTCATAAAATTGCCTCTGGTTATACCCACTGTAGAAGTCCTGCCTTGAGAATCCTGGAGGAAGTTAAACATTGGCAGCAGATACATATCAGCCCACAGATCCTAAAATCCTAGACAAGGTTATGAAGGCCTGTGCATCCATCTGATCTTTTCCCCTGTCTCTCCAGTGGGAACAATGGCTCATAGACCATCCCTCCAGGTTTGCTGACAGCTCATGCCCTCTGCAAAACAAGAGGCCTAGCTACCTGTACTGTAAACATGTGACAGATTTGGACTTTTAGGTTCATTCTTGTGAGAAATAAATAGTTAAACTAAAAATGCAAATATTGTTAACCATTAAGTGTGATAATTAATTTTTATTATGAAAGGTATAATACTCCTGTCACAGGAGTCATAATATGCAACCTCTCCATTTGGAGACAAATACAAAGTGGAGAAGAATTTATAGATTCTTTACATGATAGATATACAAATAGGCAAGAGAATTGTTTATGTGATTGTGACTTGACTGCCACATGGGTGAAATATGTTAGGCACGGATCTAAAATTAGTGGTAATTTTATTAATGGACATAAACATTACTCTGATATGGACTGAAATGGAGTATAATAAAATAATTTATCAGATGAGGAGGCCAGTATCTAAAGATGGGGTCATTGGCTGAGCACAGAAGTTTTAGAATTATTGAAGGCCATGGAATTTTTATAACTGCTGAGAGCATCTACTAATTTTGAAGAGTTCCTGGTTTGGGGGAAGACTACTGAATTCAAAGGCAATTGGGCTATCAGTTCCAGGATGGACTGTATGCTGACTGATCAGAGGAGTGAGGGATATACCAGGAATCAATAGTGACTCACAGATGAGTAAGGAATCATTCTCAAAAGATGAGAACTTTGCTTCTGAGGCAAGTGACACATGGAGAGAAAACTGAGTGTCAGAACTCCAAGACTTATCACTTTTGGGAAAGGTGTCACCCAACACTTAAAGACTTCAGAGGGGTAGCTGAGTTAGTCTGTAACTGGAAAAACTTAAAAAACAACAAATAGTCCTGCAGCACCTTAGCGACTAACAAAACATGTAGATGGTATTGTGAGCTTTTGTGGGCACAACCCACTTCTTCAAATAAGATAAGCATGTTCATGGTCTCCTACCAGTGGTAACCTACTGGCATCAAGATGGGCTGAAAGAGCACCATTGGCTCTCCATATTCAGTGCCTGAGGATCAGAAACACAATGAGAACTATACAATTCACAAAGAACCATCTAATCAGAAGCAACAATTTCCTTTTAATATTTGGGGTGAAATCCTGGTTGATTTACAATATCACTCTTTAAGAAACTGCTACCTAATAATGAAATATGAATGTGTGAGTGTCTTTCTACAGTATAGCTGTTGTCATGTTGTTCCTGGGATATTAGAAAGACAAGCAATGTTCACTAAAAAGTATTACCTCGCCCATCTTATCTCTCTGAGGCAAGGCCAAGTACTTTACAGTGCTGTAACTTTCTGGCTTACGGGTGTGAAAAAACCCCTCCTCCCCAGCGCAGCAAGTTACAAGGTTGTAAAGTGCCAGTGTGAACCAGGCTACAGTGCTGCTTCCAGCACTAATAGCTACTCCCTTCATGGAGATGGTTTACGTAGAGCTCTGGGAGAGCTCTCTCTCCATGCTTGAACTATGGCCACGCTGTCAGTTTAGAGCGCTGTCATAGCAGGGCTGCTACAGCTGCACTTTAAACTTTTAAGTGTAGACAAATCCTGAGGTTTTTTAGGATAGTTACTGAATCCAAAAGAAAACATTGCTAAAGGAACAAGTCCACGCTTTAAGCTAAGTATATGTTATGCTTTCATAAGTGATCATGTGCCAATGTATTTTGTATATCAGAAGTTTAGGATGGATTTTTTGGAAATGTTCAGTATTGGCTTAACTTGTATCCCTTCGAAGCCAACAAGACTTTCATATCCTTATTCAGATGTGGATTATTTATTTATTTGTAAGAATTATCTGTTTTGATTTTACTGCAACAGTTTAAACTTACTTTGTGATTATTTTATTAATAAACAGACAAAATAATACAAAGCTTAGGGTAGCTATTTGCTGATTTTTTGTGTGAATATATTTTAGTTATTAATGGGTAGGTGTGATTAATAAACCTTATAAAATTGGGAAAGTTACCTCAAATCAAAAGGTGTTATTTTCTTTGTCTTAACCATTGAATAAAACTAAATCAACCTTTTTTTTGCCATCATTTGTTCTCATACTCCTGACCCTAATCAAGAAGAAATGTTGCTTGGGGTTTTCTCAGTTACTCCTGCCCTTGACAGAGCATAGTTTTTTTTCATGAAATGAAGATACACATTTTGTTTATTTCTTGTTAATCATGTATTATTTTATTTTATTTTCGTTTGTATTTGCAACTTCTTATTTTCAAGTATTGCCATTTGAAAAGCCTCATGGAAGAAGGGTGCTTTAAGAGACCATTCAGGTGGAAAGAGGATGAATGAAGGATACTCTACAAATGGAAGACTTTGTAGGCACAAGGAACAGGTTGGTATAAGACAAGAAGATGAGTGTGGAAAGAATTAAGAAGAAGTGGTTAAATAGCTAACTTGTTCAAAGTAAAAGGAGTGAGTGTGCAAGGAGGAAGAAATAATAACATTATGAAGCATTAGTAATTATTCATAATCCAAAGAGACAGAAAAATATTCAGTAATGTGTCCATTAGTAATTTAACTTGTTCTTCATAAACTTTTCTAAACTTCACTAATCTTTGTGTCATGAATGGTAAGCAATCACTAGTTTATAAGAGATCCCTCATGATTTTTTATTCTTCTCTGGACTTGTTAGATTTATCTGCCAAAATTGCAACTATTCAGGGTGGGACAAACTGCTTACCAAATGAGCCCAGCAAATATAGAGGCAGAGTTTGAAATGGTATGGAATGACTATGTTTTTAAAAAGGTAATTTGGACATCTCTTTTGTCTTCTTGTCCCATCCTGTGGAGGATTTCAGAGTCAATCATTCACCAGGAAGCAAAGAATAGTGATAGAGGATATATGGGGACAGACTCCATCCCCAACCCATCAGTATTTTTGGCCCCCTCTCCAGAACATATTGACTATTGCTGGTATTTTTCTGATTCTAGATTTTTTTTTCATAATACTACCTACTAAGGGAAAATAGGAGAAGGAAAAGAAAAAAATCATATGGAAGAGAGAGAATGGAACAAGTCATACTGGAATGCTGATAAGAAATTATTTTTTATTTCCTGACCCAGCACATGGCATTGGTCAGGAAGTTGCAAAAGGTCATGCCCCTGTGATGTGTCAAGGATAAGTATTCACTGACTGTAGAGGATACTGTTACATCTTCTGTTTATTTTAAAATCAAATACACAAAAAATATAATAGCAACCAAAAGTAACCACTACAAACAAATACAGCTAATTAGTAGAACACAAATGGAGACATTTAAGATGGAGGTCAGGGCTGATGACCCAAACACTCCAAGGGATGAGAAGGTTACTTTGCCTATTATTGAAAAGCTGTCAATAACTATTATCTTTGAATCTCAGTGCCTTTCTGTCCACACCAGCACTGTTTGCTCTCAAAGCAGCTGAGGTGGATCCATCACCTGGAGCCTGTGTAAACTGCTTCTCATGTTTTCCACTGTCAACTACTAGGTGGGTAACTACTATGTGTGAGCACAGCCTATCAGGCTGGCAATTTTTGTCTCATTCCCTGTATTCCCTCATCTTCCTGTAGGCCTCTGTTGTTGTTTCTTTTCTGACACTTAATTATAAACTGTATGGGCCAGGGTCTGTTTTTTTGTTCAGTGTCTGTCCAACACTTAGCATAATAGGGCCCTGATCCATGACTAGTGCTCTTCGCCCTATAGTTATTGTTATTATTGTTAATAAAATAATAGTAATAGTAATAAAACTTCTATCAGTAGCATCCTGACCAGGGGTCATCAAGAAACAAAGAGCTGATGCATCTTGTTTTTGTTTTTGCTTGGATATCTTCTGTTCCACCACTGGTAGGAATGGTTATAATGTATGACTATGGTACAGATGATATAGCTGTTACCTTGGCTGGTGTACACTGATACCAGTATCTGTTACTGGGAGAAAAGACATAAAGGATACCTTGAAAGCTAAAGAAAAGGTGTTACTGGGAGGTCATCCACTATATGAGCAGATTTTGTTTGTGCCTTAGGGCAGTCAGGGACAACCTAAGCTAGTGAGTAATCCATATGAGTGGCCCTTCATGTCTACACTACAGAGTTTTTTTCAGAAAAATGGCCGTTTTTTCAGAAAAATGGCCGTTATTCTGAAAAAACTTCAATTACATCCACACTGAAATCGCGTTCTTTTGAAAGAAAATTGAAAGAACAGAGGGGTTTTTCCGACATTGGTAAACCTCTTTCTACGAGGAAGAAGCCTTTTTCCGAAAGAGCTCTTTCGGAAAAAGTCATGTGTGGACAGGGAAGAGGGAATTATTTCACGAGAAGAGAAAGAGGAAAAAGCACTTTTTGCCCATAATAATCACAGCTTACACGTGAGATAGTGTCCATTCAGTCCAGATGCGATCTTTCAAAAAAAGCAGATCGCTTTTTCGATGCACTTTGGCAATGTGGACACTCTCTTTCGGAAGAAGTTTTTTCAAAAGATCTCTTCTGGAAAAGCTTCTTCCGAAAGAAGCCTGCATTCTAGACATAGCCTCAGTGGGCTGTAAGATTGTTATAACTAAGACAGCCTCCCAGGATTAGGTAATTTTGTTAACTGCGCTTGCATACCTAGAATTTGTGGGGTGTACCGATTGAACCATCACGGTGCTGTGATTGGATGCAGAGGAAACAGATGGTTCTCACAATGTTGTGTGCAATCAGCACGCACCTCACTTTGCACCCCCTTGCTTGAAGTGCATGTCATTTTTGTATTATTGGTAGGAAAAAAATCTATGTGGAATCTGGCAACCCTGCATGTGGGCAATGATAAATAATACATCTCGTGGGCCATACTCAGAATCCCAGTGGGCTGCATGTGACCCTTGGTCTATAGGTTGCCCTCCACTTTTACAGCATACTTCAGTGTCCTCAAAACAAGAATGAAAAGTTGTTATAATAAATGGTTGTTGGTCTTGAACTTTGTTTTTAAGTTTAGTTTTCCAAAATATTCAAACTTTAGCTGGACTTCCCTTTGAATGAAGCCCTGTATTAGTAAGCACTAAGATGAATGTCCTATTCTGTTAATAGAATTTGGTGCTGCTGAATTGAGGGTCCTCAACATTGAATACATCCATATGCCTACAAATAGGTACCATACTGACTGAGGTATTGAAAATTAACTCATACTTCAGACCTTACCACAAAGGAAAGAGCATTTTAGTATGAATGATTTGGCCCTTTCTAGATATGAGTTTACAGGATGAGGAGCCAAAAAAAGGGGGAAAAGAAAGAAGAGAAAGGCAAGAAAATGGGGAAAAATCTTAGTTGATATTTGAGTAGGTTCATATACAGTTAAGGATTTAAGTCCTAGAACAATTATCTTATTCTAATAATATTTTAAATGTTTTTCATTAAAATTGTTTAAATTATTTTTTATGAAATGCCATTTAGAGAGCTTTTTTCCAGCGTGAGCATAGTTGGTCTTAATAATTGCCATTCAATGATTAGGTGATAATCCAGTAAACACTTCCACCTGTGTTTAAGTTAAAGCATGCAAATAATTCCATTACAGTCTATGGAACTACCCATATTCTTAAAGTTATGCACATGCATAAGCATCTAGAGGATTGATGTTTAAAAATATAATTTATCAAAAACATTCAAGGAAAAAATGTTGTCTACAGAGATCAGCAACTTCTCCCACAAATGTATACACTGGTTATAGTCTTTAAGATATTGTTGGGAAAGTTACTTTCTAAACATCCTGGGTTATGGGATTTTCCTTTGAATGTTTTATGGATGTCTTCCTATTTTTTAAAGGCATTTTCTGGATAGAATTCTGAAGTAGTTTTCAAAAGCTAGTCAGATTCAGCTTCTTCTCTTTACAGCAGGCACTGGTGGGTCTGGTTCCTTTAGATCTGTAAACTGGGAAATCTACAGACAGGTCAGATCTCATGAGAGAGGTGTGTCATATGGAAATGTTTAACGGTCCAGCTTATATTCTGTATAGTGTCTCTTTTATCTTTTCAGGGTTTGAACATGATCCTTTAAAATAGATAACCCAGAAAAACCTTCACTACTGCTTTGCTCACTCCCCAATTCCTATAATCACAGTCCAGGAGGAATAGGTTACTATGACAATATCATTTTGTAAAGTGATTTTTTTCCCTCTCAGTGCTACAGACTTCTCTTGTTTCTGAAAAATGATATTTTCTCCTGTCCTACATAAATAACATCAAGAGAGAGGGTACTGGTGAAATGTTTTGGCATGTTAACAAAATAGTTATATTTTAGTATTTATTTTAATTTGTGGCTATCGTTACAAATGCATAGCACATCTAAAAAGCATCTCCGTATAGATGTACAATGTATCTATAAAATACCATTATATGCTGTTGTGTGTTCCAAAAAGTCTTTATATTCTTTATCTATCAAGTCTTACATTAGTATGACTCATAGTCTCATATAGTTTCTTACTCTCATGTAGTCTTTATATTCTTTATCTATCAACTCTCTCTTATGTTAACATGTCTTATAGTGTTGTGTCCCTTCATGACACCAGCAAAGGCTGCACACCAAAGCATTCTGAAGACTTTGGCCTCTTCACTATTTACCACCTATGATCATGGCCATTAACACTTTGTGAAAAACTTTGGTGAAATCTTCAAATATGTATAATCTATTCTTGTCTTTCCTTTTTTTTTAACTGTACTATTGTATTTTGATGTAGAAAGTTAAAAGCCTGATGGGGAGCTCACAAGTAAATTTAAGGAATTTAGTAATCTGGCTGTCAAAGTTTTTCATTCTTTTATGCAATGTACGGAAGTAGCCTCCACAAAGCTGCTCACAGCCCAGGGAGAGGATTCCTTTGCACATCTTTCCCTCCACCTCCATCTGTGCAATATTTATATTTTTTTACTCACGACATAAGGATTTAAGGTGTGATTCAGCAAAGTTCTTAAGCACAAAATTAACTTTTAAGTACAGCAATATTCCATTGAACTCAATGTAGTCCACTTATATACTTCCAAGTTTAATTCATTATTAAGTGATTGGATGGGTTAGGGTCTTATACTTAAAATCGGTACCCTACAGTGGGGTTATTTTTAAGTTTAATTATTTGTCTCATTAACCTAACTGTGCGAGATTACTGAAAACTTTCCAAGAAATCCATAGTTGTTGAGCACACAAGAAACATCTATAAGAAATGCACTTGAAATACCAATTCTGAAAAACCATGATTTCCTGCAAGCAAAAGTCTCCAGGTTAATTAATCTTTTATTGATGTCAGAAATAGAATCCTTAAGCTGAAGGAGCAGTTTGGCAGTAAAAATAGATTTCTGGGATTTAGTTAGTTTCCCAGGAGAATTATTGGTAATCAAGTACAAAGCACCACCATTTTGAGTTTAGTCACATTGGCAATATTTTATTTTCTCTGCCTAACATTAAATGGAGAATGTATTAAATTAATACAAATAAACTTTACTGTATAGCCGTAGATAAAGATTCTGGTGCAGAAGTGAGATTAAAGTCACTCAGGTAGGATCAGAAATGGGAGAATTTTCAACCAAATTAAAGATTTGAGTATGTTATATTTTCAAGAAAGGATGCCCAGGGAAAGACATCCCTTCTTTGTAGCAACTGCTAGCAGACAACTCAACATCACTGAAATGAATGCATACTGGAAAAGGTAAGAAATTCATACCTTGATTGGTTACTAAACTTAGCTCTGGCTGGACTTCTCATTTTAAATTTGCCACTGTCTCTCTTGTCCTTCTTCTCTTGTTCTTCCCCCCTCACTTAGGGTATGTCTATACTAGCTCCCTAGTTCGAACTAGGGTGGCTAATGTAGTTCTCCAATGCACTCCAGAACAGCATATAGGTGTATAATGTACACCTCATTGCAGGAGGAGTAACAGTTAATCTGAACTAAGGACTTAGTTTGGATTACCTTCTGACTGCCGCGTGTAGCCACGGGCAGTCAGTTCGAACTAAGGGGATTTAAAAATGGCGCCCGCCCGGGAACATGCAAATGAAGCCTGGGATATTTAAATCCCGGGCTTCATTTACAAAGTTCGAATGCCTACATTAGCCACCCTAGTTCGAACTAGGAGTCTAGTGTAGACATACCCTCATTTATTTATTGTTCTGTGGGAATTATCAAACTTTTTGTAGAGCACATAGAGTGCTGATTGGTGTATGCAAACCAAACATATGATGTCACCTTGAATGGATTATTAGTACTTTGTCATATTTCCATATCTTTCATCATTTTTCTTGCATTTTGGTTTGTTGTGTAGTACCTCACACTCCCCTTCCTGAAAAGACTGCTTCTACTGTGCCATCCCTTAAAAATGGCATCTGGCTAAAGTTTTCAGTAATGTTGTTCTGGAGTGCATTGGAGAACTATCTGAAGAACCGATCCTCTTATATCAGATAATTAACTTCTTCATTTATATCATAGAATCATAGGACTGGAAGACTATGTCTACACAGCAGAGCTTTTTTGGGTATCCCAAAATAGCTTTTCCACATCTTAAAAGCAAGCCCATTATACTGAAATATGATGGGCTCACTATTTAGACATCCCTGTTATCCTCATTGCATGAGGGATAAGGGACATTTTGGAATAGCACCGTATTTTGAAATAACATTGAAATAAGCTACGCAACTTGCACAGCCCAAATTGCATAGCTTATTTTGAGGTAAGGGTGCTGTGTAGATGCACCTGAAAGGACCGCAAGAGGCTTAGTCCAGTCCCCTGAATTTATGGCAGGACTATGCATTATCTAGATCTTCCCTGACAGGTGTTTGCCTAACCTGTCCTTAAAAAAATCTCCATTGATGGAGATTCCAGAACCTTCCTTGGCAATTTATTCTGTGTAAAATGTAAGGGTATATGTAGACAGCAGAGCTATTTTGGGATACCAGAGGTATCCCGAAATAGCTACCACATGTCTTTTAAATGTGCCCATTATTTCAAAATATTTTTCGAAATAATGGGTGCACTATTTCAGCATTCCTGTAAGCTTCATTCTATGAAGGTTAAGGGATGTGTCAAAATAGCACGTTATTTCAAAATTTGTCACTGTGTAAATGCACCAAATTTCAAAATAATCTATTTCAATATACAATCAAAATAAGATAAGCAATTTGCATAGCACAAATCATGTATCTTATTTCGAGTTTATGGTACTGTGTAGATGTACCCTAACAGAATTTGTATTTATTAAAACTCGGGATTTGAGAAATTTTCTGTACAGAGTAAAGACCCTGAGAAATGTAATCCTGTATATAGTGCTAATCTACAGTTTCTGAAAAAGTTTGTTGATTTTCTAGACCAACAACCTTGCAATTCTCATTTATGGGACCAGAATCAAATGGATAGCATAAATCAGTATTATCAAGGTAATAATGGCCGTGGGATTACTTTCATGAAGATGACAGCCTGGTGCAAATTTTCATTACTGTTATTATATATAAACTCGGTTTTCTTGAACTAAAAGCTTGCTTTTTTCCCTCAACACATCTTTTTCCCACTGCTTTTCCCCCCATAATCATACACATTCATAGAAACAAAAAAAAGTACAAGGCCTGTACAAAGAAATTACACTTGATATACTATGAACAAAATGGAGGAAAAATGACAATAAAACATTTAAAGTTTCAATTTGCTGCAAAGTGTTTCTCATCAGTTAGGAAAAGAAATCAGAAAGCAAATAAAAACTGAGTGTGATTTTACTGCAATGGATGGTAACAATTTTCAATTAACACCTGATCTCTGTGTTTGAAATTTAGCTTTGTAAAATGAACTAGATGAAGTATAAGACAGGTACATGAAAAGGAAGAAGAGAATGACACAGAAAAGAAAGAAAATGAGAGAAAAGAATGACAGATTCACATGAGGCCCCACTAATCTGTGCGAGAGCCCAATAACCATTTGCATTTATGACAATGTAGATCACAGAGAGATTTTTTTCCTCAGCATGAATAATTCTTTGCAGACTCTCCCAGGAAGGGGAGAACATGTTTAAGTTTCTTCTAAAGAGGATGACCTTTTTCCATTAGGAGGGCAGAGACAAAAACTAAATATTTGTAAGGATTCATTTTCATCATTACAATGGAGAAGAGTGGTGTAATTATTGCCAAATAGAGTACCCATATGGAGTGCCATTCTTGAATACCGCCAAAGAACATAATCTGTAATATCTATGCCAGTCACTTTCTCCCAGTATATGGCAGGAAGCAGAGTTTAACAGCAGTCATAGAATCATGAGCTTGGGGTACGTCGATACAGCAACATTATTTCAAAACAACATTAGTTATTTAGAAATAACTTAGTCCACATCTACATAGCCATCAGTTATTTTGAAATAATATCAAAATACTGTCAAGCTGGAGGACTTCTTACTCCAGCTCCTGTAATCCTCATAGTATGAGGAATAAGGGAAGTCGGAGAAGAGTGCTGCATTACAAAACAAGTGCTGTGTAAATTCTCCCAATTTTAAAATAAGCTACACAATTGATGTAGCTCAATTTGCATAGCATACTCTGAGTTGAGCCCTGCTATGTAGACACACCCTTACTGACAGAGATGGATTGCCCCATCATTTAGGGTGTGTCTACACAGCAGGGCTTAACTCAAAATAAGCTACACAAATTGAGCTACGTCAGTTGCGTAGTTTATTTTGAAATAGCTTATTTTGAAATTGGGAGCATCTACACAGCACTTATTTCAAAATAGAGCACTCTTCCTCTGTCCTCTCTTGCTCCTCATACAATGAGAGTTACAGGAGTCAGAGGTAGAAGTCTTTCAGCTTGACAGTATTTCGACATTATTTCAAAATAACTGCTTGTGTGTTGGATTAAGTTATTTCGAAATAATATTGCTGTGTAGATGTACCCTTAGATCGATGACTAACAGGCAACCAACAGCATCCAGCACTCCCATTCTAAATCCAACAACCAGCATTTGACCAAATTATCACAGCCCACAGGAAACTATACTATTATGTGCTTTGGCCAAAGGCAGAAAGAGTTCTGTGGGGCCAGTACTGCCATCCAGTAGGAGAGATTTGCTGGTGATAGGATGTTTCATCATCACATAGAGGGGGAGCCCCATGCTGCTATAGGGTCAAGTCACCTTAGGTTGCCTTCAGGTTGGCAGGACAGCAGCTGGGGTCCGGGGCCTTCCCAGTCAGGGAAGGCCTTGTCCCTTCCTCTGAGATCCCAGCATGCTCTGTCCGACTGTCTTTGGGTTTAGGTTTGATAGGTTAAACAAAGACTGTAGATGGGAGTACTTCCCACAATCTCTGAGAACAGGAATGGAGAGAGAGGGAAGACTCTTAAGGTAAGAGGGAGGGATATAGCCTGTTGACTCAGTGTTAGTGGTGCCACCTTGTGGCCTTTTGTATTGCCTTGCTGGTTCAAAGATGTAATGTGACGTTTTTGGTTGTTGTTTTATTTGGGTCCACATACTGATCAACAGTTTCAGATTAATTTTGGGGAGATTTGTGATGATACTTAATTTGCTAATACACACACACACACACACATACACACAGTGTAAATTTATTTTGTAAAAGAGAGACAATCTGTGCTAGTTAATATCAAATAGCCCAGCAGTGCAATACAATTACCCATGCAAACTGTGACAAATGCAAAATATATGGTTTGATTGCAAAGTGGATGAACTGTGGGTTTTTGTTGAAGGACTCCAAAGGCTTCTGTGGTGCTGTCACAGCTGTATACAACTCTTCCCAAACTGACTTAGTGCTCACAAGGGCTTCTGGTGAATTTTTCATCATGGATTGCAATGCCATTCACCAACTGTGGTATAAACATGTTAGTGAATTCCTTAATCAATCTACTGTCTCTGATGAGTCATTGGATAACATCTGCACACTGCCTACACCTAACATAGTTGGTGATCCACCCAGAAAAGGGTTGAAGGCTGTCCAGCTAATAAAAAAATAAGATATCTCCTGATCCTGATGCCATTTCAGCTGAAGTTTTCAAAAATGGAGAAAACCTCCTCATTGACACACTTTTTTAAATTCATCTCACATCTCTGGCTTCAAGAAATCATACCACCACTTCTGAAAGATGTCAATATCTTTACTATGTGTAAGTACAAAGATTCAAAAAGTGACTATAGTAGTTACAGGGACATTTCCTTATTTTCTGTGATTCGTGCTTGGATCCTCTTGAACCAGCTCCTGACCCTAATTATTGATAAAGATCTAACTGAGCCACAGTGAGATTTAAATGCTCAGTGGAGCACTGTTGAGATGATTTTTCATCATCTGACAATTACAGGAAAAAACAGCATCAAGGTGATCAAAGCTTTCTTCCAGGAACCACTCTACAGCAATGATTGTACAACTGTGAAGCAGCACTACAAGATGTTATATATCACTTTGCTAGGGTAGCTTGAAACTTTGCTCTACCCTCAGGTGAATGAAAACTGAGGCTATGTACTAGCTAGTTCCTAACAACTATAGCAAGATCCAACAATAAGGTTGAAAGGTACCACACTCCAAGCCACTAAACAGTTTACTTATCTCAGCAGCATGTTAAACAATAAGGCAACAATCTATCTTGAAGAGCATGCATGAATTAAGAAAGCCTGCACTGCATAGTGTTGTGTTTATCACTAAATCTAGAAGCAACATAGAATCTATCTACAAACTAAAATCAATGTGTTGTCCTCACATTTCTCTATGGGTGTGAAGCCCAGATCTTCTGCCAACAACACCTTGAAAAGCTTGACAGTTTCTATATACAATACCCGTGGTGACTGTGAGGGCATCAAATGGCAGAATCAAGTGTTCAGCATGGAAATCTTGGCAAAAGCTAGTTCAGTGGACATTAAGGTTCATATGATTTGCACCCAAGTAAGATGGACTGGAGATATAATTCATTTACCTGGACTCACATATCTGAACAAATTGTATATTCTTAATAAAGCTCTGGCAACTGTAAGCATGGAGGGCAGATGAAATTTCTCTCAAAGGTCCACTTGAAGAAACTCTGCACAACACAAATATTTCTCACTGGATCTTTGAACAGCCAGTGACTGACTACATTGCATGGTTCCAGGATTTTGGGTCCATGACTTTGAGAAGAGCCATATTGTGCAGCTGGAAGCACAGCGTCAGGTATGGAAACAGTGTGCTGCTCAATCAACATAGCCAGGCAAA
Source organism: Rafetus swinhoei (assembly GCA_019425775.1). Classification (NCBI taxonomy): domain Eukaryota; kingdom Metazoa; phylum Chordata; order Testudines; family Trionychidae; genus Rafetus; species Rafetus swinhoei. Next base: position 142,972,679 of record CM033424.1, read on the forward strand.
TGGCTCTGAGACCAGTGCACTAAATGGATTTTTTCTGACTTGGTCTATGGAGACATAGAATCATAGAAGATTAGAGTCCGCAGGTCATCTAGTCCAAACCTGTGCTCAAAGCAGGACCAATCCCATTGGTTGTACTAACAGACCCATTAGTACAAAATGTGATTTTCAACATTGTCCTTAAAGAAAGGATAATTAGTATTATTACTGTCTTGTCTAAGAGCTAATACAAACAGCATTACTCAAAACACTACAACACATCAGCACAATTTAGGACTTCCTCTTATCCTCCCTTGCTTCTTGCCATGCTGACAGAAACGAGTAGGTCAGAGTCCAAAGTGTAGGCAATGCAATGTTTATTTGGGTTACCAAACAAGCATAATCCACAATTCTGTACACCAGTAGAGCTTTGCCTTCCCACTTTCTTTTCCTTAGCAGGCTTAATTATACTTGTAGTTCATGCCCCTAGTACCACCCCTTATATTTTACGGTCATGTTCCATTGTGGATAGTCTTCAGTCTGGGGGCATCAGTGCCACCTTTTTGTACTCTATAGGAGGGGTTGCTAGTGTAGTGGTATTTTGGTCAGGGTCACATTTCTGTATATTTGAGTGTTTCTAATACCTCCCTATATACCCTTTGCCCCTTTGGACTGGTTGCTTGGGAGAGGAGTTAGGTAGCCTTCGAGTGTGTGCTCATATATTAAACTCCCACCATACCCAGCAACACTTTAACTCTGATCCCTGTCTTTTGTCATTGTTCTATAAACACTATCTGGCTGTGGGCAGATGCAACACACAATGTCTTTGTGCTTTGTTCACACATCTGAGTAGGGATATAAGAATATCAATAGTCAAACAGACTAACAAAGCCCAAAATTCCATCTTAGGCTAATAAGCAGGCCTAAATACTATATTATCATGACTAACATACAACTTTAAATGAAATAAGAGAAGAAAAAATTGAGTGGTTTACATCAGGGTATGTCTTAATGGCATTTTGATGTACTGTTTTAAAAATTAGTCTGTAATTGATAGCTGCAAATGTTCTATTTTGTCTACATGAAACATATATAAGGGTCAGATTTTTATGGGATGAACAATTTCACTATGGGCACATCGACTCTATGGGGCAAAAGTTGAATTAAGCGACGCAACTTCAGCTACGTCAATTACATAGCTGAAGTTGAAATAGCTTTATTTGGCTTTTGGTGCTGCCTACACAGCAGGAAGTTGAAGGAAGAACACTCTTTTTTGATTTCCCTTACTCCTTGTGAAATGAAGGTTACAGAAATAGGAGTAAGAAGTCCTCCAGCTCGACATTATTTCAAAGTAATGGCTTTCTGTGTAGATACACATTTTGTTATTTTGAAATAATGTCAGCCATTCTGAAATAACGCTGCTGTGTAGACATACCCTCGCACACCAAGAGATGCTGCCATTTTAGACACTTGTCCCTTTCTTTAAGGTAAACAACATAAAATCTGTTTTGAAGGAAAGTGCAAAAGGATAAATAATTCCAATTTAACCATAAGAATTGTCTTTTAATCCACTCACAAGTCTGAAAATATATTTGGATGAAGGAAAATCATGAGGTCATAGATCCCTGCACCACTTTCCATCTAGTGCCCACATTGCATCCCATTCTTGTGTACTGGGAGCTGGCTCCATTCTCCTCGCTGCTTAGCTACTTCTGGAGGAGCCTGGCCACAAGCGTCACTGATCACCACTGGCCATCAGCAATTTTACTTGTGGTATGGTTCTAAAAATAGATGGGCAGATATTTTTGGCTCTGAGCTTCAGGAGCTGTATGCCAGCCTGAGCCCCCGCAACCCTGAGTCTGTAGACCTGATCTGTGAATCTCATTGCTTTAAGGTTTCAAATACAGTGTAGATATATCCTGAGGCGCATCTCCATGAGCTTTCTCCTGAACACTTAAAATGTACCTTAGACTTTCTTTAGGCCCTTCATACCTTACAAGGACCACACACCATACCACAGAGATTGATGCAAAACTTTAATGCATAAGAACTCCAACTTTCCCTAAAACATTCACAGTAATTCACCTGGGGAGTGGAGGCTATGTATGGAAAATGTCAGCCCCCAAAGTAAAACTATTAAAAAGCTATGAGCCACCAAAAAGCTGGTTGCAATGAAAATAGTAAAAGAATCTTAAATACAAGAATTATTGACTCACCTTTATTCATATTACTCGAATAATGAGAATGCCATTGAAGCTATGTGATTGGGGTTTACCCAGCTGTCATTACCATTAAAAGGAAGCCAATGAAGCATTTCTGGCTTTATCTTGTTGTATAAACACTGCTGTTCCTTTAGTCATCCACCTGTTTGAAGTGAGGGCAGTTGAGAGGAGAGGATTTTATCTAAAGAGAAAACAGGACTGTTGTTTGCACTCAGGGGAAAAGTCATAGGTGCAGTCGAAGGTTTATGAACAAGCTATTTCCATTTCATTATTTTTAGCTCCATCAGTAAAGGTGATTTCACGCTCCAACACTATTAATTTTAGTATCTTCACTTCACAATTCATAACACCCAGGTGGATTAGTCATTCCAGGAACATTCCACATCATATACAATTACCATGTATTTATCTACCCTCTTGAAACTGTGCTCTGTGTTGGAAGTATTCAGCTCCCCCAGGGCAAGAAAAGCCTGACTAATTCACATAAATGGGGCTTAGCCAGTATGGAGGGCTGAAGTTACTTGACAAGAATAGCCAGAGTTTGCAGTTCACATCAGCCATGCATACACATGTTCCTGCGGTCTGCAAGGGGAGCATTAACAGGTCTTGTAGCCCATTTTGGGTTTTACACAGTCATGCTCATTCAAGCAGAGAATGATTGGTTATAGACCTGATGTTGCAAGAACTGCTAACATAGAACAGTATTAAATGTGGACTTTACTTCATGGGATTTGATCAGAGGTTTTCTTTGATTTCTGTTTGTGTGTGAGAGTTCACACACTCCACCTTTTATTGTGAGCTTCTGGTTCAAAGGAACCCAACATCTCAAAGTGAAATTCAGTCAAGACTTGCCTTCCCCTCCAGATGCACTGGTGACATATTATACTTTTTTTTTTTAATGAGCTGGTTTGCATATCTCCCTGAACTTCAGATTTTTTTAAAAAAAAGCATGTGAAGATTTAGTGCTTCGGAAGTAATTGGTTTAGCAGTATCAGTGAATGGAGTTCTCTCTTTATCTACAGAGCAGCAGTAGGGCAAGCTTTCTAAACACTCTGGCCTCACAGAATGACTCATCCTTGGTTTGGAATGAGGCTCTCCCTTGAGATTCTGTGCAGCTAAGTCCTCATAGCCCTTGCAATTCTTGGTATCTGCTGAGTCTGAAAGTTGGTACAAAGCATGTAGGAGCTCATATAAGAGACACCACACAGCTGAAATGGACTGTATTCAAAGAGACATTTTACAGGTGAAAGGCTCCAAAGCCTATTAGTGATAATGTGAAGCGCCCAGTTCTCCAGCTAATGCGAACTAGAGTGGATCAAATAATGAGCCAATTTCAGAGTCATTTTTCATTTTGCAGTTTTCTAAAAGAAATGTTTTATTTCTGAGTTTTTTTTAATTTTGCAATTGTTATAGGAAAATTTCATTTTCACAATTTTTCATTTTATAATCTTTTGTTCCTTCCTCTCCTGCCCCCTCTTCCAGAGCTGATCCTTCCCCTCCTTTTTTTCCAAAAAGGGGAACAGCAGTTAAGGGATGGACAAAGATGATAAACTGAAAACCCAAAAGCCTGAAAAATGTGAAGAAAAAAATAACATGAAAACAGAAAAAGGGCTAAATTTTACATGTTACAATTTCATCAAAAATGGAAAATTTCAATATTCTGTGAAAAATTCCAGTTTGAAATAAAAGGCAAACCACTTTAACATAAGAGTCTTTCTCTCTCTCAGTCTCCCACTCCCACTCTCTCTCTCTTTCACACACACACTTCCTCAGTTAAGAACTTAAAAGTTAGGAAATGACAAAATAAAATTTGCTCATATAATGTCAGTTTGGCTCCCTTGTGCACATAGTCTTTAATTACAAAATCACATGCCTTTTATCTTTAATGTATCACCATCAAAGCTTGAAACCAGGATTTTCTTATTTTATAGCACATACTTCCTCCACACGAGCTACAGGAAAAACTGGCAGCCAATGAAAATTTTTATCCTCTATGAGAACCAATCCATGAACAGGAAGATGACAATGACATACATACTGCTAGTGAACTACACAACTATTTTGTCAGGCAGCACTAGAATACTGGGCATCAGGATTTCTGGGATCTATTTAAGAGGAAATGAAGTGATTAGAGCTATGCATACGGATAGAATAGCCACAGGTGCAAGCTAACATATTCACTATGAATAGAAGCCTGGTAAAATAACTTAGACTTTGATCTGCTGTACTAGAGACTTGTGTTAGACGTCTGTAAAATGAATGAATGCTAGTTGCCTCCTCCTAAGGTAGAGATATAAGGTTTTGCTTGATAATAATGGGTTGTGAAGTTCCCAGAAACATTAACACCAATCAGTGGAAGACTTGAAACTAGTCTCTTAGCTTGAAGCTGAGGGCACCTTCTCTTATGCTAGAGTATTATGGGGAATTTAGTCTCTCTCTTATGAAATGTTCCCTGCTATGTGGGCAGACATGACAGAGCTGCTAAATGTGTCAGTGTTATGCAAGCTGAGTGACACTAGCTGGTCTGCCTTCTTACCTTTTTAGGGGAGGGTCCAATCTGCCAAACAGTTAGACATATGACTAAATCTGTGCTCACAAGCGGTCCTCAACTCAGTGGAACTTTTCACATATGTGATTATAGGCTATGGATTGTAATCTTTCCAGGACAGAAATCCCTCTCATTACACATATTTACATTTTTGAGTGCTATAAAAGTAAAAAATAACCATAACCACTGAGCCCTGTGTTAAATGAGTCTGGGTCTGGATTCGCACACATTTGAGCCCTGGCCCATTCACAAGTTTTTGTGAAAATTAGCAAACATTTAACGGAGTAGTGTTAAGTCTAAACTTGAAATGAAACTCCAAACTGTGTGAGTATTGTGGTGTGGAGATGTATGGGCAACATTTTGCATAGCTCAAAACACCATATGCATCTGGAAAGAAAAGATGGGTGAGGTAATATCTTTTATTGGACTAATTTCTATTGGTGAGAGAGATAAGCTTTCAAGCTACACAGCTTGTCTCTCTCACCAACTGAAGTTGGTTTAATAAAAGACATTACCTCACCCACCTTGTCTCTCTACTCTCCTGGGACCAATGTACCTACAACAACATTGCAAACAACATATGCATTTAGAGTCCAATTTGCCGTTTTTGGCATCAATGAGATTTTGTTTCTATTTACTGTAATGGGAACAGGATCAGAACCTTATTTTATTTTATTAATAAGGCTGAGGCCAATTTTTGCATAACATACTATCTGTCCTTGTTCATTTAATGTCCTTGTCCGTGAACTTCTGTTCTATTTTCTGCAATTTAATTTTCATGATGCTGCAGAAGCAGACCTTTAGGTTTCCTGTGTCATTTCTAAGACATGACCCTTATTTTGTGCTTGAAACCTCTTAAACATTTTGTTCAATGCTGTGAGCAGAGAGTTAATAAAAGCCTGAAATTTAAAGATGTAAGAGAGAGACAGGATTTGAGCTGTCAGATGATTACTATAGCATATTCTTAGAGATGAATGAACACTTCTGGGTGAGGATAAATATTCTTGAATTTCTCTGAAAGGTGTTTGAATTATTGATATATCCCACAGAAATTTAGGACTATGCAGTGATGGGGAAATATTTTCCCAGCCTTGCAATAATACTAGCTAATGCAGTTTATTTTTGCTTAATTTCAAAACTGTTGAAACTAGCTCATTTGACATTTATAAAATATTTGCTCCCCAGCACCTTCAATCCTGATGGACTGTGCACAGGTCTTGGCAATAGTGTTTCAAGAGAATGTGCATTTATGAGAATTTGATGTCAGGATATGAGGATGTGCACTTATGAGGATGTGATGTACATGGGCTGAGCTTCTGAAGGTTTCTCATCACTTTCGCTGGATGTACCATGCATTAAGAAAGAAAAGGCATAAACTTTGATAAACAGATTTTAAATGTAGACATTTTCAACTGTAGCATTAGCTTTAGTGGTTAGTACAGAAACTTTATGTTTGAAGTATAAACAATGTGATTTTTAACTTATTTTAACCTTTACAAATATGTAAAACCTGCTTCAGAAATTGTTGAAATAGAAAGGTGAAATGGTAAAAAGCACCAAAAACATTTTACAGTTTTGTAGCAGGGTTCTTTGTGATGTATTCTTTTTCAAAGTACGCTAATGCTATTTTGGCAAGTTTGATATTTCATTTGAAGGGAATATAACAAAGTGTTTTCTTTGTATTGATTGAAGAAATATAGTGCTTATTTTTTGCTTGGTTTTCTAGTAGTTATTCAATAGGTTAAAGGGCAATACCATCTGTTTCCTAACAGGACATTTTGTGTAAGATTTGCAAGTCCTACAGGTACCTTTAAGCATGGATAAATATGCACTCATGGTTTCAGCTGGATAGTTTTTCACCACCAAAGGATGATTATGTTGTGTGCCTTGAGACATTGGCTATAATATATTTCCTGTCCCTTTATTGCATTTTGGAATCATAAACAATGACTGTTTGGCTCAAAGCCATTTATTCAGCCCAAAAAGACATTATTTGCACAACAAAAATCAATAAAAATGTTACTAGGTCTGGCTGGATACTTTGCTTAACTGTGATATTTGTCTGTCACTGATGGCATGCCATCTCTCGTAGGAGACTGGGGCCAAAACAGAGCTATTGATCCAGTCATCAGTGATGGATACTGGCATTTGGAAAGTGCTGCTGCAGAGAATCTCGATTAAAAAAATATTTCTATGTTTTGCCTGCAGCAGAGTCAAGATAACCTGAATGAGGAGATTTTCTCTTTTATATTGGGTTTCTCCCTCTTGTGGTTGTTAAGTGCTCTGGACCAAAGTTCATTATTGAAAGAATTAAGTCAATCTATGTTTAGCCAAAGGCTTTGACATCATATCAAACTCTCCTGATTTAGACACAATCTAGTTGTCCTTTTCATCACCTTAAAAGTGTAGGGGAAGGATTTTATACACGTCAGTGAGAGAAGCGATATCCAGGGGTGAGCTTGCACTCTTTTTTTAACATCAAATTATGTCCAACACAAACAAGACAAAACCTGATTCTCATACAGAGTTATGTAACCATAGGCCCCAGTCTGCAAGGTACCCTAAACTCTTGCTGACTTCAAAAGAGTTGAGGACACTCAGTTAACAGCTTGTCAGAGGTGCTCAGCAGTCCTTCACATGATCAGGCCCTACAATAACACAGTTGCTATTTATTTAAAGAAAATATGTTATAGATAAGTGATAAATTAAAACATTCAAAAGAAGCTTAGAACTCATATTTTCAAATATTTTGTGATATTTGAAATCATTTTTTACCAGGCTTGTAGATGTGTTTTAAAGGTGGAATATTGTACATTAACAAAAAGGAAAAAAAAAGGTAAGAAAAACTGAAGCAGACATTTACATCTTGCACAATTCTTCCAATTAAATGAATTGATTCCTTCTTGGATTTCTTTCCTTTTTGGTTTTAACTTTTAGTTTTCACAGAATGTATTGATACAAACATGCTAAGTGATATTCTGAACAGTTAAGCATTCTGGAAACATCTTTGCATTTATCCACAGTACTAGTGGGAAAATAATATATTGTGAGCAGAAGATCATCTGTTTAGGTCAGGAGATTTAAAAATTATGACCTTGATACTGCAAATACTTCAGTATCAGTTGGACTCCTCAAAGTGTCTAAATTTAAGCATATATATAAGTTACATAGCCAATTTATAGTCAGCAATAACAGTGTGTTAGCTGTACCATGGGTGTGTTCATTTTGTGGTGACAGCTGCTCCCAAAGTAGTGTCCATGATCGTTTTGGAATGAGCTGGTAAGAGATTTTCAACCAAAAGTCTTTGAAAGAGAAACAAAATAGATAAGATGACATTTGCAACAAATTCTTCATATGTAGGGCAAGACAAAAACTTTTAGAGGTGGTCAATAATCTTTTGACAAAACTTTTTTAATAGAAAATGCTGACTATCAAACCTGAGTTTTTTAAATAGGAACATTCTGGTTTCAATAACATTTTTATTCTGAGGGTTTCTCATGTTCAGGACAGGGGTGTGCCAGGCTGCATCACGGCCCATCCATTTAACATCCAAGCACACACAAATCTGAGCTAGCGGGCACATGGAGCCAGAACCCCACTAATCCACAGGAGGCGAGAGGGTGAGTTGTTTCAGGCCTTGTGTGTGCAGATCTGCATAGGGCTAGCAGTTGAACCAGAGTAGAATTGGGCTAGACACATAGGCACATTACTGGGCTGGGCATGAGCAGGACACCAGAGACTAGGGCTGCAGTGTTCAGCACTGGCAGGACAGAGGGATGTGACTGGCCCAGACAGACAGACATCGAGCCAGGGTCAGGAAGGTGGGTGGAGTTTGAGTCCTGGCAGGGCCCTCCACCACCCCATGTGCATACCCCACAGTGTATGTGTCCTGAGAAGTATTGTCTTCTTGTGCTTGCTAAGCAGCAAAGGCCACTGAGGGGGTTAGGGAAGCAGCCCCCATTCCATTGCTTTGCCCCTCCCTATCATTGCTTGCCCACCCAAAAGTCAGGGCCAACCCAGATTTCCACTCCTAGCTACGCCTCTGGTCAAGGATGGTATTTCTAGAGGGAGAAACCCAATGATCCAGACACTCAACAGAGATGTATGAGAACCAGGTTCAAGTTCTTGCTTCAAATTAGATAGAGCAGAGACTTACAATTTGTGACTCCCACAACCCAGGTAAGTTGTCCTACATGCTAAGCGATTCTGGGATGGGTGTCTTCCTATTAGTGGGGATTTTTTTTGCAAAGGTCTAGCTGTTATTTCAATTTGTAATGAAAACAAACATCAACCCTGCACATTTTCATAATTCTTGGCTGTGGGCCACCCCTAATTATTTGTAACTTGTACCTGTTTGTTGGGTAATGTTGTGTACTGGCAATTATAGATTTAAATGAGATAAGAACAAGAACAATTTTGCATAGAAATGACTGAGACCAGTTTCATAGCTGGAAACTAATGTCATGATTGCTACATTCAGTCTCTTTGAAATTATCAAACTAATAATGAATATTAGTTCTAAACAAATATCTTCATTACTAATAATGAAACATTTCTAAATCTTTGTATGATATGTAGTATCCTTAAGAAACAATATGTCTAAAATCCACTCTTTGGGTCTATAGTTGCAAGGTGCTGTTTTGCATATGGTAAGAAACTTTGAACTGATATAAACCTCTCATCTGCCACATTCCAAGAAGATGGGCATAGAATAGAAAGTAAAAATGTGCTGCCTGAGTTTTTAATGTAGTTATCAGATGGCTGTTGGTTGGAGCTGTCTGTTTAGCACTCCTGAGGGGTCTGCCCATGCAGTGTATCATAACGTGTGGATTGCATTGTAATATACTGTCTAGGTATTTCATTCTCATACCTTCAAAAGGAAAAGAATGAAAAAGACTTGATATAACAGAGGTACTGAACTTATATCTTCCATTCTCCCTTGCCACCAAAATTACCCCTACTATTTTCTGTTCACAGGTAATTTGAAAAGTGAACACAGCCAGTTCTTTGCAGCAATAAATACAGAATTGTTCAAATACTTTCTAAATATAACCATTTACAGAGTCTGGGATTTACATCAAAGATCTATTTAGATACTTCCATGGCCCTTATCCTTACAGTACTTGAACACTTCCAAATTTTTTTAAAAAGACAATAAACAAAGCTCTTTTTCCATTTTCATTTACAGAGGTGTTATTGTTATTATTATTATTATTATTATTATTATTTATTATTTAGTAGTAGTAGTAGTAGTAGTAGTATCATAACACCTAGAAGTCCCTGTCAGAGATCAGGGCCCCATTGTGCTAGAGGAGCTGTGCAAACACAGAACAACACAGTTCCTGCCCCAAAGAGGTTATAATATAAGTAGTTTAAAAGATAATATTTTGTTTAAATTGTTTTATTTTTGAAAACATATTTATTAAGTGTACTGTTACTAAAAGCAGCATGTCACACATGCCACAGATGTTGCTTCTATATCTATTAATATAAATGTAGTTTTAATTCCTTGTGGACAATGGAACTATTCTTATTTATATCAACTGAGAATCTGGTCCAGAATCCTAATGCCAATGGGATATTTTCTTGAAAAAAAAAAGCTGTAGGATTGAGCACAGTGTTTACCCTAAATATAGATGTCATTTTCATGTTTACCTTTCTGCAAGTATTTAATCCTTTTCAGTGTATTTGATACTTTAAAAATTAGATCACCCATTTTTTTGACCAACATTTAAATGAGCTATTCTCTCCCCACAGAGGAAAATTTTAAGGTAAATTACAAATGTTTGTGAATTCTGTTCTATATTATTTTTTTATTTTTCTCAATTCAATATGGAAATTAAAAGCACCTCTCTTGTGCTAAGGTGCTCTTTAAAATATTTTACATTGCAATTCTTAGTATAAAATATTTTGTATATGTATTTATATCAACAAACTATGTAAGCTATAGCATTGCTCGTTGCATACTGCTATACATAATTTTTTGCCCTAGCTGCCTGAGGAAATAATCTATTATTATTATTTAGATTTTTCTATTACTGTGATGTACTCAGTATAAGATTGATGTAAAAACATATACATAGATTGAGATTTAATTCAGAAGAATAAGGTAGGTGAATTAGCCTTATTTGAACTTAAATGTTTAGAGGACTGAAATTCTTTTTGTAAAGGAATGAGGGTTTGATGGCACTTGGTATTTCTTAAAGAAAAAGCTCTGTCCTCAGAGAGAAAAATATTTATAATTTTATTAATTAACCAATGTCATCTGTAGCTGTTTTTTAAATGTTATTCTAATGAAATTTAACACAAACAATCCAGATTTTAAACAAATATTACAGATATTCATTCAATAATTTCAAATTATTACTGGCAAGCAATTCAAGTACTTTAAACATTTGTCACATACAGATGATGCATAAAGAATCTAAATAGGGATTGTAGCACATGGTAAAGATTTAGTAAATACTTTTCCAGTCCAAAATCAATTCCATCGATTGTCATTAAAGCAGCAAGCTAAAAACAATGAAGCGGTTTCTAATTTTCAGGCTCCTGTTGGAGTCTGCTCTATCTCTTCCTCTTTCTAGTTAAGAGCATCATTAAATGGTAAGAGCAAACAGCATATTGAGAGGCCAAGTGTTTTATTAATTCATCATCAGAATTATCTCAGTGCATTAATATTAATAGCTTCAAATTGGATTTCATTTAGGAGGTGAAATAAATATGCTGATAGTAAAAGCCTACATAGCCAATGAATCTTCAGAAATGGCACTTATACAGAGCAATACTCAAAATAGATTTGATATGTCATACTGACTTCCTTGAGCATAGGGGCACCTTATAGGTAGAATTTCATGATGGTTTGAAGCTGACTGAAATTTTACCATTTAAAAAAGACTTTTTCCCTCTTTTGGGGGCCTTCTCCTCAAATGACAGAAGAGAATATGGAAGTGTTATTATTGCTCCTTTATCTGTCATCTTTGTAATTCAGTTTTGCCACATATAACAAATGTAAATATAGTTCTCAAAAAACAAGAATATTTTGTTTACTACCACAGTATTCTGTTGTATGTGAGAGGTATTTGTCACATGCAGATGATGATTTTATATTTATTTTGTTCTTGTTTCTCAGGCAGATTGTTCATCTTTTTGTTATTAACAAAATTATTTCTTTCAAGAAAAAAAAAAGAGATTGTGGCTATGTAGAAGAGGGAGAGAGAAAAGCTATTAGAAGCAAAATGCTACTCATAGTCTCATTCCATGTTGTGACAGTGGAAATATGCTTGTTAATATGAATATGCATAAAGGGAAGATGCTTTATGTAAAATACCTTTTTTAAGGTATCATTTGAAAAGCTATCTGCTGAATTCTATTTCTGGGCTTGTATCAGTCCTGTATTTGATATTAGAAATATGAAACAAAAATAGAAAAATAAAGTATAAACCTTTTTTACCAATTTAGACATGCTAATTGAGAGCTAATAAGGATATTTCAGAACATTGATTGCTCATTGATAAGGACAATAATCTGGAAATGGGTTTGGTTTTCTTCATTAGGAGGAGCTCAGAGTCCACACAAGGACAGGTCTTTAGGTGACCTAATGTTGGAACCCATCTTTTATGTTGTACTATTCCACAGTAAGGCATGGAGTAGAATATTTATAATAGAATAGCATAATTAATTAGCAGCCGTTTTTGTGCAAGAGGCTTTTGCGCAAAAAGGACCTGTGTAGACGGCTCCTTTTTGCGCAAAACCTCTTCTCTTGCGCAAGAGCCGTTCTTCCTGAAAAAATGAGGAAGAACGGCTCTTGCGCAAGACTGGGTTTTTGCACAAAAAGGAGCCTCTTGTGCAAAAACGGCTGCTAATTAATTATGCAAATGAAGCACAGCAATATTCTACTCCACTCTTCATTTGCATAAGCGTTTGTGGAAGAAGGCTGCAGTATAGACGTAGCCAAAGTGTGAAAACATTTAAACTGAACACAAAGGATTCCTGCATTTAGCAAAATCTATATAAAAGTGGGAAGCCAAACAATAGGGGCTGCTGCCATATTTCAAGACACCTCTGCTTACCACCCATGATGACTACTGGAAAAATCTAAGACTGAACAGAGAAAGATACTCAAGCCCCCACTGGGAGGCTTTCCAGCCTGTCAGAAAATATTAGAATTATTATTAGGGTAAGATACAGAATGTAATAAGTTTCTTAGGCTACGTCTAGACTAAACCTCTCTGTCGACAGAGAGATGTAGATTAGGCACGTCAAAATTGCTAATGAAGCAGGGATTTAAATATCCCGCACTTCATTAGCATAAACATGGCCACCGCTTTTTTTCAAAATGGAGTCTTTTAAAAAAACAACCCAGCAGTCTAGACGTGGTTCTGTTGAAAATAAAGCCTTTTTGGACAGATCTTGTAAACCTAATTTTCTGAGGAATACAGGATCTGTTGAAAAAGGGTTTATTTTTGACAGATCCACGTCTAGACTGCCGTTTTTTTTTAAAAAAGCTCCGTTTTGGAAAAAAGTGGCGGCCATGTTTATGCTAATGAAGCATGGGATAGTTAAATCCCTGCTTCATTAGCAATTTCTGTCAACAGAGAGGTGTAGTCTAGACACACCCTTAGTGTATTAGGCTTAGCTGGTGTGTTTTATTTTGTTTAAAAGCCTACTTCGTTCTGTCTGCTATTTCTGATGACTACTTAAATCCTACTTTTTGTACTTTTAAAAGACACTTTTATGTATTAATAAATCCAGTGTAAATAATTGTTACCTGTGTGGGGCAAACAGCTGTGCATATCTCTCTTTCATTGATAAAGGGGTTGATAAAGGAGTTCTGGCCAGGCAAACTCCCAGGCTGAGACCTTGCTTTCAGGGTCTCAGCGTACTAGGGCTACAGGGAGACAGCTGGACAGGAGAAGGCAGAAACTACAAACCCTTGCCAATAATGAGGCAGGGGCTATCCCTGAGCCAGGGACTAGATGATGACTGGCTATGGGTCATTGCCAGAGGACAGTATCATGAGAGAAGGGACACTGTGGAGACACTAATAAGAGACAGTAATGGACAGGAAAAGGCCAGAAGAGGGCACTCTGAGGCTGAAGAAGAGCTAATACTCAGGCTGGCCAGCAGGAGGTGCCATGGAGGTAATTCACAATCTGCTACAAAACCTCATAGTTAAACTAAAGGTAGAGACTGGGAAGTGCTTTGCTACTGCTATGCTGTCTGCAGAAGATTAAAGAAAGATGTAAGATCCACTTTTAAATATGCTAGATGGCCTGGTCCAGCCTCTTGTTGCCCACTATTGATTGCTGCAGAGCATTTCTAATTTCACTGACAAAATATGAAAGAAAATGAACTTGCTTCTGACTATATTGTATCTTTAAATTTAAAATTTACAAATTGAAAATTTCTAAGTGAAACAGAAAGAGAGCAATTTGTGGATTGCAAAGCGAGTCAGTCAAGGGAAAGTTCTTTTCTGAAAATAATTTAACTTTCTAGTCTGTATGTTATGTAACCTTAGTAATAGCATTAGATAAGAGTGGATTAAAAACTGATTAAGATAGGAAAACAAAGAATAGAAATTCATGTTGAGTTTTTATATGAAAAGAGGCTCATAATGGCCTACCTAAAGAATCTATACTAAGACTGAGGATGTTAATTGTTTCTGTAAATGAGCTGTAGATAGATGTAAAGAATGAGGAGAACAAGTTTGCAGATGACAGAGTTATTTAGGTCAATCAAGACTAGAGAGCTCCAAAGGAATCTAACAAAGCCAGGTGATTGGGCAGCACAATTAATTGCTGGCAAATCCAAGGTAATGACTGAAAGGAATATCTGGAACTCATCACACAATTGAGTGTCCACACATGAGGGCAGGGGACTGGACTCGATGACCTCTCGAGGTCCCTTCCAGTTCTAGTGTTCTGTGAATTCCATGGGTTCTAAATTAATGGCAAATATTAATCAAAACATTTGAGACTTCACAGTTGACAGGTCAATGAAAACACGAGGTGTCTAAGAATACCCAAACAACATATTAATTTGTATTAAAAAGGGATTTACAATACTGAAAATGATAGAAGCTAGATTCACAAGGGGGACTTAGATTCAGCTTCACAATGCTTAACTTTTAGGCACTCTGCAGCCTAAAGGAATCCAATTCCACACCTCTCAGCTAAATATTCCTTGGAACAGGGACTGGAACCTGGGTGTCCCAGATAAGTGTGCCAATCATTGGGCAATAGAGTCATTCTCACACTTTCTTGAGACCAATTAATACTTAATTACTTTGTACAAAGTGGAACAGCTTCAAAAGGAAAGTCTGAGAGAGTCTCATACCAGAATTCTTTATAGCCCAGTGGTTAAGGCATTATGTGAGGACATGAGACACCTGTGTTTAAATCCTTCCTCTATGTCAGGCAAAGAAGAGATTTGGAATTAGGTCTCACAGACCCCAGGAGTGTGCCCTTCCCAACACATTATTGGGTAAAAGGAGTGAAGAATACCACTCGCTCCACTGGCTGCATTTTGTGCACTGCACAATCTAGTTAGTGTCCTCAGTGTACACGTACTGGATAGGATCTGACAGATGAGAGATGGGGAGAACCATTATTTTGACCAGGACAAATTTAGGTGTTTTAGGGACTGTCAGTATTGGGGCAGAAGATGGTGGGGGCTCCAGCTGTCAACACTGAATAGGGCTGACAGTCAACAAGCAGTGTTAAGTAAAGCAGTGTCTACACAGGCATGGTGTTGCCCTAAAAACATTGACCTAATTGCCATGTCTCTCAGAGAGATGGAGTTATTAAGTCGATGTAGCGGGTGACATTGGTTGGTGGGAGTACCATTGAACATATAGACCCTATGCCATACATCAACCTAACTCTATAGTATAGAACATGCCTTAGGCAGCTGAAAAGGGATTTGGTTGAGCTAAATTCTGGATTTAGGTGGCAACTAGGCCTTGTGACAGAATTCTGGAAGGGAACAGGTGAGCCTGCACTCTGATCACTTAGAAAACTACTCTACAGCTGTTTTTCAGAAAAAGCTACGCAAAATGCACTTTGCATTTTGCGTACCATTTTCAGATTTTTTTTTTTTGGAAGAGACTGTTCCAAAATTTGGCCTGTCTACACTGGGCCAAATTTTGGAAAATCCCTCTCTTTCCGAATGAGGAAGACAGGGCTACCGAAACAACGCCTTTGCACTTCTGCAAAAAAAGCGGAAGAGCAAATGCGGTCCCTGGACATGGCAGAGTTTTTCCGGGATACCTATGGTATCCTGGAAACCCCCCACAGTCTAGACGTACCCTTAGAATCTAATTAGTTCCTCTGGAGAAAGATGACTGGGGTAATTGGAGATAATTAGGTAATCAGGCTGGGTGAGATAAAAAGCCAAATAGCTCAACAGCACAGAAGCATTAAGAGACACAAGAAGGAGAGAGAGAGAAGGTAGGATAGTTGAACCCAGTTCCACACAAACCCCAGAGAGGGAAGATCTCTGCTCTTTTCAGGTCCTGCGGAGTGCATCAAAAGCACAGAGAATGTTGTACATCGACTGTTGAATGGGACTGCATTGGAGCTGATGGAGAGAACTCAGATAAATGGCACAGGTAATGCACAAGCAATGAAATCTATGCAGTTTCTGTGGGAAAGAAGAGAGAAGTGGTGACATGCCTTGTTACAGGCATCTACCTCCTTTTGTGGACAGTCTAAATTTTGTTCTCACTAGCCCAACTTTAAACAAGATATAAAAAGGAAAAGCGCCCATTCACAGCTGAATTTTAGAGCAATGAAGAGAATATAGATCATTATTGGAAATATATAATTTAGATAAGAGACAAATAAGAAGAGCTATGATCGAGGGATATAAACTAATGAAGACTGTTGAGTCCTCCATCATTTCCTTGACAAAAAAAATCATAACACAGGAACAAGGAATTAAAAAATGACAGGTTTGAAACTAATGAGAGGAAATATTTTCTTTGCACAATGCATAATAAACCTGTGGAATTCACTGTCACAAAATATTACTAAGTTTAAAGTTTAGCAACATTTTAAGTATAGACATTTATATGAATAATAAGGAAAACCCTCTGAAATCTCGAAGGCCATGTCTACACTACAGAGAAAATCGAAGCAGCTGTAGTCGATCTTTCGAGGTTTGAATTAGCGGGACTAGTGAAGACACGCTAATTTGAACTGAAAGGGTGCTTCCATTGATGCTGATAGTTCTGCTCCTATGAGGGGTAAAGGAAGTCAAAGGTAGAGTGTGCTCCCTTCAACTTCTCACAGTGTGGATGGAGCCAAAATTCTAGTTAAGATACTTTGACTTAAGCTGCTCAATTAACGTAGCTAAGGTTGCATATCTTAATTCAAACATATCCCCTAGTGTAGAGCAGGGGCAATTGAGAAGGGTTGTTTGGAGATTTTTACAGTCTACACAGCAAGTGAGGAAGGGGGGAAGAGTGGTCATTAAAATGTATTCAGATTGTGCCCTTATGAACATAAAGCTTTATACAGTGCGGCTACTGTAGAAAAAAATCTTCCAAAAAATGTACAGGATATATTTGTCAAATTTACCAGTTCTCACTTTCAGGTGACGTTGTAAACAAAAGAGGGCACATGGATTGGGCAGAGACATCCCATAGGGGAGGGTTCACTAATAGAGATTTTCTATATCCTGGTAAAGAGGAGGGGATGGAAGATAAAAAAAGTATGGGTAAAACATGATGAGAAACAGTCAAATGAAAAAGAGTCGATTCAATCACATCATGTAATGGCAGTCAGCTAAATAGTGACAAGTATTTAAAGTGCTTTTATATAAATGCTACCAGTCTAAATAATAAGATGGATGAACTAGAGTGTCTTGTATTCAATGAGGATATTGATGAAACAGGCATCACAAAAACTTGGTGGAATGAATATAATCAATGGGAAACAGTAATACCATGGTACAAAATATACTCTGGATGTGGAGTGGCACTATATGAGAAAGAAAGCACAGAATCAAATGAAGTAAAAAAATGTAATGAACCAAACTCTTCCATAGAATCTCCATGAATAATAATTCCATGCTCTAATAACAGGAATATAGCAGTAGGGATATATTACCAACCACCTGACCAGAATGGTGATAGTGTTTTGAAATGCTAAGGGAGATTAGGGAGGCTACAAAATTAAAAAACTCAATAACAGTGCAGGATTTCAACTATCCCCATATTGACTGATACATGTCACCTGAGGACAGAATGCAGAGATAAATTTCCTTGACACTTTAAATGACTGCTTCTTGGAGCAGCTGGTTCTGGAACACAAAAGACGAGAGGCAATTCTTGATTAAGTGGGATGCAGGATATGGTCCAAGAGGTGACTATAGATGGCCCACTTGGAAATAGCGACTGTAATATAATTGAATGTAACATCCCCATTGTGGGAAAAACACCACAACAGCCCAACTCTATTTCATTTAATTTCATAAAGGGGAACTACACAAAAATGAGGAGGTTAGTTAAACAGAAATTAAAAGGTACAGGGCCAAAAGTGAAATCCCTGCAAGCTGCAGGAAAACTTTTCAAAGACACCATAATAGAGGATCAATTTAAATATATGCCCCAAATTATAAAACACTGTAAGAGAACAAAAAAAGTGCCACCGTGGTTTAACAACCAAGTAAAAGAAGCAGTGAGAGATCATAGAATCATAGAATACTAGGACTGGAAGGGATCTTGAGAGGTCATCGAGTCCAGTCCCCTGCCCTCATGGCAAGACCCAGTACTGTCTAAACCATCCCTGATAAACATTTATCTAACCTGCTCTTAAATATCTCCAGAGATGGAGATTCCACAACCTCCCTAGGCAACTTATTCTAGTGTTTAACCACCTTGACAGTTAGGAAGTTTTTCCTAATGTCCAACCTAAACCTCCCTTGCTGCAGTCTGAGTCCATTGCTTCTTGTTTTTATCCTCAGAGGCCAAGGAGAACAATTTTTCTTCCTCCTCCTTGTGACACCCTTTTAGATACCTGAAAACCGCTATCGTGTCCCCTCTCAATCTTCTCTTTTCCTAACTAAACAAGCCCAATTCTTTCAGTCTTCCTTCATAGGTCATGTTCTCTAGACCTTTAATCATTCTTGTTGCTCTTCTCTGGACCTTTTCCAATTTCTCCACATCCTTCTTGAAATGCGGTGCCCAGATCTGGATACAATACCCCAACAGAGGCCTAATCAGTGCAGAGTAGAGTGGAAGAATGGCTTCTCATGTCTTGCTTACAAAACACCTGTTAATGCATCCTAGAATCATGTTTGCTTTTTTTGCAACAGCATCACACTGTTGACTCATATTTAGCTTATGGCCCACTATAAGCCCTAGATCCCTTTCTGCCGTACTCCTTCCTAGACAGTCGCTTTCCATTCTGCATAAAAAGGCATAATTTTAAAAGTGGAAATTAAATCCTAGAGAGGAAAATAGAAAGGAATATAAACTCTGTGAAATGAAGTGTAAAAACATAATTAGGAAGGCCAAAAAGGAGTTTGAAGAATACCCAAAAATTCAAAAGGCAATAGCAAATGTTTTTTAAGTATATCAGAAGCAAGAAGCCTCCTAAACAGCAAGTGGGGCCACTGGACAATTGAAATAATAAAAGAGCAATCAAGGACTATAAGATCATTGCAGAAAAATCAAATAAATTCTTTGCATTGGTCTTCACAGCTGAGGATGGGATGGATTCCCAAACCTGAACCATTCTTTGTAGGTGTCAAAACTGAGGAATTGTTCCAGACTGAGGTGTCATTAGAGGACATTTTGGAACAAACTGATCAACTAAATGGTAAAAAGTCACCAGGACCAGATAGCATTCACCCAAGAGTTCTGAAAGAACTCAAATGTGAAATTGTGGAACTACTAATTCTGGTTTGTAACTGATCCTTTAAATCATCTTTTGTACCAAATAACTGGAGGATAGTTAATGTGACACCAATATTTAAAATGGATGTTAGAGGTGATTTTGACAATTATAGGCTTGTTAGACTAACTTCAGTACCAGGGAAATTGGTTGAAACTATATTAAAGAATACAGTTGTCAGGCACATAGATGAACATAATTAGTTGGGGAAAAGTTAACTTGATTTCTATAAAGGGAAATCATGTCTCACCAATCTACTAGAATTCTTTGAGGGGGTCAACAAATGTGGACAAGGGGAATCCAGTAGATATAGTGTATTTAGATTTCTAGAAAGCCTTTGACAAGGCCCTTCACCAAAGGCTCCTAAGCAAACTAAGCTATCATGGGATAAGAGGGAAGGTCCTCTCATGACTTACAACTGGTTAAAAGACAGGAAACAAAGGGTAGGAATAAATGGACAGTTTTCAGAATGGAGAGAGGTAACTAGTTGTGGCTCCCAGGGGTCTGTAGTGGAACGAATTCTATTCAACATATTCATAAATGATCTGGAGAAAGGGGTAAACAGTGAAGTGGCAATATTTGCAGTGATACTAAAGTGCTTAATATACTTAGGACCAAATCAGACTGCGAAGAACTTCAAAAGGATCTTACAAAACTAGGTGACTAGGCAACAAAATGGCCGATGAATTTTAATGTTGATAAATGCAAAGTAATGCACATTGAAAAACATAACCCCAACTATAAGTACAAAATGATTGGGTCTAAATTAGCTGTTACCTCTCAAGAGAAAGATCTTTGAGTCATTGTGGATAGTTCTCTAAAAACATCCACTCAATGTGCAGCAGCAGTCAAAAAAGCAAACAGAATGTTAGGAATCATTAAGAAAGGGATAGAGAGCAAGACAGAGAGTATCTTATTGCTTCTATATAAATCCATGATATGCCCATATATTGAATGTGCAGATGTGGTCTCCTCACCTCAAAAAGTTATCTTGGCATTCGAAAAAGTTCAGAAAAGGGCAACAAAATTATTAGGGGCATGGAACAGCTGCCATATGAGGAGAGATTAATAAAACTGGGAGTTTTCAGCTTGGAAAAGAGATGATTGAGGAAGGACATCATAGAAGATAATAAAATCATGACAGGTGTGGAAAAAGCAAATAAATAAGGGTATGTCTACACTAGCCACCCTAGTTCGAACTAGGGTGGCTAATGTAGTCATTCGAACTTGCAAATGAAGCCCGGGATTAAAATATCCCGGACTTTATTTGCATGTTCCCGGGCGCCGCCATTTTTAAATGCCCCGTAGTTCGAACCCCCTGCCCGCGGCTACACGCGGCAAGCGCTAGGTAGTTCGAATTAAAGCTCCTAATTTGAACTACTGTTACTCCTCCTGCAATGAGGAGTAACGGTAGTTCAATTAGAGCTTTAATTCGAACTACCTAGCCCGTGCGCGTAGCCGCGGGCAGGGGTTCAACTACGGGGCATTTAAAAATGGCGGCGCCCAGGAACATGCAAATAAAGTCCGGGATATTTTAATCCTGAGCTTCATTTGCAAGTCTGAATGACTACATTAGCCACCCTAGTTCGAACTAGGGTGGCAGTGTAGACATACCCTAAGAGTTATTTACTCCTTCCCATAACACAAGAACTAGGGGTCACCAAATTAAATTAACAGCAGGTTTAAAACAAACAAAAGAAAGAACTTCTTCATTTTATGCACAGCCAACCTGTGGAACTCCTTGCAAGAGGATGTTGTGAATCACAAGACTATAACAGCATTCAAAAAAGAGCTAGATAAATTCATGTAGGATAGATCCATCAATGGCTATTGGCCAGGATGGGCAGTAATGGTCTCCCTAGCCTCTGTTTGTCACAGGCTGGGAATGGGTGGCGGGGGATAGATCACTGGATGATTACCGTTCTGTTCATTCCATCTGGCCTTTGTTGCAAGATAGGATACTGAACTAGAGGGACCTTTGTCCTGACTCAGTATGGTCATTCTCATTTCAGAAAACTCACAAAGCCCTATGCTTTATAGCAATACAAATATGAGATTGTGATATTATATGGAATGTAAATAGGTAAGGGATGTGTTTTCCTCTAGAAATTTAACCAATGGTGTAAGTGGTGGTGGGGGGGAGCAATCTTTGATTTATAGTATTAGATTGAAAAAAAGACGTGTAGGACACAATATGTTGGAAAATACAAAAGATGCACACAGACAAATATTTAGTTAACGGACAATAACTTTCTGAACATTTTGGACACCTACTAGGGTGATGAAAACTGTCATAAAAGAAACTGACAAATGCTTGAATAGTGAGATGGGAAATGGGAATTTAGTACATATGTTACCACAATGTCCTGTAGAACAATCTTTGTGAGAAACAAGAAATGGATACAGGGACAATGTGATCCAGGATAGTGAATCATGTTTTCATCCCCTGCGAGCTGAAAATATATGTATTAGGTGACCAAAAGCATCCCCTGAATTTAAATGAACCACAAAAGAAATTTCTATTAAAGCAAATAGAATCACTAAACTGATGATGTAGTTAGAAGGGCCTCCGTATTACAAAGTAGCACATAAGTGTTAAGTGAATGAACAAATCTAAAGAAAGTCTTGTTGATTTTCATTGACAAAAAAGAGTTTAAGGAAATCTGATCAGTAGTTTCAGGGATATGATAGACAAAGTACATTGGAACTGAACAAATAATTTGCTATGAATAATTTATCTGAGTGAAATTCATCCGAGTGCAAAAGGTCAGCACAAAGGCTATGCACCACTCAAATGCCAGTCAAGTGGGACTCCCCATACTCTGGAAACCGTGAGCTTCCAAAATCTGCTGGAGAACAAGTAATATGACACCAGTCCATCAGCATCCAGGTCACTTGGGAGACTGTCAGATTAACTTGATGACTATTTCTTCCCAAAACACTACATAATTGCACCCCACTCCATTTTACATCATTTTTGCTTTTTGTCAAATAGGGTCCAAATGGGCCTAAGTTTGGAATATTACTGAACCAGCCAGGAGCACACTGATGCAGGCAATGGAACAGGTTGCTTTTGGGGTGGAAGAAACCCCTCCAGCAAGGAAACGTTAGAAGCTGTTCAAGCAGTTGTATTGTCCTGTTTATGGATCTTCCAAATAAACCACTGAGGTCTTTACATTTCTTTTCTGAACCACCTGCCACTTGGTATCTGTGTACTTTGGTCCACATTCATTAAAATTAATCCTGCTGCACCCGTGTGGTATCCTAGGCAGTGACATAGGCAAGCTGCACAGGGAGTACAAGAGCTGTATTTTCTCAGTGTTCACTATATAATTTGCCACCAGGGCCATTTCTAGCAATATTGGCATCCTATGCCAACTGAGCACCTGCACCAGCCACCCCAATAGGGGTACAAGCTGTGGAAGACAAGCCCAGAACTGCAGAGGAGCAGGAGCAGTGAAGGTGGGGGACTCACCTGACAGCCTCAACGGAGCAGGCAAGAAGCGCAGTCGGCAGCCAGTGGGAGGAGCAGGGGATGGCCATGTAGCCAGTTGTTGGAAAGGAGCAGCAATGATCCCTTCTGCCAAATTTTGTGGTGCCCTGCACAGCTGTGTATTTTGCGTATTAGTAGGGACAACACTGAATGCCACTGAGGTTAGCCCTTTCCAGCTCTGGTGCCCTAGCCATTGCTATGTGTTAGCTGAGTTCTGCTCTGTGAGGGTTTTGTAACTAATTTTGGGGAAATGTTCTTTTTGTTTCTGGTCTTGGTTTATAAGAGACCAGAAACAATATTGGGCTCAAAATCAGTTGTGCAGAGGTGACTGGGAACAAGGGGTCAACTTCCCAGCATGTAACTCTCTCCATCCTATAATATCATTTATATCCTATCATTTTCATGTTTTTTTTTATTTCAAAATCCCTTGAACCTCTACATCCTTGCTATCTGCCATCTCTGACAGAGACATGGAGCCTGCGCAGCTTTGCACTATTGTCATAAGTCTTGCAAGCACAAGGCAAAGTGTTTGCAGAGCTGCAAGAATAACTGACTCAGCAGGAAACATAAACATTTTTTGGAGGACAGATGGCTGTGGGACATAGTGACAGCCAATGCAAGATTTTTAGTGGCATTCATGGAGCAGCTGCAGATGGTGAAGTGCTGTTTCTTGGCCTGAGAAATGAGCACGGGCTGGGAGGGGGAGGTCACATTGTCCTGCAGGTTCTGGATGATGAGCAGCGGCTGTAGAACTTTGAGATGTGCGGGCCACATTCCTGGATCTGTGCACAGAGTTTGCTCCAGGCCTCCAGTGCAGGGACACCAAAATCAGAGCTGCATTGACAGTGAAGGAGTCAGTGGCACTCACACTGTAGAAACATGGAGTCATCAGGAAATTAGTTTGGAACTGGAAAGTCCACTCCAGGGGTCACTGTCATACAAGTGTGCAGGACCATTAATTACTTCCTGCTATGCAGGACAGTGACTCTGAGCAATGCACAATACATTGTGAATGGATTCTCAGCAATGGGGTTCCTAAGCTGTCATGGAACCACAGATGGCATGCATATTCCTATTTTGGCAATGGACCACCTTGTAACAGAATACATGAACAGAAAGGGCTGCTTTTCTATGGCTATGTGAGCACTGGTGGTTCACTGGTGATGTTTCACCAACATCGATGTTGACTGGTTCAGGAAGGCACGTATGATGCTTGCATCTTTAAGAACATATGACTGTTCAGAAAGCTAAAAGCAGAGACTTGTGGATTACTACTGGTGATGATGAAATGACAATAGTGATGCTGGGAGACTCAAACTACCACTTACATCTTTAGCTTGTGAAGCTATATACCAGTAACCACGACAGGAGCAAAACAAAACTTCAACTACCAGCGTGGCAGTGGTAGTATGACAATTGAATGTGCTTTTGGTAGACTGAAGAAATGCTGATGTTGTTTACTCACACAATTGCAAATCAACCAGAAAAGTAACCCAATGATTATAGCTGCTTTCAGTGTCCTGCATATTTGTGAAGCAAAAGGGGAAAAACTGACACCGGGGTGGAAGTGCAGTGTCTGTCTGCTGAGTTTGAACAGCCATACCAAAGGCTTATTAGAAGAGCTCAACACATAACTATGCAGCTCAGGGTGGCTTTGAAAGATCAATTTAACACTGAGCCAAAGTAAGGAGTGGTGGTGTATGGAGGGCTACCTGGCCTTCCTGCTTTGGGGCCTAGTAGGAATTGTGTGGTGCTGTGTGTTCATGTATTAATATAACACCTATTAATTTTGTGATGCTCACTGTACATTTATGATTATTACACAATGTGTGTTTGTCACTAATGCTATGAGTTGTGTCACACTGTACAGTGACAGGTAAGTGAAAGTTTTCAGAACTAGTAGAAACTCTGCACCTTATGTTGTGAACTAATAAGGATGAATTATGTTCCAAATAACAGAATTGTATTCAGTGAAAAGAAAAATTCAAATAATTTAAAAGTAAGTATATTAAAAATTGAATGAATTGATAGAAGAGAACTTATGGGGGGGGAACCTTCATGTTAATTTTAGCTACCCATACAGATATCATGGTTTCACAGGTCAGTTCATGTGAAGCTGTGGTTGTCTTTAATGTCCTGCTGCTGTGATGCAGCTTTGGCTGGCAGGAGCTCATTGATCATGTCATCCCAAGTCCAGTTCTTTCTCCTCCTTATTTGGATCAGACATTCCATGGATGTGGAGGGGGAAAACCTCAAAGCCACACTGAGAGACTTAATTATCCAGACATTGGTTGGAAAATAATAGGGAAAAACACAAAGGAATGTCACTAACTAATTACAGAGAGAGACTGCAGAATTGGAATTCATCTACAAATTTGATACTGTTACTGTGGGCTTGAATAAAGACTCTAATTGGGTGGTGCATTACAAAGCCAATTTCTCCTGTCTTTAACATCCACATTTTCACACCCAGCCCACTTAATTAGCCTCATTAACATGGGTGCTACAATTGCCAGGTACATCTTCTGCTGTTCTTTATATCTCTTGGTTTCTGTTATTTCCACTCCAATTCATCTGATCAAGTGGGTTTTACCCAAGAAAACTCATGATTCTATATATTTTTGCCACAGAACTACTCATTGTTTATAACATTTCAAAGTTCCTCAGATGTATTGAGACCAAGACAATCCCACATGACATTACGATTAGCACATTAGATAAATGTGCTCTAGATCATAATTTCCCAACCACCGGGATACAGATCGGCACAGGGTGCAATCTGATGGCCCCCAAGCCGTGGTGGCTCTGGGGGCTGGTACTTGGGCACACCACCCAGCGCCTCCCCTCCCGCTGCAGCTGTTGGCAGAGGTGTATCCTGCCCTGCTTTTCAACCAACCGGGCATGAGGTCTCCTTCCGGACATGGGAGAGCTGTTCGCTGCACAACAGGAGGGCCGCACGGAACAGAGGGCCGCAGCCTTAGAGCTGCTGCAATCTGGGCAACAGCACTCAACTAGTGGCTTGGAGGCAGTGCAGGGCTAGGTGAGGGGGCCAAAGCAGGCATTGGGGGATCTGGAGACAGAGCTAGTACTGGGGAACTGTAAGGGATGGGGGCTCTAAGAGGCAGGGAGCTGACAATGTGGGTACTGGGGCATCTGGGGTCGGGAGCTGGCACTGAGGGACTCTGGGGCCTGGCTAGTAGTGAGGGGGTGATGGGGGCAGGGCTGTCACTGGAGGGCACTGGGGATGGGGCTATTATTGGGGATTGGGAGCTGGCACCTGGAGGGATCCTGGGTGGGGGTGGGTGCAGTGGAGCTCTGGAAACAGGACGCGGGCACTGGAGGGTCTGGTGGGGGGGAGCTCTAAGGGGTGGGAGGATGGCACTTTGGTGTTTGGGATGGGGGGCTGGCACTGGGGGTAGTGGAGGGATGGGTGGCTCTAGGGATTAGGGCGGCACTGGGGGGCTCTGGAAGTCGGGGCTTTTTATACCACATACCAGCAAACCCATTCACAAACTTTTGGCGGACTGGAAACATTTTATTTGCACATTTGAATATTCAGTGTTTGCCAAATGAATATGCAAATATGCAAATAAAATGTTACTGGTCCTCCAAAAGTTTGTGAATGGGTTTGCCAGTCCATGGTATAAAAAGGATGGGAACCACTGCTCTGGATGACATTACTATAAGGTAGGTGCACAACTTCTTGAAAGACTGTGTTCAAAGACACTTCATAAAGACACTGTTCGTTCCCAGTGAAGCATCTGACATTGGTCACTGTCGCAGACACTAGATGCACTATTGACTTGATCTACTGAGGCCTTTCTTCAAACTACTTTTCCTCAAAGTTCAAACTACTTCATTTAAGAAAGACAAATTATATGCACTACTACAGAAAATGAAGCAGCTGGGCCTAAGGGAAATGGGGGATGGATGGAAAGGCTACAAAGACCCAGGAGCAAGGGTGAAATGGGTGGGTGAGCCCTGGAAGACGTCAAGGGTCAAGGGCAAGGGGGGAGAATGGATGGGGAGGGAGCAGGGGTCCGGGGCACTAAAATACAGTTTGTCTGGGGCAGGGGCATAGTGAGGAGGGGCAGAAGGGGACAGTTTCCCCTGGGCGCCACACTAGGGCAAGCACAGGGAGAACGACGCGGGCAGGTCTGACATGGCCGCGGCTGCTGCGGCGGGGATGGACGGTCCCAGACCCGCCTCCGCCATTCTCCCTGCATTCGCCCTAGCATGTCACCCGGGAGCAACTGTCCCCTCACCCACCCCCCTCACTACACCCCTGGCCTGGGGTGTCATGTTCCCTAATGCCAGCCCTGGTTAAACTTATTGAAACGGGTGGGTGTAACAGCCACACTCGATTCAGGAAAAAGTAAGAAAAAATTAAGTTCCTGTCTAGAGCTCTCACAAGTCTAAGGCTCATTATCCATTTGTTTAGGACCTGGCTTTATTGATGGTCTCTTTTGCAATAGGATGTTGCTGGGTTCAGGTGCTAGGTTTGAGGGAGATATGTTTGAATTGTATAAACCCAAACTCTCTCTGAGAAAACCCACGCTTTAAGTAGCTAAGATGACATTTTCCCTTTATTCAGTGTGTGATGTCCTTCCATTCCACCTGCTAAAAAGAGGAACAGCTGAGCATGGATGATTATGCACTATATTTAAGTGAAACATATAGTCACCCAAAGTTCTTTTTGATTAAAATGTACATCCTGCTACTAGAACAGCAGAAAAACCATCTGTTATATTAGATGACAAGTCTGGCTTTCATGAGTTTAAAGGTCATCCATGCCTAACATTTAGAATATGTTTTAATTTTCTATTTAGATATCCTGAATATATCTATAGGTTCAAATATGTCTTTTTCCAATATTTGATTCACAGTTCTTGCTTGTGACTCTATAATAAAAACTACTCATTTTACAGACTGAACAAAACTCAGCAAATTGGCTCCTTAGGTTCAGTTCTCCTTCAGTTGTCTCACCCAAGATACTATAAAGAACTGCCTTGTAGGCTTTAGCTGTGAATAGCATGCTCTGATCTGCTCCTGCAACTTCACAATATTTGAACTTTCTGTTTCCCTGGGCATTGCAAAACCCTTTTGCTCCTGTAACTCTTGAAATAAAAAGCAGTGTTCTTTATGAATTTTTAACATGGCACACTTTTCCTGCCAGTGCTTTCAGGCAAGTCACGTCAGGATGTGGACACTTGCATTTGAAGCTCAAAGCCTGACTGCTTCTATTTGTAAACAAGTGTGAACAACATGAGCACATTAGTGTCACTTCCCAGTAAATTCAGTGTTAAGAAATTACAAGTGTACGGACTATATAACAGTTTGACAAAGCTGAATTGAAATACATTATTCATAGTAATCTTTCTCAAAACCTGACATTTTTGAAAGTTTTCCACTTTGTGCATCATGAAATTGTAATGTTGGTTGTGAAAGTGTAAAGAAAACAAAACAAAAAAACCCAACTCCTAATGTATTTGGCCTTTTGCTTTCTAAGAATATTTTGCAAAAGGGCAAAAATTGTTTATGTTTTAAGGTTTTTCATTTATATCAATTACTATAACTGAATTCAAGTCATCCCTTTAGTTTTCTCTGCGTGCACGCATGCGTGTGCATAAGTGCATGTTTGCACGTACGTGTGTGTGGTCAGGGAAAATAATACATGTCAAGACTGACTTATAAAATCAGTTCTAGGCCTTTAACCTTCAACAGAACACTGAATAAGTGAGGGGTCTATGGACGCTGACATTTATGGCAAAGCAGGAAAATAAATGTCTATTGATGGGGCTGTATCTCTGATCATAGTTCATAGCCCCCTTTCAGCAATTGAGTTAACATTACCTGCCTGATGTCAGGCACTGCAATGATCACTGCCAAGAGACAGGCTGATGGTCCCAAGCCTCCTGTGTCGATGATGGCTGTTTTGCTGATATGATCAACATAATTCAATCACTGTCAGTACTTATTTCTGCCCTGCTTCTCCATGCTACTCACTAGCCTATTGCAGCTTTCTTTACTGTTTGCTTCTGAAAGATATGAGCACCAAGACAAATAAAAGCCAACATTCCCAAACTGTAATCTTTACGGACTTCAAACACTGAATCTTTTACTTAATTGCTAGAGAGGTACTGCAGAATATGGTGCTGCTTTTCAGAGTTTCATTATAAACGTGGAAAAAGTTGATGTATTAATCTCAATATGTTCTTGTAGAGTCATAATAAATTATCAGTGACTAATATATAAAGATTCCACATAGACATGGGAACTAGTGGTGCAGGGGGTGCTACAGCACCAAGGGCTCCTGGCTGCCATCCCATGCACCGTGGGTTCTGCTGTTGGCCCCAAGAACTGGGGGCTTTGCTGTTCGCCCCACATACCGGGAGCTCTTCTGCCGGTCCTAAGCCTAGTTTCCAGTCTGCCACCCTATGCATCAGGGGGCTCTGTTGCCAGCCTCACACTCAGAGTCCTGGCTGACAGCTCTTCACACCGGGGCTTTGCTCCTGGCACTGGATAAGGGAATGGGGGACGGATTTCAGCATCCCCACTCATTCTGCACCTGCAAATGCCCCACTGAGATTACAGGGAAAAAATTAAAACATATAAGACACAATTCCATACTCAGATAATTGTATGAAACAGCTCTGGGGACCCAGACATGCATATCTAAGCTAGGTCTAGATTTCAGGGCATTATTGGAAAAAGCTATGCAAATTGCACTCCAAAATTTGCGTTGCTTTTTCCGATCGCTTTTACAGAAGAGGCTTTTCGGCCATTTGGCCCAGTCTAGATGGGGCCAAATGGCAGAAAAGCCTCCTCTTTTGGCAGAGCCCTTATGCCTTGTGAAACGAGGTATACAGGGCTTCCCAAAAAAGCGTGTGTGCTCTTCCGTGTAAAAAAGCAGGAGAGCAAATGCGTTTCTTGAACGCAGCGGGGGTTTTGTGGGATACCTCCGATATCCTGCAAAACCCCTGTAATCTAGATGTAGCCTAAAAGTACTGTTTAATACTATATAAATAATTTATTCTTAACAACTGGTATAGTTACATTACTTTAGCCAAAATGCCATTCTTTTCACACAGATCAAATCTTATATCAAATATCTTCTATAGATTTTCTGGTGTATTGCACCATATTTCAATTAAAAATAGTTAATATGTTGCTACTGTAAAGTCATCCATTGAGAGAAACTGAAAATAGTAACAATGATTTAGCTAGTAGACTGTTACTAATTGTTTTTATACCCAAGATGTGGCTTGTTTTTTTAAAACTTCTGTTTTGATAAGATGTAGTGTGTACTATGTGAAATATTCCTTAATGACTTTTTAACTTAATGATTTTAATTCCTTCCAAAGACTAGTCTCAAACTCTATAAAATAACTGGGAAATATATCGCTATCTCTTCAAAATATTAGGGTGGTCTACCATCTACTTGTTTTTATCATATAATGCTTCAGTTCAAGAATGACAAATTTAATTTTACTTCCAACTTTAAATTAATATTTTTAATAAATGGACCTAAATATGAACAAAAGGGATATTAAATGTAATTTAAATACTAAAAAGTTATCCACTTGGAAACATGTCTCCATCGCACCACATCCCGATCACCCCAAAAGCCAAACAAATTGCAAATTTACACTCCCCTTATTCATAGATTAAGGCCTGATAGTTTAAGGCCATAAAGGACCATTAGACCATGTCGTCTGACTTGTTGTATGTCACAGGCCCTTCCATGTCACCTAGTTACCCTTTATTGAACCCAATAAGTGATTTGACTAAATCATATTATAGCCAATTAGTTCATTTTATCATCCATTTGTCATTGTATTATGTGATAATTATGGTCAGTTCATATGCTATTTCATATATAATCAATGTATGGCAAACAGATTGAAATTGTAGGATCAGAGAAGTACAGGACTGATAAGTGCTTAGGAGTTGGAAAATCTACTTCTTCACTCATTTCAGTGGTTAATCACCCTCACTGTTAAACATGTATGCCTTCTTTCCAGTTTGAATTTCTCTGCTTTCAGCTACCAGCCATTAGTTCTTGTTAGGTCTTTCTCCACTAGATTAAAAGAACTTTAGTTCTCAATATTTTCTTCCCCCATGAAAGTAGTTATACATCGTAATCAACTCACTTCACAATCTTTTTGATAAAGAGATCAATCTCTTTAAGTCTCTTAAGATAAGTCATTTTCTTCAGCACTTGAATTTTGTGGCTCTTTTCTGCACCCTCTTGAATTTTTTAACATCCTTTAAAAAATGTGAACACAAGAACTGCAAAAAACATCTTGCTATCAGCCTCACTGATGCCATGTACAGAGGTAAAAATCACCTCCTGGCTACTATTTACTACATCCTTTTCTATAAAACGGTAAGAACTGCATAAGCCCTTTTTGCCACTGTTTAACACTAGGAGCTTGTGTTGAGACTCACTAGAAGATTTACCTGCATTGCTTGGGTCCTTAACTCAATGAATTTTTGTTTTTCTTCACTTAAATCATTGCTCTGGGATGGGGATGGGGATGAGGGGCTCAATATGCAGGCTGCCCTGGGGAGAAAGGACTACCCCAGCCCTCTGTCACTCCAGCAGTTTGAGACCAGGTGACAAGTGCCTCTCCATGGCCACTGTAGCTCTAATGGCACAGATGGGAGAGGGGTGCATGTCCTCCAGCTGGGGCAGATCCAGGTTTGCCTTCCCTCTGCGCTCTCCAGGCAAATTAAGGAGTGGCTTTACTCCCTGTTGAAGGGGAACAGCCAGCAATGTTCCCATATGAATGGAGGAGGGGAACTTTACCTCCATGCCCCCTGCACAAGCAAACTCTTACCTGCTTTAAGTTATGATAGGAGGAAGCTGTATACCGAATTGTGTGGTCCTAGCTCTTACCATTTAGGAGGAATTCTTGAACAAATGGAGAGACAGGAGAGCCGACTCACTCACAGACAAACAAGTCAAATACACACACACACATATTTTGTTATATTCTACTTGAAAGGCTTAATACGAGAAGGGGGTTAATTAACTTGCTCTGCCACACCACAGGGGAATTAGGATGGATGAACAACCTCTGATTTAGAATAGGGTTCAACTGGGAAGGCATAGGCAAGGGTATAATAATGCCAGGAAGTTGGCAGTAGAAAGAGGCTGCAGTGAGGAACCCTGCGGTCATCTTCTAGACAAGAGAGAGAAAAGAAGAAATCCAATGAGGGAGGAGAAGTCCTGGTATCCTAGCCCTGAGTAAAGGGCATATCTAAAGGAGTAGGAAGGAGTACAGAGAAATAGTAATGGGGGCCTGGGAGTATGCAGACTGTGGCTGATGGACTGAGGGAACCTGTACTGAGACCCTGAGGAGTGGGTGGTCCCTCTGTGTCAGCCACTGGGGCAAAGGCACAAGCCAGGGCAGTAGAACTTGAGATTGCTTGAGACTTTCTGTCTTCTGGGACTTTGACACTCTGGAAGGGGTAACATGAATAGTCCCAGAGAGCAAGAGAACAGAAAGGGGGGAGGGTCACCTGGAAGGAGCTAATTCCTAGAACATTCACAAGGAGGTGCCTGAGTGGTGAGTGGATTCTATGACAGTTATATATTGATTGAAATTACACAATACGTAATCACGCTTCAGAAAACAAAGTTAAACTGAACCTTGCAGTGCATGTTTCCAATTCTCTTCATTCAAAATTTTCAAGACACAGAGTGGATACATAAATCCTAAAAAAAAACCCCAATCATTAGTAGGTCCTTTCCCTCTCAACATAAATTAAAAATAAGTAGTATAATACCAACCATTATCCTTGGGATAGGAGGTTTAACTATCCAAAGAGCATTATTTATTATTATAAAGTAAAAAATAACAGTGAAATCTCTCATAATCAAGTAGAAACACCTGAAGCGTCTTAATTTATTTTTCTTCTTTATATGATCTCATTTTTATGTAGCTGAGATGACAAAAGATCTATGCCTAAACATAATTATCTAAGATCCCATTCCACTAAGACTCAGGGACAGAATTTAAAGAATATTACTAGAGATTCTACTACAAATCACATTACACTGCCGCTGGGGCTTGCACAGGGCTGAATTTAGGGGCAGGCAACCCAGCTGATCATCTTGCATGCTGGGCTTAGGGAAGGGAGGATCCAGGCTTGATGAACTGTTTTTCTAGTTAGCAACAAAAGGGAAAATAGAATATTTGAAATAATTTGTTCAGGTATTTCGTATTTCAGGATTCAAGTTGACTAAACTCCTAGAATATTCTGGGCCTTTATATAAACGTGTGGAATCTTCCACACTTTCTGAAATCTACATGTTCCTTGAACTCTTGAGAATATTTTCAGCCATGCCCTCGTGGGTCACCAGTCAGCAAGTGAGATGTAAGAACAAGGTGAAGTGAATTGAGAGCCCAACTACAATATTGTGCAAAAGCTTGCTGGGGTTGCCGAGTTAGTCTGTACAGGATAAACTTAAAAAATAACAAATAGTCTGGTAGCACTTTAAAAACTAACAAAACATGTAGATGGTATCATGGGCTTTCATGGAAGTGGGCTGTGCCCACGAAAGCTCATGATACCATCTACATGTTTTGTTAGTCTTTAATGTGCTACCAGACTATTTACAATATCGTGAACCATACTTCACTGTGTAATTGTGGAAGTGCTTAAAGACTTGAAGAGAATAAGTAGCAACTAATAAAGGAGTGCAACTAATATGTAATGAGATGCCAGAGATAGATATTGAACTCCTAACTATGCAATAATTTGAAAGAAATACTGTTACTCCTTTTGCCATGCTTAACACATAGGCTGCGTCTAGACTGGCATGGTTTTCCGCAAATGCTTTTAACGGAAAAGTTTTTCCGTTAAAAGCATTTGCGGAAAAGAGCGTCTAGATTGGCACGGACGCTTTTGCGCAAAAGCACTTTTGCACAAAACATCCTTGGCCAATCTAGACGCGGTTTTGCGCAAAAAAGCCCCGATTGCCATTTTAGCCATCGGGGCTTTTTTGCGCAAAACAGTTCTTCGCTGTCTACACTGGCCCTCTTGCACAAATACATTAGATCGTCAGTGTTCTTGCGCAAATTCAAGCAGCCATTGTAGACAGCTGGCAAGTTTTTCCGCAAAAGTGGCTGCTTTTGCAGAAAAACTTGCCAGTCTAGACGCAGCCATAATGTTTTATGACTTTTTCAGATTATGGAATGTAGATTTCTGCTCTCTCTCTGATACCGATTATTTTCTGCCATAGAAAAATCAAAGCACCACCACAGAAACCTTCAGGAACTCAGTAGAAAGCTCATTTGTGATTTTGCATGCAGCAAGGGGCATGTTTACATATGTGATACTTTAATACCATATTTCAATGATTACTGCACACTTTCACTTTGCTGAAGGCACCCCACATCTCTTGCTATTTACACCCTTGCTCCTCTTTTCCACCTTCTCTCAATCCTCACCATACTTCCTCTATCCCCTTATTGTTCTGTCTTAATTCATTTGTAATAGCATAAATACTGTTTGTGAAAGGTGGGGGTGCAGAAAAATCTATGACATTTTTATATCCTTAGGCTTGGCTTCTCCTTTGGGCAAAAATCTGTTTCACAGATCTCTCAGATGGAGAATTCAGAGGTCTGAAGCGCTGCTGGAAGAAAAAAAAACCCTATGAATAAAGTGAGGCTATATTTAACTCTGATAGGCACATACATATCTCTATGTGCCAAAAATAGCTTTAAAATCCAACATATAATTCTAAATAAAATAGTTGAAGTGGCCAACGAGGATAATTCAAAGCAAAAACAATTCCCTTAGAAACAGAAAAATAAGACTAAACTCTCCTTCTTGCAAACTCAGTTCTATTCTTCTATTTGCCTGCAACATTTCCCAGTTCGTTTGTGATCTTTTATTTTCTGTCAGCTCTTGTAAGTCATCTTCCATTTTAGCCCTGTGTCCAGGCACTTATTGCAATAATCAGGTGCTGTAGAACCTAGCAGTTGAAGTACTTACTGCCCTGGCCTCTTGAGTTGTGGCACACCTGGTGCACTATTGCACATCTGAAAGCTTTGATATATCACAGCTCAGGAGAAGCCAGGTTAATTACATTCTTATTAGAAGTCCAAGAAAGCAGAGGATGAGGTTTGCACTCTGCTTGAAAGATTAACAGATTCAGGCTTTGGCGGACCCAAATGAGGAATATGTTCAAGAGTTGAGGACCCTTCGTGGTAAAAATTATTGATAGCAGTCCACCGGGATAGAAGGGGTAACAAAGCATCTAACCGGAACAAATGCTCAAGATCTGATTGGGGATATTGATAATTTTGCACATTTAACAATACTGCTGTAAAATAATGTCTTTATCTTCCAGTTTGCCAGGAAACTACACAACTTCCATTTGAATGGGAACCTTGTCCCACGGCCATTCATCACCTTCAAGGTGGTTTATTGCAAGTCACTATATGTGAGGCTAAAGGTGAAGGCAGTACAAGCTTTGAATTATGCAACAGCTGCCTCCATAGCAGGAAAAAGTTATTAAACCATTGGTGGGCATCCTGCGGCCGTTGGGCCACATTCAGCTCATCTGAGTAAGCCATTGACAGGCTGTCTGACAGATTGTTGACCTTGCATCTGCAGATGCAGCCACCTGCAGCTCCCATTGGCTGCAGTTTACCATTCCCAGACAACGGGAGCTACAGGAAGCAGTGGCCAGCAAATCCCTGTGGCCTATGCCGCTTCCCACAGCTCCCATTTGCCAGGAATGGCAGACTGAGGCCAATGAGTGCTTTGAGAGGCCATGCCTGCAGATGCAAGGTAAACAATCTGTCTAGTGGCCCGCTAGCGGCTTACCCTGATGAGCTGCATGTGGCCCACAGGCCGCAAGTTGCCCACCACTGTATTAAACACATCACCTAAGTGTGCCACATCCTCTGTGGCTCCCACTTTACTTTTAGCATCAATGCAATTCCCAGGCCTCAGTCTATAAAGGTCCTCAATGGTTTGAGGCACAGGTACATCAGTTTCTTCATCTTCACTCATGACCATCATCCAGGACAATGTGACTGACACTACCCAGGGTGAAGCGACTTAGACAGCCCGAGCAGTCCCTGTCCATCGTGGGCTCCACAAGGCTGAAGCAGCCCCCTGCTTGTGTTGGGCGGGAAGCTGCTCCAGCCCTCACTGGTTAACCGGAACTAGCAAGCATCACCCATGAAGGGTGATACTTATCAGTTAACTGGTTAACTTTTCACATCCCTTATTCAGACCCAACCACAGGTTTCTTAGTAGTACTTCTCAGAAGATTATAAGTAAAAGTAGCAGACAGCCCACTTATTTTGAAGTGAGGTAAGCAAAACAAAGCAACTGAGGAGTCATCATATCCACAGAGAAATAAATGTTCTGACTTGGATAAGTTCTACAGTGTTATGACCTGGATAAGTTCTTAGATCCTAGATTTTAATAATATAGCTTCTTTCTTCAAAGAAGCTAAGAGGAAGCAAAACAATTGGAAGCAGATATTAAGGGTATGTCCACACTGCAATATAAACCTAGTCACCGACTCAGATTTGAGCCCTTCCAGATACACACACATCTCTCAGATAGTGGCTCAGATCTAGGATCTTGGGATGCTGAGGAGATGCAAAGTCTAAGCCCTTGTCAAACCGGGACTCAGGTTTCTAGTCCTAATGGTTTGCAGGGTAGACACATTCCTGTTTGAGCTGGATTCTGGGAGTCTGCTGAAGATGTCCCAAAATACATGGGTAAACTTCCTTTGTCCTCTCTATCCCAAGAATCTCCTATCAGCTCAGTTGGTGTACAACAGCAGGTCAGTGAGTCAATGTGAACTTTTCCATTGTCTTCTGACCACACAACTTCAAACACAATATCGGAAAACCTTCTGTCTTTGCAATGAAAACCAACCAGAAAAAGCATTTTACAAAGCAAGCTCTTTCAAGGTCATTAGAGAACAACCAACTTTTGGTGACTTTCTGATGTAAGGCCGGCAAACCTGTGGGCTTTAGCACAGGTGCCAGGAATGACCATGCACATCAGCAGATAATGAAGAGGCTGGCATCTCTGCAAATTTTCCAGACTGTTTGCTAGTGCAGGAAACAGGTTAAGTGGCTGAAGAACGAACACCAGAGGACTAGGACCAGAAACACACTTCAGGCAACTCACCATCCTCATGTCTACTTTATTAGGGGTTTGTCCATGTGCTGGGCAGGGTATCCAGCAAGAAGTCAACCATGGTATATGACTACCTTAACAGCCCGGATGGTGCCTTGCTGGCCCTGAAATCCAACATGGGGACTGATGAGAGCCAGCAACAAGCAGTGAGGACCATGAAGCCACTCTGTGGTTGAAACGAGTCCGAGAGCAAGCTTTGGAGCAGGATCAAAAGCAAATTCTTGGTCCAAATTCTTAGGAGCTGTTTGATGCCCCTGCTGAGGAATAGCCCACTGCCAAGCCTGCAGCAAATGCAAAGGAGACAGAAGCCGGCCACAAGCTTTGTGACAAGGTGTCTGGCCTGCACTGGCCCCTTAAGGGCAAACCCTAGCCCTGAGCGAGGGCTGAGAGTGAAGCCCCAGCTGAGGCGGTTATTGCTAGTTAGGGCCCAGCTGTGGGCTATATAAAGAAGGGCTCCTGGAGGGAGAGGAAAGGACTTACTCTGGTTGGAGAGCATGAGGGATGTGGCTGCCTAGGAAGCAGGAGGCATCCTGGAGGTAGAGCAGTGCTGGGGAAGGGAGGCAGAGTAGGGGAAGCTCTGGCCAGGCGAGCTCCCAGGCTGCAGGGCTTGAGGCCAGACCCGAGTGCCGGAAGGCTGCAGAGAGCCAGCCAGGGTAGACAAAGGCAGCAGGTCCACCCGCCCCCTTGCCAATGGTGAGTGGCCATTACAGACTGCAGTTTGTCCTTAAGGCAGGGGCTAGATGAAGACTGGCAGTGGGTCACTGAGGCAAGGAGGGTATAGGAGAAATGAGTGTTCCCTAGTGGGGAACTGGGTGTTCCCTGGCAGG
Organism: Rafetus swinhoei; assembly: GCA_019425775.1. NCBI lineage: Eukaryota > Metazoa > Chordata > Testudines > Trionychidae > Rafetus > Rafetus swinhoei. The sequence continues at coordinate 143,010,826 of CM033424.1, forward strand.
GGAAGACCCTGGAGTGCCGAGACTGATACAACGCCCCCCCCCACCACCACAGAAGGGGGTTGAGAGACACTGGAGTGGGCACTGCTGGAGGGCAGTGTCCTGAAGAGGACACCGTGGACCAAGAGTGACGTAGATCTGGACTGGAGAGTGAAGTGTGGACATGGGGAGACACCAGCCAGAGGGAGGCATCCGGTGAGCAGATAAAAGCTAATCAGCAGTGCTGCCCGCAGAAGGCCTGGTGGCTGTGAGACTGCCCTGTGACAAGCCTGATAAGTGTCTGCTACAATTTAAAGCTTATTATTAGAGCAACAGGAAGGATTTCCACTCTAAGTTATGAAAAGCCCCGGTTAGCGATATGTAGCTGCTAATTGCAAATTGTATCCCAGTGCCTTGGTGTCCCCATTCACTCTGCCCCCACTGAGTGGAGTTCAAAATGGTGGTCAGGAATGCAAACAGTAAAAGCCAGCTTTAAAGAGTATTTTTTACTGGAAAGGATTTTTGGTGTTTTCTTTAAAGCCATTACATTGTCATGGCTTTCAGTTTGCGGCTCAGTAACCAACCAATGGTCTATGAAGCTGCCTGCAAACAGTGAACTCTATGTGTGTTTGGGGAAAGAGTCTATTTTCAAACCAAGTCCATTTTAGTTAAAAGAAGTCCCTGCAGTCCATGGGTGACAAAATCATTTGTCCCAAGTATGACTGGGGTTTCATGTATTGTCCAGAAATGTGCTGGGGGCATGGAGAAAGAATGCTGTAGAGTTCTGTGTTTGCCTGCAGCAATAGCAGGATAAGCCCTCTAATGTAGCATTGTGTTGATCCCTTCATGAATTCTGTTCCAATCCTAGGTGCTGCTAACTGCAAACTTTTCACGAAGCAGGAATTTCAGCTAGTTAGTCACATTGCAGGGGCTATACATTTGAATACTTTGGCTACGTATTTTGCAGGTTTTCCGCCAACAACTTGGAATAACATCTCCCTTTGCTAATAGGCACCACAAGAACAGCTATATCCTCAGGGTCTATAAGCTCAAACTGTGGTTGGTCCTAGAAAGACATGTGACCCTGCCACCTGAGATAAGAAGGGTAAAATGTTTAGGGTAAGAATTTACATGTTTCTTAGTGGATTAGAATTAGGGACCATGCCACCTGGTACTGGAATCCATGTTAAACTGTTATTTTTCCATGGGGTTGGGGGGGAGTGTAGAACAAAGAGTTACCACCCAGGGGGAAAGTCTACTTAAGCAATGGGAAGCCATCAGCCTTTTGTCTTCAGCTGGTCTTTTGAAACTGCCTGGCCCATCCTAAGAGGCTACCTGGCAACAAAGAATTTTGAAGAAGCTGTAGACCCAAGTCAGAGTAAAAATCATTTCTGATTTGATACTTTTACCTGAGATAAGAAGGTACGATGTTTAGGGTAAGAATTTGCATGCAAAAAGTTTCTAAGTGTATTGGCTCTATCCACAATTGTTTTGTTAATTTTAATTTAGTAATTTACTTTGCTCTGTCTGTTTTCACTTGCAACCAACTAAATCCTACTTTTTATATTTAATAACACTTGTATTTATTACTAGCAGAAATACCCGGTGTCGCCCGGGGAAAATATAGTAAAGGTGTGATGAATGAACTACGTCAATGACATTAACATGGCATATTTTATTGGAAATACTTTTCTCTTATATATGACTTTAAGAAATTAACATAGCTAGTGATGTGCTTACAAAACACATTTAAATTTAACTCATTTCTTGCTAACAAAAGGTGTGGTGAATGAACTATGTAAATTATGTTAACATAACATATTTTATTGGAAATACTTTTTCTTGTATCATAGCGAAAGGATCTCGTAGTTTCAGTTTGTGACATGCTTAACAGAAGAGTCCAGCAAATGCCTACTATCAGGCACTACTAAAAGCTAATTAGTGGCCCAATTGGGGCTCTGGGGGCCCCGATTTTGAGATATAACCAATCCAGTTTTTGAAGTTAGGAAATCAGTAGTATCCATGCAAAATGTGGTGTTTCTAGCTGTTACCGTTTTGAAGATCTAAGCTAATTATGAGTGGGCCCAATTGGGGCTGTGGGGGAACCGGGGGAACTGATTTCGAGATATAACCAATGCAGTTATTTAAGTTAGGAAATCAATAGTATCCGTTCAAAATGTGGTGTTTCTAGCTCTTACCATTTTGGAGATCTTTTGGGACAAACAAACAAACAAACTTTCGGAAATATTTATAAGAAGATTAAGCCCAATGTAAGTAATTCCCAGGGTGGGGAACAAGGACTGCGCATATCTCCCTTACACTGATTTAAAAAAAGGGCTTTCATTCTATAAAATGGATTTATTTGGAGGTTTGGTCCCTTTTGGAGGTTGGTTTCCTACATGCTGAGCCCTTAGAACCAAGTCCTCCCAGAGCTGAATTGTTTCAGCATCTGTGTGGCTCCAACTCTGTGCCTTGTCTGGGGGAGACCAGAGGATCTGGCCCAGTAGGACAGAGTTGTGGGGATCCCCAAAGAGCAAATAGGCATGATCAATATACCAGGGCACAACCCTCAGGGAACTTCTATGATTTTAACCCACCACAGGCCTGTTTTTACAACTAATGTTGTCAATGCAAGTTATGGTAGCATAAAACTCCTGCAGTTAGTACATTGCTCATGCATGTGAACATATGACTCCTTGTTTAAGTGTTCCACATACATGATATTCTTGTATCAAGACACAGTGTGGTACCCCATGGGTAGATATCCTAGTATACAAATCACAAGATCTCTTTCTTTTGAGGAATGTTGGCAATGAATGAAGCAGCTGAAATGAGCCACACACAAATGATTGGGAGCAAGAGTCAAGTACCCAGAATATAATGCTCTCTGTACCATAAAGCCACCAATATCTCAAATATTTGTGCCTTTTTAAAAAACACAGCAAACCTACACTGTACAGTACTTCTCGCTGTCAGCCTCACAGACAAAAGCTTAAAGGTCACATCACTCTACATTATTGTCATGAGTTACAAACACACGATGAAGATCTTACAGTATTTGCAGAACTTCTAGCTGCAGCAGGGAACATGACAATTTCAAGAACAGATTTCTGTGTGACATAGGAAAAAAACCAATTCTAGACTGTTGGTGGCATTCATGGAACTACTGCAGAGGATGGAGTGCTGCTTCTAGGCCCAAGAAACAAACACTGGTAGAATCACATTGTAAGGAAGACTTGGAATGATGCAGTGTTTGAAGAACTTTTTGATGCACAAATTCCTGGATCTGTATGCCAACTTAGCCCCAGCCCTCCAACATAGGAATACCAGAATGAGAGGGGCACTGGCAGTGGAAAAGCTAGTCAAAATCATACTGTGGAAGCTTGCAACTCTGGATGCTATTAGTCAGTGGGAAATAATTTTGAGTTGAAAAATCAATAGTGGGAGCAATTGTTGTGCAAGTGTGGAATGAATCATCTTCTGCTACATAGGACTGTGAGTCTCAGTAATGTGCAGGGCATAGTGGAAGAAATTGCTGAAATGAGGGTCCCAAACAGCAGTAGGATGATACATGGCAAATCTCTATTTTGGCACCAGCAACATTTCCACAGAGTACATCTACAGAAATTCCTGCTCTTTTATGGCTATTCAAGAATTGGTGGATTACTGGAAATGCTTCACCAATATCAGAGTACAATGGTCAAGAAAAGTGCGTAGCACTCACATACTGGGTCAGGCCAAAGGTCCATCTTGCCCAGAATCCTGTCCTCTGACAGTGGCCAGTGCCAGGTGCCTCAGAGGGAATGAACAGAACAGGTAATGATCAAGTGATCCGTTCCCTGTCACCCATTCCCAGCTTCTGACAAACACGCTATGGGCATCATTCCAACCCATCCTGCCCAATAGCCATTGATGTGGATCTATCCTTCATGAATGTATCTAGCTCTTTTTTTGAACCCTGTTAAAGTCTTGATCTTCACAACATCCTCTGGCAATGAGTTTCACAGATTGACTGTGCACTGCATGAAGAAATACTTCCTTTTGTTTGTTTTAAACCTGTGTGACCGAGTCAGGCTGGAGTACTACAACAGAGAGAGGGTAAGGCAGCAACAGGTCAATCAGGAGCAAAAGAGATAGGGCTGCTGTAAATTAATCAGGGCCAGCTGATCTCACTTCAGGCTGCCGTGGAGCCTTTTAAAAGGAAGCCCTCCTTGCAGGGAGTGGGGGGAGAGAGAAGGAAGGAAGTCGGTCGGTCGAGTCGAGTCGAGTCAGAGGAGACCAGAGCAGACTAACAGAGGTATCAGCAACATTGCCAGAGATAGCCAAGTGGGGGCGAGGAGCTCCAAAGAGGGGTTTTAGGCCCACCTTTTCCAGGCAGCCTGAGAGCCCAGCTGAGAGCTGTAAAGGACTATTTTGGCAGCCCTGGCCCCTATGCCCTTTGTGGCTGAGGGACCAGAGCTTAAAAGCTGCCAAGGGCTAGTAGCTCAGTACTGAGATTGCCCGATGAAGGACTGAGCAGGGTACTGGGTCCCAGGAGTGGGGTTACCCTGCCACACCTGCTAACTATTAATTTCACTTGGTCACCCCAAGTTCTTGTGTTATGGGAACAAGTAAATAACTTTTCCTTGTTCACTTCCTTCATACCAGTCATGATTTTATAGACCTCTTTCATATCCCACCTTACGATATGTCTACCCAGCAGCATTATTTCAGAATAACTGACATTATTCTGAAATAACAAAGACCATGTCTACTCTCAAAGCCTTTATTTTGAAATAATACCAAGCTGGAAGACTTCTTACTCTGACTCACGGTAACCACATATGCACAGTATTCAAGGTATGGGTCTACCATTGATCGGTATAGACGCCATATGATATTCTCTGTCTTACTCCTTATCCCTTTTTAAATCATTTCTAACATTCTATTTGCTTTTTGAATTGATGCTGCACATCCTAAGAATATAGGAAAGCAGAAAGTAGGGACATTATTTCTTGACTTGCAAATTACCATTGGGAATATTGAAATACCAATAATGAAATTGGGGGACCTGCATTACCCCTTGGTCCCAGGAATTGTACTCCAGAAATCCTGATGGCACCAAGTAAAGATTTAGCTACAGGTTTAAGTGGTGCAAAATGACCAATAAGTTGAATCCACTTTTGGTAGATTGTAGAGATGCTGGCATTGTTTATTCACAAGACTGGATTGCTGTAAGAAAAATATCCCAATGGGTGTTGCTGCCCGCTGTATCCTGTATAATAGCTGCAAATCAAGGCCACAATTGGATAGTTGCTGAACATTCCTGACAGGTTTTTCACTCCAGTAAAAGACATAACCAGCATAGGTAAATAATGTTTTCTCATTTCTGGCCTGAACTGGAAACAAAGTATTAAATCTCATGAGAGAGGGTCTGTTCTTGTAGGATTTCTAGCATATTTTTGCATTCTGAGGAGATTTTTGTATAGCACAGATTAAATATGAATATGTAACATTTATTTGGACCAAACTTCAGTATTTGATGCTCTCCTGTATCTAAATCCTGACAATGTTGTCAATATTCTTCTGCCATTAAGAAAAGATTGTTTTGTTTTTGTCCATTATCTTGTGCTTTCCAGTCTAAAAATGAGAGCTCAATGCTCTATGGAGCTCAATGCTCTATCCTCTTTGGAACCTCCTTTGAGGAAGTTGAAAGCTGCTATCAAATCCCCCCTCACTTCTGCAGATTAAATAAGCCCAAATCCCTCAGCCTCTCCTTGTGGGTAATGTGCTTCAGCCCCCTAATAATTTTGGTTGCCCTCCACTGGACCCTCTCCAATGCATCCACATCCTTTCTATAGGGGGAGGCCCAGAACTGGATGCAATACTCCAGATGTGGCCTTACCAGTGCGTAATAAAAGGGAATAAACACTTCTCTAGATCTGCTGGCAATGCTCCTCCTAATGCACCCTAATATGCCATTAGCCTTCTTGGCTACAAGGCACACTGATGACTCATATCCAGCTTCTCATCCACTATTCTCCCCAGGTCCTTTTCTGCCCAACTACTGCTTAGCCAGTATGTCCCCTGCCTGTAACAGTGCTTGGGATTCTTCTGTCCCAAGTTCAGGACTCTGCACTTGTCCTTGTTGAACCTCATCAGATTTCTTTTGGCCCAATCCCTACCCTCCAACGTATCTACCTCTCCCCCTAGCTTAGTGTCATCCGCAAACTTGCTGAGGGTGCAATCCATCCCCTTATCCAGGTCATTAATAAAGAAGATTGATGCTGCCTCAGTCTATCTTCTGGAATTCAGATTAGTGGGGCTAGTGAAGACTCACTAATTTGAACTGAGAGGATGCCACCATCAGTACCAGTAGTCCTGCTCCTCATGTGAAGTAAGGGAAGTTGACAGGAGCATGTGCTCCCATCAACTTGCCACTGTGTGGACGGCCCGAAAACATGATTTCAGATATGTCAACTCCTGCTACGTAATTAACATAGTTGGAGTTGCATATCTTAAGTTGACTTTCCCGTTTAGTGTGAAGAGGGCCTGAGGCATGGGAAGAGCCTTGAATTTGTCCAGCAATAATCTGTCAAAGAAAGAGTGTGGTAACCTGATACAGATAGAGTTGCCAGACATGTTTTGTTTTTGTTTTGGTTTTTTTAACCAGGATGCCCAGTCAAAAAGTGGCCATGGGAGTTCTCAATAGCTCAGGTGACAGTGCTGATCAAAGTCCAGTCAATAGCACAGCAGAGGCTTGGAGCTAAGATGCATCCCCTTCCAGAGATTTCAACCCCCATATTACAGCCCTTTGCCATAGTCGAGTCCCCTTTACAGCCCAAAGCTCTCATCCTCGGCTGCACCCCAGAGATCACACCCCCAGATGAAGCCCCCCACTCCATCTCACACTCCAAAACTCTCTCCCATTTTGGGCCCCCTCCTGCATCCCAAAGCCCTCTTCCTTGGCCTCATTCCAGAGCCCTCAGCTTCCATACACACACCCTGCTCCAGCCTAGAGCCTCTTCTGCAGTCATTTCTGGCCCCACCTGCAGCCTCCGCTGAAGCCTTCACCCCTTCCCAAAACCTAGCCCCCTGACCCAGCCTGCTGAGGGTGAGGAATAGCAAGTGACAGAGAGCAGGTGGATGAAGAAAGGGGGAGGAGGACTGAGAGAAAAGGTGGGGACTGGGTGGGACCTCAGGGAAGGGACAGGGCAGGAGTGTTTGGTTTTGTGTGATTAGAAAGCTGGCAAACCTACGTACAGACCAATAATTATTTCTCTCTACCTTCCTCTCTCCAACCTTAGAGAAAGTGGGGAGCCAGACAGAGGATTGTGACTGAGTCATAGCTCCTTCCTGGTCTGCTCATAGAGGAGCATGGCTATGTCCTATCCTTTACCTGGGAGACACTGCCACCTTAACATCTAGCTCTGAAGAAGCTGGGCTGGAAACAAACAACCATTTAAAGAGAATAAAGAAAATATTGAGGATCTTTCAAAAGATTACACTCTCTTTTATCATTTGTGCAGTTTGCACCTGTGCAGTTTCTACACTTCATTGGCATTTCAAATCCAGGCCCTAACAAGAATGATGTCAAGGGCAATATACTCAGCAAACATCCCCAGTGCATAAAGTCAGGAAACACCTTTGTGGATGGACATGAAACTGTTCAAATAAGTCATTTCATTTTAAGAAGAAGAAAAGGAAAAGCTCTTCAAAAGACATTTTAATAGTATCTGAATTAGACGAGAATAATTAAATAAATCTATTGTTCCAATGTTTAGGAATAAGAAGTAGCATTTCTTGGATTTTACCACTTTCCAATGGAAATATATGTATTCAAGCATTTGTCGGAAAATGACATCAATATTCATAATATAAAACATAGTTACCACCACCTTATGTTATATCATATTGACAGCCAAAATAAAATAACGGCTTGCAGCATCTTACAATGGGTCTGTCACCCCACTCTAGTATATCTCTGAACTTCAATATACCCATTTTGATGCATTTTTTTAAAATAACGATTAAAAAGTTGCAAAAAAATGGTCCAGAAATAAAGACCTAACAGATGTGTTTCTGGTCTTTTGATTGTATAAGATATTTAGTCATCTTCCCTAGTTAAATACACATTTTTCTGTGTTTTTAAAGTGATCAGGTTACCATACCAGGGCTTTGCAAACAGATTTTCTCTCTCCCTGCTTATGTTAACTTAGCTGACTATTTTCTGCTTAGTTTTCAACGCAGTAGTACTAACTCATAAAATTAATTCCCATTTTGTGGGTATGTCAGAAATGAGGATTGTTCTGACCTCTGTTTGAACTCATCAGCTGAAATGAAGTTGTTCAGTGAGCTGGAGAAGACAAAGCTGAGTTCCAAGAAATTAATCAACTCCATCAGCCTTCGCAATAGGCCTGAAAATGGCACACATCAGACTGACCCTGAGCAGCTCTGGATTCCTTCTGTAAATGAAAGTCATCATTCCTGGCAAGGAAGATACTAAATTATAGGCTTTTAAATTTAATTTTCAGTTTACTTGTGTTTTCGATTAGTATGCCATGTTTCATAAAGATGGTAGTACCTTTAAGTAGTAAATGCCTTCATCTACCAGCTCAATCCCTGTTGTAATAAAAAGGTAAATCTGAACTAAAAACTGTTAGCAAATGAAACATGTGCCTGATTTTTTTTCTCAGTGACACCTTAAGCAACAATACCAAATTATTTTCTTCATACCAAAATCAATAACAGGCTTGGAAATAAAAAGTAGCCCTGAAGCCTGAGGCCACAGATTTTCATGACAGGCTACTAAAACTATCTTTCAGTAGCCTGAAGGTCTGCCAGCTAATCATTCACTTTCCTTTCACTATTTAGTTGTCGGATATCTCTCCGGGCTAGTAAAACTTAAAGGCTATGTGACAAATTGTCTGCTAAAGAAGCATTGTCCATTTTTATCTTCATAGAACTTCAATATTTAGCAGGTAGCCTGAAAAGTTCATGTTGCTCTGGAAAGGAAAAATTATAATTGTAGCTGCTCTGAGAATACCAAGAGTAAAATACAGACCTGTTCATTATTAAATACAAGGCATTGGGAACCTGATACTGCACCCATCAAAGTCAATGGTAAACTTGCCATTCATTTTCATGGGTGCAGGATGAAGAGCTAACTGAATGGAGCTTAAGTGTTTTCCATTAACCTCACAATAGTAAGCAAATGTGAAAGTTAGGGTTGACTGCCCCATCCTAACTTTGCCCCCTTGTACACATACATGGCAATATTATTTATAATTAGGTTATCACAGTCATTTTCAAATACCATAACACACATATGTTATGTGTTACAACATAGTGCTGGGCAACAGCCGGAAGGTGCTGAGTTCTGTCAACTGTCCTTAACTTCAACAGACAGTAGAGGTGCTCAGTGACTCATGGAACCCAGCTCCTATATACATGTACATATCATATAAAATGGACCACATCCTGCTCACTTAGAGTAGCATTTAGTATACAGGTTGAACCTCTACACCAGACCTTGTCTGGTCTGGCAACATCTGTAGTCCAGTAGGATGTTGCTGGGCCAGAGTCCTGGTGGAGGGCCAGAGACAGGAGCCCTGTGGGGAGTGGGAGCCCAGCCAGGCTGGTTGCAGGAGGGCTGGCAGGAGGAAGCCTTCCTGCAGTAGTCTGGCAGGGCCAGTGGCAGGGCAGTCCGAATGGCGGTAGACTCTGGCAATCAGTGGTCTGCCACAGTGGGTCTGGGTGACCCAGTGGCAGGGTAGCAGTTTGCTGCAGCAGGACCAGGAACCCAGGCAGCAGGATTGTGGGCTGCTGTGGTGGGGCTGGCAAGACTTGGAGCCCTAGCGGAAGGGGCACAGGCTGACATGACGTGGTCAGGAGCCTGGCAGAGCCAGCAGGGCAGCCAGGCCAGCGGCAGGGTGGAAGCCAGCCGGGAGGCTGGTGGCTGGGCCTTGAGAAAAGCAGGGCTGGGGGGCTGCGGGCAAGGGGACCAGAAATGACCTTCCCTGGTTAGGTAAAATCCCTCATTTGGGACAGTCAGGTCCTGAGGTCACTGGAACAGGGCTTTTTTAAAAGCACAAACCTAACAGACACCAGGCTGCTAAGGCTAACTGTCTCCTCCCGATTAGTAATTGTGCATGAGCAGGCTTAAGAGGCACTAGATAGGCAAATCTGACTGTCATCTTTGGTACTACTGGTTAAGTCTGAGTTTCCATTACTCTTCATGCCTTTTCAAATGAACAGTTTCAGGCAAGATAAGAACAGTTGCCTTTTTAGCTAATTCTCAACAAACTGTACATTTCCCCTTTCCAGTTTGTTGTGCCTTGGAATAGTATTTGTAAACCAAACTAAAGCTTTCACGGTGCATCACTATCCTAAACTACACTAATCCTTTGTATCACCTTAAATAGGTTATATTGCTACAAGGCTTTAGATAATTATAAGAACCTCAACTATATTAATTTACACTCTCAATAGCCTCTTAACTACATATGCATGTAAATAAAGAATGAGTAAGGAAAGGGCAAGCTGCTTAATCTTGGCCTCATTTTTCCAATTATTTAAAAGGACAAAAATACTTATTTGGCTAAGTCATTGTTTTGGTTCTTTGGTGACCCAGTATGATTGTTCTTATGTTCTTACAATTTACCATAAGCTAGCATGTTAAGAGACAATAGGTAAGCATCATTTAACTGTTTATTGCTGTTTCAATGATTTTCTGTCCAAGAAGTATGCACTTGTGTGTGCTGAGAATCTTGCAAGTCTACCTAAGTATGGTGAGGAAGTGTCTGAAGAGGTCAAATTTCCAGAGACTTCTATAGCAGCCCTTTCTTAAGGATAAGAGGGGATAGTGTGTTTGGATTTTTTGTATACTGAAAAAAATGATGGCTTGTTTTTATCACTCTTTGTTAACCGAAAGACAGCTAATAGGATTTTCCTTAAATGTCAACTTCCTTCTACCTTCTCCTCCCACATAAAGAAATACAAAAAATATTTTGCGGGACTTTAATCATGGAAAATTTTAGCCCAGAGGTGAGCTGCTTGGAAAGTTATAACTCTGTGAAAAAGGACTATAAATGAAACACAGCAGACATGACCAAGACTTACAAGGATTATATTTTAGAAGCCTTAATGCAGACTCTTGCTCATTGTGTGAACTACATGGAGAAACAATACATAAAATGTTATGTAAAATGAGAAAATGAAAGCCATGTTAAAATAATATTAAGTGCTGACAAAAGATATGAAGTAAGATTCTGAGGCTGAAAACATCTAAATTTTATTCACATGAGTTGTGGAATTGAGTTTATGGATGATTGACATCCTAGGTTAGTCTACTCTGGGATGCGAGCAGCTACACTGAAAATTGCTCGCTGGTGTTTTACTCACCTTTGTGTTGATAGGACTTCTGGGGTCATATCCCATGATTCTTTTTACTTCAGTAAGCATGAGACTTTTCCAGTGAACTGTGGGAGAACTTGTCTGTCTTCCTGGGCTCTCCGGAGAAATTGTGGGACAGCATTGGAGAACTACCTGCATTTGAGTGATTTAGCCTACATCCTCATTGCAAAGTGTGAGCGAAACACAGCACAGGCTCCAACCTCTAAATCCCCATCCCTGCTAGCTTGGGTAGAGAGCAAAATTAAACTTGTATAAGAGAGTTTTGCATGTGGAAAGGAGGGGGCAACACCTAAGTTAACTTGGCATAAAGACATATTGTCAGGTATGAAGTCCAGTATTTGCCAATTTGGGGACTAATCTGAAGAATGGGGACAAATCAGAAGGCTTGATCTTGCATTCTCTACTTATTTTCTCTACCGGAAAATTTCTCATTGATTTCAGTGGAAATTTTGTCTCAATAACAAGTGCAGCATGGGACTAAAAAAGATTGTGATTGAATCTTTGAATACTTTGAATTTCCTACTTTTTGTTGTTGTTTTTCAAAATTTAGTATAATTTCTTTTATCTGAAATAAAAATCAAACTGTCTAATCAAATGTGTCTTGGTTTGCCTTTGAAAAACAGAGATTTACTCAAGAGATTAGAATAAAATCCTCCAAAGAGCCTAATTCATATATAGACAGTTAAATATATGCTTGTTGTTTTGTTAACGGGCTGCCGTTTCCCCCTTGCTTTCTGCAGCCTCTCTAAGCACTCACAGCTGCAGTCCATCCTTTCTGTGGGCTCATCTCCATAGGAAGGTTCCTGCAAGCCTAGCTAGGGAATTTGGGATTTAAATTCAGACATGAATTTGCAAATAGTCCAAACTTTGAATGCCATGCCATGATGGATTGACCATATTTCTCCCTATACTGTGTATGCCCATTCACAACTCAACAGCCAGGCTACAATAACAGTGTACTAAAAAAAAAATCCTTACTTTTTTTTTAATATATCCTGCTACATCCTGGCAGCCACATGTTTATACAAATATTCCACTTCACTCTCTCCTTTGTTTTGATAAATTACTATCGTAAATTGCACCCATTTCTCCCAATGCAAGCATCATTTGTTTTCTTTCCCTTGCTCATATTGGACCTCAGTACAGGTGCCCACAATGATACATGCTAGTAGAAACATAGTGCGAACACTTCTCCTGCTGTACATCAGTTGTATTGGCAGTTGATCTAGTGGTATGCATTTGTTTAATGATGCATGGTTGATTTAACCTTCTAGACTGTCCCTCCCTGAGGAACATCAGCTTTATCCTGGAAATTGAGTCATGTCAGAGTAACATGTTAATTATTATTGTAGTAATAATTCTCAAGCCATAGTAGAGAACATTTTGTATATATTTTATAACTTATAGTATATAAATGTTATAAGAATTACAATGCATCCTCTTACTGCAGGGAAAAAATCCTTTTGAATCATTAGTGTAATTACAGTGAAGTTGAAGAAATCAAATTGCAGTCTTTTAAAACTAGAATCTTTGTCTCTTGCTTGGTTGGACTCATTAGTTAAATACAGGCTCATTTCCAAATAATGCAAATAATAATAATAATTTACTTGGCCGTATAAGAACCCAAACTGACAGGTGGGCAAGACATCCCTGGATTAGTGTTACTAACTTTGCAGGTAGTAGTTAAAAACTAGCTAGTCTGGTTATATTTTATTATAAATAAAAATTGTGATTTTTGCACACCAGTAGGGGTATGGAATAGAAATTATCAATGGTTTAATATAGGAGCATACTTATTGTACGGAACCATGAAAAGGTTCTTATTGTTGTGCTAGCATCAGCAGCTCAAAGTGAACATCAAAAGAAATAACAAGGAATTTAAATTAGTGAGAATTTATAGCTAAAGATTTGTAATTGATTAATTCAGTAGTTAGCTTCAAACTGGTTTTATTGTGCTTCTGATTTTCTTTTTTTCTGCCTTCAGGGTTGCTTGCCTGTTATTACAACAGATAATGTGTGTCGGGGTGTGTGTGTGTGTGTGCACACGTGTGTGTGTGCGTGTGTTCCTAACATAAAACAGTTGTCTGCTATAAAAAAATTCATATGTGCTATTTGATATTCATTTTTTATTTTCTAGAAAATTACAAAGCAGATAGTTTGAATAGTAACATAAAATAAAAAAATCTTATGAAGACAATAACTTGTCAAGGAAGTCCCAGCACTAGAGAGAGAACTGGGTTTGAGCTGAATGCAAATGTTTTGCTGTTTGCTCTCCTTTACATCTAACCCAGGCGTTGTGACCATACAAATTATTGAATATTAAAATCTAAATAAAAGCTGGACTACTTCTGTGAGCTTCTTTGACTTTGATAATTTTTAAGAGGTTTTTAAACAAAAAAATATTATACATTAATACTACTTCTTCTAGTTATGATAAAAGGTTGGTGTAACAAAAACTTCAAAGGCAAGGTTTCAATATGAATTTCTCAGACTTAAATATTGGTGATAATCTTGTCTAAGATACCAGACTGAAACACTTGTGTTATTAAAACTATGCTGCACTGACCTTTCCTAAGATTGTTTGAGGTTGGATATTTCAATATGCCATACCTGCAACTGTATTGACTGGAATATTTTTCCTGTCAGGATTAAGTTAATGTTGTTATCTTTGGCTGTAATGGGTTTTGAGCCTGCTGTTGCCTGCCTGCAAATGCAACTGTAAATTACTTTACTCTAAGACATGATGATTTGCTAAGTCTCTCGATAGGTTCTGTAGTCAGATGTAGTGTAAAACGTAAGGTGAAAAAGTTTTAGAGTGGTGAAGTTCTGTGTTGTAGCTAATGTTTCCAGAAGCTACTGTGTCTAATACGCCAGTGGAATTTGGTTAATTTACTGGAAATTACAGCAACCTTCAAAAGGAGGACAAAGTATGAAAAAAAATCTGTACCTCAATTAAGGAGTAAGAAAAGTATTAGTTTCTTTGTCTTTATTGATAGATGCTTTTAGACTTTATGTAAAATTATTCCTTTCTTTCTATTCAGCTCTGGTTTGCTGTGGTCAGAAGCATGGCTGTTTGGACTTTAGTATGTGAAATGACTTGGTAGTCTCAATCCAATTTCAAGATAAATGTCCAAAAGATTGTATAATTACAGTAGGTACTAACTGATATGCTATCTTTATATTTAGCAGAGAAGTCAAAGAGTGCTTGGATATAGATCTTAAAGAGCCACTTCAGTTCAATCCCAAATGTGTCCCTCAGGTGAGAGTGATGGCCAACTGGCAGAGCAGCATGGAAAAGCTCACATTGCTACTATTCATGTTGTACCTGCTCACTTGATGGAAGATATTTGCTGTCCATAAGACAATCATGAGAGCACCTTTCATGGAAATGACCTTTACATTAAAAATATACTTCCTACTGTATTTTAGGGAGGAATCCCCAGACCTTAATGACTTCTGTCCCAGTGTGATATTTCACTACTCCATGCTATTATGAAAAAAATCTCAAAATAATTGAAATGTCACAAGAAGAGGAAAAGATACATTAATAAACACGTAAGTGGAGGCTGTAAATTAGGTTTGTAGCCATCAGAGGAGTGAGGATCTGGACCAACCTCCCTGTAGGAATTCTGGGGACAAATAGTTTTAACAATATTAATTTGTCCAGCTCTGAGTGGGCCTTATGATGGGGTTTGCCTGTGCCACAGGAAAGCTGGGCTCAGCAGACCTGGGGGGTTCCTTTTGGTTCTTAACTTATGTATTTAAAATCTCATGCTTCTGTGCCTTGGCTGGTCATCTATACGGGGTCAAGAAAGGCATTTCTTCCCTGCAATATATTTATTTTTAATTTGTTCTGCTGAAGCATCAGGGCTGGCCATGGTTGGAGATAGGAGATGAAATGGGGGAGAGCCAGTGTTCTGAAGTGGCACCGAGCATTCTGTCTGTATCCCAGGTGCTATGGTGGCTGATTCTTGTTCACATACTCTGGGTGCATCTACATAGCAGGGCTTCACTTGAAATCAGCTACGCAAACTGAGCTACGTCAATTGCGTGGCTTATTCTGAAATTGCTTATTTCGAAATTGGGAGCGTCTACACAGCACTTATTTTGAAATAGAGCACTCTTCCTCTGACTTCCCTTATTCCTCATACAATGAGAGTTACAGGAGTTGGAATAAACAGTCCTCCAGCTTGGCCGTATTTTGACATTATGTCGAAATAATTGCCTGCTGTGTAGACGCAGACTAAATTATTTCAAAATAATGCTAGTTATTTCGAAATGATGCTGCTGTGTAGACGCACCCTGAGAGTCTAACTGATCACCATATGTGCAGTTGTGAAGGAACTTTTTCCCAGGTCAAAATGGCAGTGTCTTTAGCATATGGATGCAGGTCTGTTATCAGGATTATTGGGTATATCCTACTGAATCAGTTTTCTGTTACTACAGAGGCCCTTGGACTTTGGTCCCTCTCATTCTCTGCCAGTAGCACACAATAGTTTAGCCTCCAGATGGCTGTAGTACTTTGGCCTGGTTCAGGTTGTTGATTGGCTATGGGGGTTTTGATGGCTTACAATGTTCAGGAGATCAGCCTGGATGGTTTAGTGGTCCCTCCTGGCCTAAATTTTATGACAATATGACCATTTTAGAAATGCATACTTCATTCTGCTCCCAACAAAAGGAGTAACAACAAGAAACAAACTTGATGGCAGACACTAGTGAATAAAACACAGATATTGACTTCAGTTTAAGTGAAAAATGATCTACCTTTTTATAACTGTTCTTTGAGCTTTGTTGAACATGTCCATTCCATTGCGGGAGTATGGCTATCCTGAGAACAGCTGTTGGAGATTTATTTTCCCCAGTAGCATGTTGGTGTGACTTCTACCATATTCTTCTATGAACTTGCCTAAAGAGGTGGAGCTATCCCTGACCTTTCTCAGTTTCTTCATAGTAGATACACTCTGAGGCTGAGTCTACACTGGTGCGATCTTGCGCAAAAGCGGCCGCTCTTGCGCAAAAACTTGCTGCCTGTCTACACTGGCCGCGTGTTCTTGCGCAAGTAAACTGACATTCTAATGTATGAAATCAGGGCTTCTAATGTATGAAATCAGCGTCAAGAACTCTGACGCTCCCGCTCAGGAATAAGCCCTTTTGCGCAACTGTTCTTGCGCAAGATGCCAGTGTAGACAGGCAACATGAATTTCTTGCGCAAGAAAGCCATATGGTTAAAATGGCCATCAGAGCTTTCTTGCACAAGAGAGCATCTACACTGGCATGGATGCTCTTGCACAAAAGCACATCTCTTACGCAAAAGCACATGCCAGTGTAGACGCTCTCTTGTGGAAGAGTTTTTGCACAAGAACTCTTCCGCAAAAGAGTTCTTTCGCAAGAAGCTGCCAGTGTAGACGTAGCCTGAAAGTGAGGGGAAGGCAGTTATGGGATGGGCAAGTACAATTCACCTCAAAGGACACGAATTACAGAAAGGTAGATAACATTTTTGTTTGTTCTTTGAGTGATTGCACATGCCCATTCCAGTATCAGTGACTCATATGCAAACACATATGGAGGAGGTATGACATTACCCAGGGAGCTATCTGAATTATTGAACAAATGTGTCCTTTAATTCTCTAACCTGGGGTGACTTTTATACTGTTTGCTATGAGAACTCCCGCTCCTGGGTTGTTCACACAGCCTTCAATATGCAAAATCATTACCAGCTATGTTACATGAGAACTCTGGCCAGCCACTCATGAATTACATATAGGGCAACATCTACAAATTCTTAGTCCCAGCTTTCTCCCCCTAGAATTGTTCATCTTGTACTGTTCAGTGCCCTCCTGAACAATACAAGCTCATAGAAAGCCAGTAATTTCATCAAAGGAAAATGATATTCACCAGCCTTATTACTCCAACTGGATTTTCTCTCACACCTCATACTAATGTGAGAAGTAGGGGAATAAGCAGGAAGAATTCACAATGCTAGTAAATAAACATAACTATGACACAGTAGGCATTGCCTTATATATTAAAAATATACATGCTTGTTGGGAGTCTCTGGGGAAGTATAAAAGGGGTAAAAAACAAGGATGATGTCATGGTTGAGGGTATACTATAGATCACCTAACCCTCATCATGGTTGAAGGCATACTATAGATCACCAGGAAGAGCAGATGGATGATACTTTTTTGTTGTGGGGGGGGACAACTACCAAATCATCCAAAGCACAGGATGTGGTAGTGATGGAGAACTTCAGCTATCCAGACAGCTGTTTGGAACATAACACAGAAGGACACAGATCACTCAATAGGGTCTTAGAATGTAATAGAGACAATTTTTTATTTCAGAAGGCGGAGAAATCTACTGGGGGGGGGACTGTACTAGATTTGATTTTAATAAATATGGAAGAACTGCTTGAGAATCTGAAAGTTGAAGACAGCTTGGTGAAAGTGATCATAAAATGGTAGATTTCATGATTCTAAGGAATGGAAGGAGGGGAGAACAGCAAAATAAAGACTGTTGATTTCATGATGGCAGATTTTAGCAAACTCAGAGTTGATAAATAAAATTCCATGGGAAACAAGTTTCAGAGGAAAACAACTGAAGACAGTTGGTAGTTTTTCAAAGAGAGATTATTAACGGCAACATAGCACATTATTCCACTGCATAGGAAAGACAGGAAGTATGGCAGAAGACCACCCTGTCTTAACCAGGAGATCTTGAATGATCTAAAAATCAAAAAGAAGATCAAGGTCAGGTTAGGTCCATTACTCAATTAAGGGGGAAAAACAATAACAGAAAATTTGAGAATGGCAGAGGTGCTTAATGACTTTGTTTTGGTTTCCACCAAGAAGTTTGATAGTGATTGGACGCTTAACATAGTGAATGCCACTGAAAATGCGTGCAGGCTTAAAAACCAAAAAGGAAAAGAAAAAGTTAAAAAATTATTTAGACAAGTTAGATATCTTCAAGTCATCAGGGCCTGATGAAATGCATCCTAGAAAATTCAAGGAGCTGACTGAGGAGCTATCTGAGCCATTTGCTATTATCTTTGAAAAGTCATGGAATATGGGAGAGATTCCAGAAGACTGAAAAAGAGCAATTATAGTGACCACTTATAAAAACGGACATAAAGACATCTCAGGGAATTATAGACTAGTCAGTTTAATTTTTGTATCCAGAAAGATAATTAAGGAATTAATTTGCAAATATTTGATAGATAATAAGATGATAAGTAAGAGTCAGCATGGATTTGTCAAGAACAGATCACGTCAAACCAACCTGATATCTTTCTTTGATAGGATAATAAATCTTGTAGGTAGGGAGACGTGGTAGTTGTGGTATAGACTCATAGACTCAGGGTATGTCTACACTAGCCCCCAGTTCGAACTAGGGTGGCTAATGTAGGCATTCAAACTACCAAATTCAAGCCAGCGCCATTTAAATATCCTGGGCCCCAGTTCGAACTGGCCTGAAGCACTGCCGGCAGTCATTTAATCCGAACTAAGTCATTAGTTCAGATTAACTGTTACACCTCATTGCAGGAGGAGGGGGCTAGTGTAGACATACCCTCATAGACTTTAAGGTCAGAAGGGACCATTATGATCATCTAGTCTGACCCCCTGCACAATGCAGGCCACAGAATCTCACCCACCTTCTCCTAGAATAATCCTCTCACCTATGTCTCAGATATTGAAGTCCTCAAATGGTTTAAGGACCTCAAGATGCAGAGAATCCTCTAGCAAGTGATCCTTGCCCCATGCTACAGAGGAAGGCGAAAAACCTCCAGGGCCTCTGCCAATCTACCCTGGAGGAAAATTCCTTCCCAACCCCAAATATGGCGATCAGCTGAAGCCTGAGCATGTGGGCAAGACTCACCAGCCAGACACCCAGGAAAAAGTTCTCTATAGTAACTCCTATCATCCCACCATTGGCCTATTTACCACTGATAGTGAAAGGTCAATTAGTTGCCAAGATCATGTTATCCCATCAAACCATCCCCTTCATAAACCCATCTAGCTTAATCTTGAAGCCAGATAGGTCTTTTGCCCCCACTACTTCCCTTGGAAGGCTGTTCCAGAACTTCACTCCTCTAATGGTTAGAAACCTTTGTCTAATTTTGAGTCTAAACTTCCCAGTAGCCAGTTTATAGCCATTTGTTCTTGTGTCCACATTGGTATTAAGCTTAAATAATTCCTCTCCCTCCCTGGTATTTATCCCTCTAATATATTTAAAGAGAGCAATCATGTCTCCCCTCAGTCTTCTTTTGGTTAATGTAAACAAGCCAAGCTCCTTAAGTCTCCTTTCATAAGACAGGTTTTCCATTCCTCGGATCATCCTAGTGGCCCTTCTTTGTACCTGTTCCAGTTTGAATTCATCCTTCTTCAACATGGGAGACCAGAACTGCACACAGGATTCCAAATGAGCTCTCACCAATGCCTTGTATAACGACACTAACACCTCCTTATCTCTACTGGAAATACCTCGCCTAATGCATCCCAAGACCGTATTAGCCTTTTTCACAGCCATGTCACAATGGCGGCCCATAGTCATCCTGTGATCAACCAAGACTTCGAGGTCCTTCTCTTCTTCCGTTACTTCCAACTGATGTGTCCCCAGCTTATAACTAAAATTCTTGTTATTAATCCCTAAATGCATAACCTTACACTTCTCACTATTAAATTTCATCCTATTGCTATCACTCCAATTTATAAGATCATCCAGATCTTCCTGTATGATATCCCGATCCTTTTCTGAATTGGCAATACCTCCCAACTTTGTGTCATCCGGAAACTTTATTAGCACACTCCCACTTTTGGTGCCAAGGTCAGTAATAAAAAGATTAAATAAGATTGGTCCCAAAACTGATCCCTGAGGAACTCTGCTAGTAACCTCCCTCCAACCTGACAGTTCACCTTTCAGTATGACCCACTGTAGTCTCCCCTTTAACCAGTTGCTTATCCACCTCTCAATTTTCATATTGATCCCCATCTTTTCCAATTTAACCAATAATTCCCCATGTGGTACTCTATCAAATGCCTTACTGAAATCGAGGTAGATTAGATCCACTGCATTTCCTTTATCTAACAAATCTGTTACTTTCTCAAAGAAGGAGATCAGGTTGGTTTGGCACGATCTACCTTTTGTAAAACCATGTTGTAATTTGTCCCAATTGCCATTAACCTCAATGTCCCTAACTACTTTCTCCTTCAAAATTTTTTCCAAGACCTTGCATACTACAGATGCCAAACTAACAGGCCTGTAGTTACCCGGGTCACGTTTTTTCCCTTTCTTAAAAATAGGAACTATATTAGCAATTCTCCAGTGAAATGGTACAACCCCTGAGTTTAGAGATTTATTAAAAAAATTTGCTAATGGACTTGCAATTTCATGTGCCAGTTCCTTTAATATTCTTGGATGAAGATTATCTGGGCCCCCCGATTTACTCCCATTAAGCTGTTCGAGTTTGGCTTTTACCTCGGATATGGTAATATCTACCTCCATATCCTTATTCCCATTTGTTATGTTGCCATTATCCCTAAGCTCTTCATTAGCCTCATTAAAGACTGAAGCAAAGTATTTATTTAGATATTGGGCCATGCCTAGATTATCCTTAACCTCCACTCCATCCTCAGTGATTAGCGGTCCCACTTCTTCTTTTTTTGTTTTTTTCCTATTTATATGGCTATAAAATCTTTTACTATTGGTTTTAATTCCCTTTGCAAGGTCCAACTCTACATGACTTTTAGCCTTTCTCACTTTGTCCCTACATGCTCTAACCTCAATAAGGTAGCTTTCTTTGCTGGTCCTTCCCATCTTCCACTCCTTATACGCTTTCTGCTTTTTCTTAATCACCTCTCTGAGATGCTTGCTCATCCAGCTTGGTCTAAAACATCTGCCTATATTTTTTTTCCCCTTTCTTGGGATACAGGCTTCTGATAGCTTCTGCAATTGTAACTTAAAATAATCCCAGGCCTCCTCCGCCTTTAGTCCAATCCATTTCCCTAACTAATTTCCTTAATTTATTAAAGTTAGCCCTTTTGAAATCAAAAACCCTAGTCTCAGATTTATTTTTGTTTATCCTTCCATTTAGTTTGAACTGAATTAGCTCATGATCGCTTGAGCCAAGGCTGTCCCCTACAACCATTTCATCTATGAGGTCCTCACTACTCACCAAAACCAAATCTAAAATGGCATCCCCCCTTGTTGGTTCAGCAACTACTTGATGAAGGAATTCATCAGCTATCCCATCTAAGAAAATCTGAGCCCTATTATTATTACTAGCACTTGTTCTCCAGTCTATATCTGGAAAGTTGAAGTCTCCCATGATTACGCAGTTTCCATTAGTATTTACTTCATTAAAAACATTAAAGAGGTCTCTATCCATATCCAAATTAGATCACGGTGGTCTATAGCACACCCCAAGCACTATCGCTGGGGAGGATCTAATAGTTTTCTTCCCCAATGTGATTTTTGCCCAGACAGACTCTGTCTTCTCCATTCCATCACTTTTTATTTCTTTACAATCTACCTCATCATTTATATACAATGCTACTCCACCACCTTTACCTTTATTTCTGTCTTTCCTAAATAGCACATACCCTTCAATACCTGTACTCCAGTCATGCCTAGTATTCCACCATGTTTCTGTTATTCCTATAATATCTGGTTTCACTTCCTGGACCAATAGCTCTAGTTCCTCCATTTTGTTACCTAGGCTCCTCACATTGGTGTATAAACATCTTAATTTTTGCTGTTTGGCCTCACTCACATTCTTTACCCAATTTGGCCCAGACATTCTACCTCCAATATGACCTATTACACTAGTATCCACTCTACCCTTCATCCTTATGTCCATCCTCCTACCCCCAGCTATATCCTTTCTTACTTCTTTTTCCTCCCTCTCAATGCTAAAATCCGGCGTAGAGATTACCTGGACATCTCCCAACCGTCTCCCCCAAATTCCTAGTTTAAAGCTCTCTTAACCAGTTGTGCCAGCCTCCATCCTAGAAGTCTATTTCCCTCCCTACTTAGGTGAAGTCCATCCCGAGAGAACAGTCCTCTGTCCGTGAATGCTTCACAGTGGCCATACATCCCAAAGCCCTCCTTATAGCACCACTGTCTGAGCCATCTATTGAGCATCATAATCCTGTCACTCCTTAGTTGCCCTTCTCTAGGAACGGGCAGAATCCCACTAAAGATCACCTGAGCCTCGATTTCCTTAAGCATCTTCCCCAGCCTGGTATAGTCTCCCTTGATTCGTTCCAGCGAGAATCTAGCCGTATCATTTGTTCCTACATGAACAATGACCATGGATTCTTTCCCGCTCCCTTTAGGATCCTCTCCAACCTCACTTCCACATCCCGTATCTTAGCACCTGGCAGACAGCACACCCTTCCATTCTCTGGATCAGCTCTAGTTACAGGACTGTCTATTCGTCTCAATAAGGAGTCCCCAATCACGTAGACCTGCCTTTTCCTGGTGACAGTCCGATTCTCTGGTCTATCTCTTGTTTCCTCTAGCTGCAAATCCTTTCCATTTCTATTTTCCCTTGTAATCCTCTTCAACCCATCCTGTATCCTCCTGGTGCTCATTATTGGTGTTGTCTCCATCGACTCTTCCCCTTTATCTATGGGACTAACCACTCTTCTCTTCTTCCTTGCCCTTCCATCTTCAGTGGCCACCTGCTGTACCCCTTCTTCAGTAAGTATACAATCTCACATTACCCTCTCATTAATAAGCTAGAGAAGTGCAAACTAGATGGAGCTAGTATAAGGTGGGTACATAGCTGGTTGGATAACCATTCTCAGAGAGTAGTTATCACTGGTTCACAGTTATGCTGAAAGGGTATAACAAGTGGGAGGTTCTCAGGAATCAATTTTGGGACAGGTTCTGTTCAATATCTTCATCAATTATTTAGATAATGGCATAGAGATTACTCTTATAATGTTTATGGATGATACCAAGCTGGGAGGAGTTGTAAATGCTTTGGAAGATAGCAATATAATTCCAATTGATCTAAATAAACTGGAGAAAAGCTTTCAGGGAAATAGGATGAAATTCAGTATGGACAAATGCAAAATACTCCATTTAGAAAAGAAAAATCAGTTGTACACTCACAATTTGAGAAGTGACTACTACAGGAAGGAGTACTACAGAAAGAGATCTGGGGGCATAGTGGACCACAAGCTAAATATGAGTCAACAGTGTGATAAACCTATCTATTTATCTAGCTAGTTAGCTATAATTTGACAGAACAAGGGGCTTCACCAGACTGAGAAGTTAGAAATAAAGAAAAAATATCATATTGACCTATGAAAAATCTTGTGTGTATGCAGATTGATTGTTTGCATCATTAATTCAAAGGAAATGATTCTTCATTAATGAAGGGCCAATCAGAATGAAGCATTTACACAGACTATAAAAGTTAGTTTTATACTAGTGTTCCAGACGTCAGGCAAAAATATGTGACAGAAAAATTTAAAACTGAAAATGTTCTTGTTTTTGAGCTCTTGGAGCTTCTGAGTTTGCTGTGCTTCATGTAAAACTTCTGCATGAATGAAAAATGCTGTTGAAGGTGGATGTTAATGTGTGCTTGTACTATCTGATGTTTGTGAAAATACCATGGAAATGTTTCAGCTGGGTTGGTTACTTAAAGATAGTCAGTTGATTTCACAAGCTATTTCTATTCCCTGATTATAGGAGCAGGAAGAAGATATATCTTAGGAAGAAATATTCTAACTCTGTGGGAATGATAGACTATTATTGCCCACCCATGACCTAACGAGTGTTTACTACCAGCCTTCCAGCCCCTAAACACCAGACAGAGCAATCAGATCCTAGTAGACACCAGTTAGGGCATGGGTGGGCAATAATTTTTGATGGAAGGACACGTCACAAATTTCTGAAGTGGCCCCAGACAGCCCCAGAAGGGGCAGGGCCTCAGGCAGAACAGGGGGCAGGGCACTTCCTGTGTTCTCCCCACCCACAAACCCTGATTGGCCTGGGGGTGGGTGAGCACTTGAAGTCTTTGCCCCCACCCTCCGGCACCTACAGAGAACTACCAGATGTTTTGAACAGCTGATGGTTCCTTCTAGACGCCGCACACCCGTGGCAGCAGGAGGAGACTTTGCGCGTCTCCCCACCCCCAGGCCAATCAGGGCCTGGGGTTGGGGGAACATGTGAAGTCTTTGCCCCCCACCTTGCAAGGGGCATGCTGTGCTTAGAATGAACCGTCAGCAATTTTTAACAGACGGGGGTTCACTCTAGGCACTGTGCACCCCTGGCAGGGGTAGGAGACTTCGTATGCTCCTCCATCCCCAGGTCTCAATTGTCCTGGGATGGGGAAGTGGTAGGGTGGCCACAGGCCAGACCAACCAGCATGGTGGGCCAGATCAGGCCGCGGAGGCTCTCTTGCTCACCCCCGAGTTAGAGGGATACTGGATGGGGATGGTAGAGACTTTGTCTAACAATACAATGAGAGAGCAGGATCTCTGCAGTTTGAGTTTAGATAAGCATGAAAATTTTCAAACTAATCTGATTCAAACATTCAACTTTTTGAAGTTCCATCACCTCTATATTTTCCAATGCCAAAGCTAGTTTACTGTGAGGCTAATTTAATGCAAAGATATATATGTACTTTTACTAAGTTAGTTCTGGCATTTGCATATTTGTTTTTAGTTATTCCTTTCATTGGTACAAGAGTTATTAGAGGTCTATTACTTCAGTTCAGGCTTCACAAAGAAACAAAGAAACTTCAAGACTAAAATATTCTGTCTTCTACAGGCCATAAATGAAAAGTAAAATCTAAGAGGAATTTGCCTTTTGCTTGCAAAATCAAAATAAATGAAAAAAATTGCTAACACTTTTTCAAAGCAAAAATGATTGCCTCTTCCTATCTTTATACTTAAATCTACCCGAATAACAAATTCAGTAATGTGGTCTCTACATGTAATCATCTTCACTCTGCGCCATGCTGGCTTCGCTGCCGCCATCCCGTGCGGGGCTGCATTCCTGATTACGCCAGCCTGGACTGTGCTCCCAACCACTGACCTGGCAGGGGCTCTCAGCTGCTGGACCTGCTGCTGCTGTCCAGGGATCTACTCCTGACCCTGGCTGCCTTCATTCCCAGCCAGGCTTTTTGGTCCAGCAATATATTGCCAGACCAGAGTGCTGGAGTTCAGAGGTTGAACCTGTCGTCCTAACATGGGAATAGAGTGATGGTGATGGCCCTGTGTGGGATATACGTAGAGGCCCGATTTCCTTAACCCAGACTTAACTTAGTTTGTTACTAAGAGGATTCTCTGCACCAGTGCACAGCTGACAACAGACAAGTGAGAGTTGTCACCTGACTTCCAGCTGCCAGTCCTCTTTCCACGTCTTTTTGATGGGCACCGATTTCAGTTTAGAAAAAGCAAGGTAACATTCAAAAATGAGAATTTTGAACCCTTGACTTTGAATCAATCAGTTGAGAATTGCAGCTCTTGTCAAACTTCAGCTCCTATTTTCAGCTAAGAAGTGAAAGGCAATTTCCAGAACCCATCTACAAAAGGATCCTAAAGTTGGCAGCACATCACACTTCAATTTATTTATTTATTTAGTCAGTTATTTTATTTCTATATAATTTGTTTCCCAGAAGAGTACAAGCAAATGTCCTAATAAATGCAGTTACAATATAACTTGCCCAGTCAGCTAAAGAGAGTTCAATTTTCATAATGTTTCTGGTTCTATAGACAAGGGATGAGCAAATTGTTTAAGAGAAAATCAGAGCCAGCATTATCCACCCATTCCTGGAACTGAAAAGTATCCAGTTCAATAAGTGTTCCTGTTTCGCCTGCCAGCCAATGTGTGTCTCCTGTGGCTATAGCTAATTTGAGGGGACTCTAGAGCTTTCTTTAGTTGTGAGTATTGTTTGGGTTGGAGCCTGGATTAGATTCATGGGAAGATTTTGGCACCAAAATATCTTTCTCTCTTCTTGCAAGATCTTAATTTCAAATGGGTGGTGGAAATCAGAGGACTTCTGAAATTTCAGGGGGGAAAACTGCACATGAATAAGTATTTGTCTAACAGCCGCAGAATCAGGAGTAGAAAACAGGTTTTGGTTTAGATTCATGGATTTAGATCCAAAATCTAGTTCCTCCCACTGCCCACAATCTCGTCTGACACCCTCCTGCCCAGAAAGTGAAGGAGTTTCATATCAGAATTTTCACTTTTAACCAATATTCAATTGAAAAGCACATACAAAAATTAATTGATTACAATTGTAACATTAAAGTGTATCGAAATTAAACAGAAAAGTCATTAATTAACATTTATTTTATGATACTGCCTAAAGCTAGGAACAGGGCTATGTTTTGTGAGGCAGCGTTCAACTTTTAAAAGTAACCCATGCCCTGTACAGCTCACAATCTATATTAAAAGTAGATGAAATACATAGAGTGAGGTGTGAGGGTAAACTGAGTGGAGAGGTGAAGGAATGAAGTAACAAGAACACACTAATATTTTAGCAGAGTGAACATTAGTTATAGATCATCCCCCATCATCGTTTGGCATCAGTGCTGAAGTAAGATAATTGAACATATTCTCAAGTAGAGTAGCATCACATCCATAGTGTATACTGTATATAATCCTGTTTTCAGGGTCACCCGATGAAGCCAGAATATTTAAAATGTGTGTTTAAAGACACGTGCCTGGATCCATTTTGGTTCTTGATGTAAGACATGTCTACATTGCACACTCTATTTCTGTGTCTTGTAGACACCTGAACATGCCCTCCTTGCACAGGGATAAATAGCAGCATAGATGCTGATGCATGGCTTAAGTCAATAAACACACACCTGAACCAGCTTTCTTCTCACCCAAGCAGGGTCTCCCCTGTCCCTACTGCAGTGTCCCACTGCCTCCTTGCTTCTGGAGTCTTCCCCACCACAGGGAAATGTCAGAGCACTGCCCACTGCTATGAAAGACTCTGGTGAAGGAAGGGAGCAGGGGAAAACTCCAGCAGCTCTGCATTGGCTCCTGCTGCCAGAGCCTTTTGCCCCTCTGTTGATACATCCCACTGTGTGGATTCAACCCACTTTTCACTATGGTGAAACTAAGGCAAACAAAAGTGAAACACTGTATTGTAGGAATGGTCACAGATGTACATTAATCTTCTTTAGATCCCTCCTTTTGCTACATGTCTTGAAACAAGAGACAATTGTATTGTATGGTCGGTGTTAGAAATATTACAGCCACAGCTCTTCCTCCCCACCTGTAGAGCCAGCTCTTAGTCTCCATCTACTGCTGAACCCACTTCACTGTTACTGACACCATTCTGGAAATGCATGCTAAAATTGTAGATTATTTCTGTTCACTGCACACTACATTGTTTTACCAGGGTTACTGTTTTATTTATAAGGAAAATAAATTGTCAGAGTTAAAAAATACAGTGCATCTTGTTCTAGACAACACATTGCTTTTATCACACAAATAATTTATGTTTCTGCTCCTAGACGAGTTCTGTGCTGACCTTTCCAGGTGTATTGAATATTACTGTGCAATTCTTCTTGTTTGGAACATGTACTTAGTTTAGCTATTAATACATGTTGTCACAGCCTTTGTGTTCAGAATATAGTTTTCAATATTAAATCTTGGACATGGAGAGATGGACCAAAAACTAGATCTTCACATCTTAACCTCACTGAATATTAAGGGAGGACGGCAGATCTGAATCCCCACATCTGAACTCTTCCTGTGACTAAAACCAGAATGCCCTATTTTCCAGGTCCAGACCAGATGCATTCCCATTGATACTCATGAATTGTCAGCCCAATGTGGCAGAAATCTCAGGAGAACAGTTTACATAATTTTAGTACCATTGAATTAAAATCTTGAAACCTATCCCTCAGTCACTTTTATACCCTATTTGTAATTTTATACAAAATGCAATCCATATTTGTTCATCACCTCAATCCATAAAAACATAAGAACAGCCATACTGGGTCAGACCAAAGTTCCATGTCTTCCAACAGTGGCCAATGCCAGATGACCCACAGGGAGTGACCAGAAACAGGTATTCATCAACTGATCCCTCTCCTTGTCATCCATTTCCAGCCTCTGAAAAACAGAAGCTAGAGACACCATTCCTACCCATCCTGGCTAATAACCATTGATAGACCTAATTTACATGAATTAACCTAGTTCTTTTTTGAACCATGTTAAAGTCCTGGTCTTCACAACACCCACTGGCAAGGAGTTGCACAGGTTGAATGTGCACTGAGTGAAGAAAAACTTCCTTTTGTCTGTTTTAAACCTGCTACCTATTAATTTCATTTGGTACCCCATAGTTCTTATGTTATGGGAATAAGTAAATAACTTTTCCATATTCACTTTTCCCACAATTTTGTAGACCTCTATCATATCCCCCTTAATCTCCTCTTTTCTAAACTGAAAAGTCCCAGTCTTTTTAATCTCTCTTCATATGGCACCCGTTTCAAACCCCATCATTTTTGTTGCCCTTTTCTGAACCTTTTCCAATGCCAATATCTCTTTTCTGAGATTAGGTAACCACATTTGCATGCAGTATTCAAGATGTGGGCATACCATGGATTTATATAGAGGCAATAAGATATTCTGTCTTATTCTCTATCCCTTTTTAAATTATTCCTAACATTCTGTTTGCTTTTTTGACTGCTGCTGCACATGGAGTGGATGTTTTCAGAAAACTGTCCACAATTTCTCCAAGATCTCTCTCTTGAGTAGTTGTAGCTAAATTAGTCCCCATCATTTTGAAAACCCACCTCCACTTGTAAGCTACAAGTTACTTTTGTCACTTAAAAATGTAAGTTTCACAGAAACAATACAAAAATTGTTTGTTATATATTTGCAGTTCATCCTGTAAGATTTCTCTGGATACAATTTATGATGGGGTGGAGTAGGCCCAATGGCCCCCTGCTGGAGGCATTAGGGCAGGGGTTTTCAAACTCTGGGTCATGGCTTGTAAGGGAAAGTTGCTAGCTAGCCATGCGATGCATTGTTTACCCAATCCTCTGCAGGTACGAGTGTTCACAGCTCCTGTTGGCTGTGAATTGCCATTGCTAGCCAATGGGAGCTGCAGGGAGCAGTGCAGACTGGGACACCACTTCCTGCAGCTCCCATTGGCTGGGAATGTAATCGGCTCTGTGATTGCTTGTACCTGTGGAGGCACAGGTAAACAAAGTATCTCGTGGCCAGGTAGTAGCTTGCACTTAGAAACCATGACCCAGCATTTGAAAAACCTTGACTTAGAATTCTACCACATAATTCTAAGTCAAGGTTAGGAGCACTGGAGAAGTCCTCCATACAAACTAAAGTAGTTGCAGGGAAACAACCAATCAGGGTCCAAGAAGGACCATCTAAAAGGAGCTGAAGAACAGAGCAGAAGGTAGTTGCTGTTTGGAGCTGGACAAGAACGGAGTGTGTGGAAGAGTAGTAGGATTTTGGACGACTAGGACTTCTGACAGGGCTTGGGGGAGTGTGAGGCTCCTGGATGGCTGCGGGACTGAGCCTGGGAAAGGCCACAAGAAGCTAGTGTCTCTGAGGGAGGAAGCCCTGGGGATATGGCCCCCATGCCACAGCTGGAGTGGTTTAAAGATACACCCCAATCAGAGGGGGCGCTCATAAGAGATGGGTGCTGAACCTATTACATTAAAAATATAGCTCATTCTGATTTTAGTTTTAGATGGAAATGGCCTGGGGGGGGGGGAGACCTCATTTCCCATGCCCCACCCAGTTCTCAATTTATATAGATATGGCAAGTGAGATGAAGATCAGAATAAAGATGTTTGAAAACTACTACATTGATATATGTAGTTTTAGCATGAGTTTTTTTCCATAGATTCAACTAGAATGATAATCTAGTCTTCCCTACTGTATAGTAAAGGCCACAGAACTTCCCCACAAGGTACTCTTAGAGCATAGCTTTTAGAAGAAAACAAATAATCTTTATTTTAAAATTGTCAGTAATGGAAAATCCACTATAACCCTTGGTAAATTATTCGAGTGGTTAATTATATCACACATAGAATTTCATGTAAACTGGCACAATTGTGTGTTTTTACAACTTTTCTATAATTCATTTTGAAGTACAGTAACCTTTTGAATTGTATCTGTCAATTTCAAAAGTGTGACCATTCTAAAAATTAATATGTAAAGATTAATTAAGTAGAATTGTGTAAATATGAAGCATCGGCACAGGGGATAAATTTTCAGATTTGGAAGAGATTGCCATAATGAAGATAAAGAAAAATGATGTGTTTATGGATATTATTACTATGCATTAATAAGTTAAAAGCCATACAGTGTTTGTTTTCTGTCAGATCCTTCATATAAGTTCAGATTCTATCATCCTTATGTTTCGTACTTACTTATGCATCCTAGTGCATTGTCTTGAATGCAACAAAGGGAGGAAAGGAACAAATTTTCCAAGAGAGAAAGAGAAACTGAAAGAAAGCTTGGGCTGGTTTCCATGAGGGAACAACTCCATGTAAATATTTCGCACATTAACATTTTGTGTAAGAAATTGAGTCTACCTCTGTGTATGTGTGTGTGCGCGTGTCTAAAAGAAGTGTTATTTTGGAATAACTGGCATTATTCCAAAATAACATAGTGTGAGTCAGGATGTTAGGAATCTTTAAAAAAGGGATAGAGAATAAGACGGAGACTATCTTATTGCCCTTATATAAATTCATGGTACACCCACATCTGGAATACTGCATACAGATGTGGCCTCCTCAGCTCAAAAAAGATATACTGGTATTAGAAAAGGTTCAGAGAAGAGCAACTAAAATGATTAGGGGTTTGGAACAGGTCCCATATGAGGAGAGATTAAAGAGACTAGGATGTTTCAGCTTGGAAAAGAGGAGACTAAGGGGGGATATGATAGAGGTATATAAAATCATGAGTGGTGTGGAGAAAGTGAATAAGGAAAAGATATTTACTTGTTCCCATAATATAAGAACTAGGGGCCACCAAATGAAACTAATGGGCAGCAGGTTTAAAACAAATAAAAGGAAGTTCTTCTTCACACAGTGCATAGTGAAACTGTGGAACTCCTTGCCTGAGGAGGTTGTGAAGTCTAGGACTATAACAGGGTTTAAAAGAGAACTAGATAAATTCATGCAGTTATTAGCCAGTATGGGTAAGGAATGGTGTCCCTACCCTCTGTTTGTCAGAGGGTGGAGATGGATGGCAGGAGAGAGATCACTTGATCATTACCTGTTCAGTTCACTCCTTCTGGGACACCTGGCATTGGCCAGTGTTGGCAGACAGGGTACTAGACTGGATGGACCTTTGGTTTGACCCAGTATGGCCATTCTTATGTTCTTATGAGTCTACACTGCCAACCTTTATTTTGAAATAATGTCGAGCTGGAGGACTTCTTACTCCAACTCCTGTAACCCTTTTCATGAGGAATAAGGGAAGTAACTTGCCAAATGCTAGACAGTTTATTCTGTGCCAGTCTATAATTTTTGGAGTGAAATATATATATCCTGTTGGAAATCTTGCATAACAAGACAGAGCCTTTGCTGGGATGATTTAATTGGAGCTGTCTCTGTTATGAGTGAGGGCTGGGCTAGAGGACTTCCTGAATTCACTTGTAATCCTAATCTTCTATGACTCTATGCTTTCTTTTGCAGGGCCTCAAGGATATCAAATAAGGTAAAATTATTAAAATTTAAGGGATTCTTTATTTTGTCAAGGAAGTCATGGTTTACAGATTAGCCTTTAGAAACTTATCAATCAACTAATGAATGGCAGACTTTCTATGGATAGCATTTTTGGAGCACAGACTCTGTTATTAGGGGAAAAGTGGATAGACAGGTAGGTGCTACTCATACCATCAGGATATCTTCTGGCACATCAGCAACAGAACTGGTGACTGAAACAAGTAGCATCTGTACAATAACCTGATGAAACATTATTTTTACTGTGGTATCTATTTTTCCTTTTTGCCATATATAAGTACCTTTTAAAATGATTGTTTTCCTTTCCAACCTTCTCAATAAAAAGCAAGTCTGGAATGGTGTCTTCTGTTATCAATATCTTTATAGACTCTAGTTATGGAAAAAACTAGAAAACCACCAAACTTCACATCTTTTTGAATATATCATGGTCCCTGTAGAATTGTTCCTTTCTGTAAAACAGCTAGTGTTTTGTCCAGTGCAGATTAAAATGTGTGAGAGGACTTTGTTCCACCTCTTTCCACAGTTACAGCTGTGTTAGTCTGTAACTGAAAAAACCCCTTAAAAATTAATGAATGGTCCTGCAGCACCTTAAAGGCTAAAAAATGTAGCTAGTATCATGAGCTTTCATGGGCACAACCCACTTCTTCAGATGTTTCCATTCATCTGAAGAAGTGGGTTGAGTCCACGAAAGCTCATGATACCATCTACATTTTTGTTAGTCTCTAAGGTGCTGCAGGACCATTTGTTGTTTTTATGTTTATTATTAATTATTAATGACAAAAGATCCTATGGCAGTTGTACGAATGGGGAATCTTGAATAGTGTTTCTGTGTTCAATTTAGAAGTGCTTGTATTTCATTGATGGTTAAAGTGATTGGTCTAGATATGAAGTGTAAACCGTAAGGTAGAATCTTTCTTTAGAACTTTACAGAAGTGTAGTAGTATTAAAATGCCTATGGCAGTTGTACACGAATGGGGAATCTTGAATAGTGTTTCTGTGTTCAATTTAGAAGTGCTTGTATTTCATTGATAACAACATCTGGAAAGGATAGCTCTACCAGTTAGGTTGGTGAGTGTAAATTATCCCTCTTAATGTCAATTGTAATTTACACTCCTGGGCTGCTTTCTCTGTATGGCCAATTGGGAGTTTTCTGGCTACAAGTTTTTACACATCCTTTGACTAATCAAAAATCCAAATGTAAAATGTGCTGAAGAACAGTGTGTGTATTTGTGAGACTCCCTTAAAGGATGTGGATTCTTAAAATCAATTAATGGATTCTGCTGACTTATAAATGTACTGAAGTTATTGCATTTTCTATATATAGTATTGTCCTTTAACTTAACTGCGGCAGAGCTCCATGTCTGAAAACTGCAGAATAATGTTGCTTATGTAAATTATAGCAGGATTTCATGAAATACCTCTCAATGAAGTGAAAGAATTGGCACATGATAGTATTTAGGAAGAGCTGGCATATGTTATCTCTTATCTCACAAAGTATTTTTATGAAATACTTATTACTGTTTGATATAATACATAGTGGTCAGATATAGTGTTTTATTGCTAGGCATTATGTATTTTGTAACTGTAAACATCTCACCTGGGCTATGACTTAATTTTTAAAAATTTCTTATGCATAAATACAGTGTACTTTATTTTTAATTAAACATTTTGTTCTTCGTATGATATAATAAAATACTAAGAGAGCACTGCGCAGATTTCTAGTAAAGAAAATATTAGGAGACCAGTTCTCTATTTGATAGTCAGATTGATGCACCATCATAGCCACAAAAATTCTTCAAAGATGGACTGATTTATTTTAAATTGTATGTGTTTATACCAAAAATACACACACAAATTTAGGATTTTAAATTATTCAGGGACAATAGAGTTTTGTCACTGATTTCAAGCAGACTGGGGATGCCCTATAGCAATACATCGGTAAATTTAAAAATTACAAATAAGTATACCTAGAAGGAAAATATTTGGAAATAATTTCTTTTACTATTTACTCATCAGGACATAAATTATTTGTTTGGCAAGTCTCCTAAAGGTAGTTCATGAAACCCCCACAAGTAGGGCAAGAAATGCAGCTGACTGCTTTGCTTTAGGTTTTGTGAGATCATTTAATCCAAGAGAAATAACAAAAAGAAAAAGGGACTATTGCAAGTATGCACATGCACACATGCATGTGCGCGCGCACACACACACACACACACACACACACAAAAGGCAATGACAAATCTTTTCAAATTACTATTTAAAATCATATTTTTATTTGGAAGCCTCTGTATACATATTCCTCAAAGAGTTTAAAATAGGGTTAATTGATTGCATTTATTTTAATTTATCTTTCACCCGTAAATAAGCATAGGTTAATTGATAATTATGTTTCCCTGAGGTTAGATCTACACTACACCTAGAAGGTAGGGTTAAGGTACATAGCTCCAGCTAATTAAAATGTGTATGTGGAGTCAGCTTACCTTAAGCCATGCTTGGCACCGTCTTCACAGAGGGAGGCTGACAGGAGCAAACGGTCTGGTCAGTGTCCCTTATACCTTATGACTGCATACTGTACTGGCACCAACTAAAGCTACCCTCAGCATTCGATTTAGTGGGACTTAAATAGACCCACTAAATCGAACACTAGAAGATGGATCTTCGGAGCGGCAAGTGAAGATGTGGTGGGAGTATAACTTCAGAAAATCCTTCCACAACCAGTTCCATATAAACGCCTCTTTAAATTAAAGGATTGACTTCTGCTATTCTTCCTGGATGCAGAATCTGCTGAAGTTTTGAACTGCCATTTAATTATTGCCAAGAAAAATCTAGTTATATTGTCCCATTGTTTGAAATAATGTAAGCATATGGGTTTTCAGAGTAGCAGACACAGTGACAGAAAACTTGTAGGGCATTGATTACTTTTCCATTTTAATAAAAAAAGTCCATCCTCAATCATTGGTGCCAAGGCTGCCTGAGCCATTCCTCTAGATAGTTACTCCTGCCAACAGTCATCACTTTTGTATTATCTGGGTTGAGTTACAGCCAATTCCCTTTCATTCACATTCCAAGTTCAGCCAGATGCTATGTTCATAAAACTATATTTTATTTATTGTTATAATATATAGAACAAGCAACCTTATATGCTATTGTGGGTACTTACAACATTATTTAAAATGTCAATAAAAAAATAAAAACCAGCATAACCCTTCACACACACCATGTCCCAAAGGAAAGACTTCCCTACCAAACCTCCATCTTTCATAAGCTATCACCCTTTGTGTCCCAACCTCTTCAGCTACCTGGATCAAAAGATGGGTATTGCAGTGTGCTTGGAGATCAACACTCTTCAACTATTTGAGGAGGGGAGAAGCTTGTTTCACACAGGAGGACCTACCTGAAGCATGCTCTACTTCTGGCTATTCCCCTATTAAACCAAAGGAGGATCCAGCACAAGCATTTCTTCAGACACTTTCAAAGTTATGTTGAGTGGTATTTTCAAAAACACTTGACATTGTGGAGTGCTTCTGAAAATCTCACCCTTAGCATTTTATAGGTCAAAAATCATATTTTGAATTCCATCTGGAAATCTAGGCAGGCAGATTCGCTGCTTTCCAAATAAGATCTTACATTCTTTATCACCACCAGTTTCCAAATAGTTTTAAGGTGTGTAGCATGCACTCCACTATTCCATCCTTGAGGTAACAAAGACAAGAATCATGACAGCAAGGTCGGTATGGGTACATCTAGACTGCGTTGCTATTTCGCGGTACCGGATATATCGCAAAATAGCAACACTGCATCTTTAAAAGCGCCTGCTATTTCCCAAAATAGTGGATGCACTATTCCAGCATCCCTGTAACCCTCGCTCCACAAGGGTTAAGAGATTTGTCAAAATAGTGCCTTATTTTGAAATTTGGTGCTGTGTAGACAGTGCCAAATTTCAAAATAAGTTATTTCGATTTAGACTTGGAATAAGGTACACAATTTGCATAGTGCAAATGGCATAGCTTATTCTGACAGAGGGTCCTATCTAGATGCACCCTATCTGGAAGAAACTATCACACTTTCCTTAATGGTCACACATGGAAAAAGCTTTCCTGGTCACTGCTACTGTACTCTAAAGAACCTGTGTTTGATGTGAAATGGATGTAGAACTAATTATAATCAGCATAATGATTATATTGCTGCCCCAAACATATTTCACTGTTTCCCAGTGACTTTATATACTCACACTATATGAGGGATTAGAAGGCTGTTGGGGATCATGAGTCATTCCCAGTGCTATCATTTGGGGGGGCGTTTGGAAAATAAATAAATAAATAAAATACTCAGTGAAGGGCCCCATATCCACTTTGTAAGATCCTAGAAGCTAGTCAATGAAGATAGTGGAGACATATTTTGCTAAGGTGACAATGATCCCTTCTGTCAGTCCATCACCTAGTCTAAAACTAGACTGGAAGCAATCCAAGAATGTATGTGATGCAAGTGTCACTGATTTTGCCCTATCATCACTTTTTCAATAAAACTGGGAGCTATAGATCAATATACTCTAAGAATGGCTAATACCTATTATCTGCCATTTTGGTCACCACATGAGTGATGTTAATAATTTTCATCAGTAACAAGGCTCAAAGTTTCTACCATACCCAAAAGTAATCAAGAAGGATATAGGTTTATCTCATAAGTGGTAGGGTCACAGATGTCTAATCATGCTTAGAACTTCAGTCATTTAAATGGGGCAAAACCCTTCTGATAATACTGCATTTCTCACTTTCCACTCCAATGCTGTTTCAGAAGAAGCATTCGGAGCAATCCAAACTATACAGCTAGTTACTCAGAATAGTTCTGAGCACTGGTGTAAGTTGTAAATCATATTCTTTCCCCATGACTTGGACTGAATTCTGTGTATTTGGAGTAAAAGGAGATAATGTGTTATATATAGTGAATATATTTATGACCCCAGGCTTCTGTGCAATGCACTACCTTTAATGTCTGGCATCTGTTGAAGCCATTATAGCACCCAGCTGAAATCAAATAAATGGTAGGAAACAATGTATGCACTTTCTAAGCCCCTTTAAGAATGTTAGAGTATCACAAAAATTAATCTTTCCCCATTTAAGGGACCGGACTAGGTGATCTCTTGAGGTCGCTTCCAGTCCTATGGCTCTCTCTGCTTTGTAAAATGAATATTAAAGCAGTCAGGATTATTCTGTAGAAAGTTATGATGAAAAATTAGCATTGCTTATAATACCAAAGGAAAACATCTGCTGTTTTCACCAGAATATCATTGTTAAATTGTCTTTTAATCACTCTATTTGATATTTGATATGTGGAAGTAAAAATGTTTATATAATAAATTGTACAGTAAACCTTCAGTTTAGGAGCAAATTAATAGTCTGGAACCGTGAGAATCTGACTATATCTGAATATTGATGATCTCACTTTCTGAGTCTCTCTGGGATTGGGGGTGTGAGGTGTTGATCATTGCTTCCCACTGATAAGCAAAATATTTCCAGAGCGTGAAGAATTCTGTGGTGTGTGAGAAGGATAAACCATAATCTGCATCAACACACTAACTTCTCCTCTGCCATTTGCATTGAAAATCAGGTAGAAGTTATGCTAAGCTCTCTATTATAGCCTCATGTATGTGAAAGGTCTTCCCCTTCATTTGAATAAGGCCTCTTATGCATGTGAAAAAAGCATATTTAAAAGGAACGTTCCTTTAATTAGGATGGCATTTAGAAGCAGAATCCTTAAATGTTCACTTTTTGTGATGCTAAATTGTGGAGTATTTTCAAATGTATTGTAGCAGTCATTTTCATTAAGCATTTTTATTTTTATTTATTTTTAAAAGGAAATGACATGATTTACAATGTGAAGTGAAGGAGTAGATTAATATGACTAGCTAGATTAAGGAAAATTTAAATCAGACTGTTTGATGAAATGTTGGAAAATGTTTAAATATAGGATTAGACTTACAATATAGAAAGCAGTCAAGGAGATCAAAAGAACTCTGTTCAGAAAGTCCTATTAAAAAGAGAGGAAAAAATCTATTGAGTGAATTCTTATAGCTAAATGATTAAAGACTGTTTTTAATATATTACATTCAATCTGACTTTAAAATAAAAATAAACACTACAGACAGTGAATGAATTAGTGATTATATTCATTTTTTATGAAAGCAAAGTGACTGGGCCTATACTGGATCTTGCATAAAACATATATATGAAACTATGGCATTTAACTTAAAAGTAGTCCCCTGGAGAATAATGTTAATCTAGCATGCAGCTTTATGGAGACAGAAGTTAACTGATTGACATCTATATGAATATGGATTTCTTAAATCCATATTTGATTCTCTACCCCTTAAAATCAAATGAAACCTAATAACTTCATTTTATGCAAACCTTTGGGAGAATATGCTCAATTTTTTTCATGCCCAATTCAATAAAAATGCATCCAACTTCCACACTGTGGAAACCTAACCGAGATCGTGGAAATGGCTTCCATAGCCTTTAGTGTTTTCTGCACCTCTGCAAGCTAGAAAATGTTTGTTGTTGCTAAATTGTGTCCTTGGAATGTTTCTACTACACAATGCTCAAAGTACCATGCAAGCCTCAGCATAGTCACAAGAACAGAAAATAACATTTATAGATTATCACAATCTGGGGAATGTTGACTAAGAGTTCCTAAGATTAGGTCTCCACTAGCCCCAAATGGCTATCTGCTTCAGTGTTGCTAACATAACAAAGGTAAAGAAAGAAAAACATTAAAAAATATCCAAAGCAAAAGCATGTGACAGTTTGGTCAATTACTTACAAGCCAGTTCACCAAGGTCTCTCACACAACACATATATATAAGTAGTCAATCCTTTTGACCTACTTCCTCATAAATTAGATTAACCTCAGGACCTGACAAATATTCCTAACTATTTAACAAAGTCCTACAGCTATGACAGACTACATAGACTGAGTGCAGTTTAAGAGGCTCATATGTTTGGCTAGCTTTGTGTCTCTATGCATCTAGAATTTGACAGGTTGTACAAAACCATTAATTATGGTGAACACATGACAAGAAACTGCAAAACAAAGATACACAATATTGCTCTGCTTATTTTCTTATTAATTAAAAAGTTTCAAGAAATGGTCAATTGACTGACCTGGGTTATCATCCAAGAGACAGTCTCTGTGTTACTTATTACCAGAACTTTGCTCAGCCATCAACTTTCAAATCAGTTATTGTTCAGAGCAGGTGCTGATACTGCAAACACAAGTGGAGCAAACGGTGATGGTCTTTCCTAACGCACAAACAGGCAACCTGAATTGATGAAAAATAAACACATTAGAAGTACCTTCCTGAAACAGGTGCCTGATGGCTCCAGGTGAAAGGCCCAGGACCTCAATCTTCTCCCTTCCAGGTGTCTTCAGCCACTGGGAAGTTATGTACTTAAGAAAACACTTTTATTCGTTGGTTCAACTTTGCTCTTCCTCTTAGCATCTGTTTTGGACCAATCAGATGATGACCCATTCTTCTGCTGAGAGATTGAAATGTCCGGCCAGAGTATGAAATGTCGTGTCAGAAAATGGGCATCACCTTTTAAATTCTTGCAACTGGGACTGGAATAATCCCATCTCTTTGTGCAACATAGTGACTGGGTATACCTGCCCTAAACTGGACAGGAAGAGGTTACCTTCATATTGGGGGCTGAAGAAGCAGTGCCTCCTCACCTCTGCTGGGCAACTGGAACCTCAGTATAAAAGGATATGTCTATACTACAGCGTTATTTCGAAATATCTTATTTCAAAATAGTTAATTCGAAATAAGTTATTTCAAAGTAATGCGTCTACACACAAAATGCATTTTGAAATAGCGTTTTGCTATTTCAAAATAGCGCGTCCACACTGAGTGGATGCTGAATTGCATTTAAGGCCGACCAGAACCAGGTCCGGCAGGGCATCAAGTCAGGAGTTACTTTGTGTGGCTGCTGCCTGAGACTATCTGAGGCCTGTGCTGAAAGGGACCCCCCCTGGACAGCCAGTTCTCAGCTTTCCCTGCTTGCTTGTCTACCTCGATGAGGGACAGCAAAGCATTTTGTCTCTGCATGCTCTGGTTGCCCTCACTCGGGACACCACAGCACTCTGCAACATTGAGCCAGAGCTGCCCCTGGACACTCTGGTGCTTCTCGTGGACATGTTGCTGTGAGCCTGGCTGCACTTTCTGCAGGCTGCCATCCGGGAGGTCCATCGGGGGGCTGTCAGTATCCAGGAGGCCCTGAAGGAGAGCTTCCATCATGAAGAGCGCTAAGAGCCTCCCTGGTCTGCCCTACTGGGGGCTTGTGCCTCATTCCTTCCTCATGTCCTTCCACTTACCCCTCCCTAACCACCCTTCCTGATGTCAAATACATGTATTTTCATGAACACAAACTTTCTTTATTTAACAAAACTGGGGGGGGGGGGGGATAAAACTCTGGTGAGATTGGGGAAGGGAGGCGGGAGAGGGGAGAAGAGAGGGTTGGAGAGGGGAGGGGGAAACCTGGTAGGAGGGAGCTGGAAGGGGGAAGCAAGGGGAAGAAGGGGGAGGGGAAGCTCAGGGCTCAGAGTTTGGGGTCTCGCCGAATCAACTTGATTTTCATGCAAACCTGTTCCTGGGTTCGCATGTGGCCTTTGGTGGCCAGGCTGGCAGCTATCCTGCCATAGATGGCCACGTTCTTCCATCTAGTGTGGAGATCATGGATGGTGGGGGCATCCCCCCCAAACCTGAATAAGGTCCATGATGTCCACCCTGGACCAGGAAGGCGCCCGCCTTCTCCGGGCCCTGGCAGGCTCCTGGGAGATGGCAGACTGCTCCTGGGGAGCGGTGGAGGGCTGGCTGCCAGTGGCTTGCTGACTCGTGTTTTGGGGCCACTGGGTCAGGGGCAGTGACTGCTGGCTCTGGGCTGACAAACTTGGAGCTGGCACAGGCACTGTGGCCAGAGTCTACCCCTTTAAGGGCTCCAGGGAGGGGGGGGAGGGAGAGGAGTGTTTTTGGTTGAGGCTGGAGTGGCCACCAGGGCACCCTGGGGAGGCTGGAGGCCGCCTATTTTGAAATAAGTGTCTACACAGCACTAATTTCAAAATAGCTATTTCAAATTTGGTGTTATTCCTCGTGGAATAAGGTTTACCAAATTTGAAATAAGCGCTCCACTATTATGAATTAATTTCAAAATAGCAGTTTGGCTGTGTAGACTTTATTAAAGTTATTTCAAAATAACGGCTGTTATTTCAAAATCACTTTGCTGTGTAGACATACCCAAAGTGAGCAGCCCAGTTCATTCTGCTCTGACCATGGAGGAGAGAGGATGTTTGTGCAGGATCCTGGTGAGAGCTGTTGGAGCCATGGAGGCCAGCTGTGCCAAGATCCAGGCAAATACCCAGCTGGTTATGGAAGCCCAGGAGGAAAAGGAGTTGCCAAGAGCTTTGACTCCCAATCACCCTGGAAATTCAGAGGATCTGCAGACTACAGAGAGGGAAGACTGGGTAGGAAGTAGCTCAAGGGAACCAGACAACTCAATCAGGGTCAGCGTGTTTTGTATGGATCCTGGCTGTCCCACTGGCAGACACTCTAGTCGCTGACAGGGCCTTGGGCTGGGACCTGTTGGAATAGGGAGGGTTCTGAATGCCCCAGCCTCCAACCCATCGCTGGGCGGTGGCCCTCTCAGTTTGGGTTATTAGATCACATCACCCTGCAGAGAAGGACAACCATATTGATTCTAATTGCTAAGAGCTGTCCTACAGACTCTGGCCACTGGATCTTGCAGCCTTGAATTGAAGGGCAGTCCTATGAACTCCAGCCATTAGTCTGCACTGCCCTATCTCTAGGGGTAGGCCCACGGACATTGGCCACTGGGCACTACTGTCCTGTACTGAAGGGCAGTCCTATTGGCACTGACCATTAGGTCATACTTTCCTAAGGAAAAGAGCATTTATTCAGACTTTGTAGTGGGGCTATAACATCCTCCTCCTCCAAGGGATGATAGTGTATATTTGTTCAGCAACAAACAAGTGATGTCACACCAGCTTGTGTAAGACCAGTTAGGCCATGGCTGTTAGTATATCTGACATGAAAATACCTTGAACAATGGATTATTTGCTCTGGTCAGCAACTCTGTTATGCAAATCGCTTTCCTTGCGCCTCTCTGAAATGGATCCCTTGGCCAACTTTGCAGTTATGCTTACTCAAATTGCAGTTTTGCCATCAACACTCTGCTAAGCACTAAAATCTCCAGCTTAAAGTTTACATAACTTAAGCAAAGTACTTCTGTATTGTTTGATGTTCTCTAAACTTGTTTTAGTGGTCCATTATCCTATGCAAAGTCCCTTCAAGAACTATTATTCTCAGTGCTGGGTTTACAATGGCACTAGTGATGCTATGGGGCTGGCCCCACGCTCAGAAGGGGGGCCCTTGTTTGCTCTGCTTGTACACTGCCCTAAGACCCCATTAGGATGCTGGATCCCACCCCACCACCCTCCATTTATTACTTGGACTGCTTTCCAGTCCACTGAGGGTGATTTTCCACCTCCTGGCCTGACCCACTGGCTTCTCTCTGCCTCCTGGCTAGACCCCAGTATGCCTCTGGCTCTGGGCAGTCTTTGCTTCCCACCATCTGTGGGGCCCCACCTGTCTCCCTGGAGCTGAGCCTCTGGGTTCTAAGGGAGCCCAGCAGGAGCAGGCCCTGGCTTAGCTTATTGCATCACTCCCAAGAGGTCAGGGCAACCCCTTGCTCTGGGACCAGCCCTGCCTGAACTGGCGGCTCAGCTTGGAAGGTACAGTCACCTCTCAGCAGAGCCAATGAGTGCAGCAAGGTGGCAAGGCATGGAGGAGTGGGTCTCTGGAGGGCCTGAATGTGCGTGCTGAGCTGTGAGGGGGTGGGAAAGATCTATGTATGTTGGTGTACTAGAGAGTGAATGTTCTTGTGTGGGGTGCTGAGAAGTTGTGGTGGGTTTGTGGGCAGTGGGACACTGGGTAGGGATGGTGATGTGCATGGCACTGTGCATGTGTTCTCGGGTCTGGGGGTGGGCATTGGACATTGTAGGTCCAGGGAGACTCTGGCCATAGGGAATGGCGGGGTGAGTGAGTGAGTGATCCACTCTTGGATAGAGGAAATGTGTGATGTGGCATGGGGCATGCTGGCAGCACAGGGCCAGGAGAGCTATTGTGTGTCTGACAACTTCTGGTTTGTAAATAGTGCCCTCTCACTGGGCTGAACAGAGCAGGGCCACCCCTCCCATGCCATGCCCTGGGTAGCCCCTCACTCCCCACATTGCCCCTCCCCAACTGCCCTGTGCCATGCTTTATTGCACCCCTGGAGACCCACACATATGTTTGGCACCGGGCCTACAAAAAGTTAATCCAGCCCTGACTTTCCTGCAAACTGAAAGAGCTGTGTAAATCTTCCGTTTCTGCTCTCCTTGTTTTAACAACATTGCTAGGACCTTGGTATGTGTGGCTGACCTAAGTTTGTGCATTATTAATCAAACAGTTACATTTCTGACTATGTCAGTCTGTGATCAAGTGTCCTCATAAAACACACTGGTTTCAGCTCCTTTTATTTACTGCCTCTTTCTGCACAAGTGTTTTTCACTAACCGGAAAGATTAAACATGCTCGATTGCAGACATTAGCCTTATTTCTTTAATTTGTCACTAAACTAAGAGACGTCAATATGAACACAATCCCTTTGTTTTCCTAACAAAATTGACCATGAGGTAAATCCCGTCAATAAAGTTTATAATATTCTTCCCAAAGCTGTACCATTTTTATACATATAACTTCTTTTAATCAAAATATTAGATTTTATCAGCCCCCCTCCTGCCCATTTTCA
This sequence comes from Rafetus swinhoei, assembly GCA_019425775.1. Lineage (NCBI taxonomy): Eukaryota > Metazoa > Chordata > Testudines > Trionychidae > Rafetus > Rafetus swinhoei. The sequence goes on from CM033424.1 coordinate 143,054,758, forward strand.
CCACTATATTTGGCATATAAATGAATGTATATATCATTCATTCAAAGATGGGGGGAAAGGGGAGTTTCATTGACTGCACCAACAGTACATTTTAATGAATAACTGAAGAAATTCTAAGTTTTCTTAGAACGTCTGAAGAAATGTTGCCTTTAGACCTTGATTTTTTTCCTTAGCACTCTGTCCCATTTTTTCAAAACATCTTGATGCTGGCACACCTCTTAAATAATAACAAAGTCATAATTTGGGGCTTTAGCTGCAAACTATAAATATTATTTCCAGTAGTTTCCTGTATCTTCTGATTTATTTACAGTAATTTAAAGCCACCTTTTTTATTCCAAAACTCCTGTAAATTATGGTAAACCCCCCAGGATTCAGATGGCCTGTGGCCCTAGTACACATGTGCAGAATAATAAGTTCACAAGAAGACTTCTAGCTACAAATAGAACATTCCATGAAAGGGTGAGGGATAATTTCAGTCCCTATGCTCATAAGCAGGGAAGAACAAATTGAGGCAGGGATTGTTGTAATCATTAGGCCTATAAATTTACCCTAATAGTGATCTCAACTGTAAAAAAGTATGTGAATGTTCAGTTCATAAGATGTCATAATAATAATGTTGATGGGAAAAGGTACAAAAAAGGAGAAAGACTGAATTAATACAAACAAAAAAAGCCTCCTAATATAACTCAGAGATTCTGTTAAAATCATGCTTGGTAAACAAGAAAATACATGTTGGCAAACTGATGAACCAAAATTGGTGTGCTAGATATTAGGTCTAACTTCTAGACCTAAAAATACGAGGAAGGGCTATTCCATCAATCTGACCTTAAAGGAGACTTTGGTGGGAAATGACTTTTCTTACATTCCACAGCTTCTTTATCATAAGCCTAAGAAATGTCCTGATCTGATCAGGCTAGAGAGAGGAACCCAAATGACATCACTACCTCCACCAACTCCAGTTAAATCCCAACCACCAACTGAGATGACCATATGCTGTTTTCTTTCTTTACCTTATGTATTCTTTTTACTATTTCCTGGCCAAGACTACATGTTTTGCAACACTGCCGTAAGTCTGGGATGAGAAAGATGCAAATATGAGTTTGCCAAGGGATTGCCTGTGCTTTTCCAGTAGTGAGGCTGAGTGTCAACACCAAAGATTGAAGCTGCATTTTCAATCTTTGTTTTTTTATTCTCTCCCTTTTGTGCGTGTTTATCTTGTTTTTTCTTCTTAGGAAATGGGATTGGATTTTAACATCCATAGCACCATTATAGCTCCAGTACATCTGGTGATGGTACGGGGGAGGGACACAAGAGGGGCACAGGCCATGTGACTGCTCCCCACATGACTCCTCCTCATGGCAATGCTAACCCGGGGCCCTGCCTCTTCCTGCTCCTGCCCCACCTCCACTCCACCCCTTCACCAAAGCTCCTGCCCCATCTCTACCCCCTCCTTATTCCTGTTCTGCCACCAATCCCTTCTCTCAACTCCCCTCCCCCAAGCTACAGAGCCTGGAGGATTAGCAGTGGACCTAGTGCAGGCAGCAGGAGTCACCTTCCCCACACACACACTCACTGGTGGCAGTAGGAGGAAGCAGCCTGCTCCCAGCCATGTCACTCCACTTCCCACCACTGTGGGTGTGTGACTCCTACAGCTGATGCCAGGTCCCCTGCTAATGTCACATCACTCAGGGCAGATGGCACAGGAGAAAGGGTGAAACTGCCTCCCACACTCTGGTGGCGGGAAGTGGAGCCGAGGAGCTGATGGACGGGAGTGAGCTGAGTCTGGGATGCTCCGCTTGCAGCCACGGCTGGTGAATGTGGGGACAACCCTTGCTGCTGGCTCCTGGGCCGCTGTTACTAGCTGCTGACCCATTGCCACTCCCCACCAAGGCATTGGGGGGCATGTGACCCTTCATGCTTCCCACCATACTTCACCCCTGAGTCCATCAACTAAATCCCTCTTTTTCCCCAAAAGGTCAGGGATTGCAATTTCTGATAACATCTAAAAGACTGCCAAGGAAGGAGTTTTCCCCCTTCCAGCTAAAGGAAAAAGAAAACAAGAAATGTTAAAAAATGAAATTCTTATTCAATAATTTACCAGTGCTTTAACTGTTTTTCTTTCTCTTCTGTATCTTTAATAAAATAATTGTTAATAGCATGTTTGATATACTAATAAGTAGGATGAGGTCTCTGTATCCAACTCCAAGCCTTGTTTAATACTTTATATTGGACAATGACTGGGTTATGTACATTTGGCCTATTTATGCCAATTAAATTAATACAGCAGTCCATGCTCATCTTACCAAATGGGATATATTTTTCCTTGACTCATTTATGTAACATACACTTGGGTTACTGAGAATTACATGAACACACCATGGAAGAATAGACTTCCAAATGTACATTGTGCAGGAGTTATGTTAAAGTCTCAAAACACAAAATAAACAAACAAAACCCAACATCCTATTTTGTACAGCAAAATGATGCCACTTGCATTAAATGTGTCTGAGGCATGTTTTGATATGTATAGATTAAACAAGAGAAGGCCTGACTGGGTTTTGCAGATAGATAAGCAAAACAATCCTTGGTGCTAGTAATGGACTATTGTGTTACAGGAATATGGAGGACTTCAAGATTCCATTGCTCATCTGGAACTTTTAAAATGAAATAATCCTTTCCCCACTTTCTTGAATGCATCCCCTACTTTAGCATTACAAGGAGAATACATGTGAATTTATCTATAGTTGGTAACAACAAGAGGCCCTGGTCAGGATCAGAGGCCTCTTGTACTTGCAGCTGGTGAAACAGAAGTTTATCAAAAGTAGGATTTTTTTTTTCATAACATTTCCCATTGTTGCTGCCCATGGTGCAGCCTCACAGGTAAAACAATGGTGGGAAAGGTACTGCATATAGCAGTTTAAATTCTGGCAGCTGCTACAAGTACACTAATCAGTATTACCATAGATACTATCTGCAGTGGCACAAGAAGTAGCAATAATGCAAAAGTTTTGAGGGGAAAAAAAGGTCCTGGGTAGCCAAGGACATTAGGAGGGGCACCATCTCTAACTTGAAAAGTAAGAAAAAAAATCCAGTGTCAGCTGTACAACATGATATTAAAATACAATAAACTAATCAGATCTGAGTAGGTCAAAGTTATCTAAAAGCAAGAGAAACTGTCACCATTGGGAAAATATATATTGAGCTTGGAATGGGAAACTTGAACAGGGATAGAGTTCAGTTAGTCTATTTATTCAAGCTAGTCAGATCTAAGAAGAATCCATCATACCCTTAATTTGCAAGTAGGCCTATTGATATAACTTTCCTTAATATTGTTTTCTGGCAAAGACTCACTGGCTAGCTGATGTATTTGATGAGTTCTGCGGATCATTCCCATCTTTACTTCTCCCTCTCCTCCCTCTTTGAGCAGCAGGAAGAAAACTATGGTGTCAGTTATTGTTCTCTGTTTTAAAACAAGCATTAATATCAGCTATATTTGATATTACAGCCAAATAATAATAATCTCATATGAGGATTAAGGTTATCTAACACTTTTATCTGCTGCTGGGACACTAATGGGATCTTTTGTCTCCTCCAGCCCAGAAGAGTCTGTCCCCTAAGTAGGCTGGAGAGTCTGGGAGAGCCCTACCTGGAGATCTCAGGTACCTGGCACAGGGAGGGGAGGAGACACACAAACAGTATCCTTTTTCACAAGTGAGGAGATGACTGTTAGACCCTGCCAGACAATCCTGGGAGCCTGAGGACAGGAGTTGTAAAACAGAGAACATAACTAAGCAAAGAGAAACTCTCAATTGGGGAACAGGAACCCAACCCATGGGTGAGAGGTGGTTTACTAGGCCTTCCCCATGACTCTCTCTCCCTACCTCATTCCCAACCTCTTCCCATGAGATGCTTTCCTCCATGCACTCCAGAACCTTGCTGCATTTCTGGGAAATTGTACTTTCAGGTTGATGGAGCACAGATGGGCACAAAATGATGAGGTGGTGTGACTTTCCACCTGGCTTAACCTGGTGTTTGTGGGAAAAGGAACACCCAAGTGCTTAGCTATATAGAGGTTGGCCTCTCACAATTGCCCTTTGTGGCTCCAGCAGAAGGTATTATTTGGGTGTCCTCAACACAATAAGAGAGAGGAGGACTCAGCAATAAAGCTGGTTGGAGAAACTGCTAGACTACAGTATACTAGGACATGCAATTCTACTGAAATTGAAACACTGCAAAATTCAATAATTTCATTTCAGAAGAAAATGGGGGGCAGTGGGGACAATGTCTAAAATCCCAATTTGATATTTTTAGCATTCAACATTTTGATTTTTTTTTTTTTTTTTTGGTTTGGAAATCACTTTTCATGTTTTCTGTTTTGTATTTATCTATTATAATATCATACCAAATTTAAAAAGTTAAGATCAAATGAAACATTTTAATTTTGGTTTAAGTTTGGCTCAACCTAAAACTGAGAATTTTTTTCAAAAAATTTCAAAATGTTCAGGGTTATTCATATTTGAAATGAAGCCAAATTTCAAAAGCCTTCATGAAATTGAACGTGTCCTCTGACCAGCACCTTGCTTTAAATAGCATTCTCTGAAACACTTGTTTTTAAACAGGAAAGAGAACCATATCATCAGTCACAGCTATTTTATGAAATGATTTTATACAGTTTTGATTCACCCTCCTTCAGCATTATGTCCCATGGTGTGCAATAGTGGGATTTTGTGAGCACATGCACACTCATAGGCAGGGCCCACAAGGGCAGCATTTGTGCTTATGTGAACGCAAACTTGGTATTTTGTGTGTGCATGATCATGAACCATTTACAAATTTAGGGTTTGAGATTCGCATGTGGAAATTCATACTGAATTAGGGAATTTATTGAAAGCTCTGCAAACTACGAGGAGGGGATTCTGTATAGCTTTGCGATTTTATTTATTCATTCGTTCGTTTATTATCTTTAACACTCCAACATACAGTAGTCTTTTTCATTCAGAGATGTACACAGATATCCACTCAAATTGTGAGACCTGTCTGGTAAAAATATGCACCTATTTTCTATACTTTTTCAACAAGACAGTGATTTAAATTGTATATATACTAAATACATTGTGCTCAGATATGTAGGGCCTGAATTACTACTCCATTTATACTAGCATAAAACACCATCGATTTCAAGTTATACTGGAATAAATCTGAGGTAACGTGCGGTGACACATGGTGAGGCCCTTTATTTCAAACAAAAATGGACATGCAGATAATGGGCCTGAGAAAACTAGGATTATTTAGCTCTCAAAGGAGAAAATTTAAAGATGTAATTGTCCTATTAAAGTTGTTATGATGCTTGATAAAGCTTATCAGTTTGCCCCCCCCCTTTTTGTGCTGTCTTACATTATAGGTTATTGGCATATAAATGTGAATTGTAAAAGCCAGTACTAATCCTAACTGTTGTGTACAATGTAGGTATAGCTGTACTGGTCCCTGAAAAGAGCCTGTGTGGCTCTAAAGTTTGTCTATCACTAGCAGAAGTTGGTCAAATAAAAGACACTACCTCACCAACCTGGTTTCTCTAGTACTTGACACAGTAATGTGCACAGTGGTATTTTCAGTATGATATTGATCGATGTAAGCAGGGGCTGAACTACTGCTTTGCTATCAGCCAGCTAAAAGGAGAGAGCTGCCCTGGGGGCACGTACGCTAACTCAAATTGTTTAGTTCTGCAAGATAATTAACTGTTAACTGTTGATAGGTAAATACAACTCATGCTGGGATGGGGAAGGAATCCGAGGTGTGGCTATGTAAATCCAATTCAGCCAGGGCTGATGGAGGATCGGTTGTTAGAATGGAATGTGATGTATTGTAACTAATTTGGGCTATTATTGGGGTTACAAGTCATGCTACCCCTAAATGTGGGAACTGTAAAATATGACACCAGTGCTTGTAGGAGAGACACCATCATAGTAAGAGGTCTCAGATGAACAAGTCTCCCCCTTCCAGAATTGAGTGAACCGAGTTGGGGGGCAGGGAAAGGGCTTGAGCCAACCCGCTTCATGCCTGCCAGGTGTGAGCTGTAAGACTGGTTCACCCTGCCTTTTTCCCCCTTGTTTTAAAGATAGACCTAAAGCGGACTCCATCAGGAGTCTTTTTGCTATTCCAGTGGAAGCTGGAATCTTTTGCCAGCCTAGGTGGTGGCTAAAGAGTAGAAATCACTAAGAGCTGAAGTCACTGGTTTGGCCTGGAGCCAGACCCATTGTAGCCAGCGGAGTGGCTGGTGGGAACAACCGGTGGGTGGCTGGTAGGAGCAGCAGCAGTCTGGCTCAAGCCCTTCCCCCGCCCCACCGGTTTGGTTCACTCAATTCTGGAACGGGGAGGCTTGTTCATCTGAGACCTCTTACAATGATGGTGTCTCTCCTGCAAGCACTTGTGTCATATTTTACAGTTTCCACATTTAGGGGTAGCATGACTTGTGACCCCAACAATAGCCCAAATTAGATACAATACATCACATTCCATTCTAACAACCAATCCTCCATCAGCCCTGGCTGAAAATTGGATTTACATAACCACACCTCGGATTCTTTCCCCATCTGGCATGAGCTGTATTTACATATCAACAGTTAACTGTTCATTATGTTGCAGAGCTAAACAATTTGAGTGAGCATACCCACCCACAGGGCAGCTCTCTCCTTTTAGCTGGCTGATAGCAAGCAGTAGTTCAGCCCCTGCTTACATCTGTAATAGAGAAAAGCCAACTGGCACTAAAACCTCTTTTCCTTATTCCTGATTCCCATCCCTGTGATGCATGAGGGCTTGTCTTCACTCACCCAGAGATCAATGCTCTTCAGATCGATCTCCCAGGGTTCAATTTATCGGGGGTAGTAAGCACTCACTAAATTGACTGCTGATGGCACCCCCGTCAACTCCAGTACTCCACCCAGTCATGAGGTGTAAGGGAAGTTGATGGGAGAGTTTCGCCAGTCGACCTCCTGCAGTGGGGATGCCACAATAAATCAAGCTAAGGTACATCGACTCCAGCTACGCTATTCATGTAGCTGGAGTTGCATATCTTAATTTAACTTTCTCCCATAGTGTAGACCTAGTCTGAGTGGGTGAAAGTAAGGAGGAAATGCTTCAAAGAAAATACTTGCTGTCTGGGAGTGTGCATGTTATCTGTATTTATGTACAAATTCTGAATTGTATTTGCCCATACAGAAAAACGTGCTAATTTAAAACAAAACAGAACTACTTTATCTTCCCTACCCTTTCTTCCAAAAATAAATATGTGGTAAAGCCTCTCCAAAGACAGAGTTCAAATACAAATGCTTTTCCCAATCAATGAGGATCAATGAAAGAGAGTTCCTTTTCATCTCAGTCAACCTTAATTCAAAAGGAAGATAGCAGTCTCCATGGAGTGACTAAAAACGTTTGTTTTAAAATCCACTTTTATGATTTTAAAACAAGATTGTATAACTCTAAAATTCTGAAAAAATAACTCACCCTTTATTAAAAATTATCCAAAAACATATTCATTTTAATTATCAGAAATCTAGTCTCCTTATGCTAAAAGTGGAACCCATACTTTCATTACATATCATATGTATTAACATAGCACTTACTTTCTTTAGTCATGGGACTAGATCTCTGTATTGTGTTAGGTACTGTACAAACACAAAACAAAAAAGTTTCAGGGCACATCTTCTATTTCCCCAAAGATTGCGCAATACCTCCTGAAAAGGAATCCACACTCTTTTACATTATCTTCCCACCTATGCACTAAGATTTAGCATCCCTGTTACTGGAAGCACTTCAGAGAACATGACCTTATTGTCTCTGAACCATTCTTCTTTCATTTTCTCACATGAAACCTGTGAGCTTTGCACTCTGTAAGCAAGTTATACTTCAATTTCCAAGATGCTATATTCCTAATAATAGAATCTTCTATCACCACACCTGCTTCTCCTAACTATTTAGAAATGCTATTGCTGAAGTCTCTGGTAGGGCTTCTTGGGAAAATGAAACAGGGATCCTCCAGAAGAACTGCCAGTAAGGAAATCCCATCCAAGGGAAGCCAACTTTCTCAACTACAAAAATCAGCAGTGACCAGCCCAGGATCCAGTGTACAAGTGCTTTCTTTGGGAAATTGCTCCATTGCTTTTTCATGGACTGTGACCAACATCAGGACACCAAGATCCAGGTCCACAAGCCAATTGTTGTTCCCATGCTCAAGATCTCTGCACTAACACCAACGTCCTTGCTGAAGCCAATGTCATCAGCATTGAAACAATGATCTCCATGCATCATGCTCGGCTGGATGTTGTTCACCATGCTCGGCCTCAAGCCTCCCAAAACATATCTTTTACTCTCAACTCACCCATGGTCAGTGATCCCATGGTGGTCAGAGAAAATGTTACAAAGACACACAGAAAGTGTATTTTAGGAAATCTGATGGGACATCACAACCTGAGAGAACCAAGCCACCAACTAACTGTAATGGTGCCATATCCTCTGACAGTCAGTGATCCACTTAGAGGAGAAATGCCTGGCCTTCAAAACTGAAAAGAGAGAGCGGAAGAAGGAAAAAAAAAGAAAAAAACCATTTCCCCAGCAGGCAGCCGATCTGCTACAAAATGTCTGTACCTACTGCCAGTGGATTTGTGGTTTCAGGATCAGACTCCTGAGTCATCTCAGAACCTAGATGTAAATCCATGGTAGAGATCATCTTTAAATCAAGGGCTCAACAGTGAATGAATGAATGTTTTTCTGTCTAACATCCTTCAGTACTTAATATTCAACTAATCTGCTAAATTAGATATTAAGGCACAGAAGCCAAAACCTTACATTAAAATGTTAAATATAAAAACAGTGCTTTCATTTAGATTCTTTAGTTACAAATAAATTGTAGCCTCATTTTCCTTTGAAAAAAATTAGAAGAATGTGTGTTTAAAGCAACTGAAATGGACATATTTATATCTTACTGATGAGGTATGAGAATGAAATTAAGGACAAAAGATCTAAACAAGAGAAATATTTTTAGGAACAGATAACATTTCAGGCAGCTACAAAGTCAGTAGATTTCAAAAATTTCAAAAGAGAGTATATTTTGCTTTAAAAGATTATCCATCCTACTTTCCAAAAATCAGAACTTTAAAAATGGGTTGAGGTTTATTTAATTAGAAATCTAATCAGGATATGGGACATTTTTTCCTAGAGAAATGTTTGGAAGACTTAAGAAAATGAATTGTTGGTTCCTAAATACAGTATGTGGTTACTTCAAAATGTTTTCAATAAAATTAAACAGGTGTGTGAAAGAGGGACACAAATGGTCTTACCAATGGGCTAAAAAGCTAGAGTAATTAAGCTGGAAATCTTGTTAGGGTTTATTTGAAATCACCTTGAACAGTAATTATATATTATGTATACCAAGCCTAAGTTAACCAATTTTCTGCTCAGATACATTGCTTAAGTAGTTTAAACTTAATTATGTGGGGAAAAGAAAACATTTGTTGACTATCTTTGATATTTATAAATAACTAGACTTAATATACAACAAAGATAATCAATTAGGAGAAAAGAAAAATGTGATAAGTCAGTAATGCCACTTGTTCAACTGGCTCTTTTCTGCTTCCCTAGGTGATATATCATGGAAAGGTTGTCTGAGCTGTCATTGAGGCATCAGTAAGAGGATGTACACAACATCCTCCATTCAAATTATCTTTCAGATCAATCACCCTCATCAGGCTGCTATCTTCATTTGATAGCTGTAGGACAAATGTTTTGGCTTATGGGTAGGAAATGTTAGCATTTGCAAGAGCCCTGACCAAGAAGGCTCAATGGTGAACTTTGATAAATGAGTTAAGTAAAGAAAGAACAGCCAATAATATGCTTGTTGAAATAATTAATGCAAGTGGCCTGTAGTTTAAAAAAAAAATAAGAAAAAGTTGCTTTGAGCATATATTAAAGATGAGGCAAAAATTGATATTTGTGAACCCCAAGCAAATATTTATTGGTTTTTCCTAAAGCTACAATATTAAAAACTGCATAGAGTACATCTGCTCCATTGGATATTACACTGACCTACTGAAACCCAAATAATTAGGTTTACCCTAAGGACTTTGCTTTTCCCCCACCAAATACACAAAAAAATAGCTGGAGTGGTGTTGAAGGTTGAGTTATTTTCAGGACAGATTAAACAGTAAATCAAGAACATGGGTGTTTTAATAGCATATCACATGTTCCCTATATTCTTCATGCTCTCAGAAACACAAAACTATGAGTTAAAATAGCAGTATCAACAAACTCCTGAGGTACTGTCATTTTCTTGTACAGTAGCCATGTTAGCATGATAAATGATTTTCTGCTTCCAAAGCATTATAAATACTGTATGCATATTAACATACACTTCAGATTTTCTAATCTTACTTTTACACATATATATTATCAATTACGCTCAATATTTTAACATAATGTAATATTTCTTTGCAATGGCACATTATTTAAACTCAATATCATTTGCCCATAGATTACCTGAGTACATATTTATATATTTCAGGTACAATTTATCACTTTATGAAATATGTTTTTCTTATTCCTGTGTAATTGAAAATAATGACACAAAATCATCTACTGTTATACAGTAATAATATGATGTACTATCCCGTTAGCTTAGTATAGTATATGAAACCAGTCTGTGGAGCCTTGCCTTTGAAATATGATTTAAAACAGAATTTATAATGTCACAGAATTACATAAAACTGTGTGAAATTGTGCAGATAATCATTTAAATCTCCCTACATGAAAAGATAATTGCTCTAGAAATTAACTGTACCTGGGGTTCATTCATTTGGTCATGGCTAGTTTCTTATATAGTGATGATTTGATATTAGAGCTAATTAAGATCAGGTCAGAGTTGCTGAAGGTCAGACATTAATGCACAGGATCATTGAAATGATAATTATAAACAGATTAGGAAGCTACGGTCTTTTATAAGGGGTTATTAGATAATTACTGTGAGAGTGTACGGCTTACTGTAATAATGGATTATCGACTACTTACAGCGTTTTAAGGGTGAGAGTATATTACTTCCTCAAGGACTAAAAGGAATAAAATTGTTGGAACACAGAACTCTGTAAATAAAATAATTCCAATTTCATTTCAATTTTCCTCCAAGGACTCTCTGTACATCAGGCCAAACTCCATCTTTTTGTCTTGACAATTCTTAAAATATTTTCGTCCTACCAAAAAGGTACCTTTATTTTATGTTTGTTTATTTGTTTATTTTGGAAAGGGAGGAAAAGAAAAAGGAAAAAAAAAGAAAAAAGTGAGTTTCTTTATTTAAAAGATTTTCGCTGCTAATTCCTCCAGAGGGTCTCATAACAATAAAACACCTTTTGAGAACTTGAATTAAAGGGTTAGTTGAAAACTTTGGTCAACATATTAATTCTGAGATTTTTTTTATTGTGACACATATTTTAATCACATACAGCAGAACCCCCATTTATCTGAGCTTCCATTATCTGGCTGTCCATATTAACTGAACAACCAGCACACACACACAGGCATATGGAAAATTGATATCTCCTCCATGGAAGCACAACCGTAACCATCACATCTTTTCAGCCTTGTAAAATGACCATCACTAGTATGCGAAAGTGTGTAGCACAGGCATTCGATGCTCAAATAGAGATTACTGATTAAATAAAAAGGAGAGTCACAGGCAAAAATAGTCCAAAATTGTAACATTGAAGAAAACACAGTTGCAGACATCAAACAATGATGAGTACATTCTTAAATATGGCACATGAAGTAACTGAAGAATGCATGGATTTGATTAAGTATGTAAGGCCATGTCTACTCTACAAGATAAGGTTAAATTTTTCAGGCCGACTTTTTAGCACCTGATTTTTTAAAGTCGAAGGTGCATATTCCCACCGTATGTAAGAATTCAACATAGGGTGGCTATTGTTGACTTTGATAGCAATGCCTGTGCCTCTTTGCATTCTGGGTTATGTTCCAGTGCATGCTGTGACCAAAATGATTCAACAAGTGGTTCTGGGTTAATGTCATCAGTGTCCCATAATACCCTCATTTCCTTCCTCCCCCCTGCTTGAGAACAACGGCAAACAGTCATGTCATGCCCTTTTTTCCCTTGATTATCCATGCAAACACCATAACAATGTAAGCATGGAACCCAACATGCATCAAAGCATTATGATAATGTTAACCTTCTTGCGCCCAGTGCTGGAATATGTCCAGAGCATATCCAGGGTCCTCAGGAACAAGGATGAATCTTGAGAGGCTATGAACATACTCTTCTGTGAAACACTTGTTGAGTTAATGGCAAATGCTGCCAATGTTCGATCCACTGGATACAGTAGAACATCAATTCTGGTGAATTAGACAAGCACTGACTTGTGGGACCGCTTTATGATGCAGATATGGGGTGATCAACAGCAGCTGAAAAACTTCTGTATGTATAAGGCCACTTTCATGGAAGCTTGCAAATTGCTTTCCCCCTCCCTGATGCACAAGTGTGAGGCTATCCTTGACTTCCCTTCTCCCTCCATGTTCTAGGGCTCCTGGGAGAGGAGGCTATGAAACTCAGTGAGGAGGGAACATTGGTCTGCAAGAGTTGGAGGGGGTGCCTGTGCATGTAGGTGTCCTGGAAAGCTGCCATGCAGTCCATCACATACACCATGGTCAACAAGACTCTCTCCAGGTCCTTCCACTTCCCTGAACAATCTCCTTTCCTCATGCTCTGCACACACCTCCTCCAGTAGCATATCCCTCCACCCACTTAAGAATATTCATTCCTGTCCACAATGGATTTCCTCTTGAACATCTATCTCATCCCTAGTCCATTTTTGCCTGAGGATTTTGTGCCAGATAAAGAGCTGGCAGGGCCGGGGGGAGTGCACAGCAGGCTCATTGCTGTTCCCACTGTAATGAAAAGTGAAGGGCAGACTTTACAGCAGATACATTACAAACATCAATTCACATGTTTGTGGTGAGATGGCAATTTTATTTTGCCCAAAAACAGGGTTGGAAAAAGCTTTTTTAGTCTCACATCCTCATATAGGTATCCATTGTAAAAGCTTGACAAAGAAACATAACTGTTCAAACGTTCAGAATAGACAATCAGCAAAGCCTCCTTCCATTTGGTTCTCTATCCCTCCGTGGTGATGGTGGTGATGGTAGAGATTTTATATTCCCTTATTTCCCAGCATGCCTTGCTCCAGGCCAGGTCTACAATATGTCAGATAGGAGGGACTATATTTTCCCAGCAACCCTGATCCCCCTAAAGAGAAAAACTAGAATAGAGTTATCATGAGGCAATTTTATTGGTTGCTTTTGAGGAAAAAAAGAAATTCCATGCATCCTTCTCATAGAAATCCAGACTTGGACTCTATAGATACGGTAAGGAACAAGGTCATTGTTATATAAACTCTAGACTACTCGCCCAAGACCCACAAGATTCCCTCCAGTGATTGAATTCCCTGTCCCACAGGTCTTGTAACAGGGCAAATTAAAGTTAAATAGTGCTAGACCAGGAGACTCTCTATATACCTTAAATGAGTGTATTCCCATTACTTGAGTAATAGCTGAAGTGTGATCTAGTGATTTCTTCACATATATTTTGAATTACTGCTTTGAATGTTGGTAGCAGCTGCTGTACCATCCACTCTTGTTCATGGTCAGGAATAAGAATCAAATGGAATTGTGGGAGTTGCAAAAGGACTAATGACCATGGACAATTTTAATTTAAACACTCAGCCTACCACATACCACATGAACATCAGCTTAAGGAGGAATAATTTAGAATGATAAAAGCACACTAATAATTAAGGATAATACCATTTTCATAAAAATACAGGGCAAATGGAGTAGATTGGAGAGGAATTTGTCTCAGACTCTAAAAGAGATATCACATTATGGCTCCAGAAAACTGGTTACTTTTCCTTTAATCACACTAAATGCAACCAATGCCAGTTGTTTGATTACAGAATGGGAATTATAAAGTTTGCAAAAAAAATTAGAAAACAAGCATCATAACATAATGTGATATTTTGTAGCCTTTTATGAAAGTTGTTATGCTGGTAGACCAGGTGCTATCTCATGCTATGTTTCCCCATCACAACTGAACACAGAGATATGTATAGCTGGAATCTGTCTGATTCACTTGTGGGATAATATTAGTAAAATAGATATTAGAATTATTTATAAGAACATAAGAATGGCCATACTGGGTCAGACCAAAGGTCCATCTAGCCCAGTATCCTGTCTGCCAACAGTGGCCAGTGCCAGGTGTCCCAGAGGGGGTGGACCTATAAGAAGTCATGTAACCAAAAAAAGGGAGGAAAAGACTCATATTCTGGTCTCCTCCACATGAAGATGAGTCTTGCAAATAGGACTCCTTTCATCAACTGAGTTTGCAGCTCAAAGCTTATGGCAGGATGAGGATAAAAAACCCTAAAGGAACTAGGTATCTCTATGTTGCTAATAATCTGGGTGGGAGAGAGGTGGAAGAGGCATACAAGGTGGTTCTAGGCATAAAAAAAGCGACCCCCAGCATCTTAGCCTGGGTTAGCACTAAAGGGCAGATTGAGCTTGCTGATTATATAATCATGTCACCTTTTGTACTGAAGACCCTTGTCTACACTTACTGGGAGATCAGTGCTGCATGGATCGATCTCACAGGGGTCAATTTAGTGGGTCTAGTAAAGACCTGCTAAATCAATTGTTGATCATGCTCCCTTCAACTCCGGGTACTTCACTGGATCATGAAGAGTAAGGGGAGTCGATGGGAGAATTTCTCCCATAACCTGCCTGCAGTGGAGAAACTGTGATAATTTGAACTAAGGTATGTGGTCTCCAGCTACGCTACTCACGTAGCTGGAGTTGCATACCTTAGTTTGACGTTGCCCCCTAGTGTAGATCTGGCTGTAACTCATTCATGTGTCTATATTTGCTTGCTTTAATCTTGTAAATAATACATTTCATCTTTCCTGTTTAATAAATCATTTGGTTTACTGTATGAATGGCTACAATCATTGTCTTTGGTGTGAGACTTAAAGCACAGTGGATCTGTGACTTGTCCTTTAGGATCAGGAATCACCTGAAAATTGTTGTGATTAATGATATTAAGGGACATCTACCTCCTAAATACACTCACTTGTGTGACAAGATAACATGAGTGACCAAGGGACAATCTGTGATTACATGTTAGGGCAGTTAAAGTGCCCGAGGAGTTTGCACTTGGTACAGCTGCCTGGTGAAATCTGAGTTTAGAACTCACAACAATTAAGGGGGATTGCCCTGGTTTTTAACAGTCTGCTCTGAAGCTATGTCTACACTACAATGATCTATTGAAAAAAGGTATGCAAATTGCAATTTTGGAAATTTGCATACCTTTATCTGACAGGTTTTTTGGAAAAGGCTTTTCCAAAATTTGGCACATCTACACTGGGCCAAATTCCAGAAAAGCCTCCTCTTTCAGAAGAGCCATTCGAAAGGGATGGGAGGAGGAAGACAGGGCTTCCAAAGGACCACATCTACTCTTCTGCAAAAAAAACCCAAAAACAAACCAGAAGAGCAGATTTGTTCCCTGGACACTGCAGAGTTTTTCCAGGATACCTCCAGTAATGTAGACATAGCCTGTGGCTGGTATTCTTGCTCTTGTGTCACTAATAAGAAGCATCACAAAAATATTCCATATTTCACTTCTCAGTATATGAAATAGATTAGAAATGTCAGTATCTGCAAGGGTACGTCTATACTTGCTCCCTAGTTCGAGCTGGGGATGCAAATGTAGGCGACCGAAATTGCTAATGAAGAGGGGATTTAAATATCCCGTGCTTCATTAGCATGATCTCGCCGGCGCATTACTCTGTTCCACAGCTGATTCAAACCAGGAAGTGTGTGCCGGGACGTGTTAGTTCGAACCAAACCCCTTGGTTCGAACTAACGTTACTCCTCATTTTAGTAAAGTTAGTTAAAACCAAGGGGTTTGGTTCGAACTAACGCATCCCAGCGCGCACTTCCTGGTTCAAATCAGCTGTTGAGCGGAGTAACACGCCGGCGAGATCATGCTAATGAAGCATGGGATATTTAAATCCCTGCTTCATTAGCAATTTCGGTCGCCTACATTTGTATCCCTCACTCAAACTAGGGAGCAAGTGTAGACGTACCCCAAGAGAAGAAAGGCAGACAGTGATAATCTTAGATTCAGGCAAATTCAGTGTCGCTAGCCTAATATATCACCATTGTATAAATGTGCCTTTTCCCAGCACTCCAAGTGGTCAAACTGTGATCCACTGCCAAACTCTGAGAGTGCGTCTACACAGCATCTTAAACTCAAAATAAGATACACAATTTGAGCTCTGCAAATTGCATATCTTATCTCAAATCTATTTCAAAATAACACACTATTTTGAGCCATCCCTTATCCCTCATGCAACCAGGTTTACTGGGATGGCGAAATAGCATGCTCATTGTTTCAAAAAAATATTTTTAAATAATGGGCGGCTTGTGTAGACGTGGGGTAGCTATTTCGGGATACCCTCCGGTATCCCAAAATAGTTGTGCAGTGTAGATGTACCCAAAAAGATAATAGCTTTTTTAGGCAAAGTTTTGAGAGTAATTTCCCCTTTATCTTCACAGCCTATTGACATGACTCACACAACAAAAAATACTTTGTCATGTCTCTATATACATTACAGGTTTAGCCAGAAATATTAGGAACAAATCCTCTGCCAGCTTTCTGATGCTTAGGGCAGTTGGCATAGGAAAAGCCCTATATATAAAGTTAGCATAGTCCCTAGATATGTAGGGGAGCAGACACCTCTACTTTTCCTCCTTTCTCTGAGTATTCTGAGTGACTATTTGAGTTTCTCACCCATTAGGTTTTAAATAAATGGCTATTGAAATAAAAAATGTAGAGTGTTTGTTTTGGAAGACCAAGGGGCCTAATCTTGAAACAATGCTGTTTCAGAACCAGGGGATGAAGGAGGACATTCTACTCAATCTATTATTCAATAAAGCTAATATTCTGATCACAGAATAACTATTATAGTATTCTATAAGGGTGTGTGTACACGGCACCCTTACTTTGCAAAAAGCTACACAATTTACGCTACAAAAATTGCATAGCTTATTTCAATGTTATTTCAAAATAAGGCGCTATTCCAAAGCATCCCTTATCCCTCATGCAATGAGGTTTACAGGGACGTCAGAAAAGTGAGCCTGTTATATTTCAATATAATGGGCTTGCTCTAAAGATGCGGAATAACTATTTTGGGATTCCAGAGGTATCCCGAAATAGCTCCGCTGTGTAGACATAGCCTTTGTTAGTAAACAATGAATACTGACATCACAGGGCCTTTGAATGTTGCTGCAAAATAAATATGTTTCAGGTTGGGGTGTTTTGGCTTGTTTTTACTGTGTACCTCATCTACTACACATCTGACAGTTATTTTAAGCTTCAGCTATATTCGTTCAGTTGTTAAAAGTGTCATGAATTTGATTTTTATTTCCCCCAGCAGCCACTGCTGAAATATGTTGCAATTTACATTTGCCTCCTGCATATCAACTGCTTACAGGTGCTGAAAAATGATAGATGAGTGTGTGATACCAATAAAACTCTCAGTTAAGTTATTATCTTTTGTTATTTAATAGCAAGTTTTAAGTGATTTCAATAAATAATTCTGACTTTCCTTTAAATAAATTGTTTACAAGTCAGAAATCTGATCATTATTGTGCAGCCTTCTCAGGCATAATTCCAAACATATTTTAAACCAAACACACTTTACCCTAAAAAAGAAATCTAATTATAGAAAATACTTTGGATGAAGCTTTCATGGTTTTGTGAGTCATAGAAATGTAATTGAGGAGCTCTGCTGTTTGTTTCTCTTCAGTGACTGAGACCAGGCTTCACAATGGTGGTGATGAAAGAAGATTTACACAATCATTCTGTTATATTCTCTCTTTGTTCAGCTTTTGTGGAAGACAATTACATACATCTCAACAGCACTTGGAAGATTCAATCTACAGTTTAAACTTGCTGTTTGAACTCTGTATTCAAAACAGCATTCCAAAATTAGTGAACCACGTTGTGTGGCCTGGGGTTAAACTAAGTAGGAGACAGAGCATGGGGTGTCTATGACCAGGGCTTTCATCTAAAGTGTGCAAATAATTGTGCTTTGATATTGTGGTTCTCAAACTACATGAGGCCTATTCAGATGTGTCCATTTTTGACAGTCATGCGGGTCAGAAAGAATTCTATTCCATGCTTGAAGAGTGGCAGCACTTAGGAGCAGCATTACAGCCTGTCAATGACAAGTAGAAAATCCTGGATATTCAGATCTTCGCTGTCTTTCTTGCCTTGCATGAATGATAGTAAGATGGCCATGAAGTGATAGAAAAACAACTCTTTGAAGTCTAAAATAAAATTAATAAAATAGTAATAGCTGCCACAACCTGCAGTCCCTAAAATGCCATTGACCATGTCAGTTTTATCTGTTTATAGAGACTGCAGATCAAAGTAAGACTTTTCTGCATGATTCAGGGAAAGACTCTCAGATTCTGAGAGGCTATTGAAGGAATCCAGGAACTGCACATTACAACACATTCTTTCTGCAGAATGTTGCAGAGTTGCCTTTGAAAAAATACTGTACTTTTCAACAGGTGATTTTGTGTTTGCCAGGTATGCTAAGACACTGCAGTTTATTTTTATTTGGGTTTATCTTCACTAGTAATGTAGTGGCATGAAACCACATAAGAAAAAAAGCAACTGCAGATGTTTGCAACTAAATGGTTATTAGAATGTGGCACTGAGCTAACAATTGGTGTGAGGTGAGGGGCATAAATAAGACAGAAGTATTCCTTAATGGGAAGCACACACTTTATGTATCTGTGGGGTTTTCTTGATGAAGGAAAGTTGTAAATGCTGAGCTAATTAATAAGGTCTAGATATGTGGTTCTCAAACTTACTCAACCAACCAGTTGTTTACAAATTTGCCCATTACTATTTCAGCACATACTGAATACTCCGGTGTTGTAATCCTCTGTATAAAAATTCCTTGCTACCAAACACAGTTTATCTAAACTTTTATATCTGGATATAGAAGGATAAAAACAAATCTAAATAGACAGGCTTTCAACAACAACAACAGCAAATGTTTGTTCCATCTTCAACCAGTAATTACGCTGTATCTCATATAGCTGCAACATAGTAGAATAAAATTTTTACAATGAATTCACTTCATCTTCTTTTTCCTTTCTGCAATATTTATTTTCTAGTCGCTGATTAACATTCATTTAGGTCCAGATATTTCTGATAACTGCTGTTCACCATCCCACAGCATAGCATATTCAGAGGGGTAGTAAGATGAATCCATTGACAATAAACAAAAAATGTGTATATCATGTATCTGTGACTATCAAAAGTATACACAAAGTGTGGTTTTTTCAGGCAGAACGGCTCTTGCGCAAGAGGGGGTTTTTGCGCAAGAAGGAGCAGTGTAGACCCTTGGAGGCTCATTAGGTATGCAAATGAGGCATGGCGATATTCATCTCTGCACCTCATTTGCATATCATCTTGTGCAAGAGAATGCAATGTAGATGTAGCCTTTCAATCTTCTCATCAACAAATACTTATTCACAGTCTCAGGTGAATGCTATATACTTTGTCTAGGTAGATTTAGATATTCCCCTGTTTGCTGTGACTTGGGCTACATCTAGACTACATGGCTTTGTCGACAGAGCCATATAAAAAAGTTTATTCAGCATAGTCAAAGAAGCGGGGATTTAAATAATCCCCGCTTCATTAAAATAAAAATGGCGCCACACTGTGCCGATGATTAGCTGATCCGGCACAGCGTAGCAGTCTAGGTGCGGCGTGGTCGACAAAGGAAGCTTTTGTCGACCACTCCGGTAAACCTCGCTTCCTTTGTCGACCGCACCGCGTCTAGACGGCCGTGCTGTGCCGGATCAGCTGATCATCGGCACAGCACGGTGGCCATTTTTATTTTAATGAGGCAGGGATTATTTAAATCCCCGCTTCTTTGACTATGCCGAATAAACTATTTTACATGGCTCCATCGACGGAGTCATGTAGTCTAGATATAGCCAAGGTGACCTGAACAGAACTATAAGAAACTCCAAGACACCCGTAAGAGTGAGAAAGATTTCTTACTAAAAATTTTAATAAAGACCCTGAGCGGAGAGATTATGCTAGGTGTCACTAGCCACCTCAGATTCTTTTATTTTAATTTTAAGATTCCAGGAAAAGGAAGGATCTCTAGGGTAGGTTCTTCTTCCTTTTCCCATGTGGTATCTTTTTTGTGATATCTTTTAACCTGCAATAGAGCCACAAGAAATATTTACTACTGGTGTGTGTAGACTACTCTGCCCTTCTAAAAATGACCAACTCTCTTCTTGCAGTTTTCTATTGAGAGGCCCCAATCCATGCACAGAGGACTTTTATGCATGTGTTTAACTTTACATACTTGTGAGCAATCCCACTAAAGTCAATAGAATCACTTGAAGTGTATAAAGTGGATTAGAGGATGGACTAAAGAACATATGGTGCTATAATTTTTAATCTTTGCATATAGAGTTTCCACATAGTTTCAAAACCTGCTGCTATATAAAATGAGTTATTTATTTGTTTATATTAATTGTTTGAAATGACACTAGCTTATCAATCAGTAAAGAACCAATCTTGCTCCCATTTCAATTTGGTATTACACATTTTGATGAAAAATAGATATAAAATTAACATGACATATTAAATGGATTAAAAACTGGCTAAGTGATAGGTCTCAAATGTAGCTAAAATGAGGAATTGTCATTGAACAGGAGTGTTTCCAGTTGCAGTCCCACAAGGATCAATTGTTGGCCCTATGCTATTTAAAGTAATTATCAATGACCTGGAAGAGAACATGAAACCATCATTGATAAAGTTTGCAGATGACATGAAAATTATGGGAGTGGGAATGAAGATTATGGTTCATTGATTCAGAAAAATTTAGATTGCTTGGTAAACGGGGCACAAGAAAACACTATACATTTTACTTTGCTTAAATATACATATCTATAACTGGAAACAAAAATTGGGGGACTGCATCCTGGGAAACCCAGACTCGGAAAAAGATGGAAGTTAAGGAGTGACTTGAATGTATGCAAGTACCTAATGGAGAACAAAATATCTATTAATTAGAAGACTTATTCGGCATTGCTGGGGCCTGGACCAAGAGGGGGGATGTGCCGCTCAAATGTCCTGAAGGAATGAGGGGGTGCCATGCAGGCCAGCCCCAACAGTGGTCCCTAGGCCAGCCCTGGGGAGGGTGGGGACACTGTGCATACTTGACAGTGTGGCCACAATGGGCAGCTTGGGGGTGGCATCTGTGACTGTGCAGTATCACGTCCCACCAATCAGCCCCCTTCCCCTTCCATTTTATGGAAAACAATCAAATTCCAGGCACATCCCATTTTCCTGCCACAACCTAACCCTGATCTTGCTTTAAGTTAGGATAAGAGGAAGCTGCATATTAAATTTGATAGTCCTAGCTCTTAGCATTTAGGAGGAGTTCTTGAACAAATGGACTTGCAGACAGACAGATACCTCTAATATATATATATCTATATGTTGAGAGAGAGGGAGAGAGAGAGATGAGCTTGTCAATTTATCAGAGAAAGGTATAACAAAATCAAGTGGCTGGAAGTTGAAACTAGACAAATTTAGATTGGAAATAAGTATGTTTTAAAAAATGAGAATCATTAACCATTGAAACAATTTACCAAGGATGGAGGTGAATTCTCCATTAGTGACAATTTTAAAATCAAGATTGGATTTTTTTTCTAAAAGGATATATTCTATGAGTTATTTTGAGGAAGTTTGATGGCCTGTGCTATACAGAAGTTGGAGATCACAATGAGCCCTCTTGGTTCTAGAATCTAAAATGCTCATTCTATCTTGCAGAACAGTAGAAAAAAAATGTGGCTTATAACTGGCTGAAAATAGTTATGTGAGGTACAGAAAGAAGTATCTATATTTTGATCTGGGAAATTAATAATGTTGAAGTTTGGAGCAAATATTTCCAAATACTAATGAATGCATCTTGATTGGCTGCAGATGATTACTGTGAAACTGATATTCACTTCAAATTTGTCTTGCATTGCATCATTAGAAATAAATGTTTTTCTTCTTGAATCTTTAACATCTTTTTCCACTTTAAAGAAATGTCCAAATATTTTGCAGAAAGAAATTTTGAACATATATAAAAATATATATATATTAGTGAACATCAAGATTCGTTATTGTTTCTTGACTTGACTATGCAATGCTTACGTCTTAGGGCAACAAACCTTAAGGTTTAAGATCTACACAAGTAGATATATATTTATTATTCTATGAGTGCTATCTATATACTGCAATGTATGTAACATCATTGCAAAGTGACAAGAGTGAGCTAACACATTTATGGGACAAACACCACGGAAACTTGATTATACTAATTATTATCTGAATCTTAACTAACTTGAATTTCTTCTAATATTTTAAACTTTTAAACACACAAAAAGTTGAAATTAATAAATTGGATGTTTCAGGGGAAAAAATATTTCATGAGAGGAGGGGAAGGTAAAGGGGGGAATGCACAAGAGGAGAAAATACAAAAAGATGCTTGTGTAAGTTTACAGAATTCTCTCAATCATCTTCTTTGATATCTGGTAATATGGACTTCTCATCATAGCGGGGGAACTCAGTTACGCCCATATACTTGTTCCCATTCCCAGCAGTATAATATAAATGTATATGCATTTGCAAGAACAGCTTCTTAAATGCATGAAATGATGCTGAGTAATTCTGGCACTTCAAATAGGAATTAAATAAAAAATTGTGTAATAAGTATACCTCCAACTGTCTATATTAATTTATGATATCATTAAAATTGTCTTATAAGATAGACTGATAGATACACTATAAATAAATGGATTTAATAGGAGCTCTGGGTGAATAATAGAGTATTACAGAAATTACATAAATATAAGTTTTTTCATTCATATATTTAAGTGTCTGTGTAGCACCCAGACAAGACAAGATTTTATAAATAAAATTACTATTTTAGTCTTTAATTTTCTCTTTTTCTTTTTCTTTTATCTATTTATACCAAAATAGTCAATTATATTGTTCAGCTATTTCTAATGGCTGAAACTGAGGTTCACATGAAGTAAACTAACCAATACACTGAGATAAACAACAAAAGCTGAACTAGTCAAGTAATCTATAGTCTTAGGTTTAAAAACACTCAAAAACTATAAGAATTGTGTATGCACCAATTCAGCTTTTTTGGAGATATCACTCCTTAATGTTTAGGTTGGTTGATTTTATTCCAGTAGTACAAATCATTTACCTATAGTTTTTGCAGAATACTTTATTAAATGAATGTGCTAGTGATCAACAGCTTGGAGTTAATCATGTGAAACTGTACAGAAGTTATGAGTTTCTCCAATGCGAATCTTTTCCATGTAAGCATGATAGAAATGAAGAGATATATAGCAATCATAGCCTAGAGAACATCAGCTGCTATTCATTTCTATACTTAAAGCTGATTAGTGGCTAATTTAAATGAAAAATGATCACCAGGGTAGTATTGTCTGTGACTTTAAAAAAAACAACCAAACCAAACCAAACCAAACCAAAAACAAGTCTTGAGTTACTGGAGCATGAAGTGTCCAGATTAAAACTGTGAGCATTTTTCTCTTTTTTTTATTGTACAAATAGTTTATATGTAGTAAAATACCATTTCAGTCAATCCTAAATTATTTGTAAGTTTGACATGAATGGACCAAATAGTTTCATTCAGAAAAAAAATATTGGGTCTGAATTTTACAAAGATGGATTTAGGCCCCATATACAATTACCAGAGGATGAGTTGACCTTTAGTCCATTTGGTAAGAGCAGTCACTGGGGCTATGTAAGACTCGGATGAAATTCTCCCTATGAGGCTATGTCTAGACTGCAGGCTTCTTTCAGAGGAAGCTTTTCCGGAAGAGATCTTCCGAAAAAACTTCTTCCAAAAGAAAGCGTCCACACTGCCAAATTGCATCGAAAAAGCGATCTGCTTTTTCGAAAGGTAACATCCACATTGAATGGATGCTATGTTGCATTTAAGCTGTGATTACTATGGATGGAGTGACCACCAGGGCATCTGTGCTTTTTCCTCTTTCCTCCTCTTTCGAAAGACCTCCTCTTCCCCGTCCACACACACCTTTTCTGAAAGAGCTCTTTCGGAGAAAGGCTTCTTCCTCATAGAAAGAGGTTTACCAATGTCGGAAAAACCCCTCCGTTCTTTTGATTTTTTTTTCAAAAGAACGCGATTGCAGTGTGGATGTAAGTGAAGTTTTTTCAGAAAAATGGTCATTTTTTCCGAAAAAACTCTGTAGTGTAGACATAGCCTGAGATGCTTCCTGATGTTTAAAGGTGATTACATTTGGGTGTAAGCACCTCAACATCAGGCTATAGGGTCATTCTCCATGGCCCACTCTCTTTTAAAGTATGTTATACAATGTGTAATAGCATCAGCAGGAGAGACCTGACCCCAAATAGCTTATAGCTCCAAATATTAGGACATTCTCCTGCATTATAGGAGACCCTAAACTAAAAACCTATTCCACATTAGGCAGAGGTGAGAAAACTGAACAGGGGTCTCAAACATCTCAGGAGAGTGCCCTAATCACCAAGGGTACGTCTACATAACAGGGCTAACGTTGAATTAAGCTATACAACTTCAACTACATCAACTGCATAGCTGAAGTTGAAATAGCTTAACGCGGATGTAGGCGCTGTCTACACAGCAGGAAGTCGAAGGAAGAACACATTTTTTTTTACTTCCCTTACTCTTTGAGAAATGAGGGTTACCATGAGTTGGACTAAGAAGTCCGCCAGATCAATATTATTTTGAAGTAAAGGCTTGTAGCATAGACACACACTATGTTATTTCGGAATAAATTCAGTTATTCCAAAATAACGCTGCTGTGTAGAAGTACCCTACATTATAGGGGAGGCAATAGCACCTTCTCTATGGCTGCATTGTAAAACTAGCCCTTCATTCCTTTTGCTTTTTTATTTTATAAAATGACCTCAGATGAAATTTTCACTTGACCCCAAGTTAAATTTTTGTCACCTTTTTTATTTGCCAACATTTTTTGAATCTTCAGGTTTGGTTCAATTCAAATCAATGTTTAAAAAAATAAGAACTTCCAATGTATCAAAAATGAAGTATTTACCCACCTCTAGTCTGGTTTTCTTCAATTTAATGACTGGAATTTTTTGTACTGTTTATTTATGGACACACTGTGGAAGGGGAAAGAATTCTAATTATTCTACTGTGATGATAGGACAAAAATCAAGGGATGTTTAGGTTGGAGATTAAGAAAAACTTCCTAAGTGTCAAGGTGGTTCAACACTGGAATACATTTCTTAGGGAGGTTGTGGACTCTACATTATTAAAGAGCAGGTGAGACAAAGACAGGGACAGGCTAGATGGTGCTTGGTCCTGCAATGAGTACAGGGGACTGGACTTCATGACTCTTCAAGGTACCTTACAGTTCTATAATTCTATGATTTACATTTTACTTATTTGCACAATATGAAACTCTTACAAAGGAAAATTAAAATAGTTTGTCATACTTGTACCATTTGTGAAATAAACACAGAATATAAAAATGAATGACTTTCAATACAAAGTGAAAATGCAGAGATTGACAAGTTAAGTGTTCAGCATATGATTTCAACACTTCTGTATGCAAGCACAAATTTGTTATAAATGTTTTAAAATACAATTTTCAATATTTCCCCATTAAGATTTTTTTTAAAAAAAACCTATAATACCAGCAGCCTAAGACTACTTAGCAATCTACAACAAGAAAGCATTATGCATAGACAATAGAAATAGAAATGCCATAAGGAAACAAGTTTCAGTCTGAGGCTACTTTGTGATTTTTATAACCAATGCAAAGAAGTATAACCATCATTTTGTGTGCTTGTTCTAGAGTTGTGTTAACTTTTAAAACAGAATTAACTTCCAAGGGCAAGTTCATACCTTCACTCTGTGGGTATGTGTAGATTACATCGCTCCTTCGACGGAGCCATGTAAACTTGTTTACCCGACATAGTCAATGAAGTGGGGATTTAAATAATCCCCGCTTCATTAAAATAAAAATGGCCATCCTGCTGTGCCGACAATCAGCTGATCCGGCACAGCGCGGCAGTCTAGACGCGGATCGGTCGACAAAGGCTTCCCTTGTCACCGATCCGCGTCTGCTACCGTGCTATGCGGATCAGCTGATTGTCGATACAGCACGGTGGCCATTTTTCTTTTAACGAAGCGGGGATTGTTTAAATCCCCACTTCGTTGACTACGTCAGGTAAACTAGTTTACATGGCTCCATTGACGGAGCCATGTAGTCTAGACATACCCTATGTGAACTACTCAAAAGGAGTGACTGTGCAGTGTGAGAATATTGTGTATCCCTCATTGTTTTTCTGAGAAGTAATCATTTAATTATATATTTAGGAGTAGGGCACAATTAATCCAGCTAATCATTAATACAGTTATCACAGAAATGTTCAGCACCTGATGTTCCTGAACTACACGTGGATACAATGATTTTCTAAAACCATCAAGGGCTGAGAACCAGGTTGTGTAGAGCTCAGGACACTTGATATGCCCACAGTGCCATCACAAGGCCAAGAAAAAGCATGGCCAGGGATCACTGTAGAGTGTAGGCACCGCAGGAAGAACCATCTAAGTAACACAGAGTGACAGTTTCCCAAGGCTAATCACCCCTTCTAAACCGAGAAGTATCCAGGCAACTCTGTAGACTTTTCCTTGTCTCCTGACCTCCAGCCTCTGACTCCAGCCTGACTTGCGACCTAGATTTCTGCTTCTCGGTTCCATGTTGGTGCTACCTCTGATCTCTAATTGCTGATCCAGGCTTGACTCTCACCCCGACTCTTGTTTATAGGACCTGGCTTTGCCATTCTTCCAACTCTGTCCTGGTGATTCCCATCCCTGTTGGACAGATCTCAGCTCAGCTGTGACTGCTAAGCCAGACTGCCTATGCCCCAGTCTCTTACATTTTCTCTCCAATAGATTTCTTATACTACTCTTACAAGAATAAAGGGGCTGGGAATAAAGTGTAATCATGACACTACTGACTCTCCGCAGTAGCCACCAAAGCTGATCAGGTCAAAGGACAGAATGGACTCTTTAAAAGGGTAGTGCAATGGCTATTCTGTCTAGTAGCTCAGAAAGCATTGTACCTTCCTGAAACATGGTACCTCCCCAAGCTCTCTCTGGGGCAGTGTGCTTGCTACACTACTGCCAAGACAAGGCCATTCCTTCTGCCATTAACTAACAGCTTGATCAGTCTTATACTGCCATCCTAGACAATAAGAACCAGAATTTGACATCACTGACATATATGTCTTTACTTTTTACATTAGTTAAAATAATTGTGAATATGTACGTTTTGTATAATGAATGACATGCAGCAGGGGCGGGGAACCTTTTTGGGATCAAGGGCCATTCACAGAAAAATCAATTGTGGGCTGCACACACTTGAAAAAGCAAAAAACAAACAAACAAACAACAAAAACAGAAACAGAAAAAACCCACACTTCATTGATGTGGCCCCCAAGAAGGAGAATGATACTCTCCATGTTCTCCTCATGTACTGGAGCCTAGGGGGTCCCATGTAGTAGATTTTGTGTGTTCCAGCCTCAAGTGGGGATGTCGGGGTGGTGAGCGGGGCTGGAGCACTAGCATAAGCTCCCCAATACTGGGGGGAGCTCCGATGTTCAGGGGCCAGATCCAGACCATCTGGGGGCCGCATCTGGCTCCCGGGCCTTAGGTTCCCCACCCCATGATATACAGGATATAGGTTCAAAATTTATTGTTTCAAAGTCTATGTAAGCTTAATTAAATGATTAAATTGTTAGTTTCCAGTGAGCTGCCATATCATAGAATCATAGACTCAGAGCTGGAAGAGACCTCAGGAGGTCATCAAGTCCAGCCCCCTGCCCAAGGCAGGACCAATCTCTCCAGTAAATTTTATAGTCAGCTGCTGAAAAAGCCTTACTGTCAAGCAATTTTCAGATACCAGGTGGAAAAACCAAGAGATCTATGACGACTCTTCACAATTATCTGACCCGGGGTTAGAAATACACTTTAAAAAGTTGTGAAAAGAAAACAAAGGGAGTGTAAAGCCTCTGATTTTTTAAAGAATGGAGATCTCTTAGGGTATGTCTACACTTGCACCCTATTTTGAAATAGGGATGCAAATATAGGCATTTGAAATAGTAAATAAAGCCGGGATTTAAATATCCCATGCTTCATTAGCATAATTGCGTCCAGGCGCTATTTTGAAATTGCACTATTTTGAAATAAAATGCCCTATGTAACTGAGTTATTTTGAGATAAAACCCTTCTCTCAAAATAACTGGTAAACCTCATTGTATGAGGAATAACAGTTATTTAGATCATGCGATTATGCTAATGAAGCATGGGATATTTAAATCCCGGCTTCATTTACTATTTCGAATGCCTAAATTTGCATCCCTATTTCAAAATAGGGTGCAAGTGTAGACATACCCTTAGGTTAATTTTAAAATAGTAATGGTTGTGGAAAAATGGTCCCTCTAGTTTACAAGCAGCCATATCCATTTATTTTCAGTTTTCTCAGGCCCAGGGAGTATTTCTGTAGAAAAGAGCTGTTCATACTATTTTGTTGTTACAAAAGACACTTTTCCCTTCACACAAGTGTTCCTTGATGCTTGCTTTACATGGCTGTTTTGCTATGTCCAAACCACAGTACTATAGTAAGAAATTTTGTGATATAAATATATTGCATGCCCATTTGTTATGATTGGAGTCAGTCTTGTCAGAAAGCTTTGTAAAATCTTTCTTCTTACTTTTTTGCAGTGTTATGGTACTAAATGTAGCAATTTACCAGTATGTTATATAAAGAGAAGAGATTTGACTATGGTGTTGTTGACTCTTATGAAGTACCTAGTGTATTTGACTATTTTGTTAAGTATGAAGAACCAGATTCGTCAAGCAGCTGGTTGAGTAGAGGCTGATGGTGAAACAATCAAGAAGTCCAGGGGGAAAATAAAGAATAGACTACTTCTCTTTTCTTGATGGAACCATTTTGTCATTTAATGAAACATTCATCACTTTTGTGAATTTTTGGGGAGCTCAGGATATTTCCCTCAGATATCATGTCTCTGCTAGTTTTCCAGTGCAAAGAAGAGCGGACTATATGCAAAGAAATACTAGCAACACCAGCAGTGTCACAGTATCCACATTGCTCTTAGAGCATACGCTTGATCTGAGCTAGCATGGATCTGTCTACTTGCACAAGGAAACACATCTCCCAGCTACAGTATAGATATAGCCTCAGTATCCTTTGCAGGTCAGTGTTGAATCTATATACCTCACCAACAGACACAGAGGGGCTCTAAGGGTATTTGAAGCTTGTATATAATACTAATTCATTTGTTTTTATATATCTCACCATGATGAGGGCCCCCCTCTTGTCCCCCCCTCCCCAGAGGCCTTGCTGTTCTGCTACACTGCACTCCAGAAATCAGTGAGATGAACAGCAAAGGAGGATCTTACAGGTTTCTCTAGAGAGACCTTACTAGAGCAGCCATCTTAGAAGCTACAGAGACCTGATCCTCCAAGGGCTAGAATGGCTAGGAACAGCCAATAAGTGCCCAGCAGGTTCAGATAAAAGGAGCTTCAGCCCTCTAAGAGGGCCATCTCCTAGATGAGAGGAAGGGAGAAATGTGTCCTGCTTTGGCCAAAGGAACCGGCTAAGTAGTTAGAATTTAAGGCTGGCTGAATGTACACTGAGATTGCTGGGAGAGAAAAACCAGAGGACAGTGACCCTAAGACGTGGCAGAAGACAAAAGGGCTGATAGGAAGAGGCTCAGAGAAATAGTAGCAGAGGGTTGAAGTAAGTGGTATGTAACTGCTGAGTAGTGGGTGGCCCTTACTGACTATAGATATAGTTATGTAAATTCTAAGCAGGAGGCAGGCCTTATTTAGGAGTCCAAGCAAACAGTATGAGGAAATGCAGTTGTAACCACCAGTCCATATGGCAGTGTTTTCCTGTACAGATCAAGTGAGTGAGCTTGAGGAACCTAGGGGCCCTGAAATAAGGACCTAGTGTTTGAATGGTCTCTTGGGGTGCTGCTTAGGATTCTCCATGCAGTCTTTCAGAAGATACCCTGGGTGAAACGGTGGGCCCTTTTTTGAAGACAGCAGTTACCACATAGTGAGCAGTTACCCCATGCAGATCTAGTGCAATTTTTCTTTTGAACAATGGTGTCTGTTGTCTGGCTTCTCCCATTTTCATGCTCCCTTCCCTATCAGTAGCTCAGAAAATGAGTCTCCTTTCCAGTAAACTCCTAGGCTATGTCTACATTGGCATGATTTTGTGCAAAAGCAGCCACTTTTGCGCAAAAACATGCTGCCTGTCTACACTGGTGGGAAGTTCTTGCGCAAGAACACTGACGTTCTAATGTGTGAAATTAGTGCTTCTTGCGCAAGAACTATGATGCTCCCGCTCAGGAAAAAGCCCTCTTGCGCAACTGTTCTTGCGCAAGAGGCCAGTGTAGACAGGCAACATTAATTTCTTCGAAAGCCCGATGGCTAAAATGGCCTTCGAGCTTTCATGCAGAGCTACACTGGCATGGATGCTTTTGCACAAAAGCACATCTCTTGCGCAAAAGCACATGCCAGTGTAGACGCTCTCTTTCGCAAATACTTTAACGCAAAAACTCTTGCGTTAAAAGTATTTGCGCAAAATCTTGCCAGTGTAGACATAGCCCTACAGTGCAGTGACAGTCCTGCATATCCAGCATATCCAGCATGGGGACAGAGGCTTAGACCTTACCTTCACTGGAAGCAGAGTGGTACTGGGTAAGTGTTGTGGCAATGGCATTAAGAGCAGAGGGAGAAGAATCAGAGTCGTCATTCCTATTTGTCTCAGCAAGGGTTACGACTAGATGACATTGCAAGTAGAGGAGAATGGATGCCACAGATTATATTGTCATCTCTTCACAGTGCTTTTCTCTGCCACAGACACCTAACA
Organism: Rafetus swinhoei; assembly: GCA_019425775.1. Taxonomy (NCBI): domain Eukaryota; kingdom Metazoa; phylum Chordata; order Testudines; family Trionychidae; genus Rafetus; species Rafetus swinhoei. Next base: position 143,085,922 of record CM033424.1, read on the forward strand.
TTCTCCTGACCTAGGCACATTGTCACTGGAGGATATGAATAACTCAAATAAATTGTGGAATTAATGACATTTGCTAACATCATGCTATTCACTGTTTTTGTTATAGACCTTCTCTCTCCCACTCACACACTATTTAGTATGCAAGCTCTTTGAAACAGGGACTATCTACTACTGTGTGTATGTGCAGTGCCTAGCACGATGGGACCCCTTTCTTGGCTGGCTTTTAGGAAGGGCCATAATAAACATTATTCATGATTAATAACGGCTTCCACAGATGGGATCTGATGGTCAGCAGATGTACTTGAGCAAACAAGGGTAAGCATTTGAGGCTATATAGTCTCTACATCTCTAAATTTTGCATCCCTTTGATATAGTGTGTGTTAGACTTCAGAGGTGCCGAAGACATGCAAGCTTTTTATTAACCCTCTGAGAGTGAGAGTGTGTGGGCAGGAGTGGTACAATGGTTGATGCCAAAATATTGCTGACATGATGACATTCACAATGAAAGATGGTTTGCAAATTGTGATTAGTTGGAGGAGTGATGGTGTTTAAGAATATAGATATTCAATAAACATTTGCCCCCCTGAGAAATGGAGTCCCTATGGTTTCCAGCTATATGATGGAGGTAGGGGTGATGGAGCTCTCATCCTTTGGACATCAGCTCAGGAAGCCTCTCTCATGCTTCTGTGATATTCCCTCCATTGCAATTAACTTTTTTGGGAGGAGTGGGGTGATATGAAGGATTTTATTTTCATTGTTGGGCAGAACATTCGCCCATCTATTTGGTTTTACAACTTCCATTTCATGGCAATGGAGAGATCTCTAGAGAATTCCTCCTAGCAACTCCTCTTCAAAGGGAGTAGTCTTGGCCACAATGGAATCATTTTTTCCACTGATATCATTGGACATTTTCTTGTTTCCCTTGTTCTCTGTGCCACCTACCCCTCTACTGATGCTGGAAAAAGCACTCAAGTTGTGACTACGTATTAAGGAGTGTTTTATTTTGTTGAGCTGCATGCCTCTGGGGGTGCAACAGCATCATTAGCATACACTAATTATAATTTGTATATGTTAAGTAACCCCTTGGATGGCTATGCACATTTCCTGGTTGTCCAAACCTGGGCAGATAGGCATTTTTGAAAATCCTGCCAAGCGCTGAATGCTCAGACTCCTGGGTGCCAAGCCTGTGTCTGTACCCTGTGCTCAGGGCATTAATTGGTTAGCCCACAGCATAAAAGCCTTTCAAACAGCTTAAGTAACAAAGGCAGCACTGTGTATTTACTCTGATTATCTTGCTTTTGCCTAATGAAGCTGCTTTAAGGTTTCTCTCCTGGCAAATGTCCAAAATGCTTTTATCTGTCTGCATGCAGTAGGCAGTCAAGCTGAAACGAAATGCCTCCTTTTGTGTGCTCAGTCTGTCTCTTTATGATGAGAGAAGTTGTAAGGAGATGTGTGGATTTTGTGTATGTGTGTGGCTTCTTCTGTGGCATTCACATGTTTGGAAGGGGCCTGTAAGGGTGCTCTTTCATAAATGATCTGATTTTTTTTATTTGATCCCTATCAGGGGAATATGCTTTGAGAACAAACCAGCCACTCATTCTTTCTGGCCATGCGTTGTCTCCATTTGGATAATTTGCATGTCACCAATGAGAATATCTTAGACTTACCCTACCCTGAACCTGTTCATCACAATGAACCTTACCCCTACCCCAGACCCTGCCATCACAAAATGGAATTCAATACCCATTGGGAGATTCTAATACCCATTGAGAGATGCTGACAGGAGTCTTTAAAGGTGAAAAACGAAGGTGCTCATGCCTTACTGGACATTGCTATCCTCCAGCACCACATGCAGTCAGCAGAATGCTGTGAAAACCCGCCCGCTTGGACAAGGGAAGTACCACTTATTGACAGAGGGGATCAGATTCAGGAGGAAGCTGGAGGCTGAGCCTGGGAGGGAGCTGGTGGTGGAGAAAAGCCAGTCGGGGATTGGATACCTTGGAAATGGGATTTCCACCATGCTGGTCTGTCCTTCCGGGGCTGAGTTAGCTCTTTTAAGAGTAACTGCAACTTCTATTTCTGACAATGCTAGCAAGGAAGTACTCTTAGATGAAGTGTGCATTGTGTAATACTAAATATTTAGGAACTGTGGTAACACAACACTCAGTGTACTGAGCATGCATCTGTTAGTGTAACTGTCAACACTGATCCAAGGAGCTAGTACCAGGCTTTGTTGATAGTAATACTGTCTGAGTGCCTTTGCGACTGAATGCTTCATGTGATCTTCCTTTATAAGTTCAAAGATCTTCATATAACAGGCTGCACTATCTATTAATAACATTGACATTCCAAGGACAGCAGCACTGGGCAGCCAAAACAATACTACCAGGGCAAAGACATTCCATCCTCCAGCACTTAACCACATTGGGTAGTATGCCAAGGTCTGCTGAACCAGCTGTCTGCATGAAGCTGTGGACAGCACATGGAAAGAACACACGCAAATCAACTGACAACACAAGAGACCCTCCAAAGCCTATATGTCTCTTTGGCCAGACCTATATTAGACCCAGAAGATTGGGTTAAGATATGCAACTCCAGCTACATATATAACATTTCTGGAGTTGACATACCTTAAGAAGAGCTTGGTGCTGTCTTTACAGCGGGAGAGCAATAAGAGCAAATGCAAATGCTCCTGTCAGCTTTGCTTACTGCTCACAAATCAAAGGGCTGTACAACTTGGTAGGCAGGTTGCAGTTCAGCATGACACCATTTCCATGTCTGACCTGAAAACCTGGTCACTGACTGGGGTGCTGTAATGGGAGCTTAGAGCTTAGCCCTTTGAAAATTCGATCCTATACGGACAGCCATCTCCCAAGAGGGGCTCTTTCCTGAGCTCACTGTTGCACAATTTCTGTTACTCCATGTCAAAGCCTAGATTAACTTTTCTGGGCTAGATCAAGCTCTGTGCACATCAAGTGTATCATAAGGAATGGGGATAAAGGAGCAGGAGTCAGGATATTCCTATTCTCTGCCTCAGCCTGGATCATTTTGTACCTTGTATTTTGCAAAACACATGCCCCTCCAGATGATGTGTGGTGGTGGCTCTAATGTGGAGTGTCTTTTACTGCATGCAGCCCAGCTGTCTTGCTCCAGGAAACTGAGCATGTTGCTCCTGCATAGCAGTTATGCCATCTTCACTGCTGCATGACTGAATACTGAAATGTGCCATGGGCTAGATTTTTAAAAATGCTATACGTGCTGTAATCACAGTTTAATGTTATTAACATAATTTATTTTAAAATGTGCCTTGCTATGTTATTTCCATTGAGAGGTAGGCAGACAATAAAAAAAACCCCTTTGAAAATAAAAAAAATGAGAGGGAAACTTGCTGGCATATGACATTTTTTATAATGCACATAGAGTTTATGAATGGTACAGGAAGCACTTGGAGCAGAATCTTCCCTTTTTCCCAACTGCCTTGTAGAAGGGGCCCTGGCCACTGGCCACTGGCCACTTTGGGCTATGTGATTTTGATTCCCACCTCTAGCCATGGGAAGAGCAGTTTCATCTCTTTCTTGTGATGATCAGCAAGAGACAGGGAGTATGGCTAGACTGCGAGGGGTTTTGGGGATACCTCCAGTATCCAGAAAAAACTCCACCATGCCCAGGGAACACATTTGCTCTTCCACTTTTTTTTGTGGATGAGCAAACGCACTCTTTCGGAAGCCCCTGTATTCCTCGTTCTATGAGGAAAAAGGGGACTTTTGAAAGAGGGTTTTTGTCCAACATTTGGCCCAGTCTAGATGGGCCAAATATTGGAAAAGCCTCTGCTGACAAAAGTATCGGAAAAAGCTACATAAAATACAGAGAGCATTTTGCATAGCTTTTTCCGACAAACAGATGTAGTCTAGATGAATCCTTAGTGAGGGAGCAAATGGAAATGAGTAGTAGTCATCAGAAGAGAAACAGCAGTGACCTTACTAAAAACTGGGAGCCTTCTGATGTCAGAGTTACACATTTTTCTTGGGCTGTTCTTTCCAGCCCAGATTTGAAGGAGACCTGTCTTGTTGGGGTGTGTCTAGACTACACCTCTCTGTCAACAGAGAGATGTAGATTAGGCACGTTGAAATTGCTAATGAAGTCGGGATTTAAATACCTCATGCCTCATTAGCATAAACATGGCCACCGCTTTTTTTCAAAACAGAGTTTTTCTCGAAAAAAAATGGCAGTCTAGATGCGGATCTGTCAAAATTTTTTGAGGAATACAGGATCTGTCAAAAAAGGCTTTATTTTTGACAGATCCTCATCTAGACCGCCGTTTTTTTGGAATAAGCTCCGTTTCGAAAAAAAAAAGCGGCCATGTTTATGCTAATGAGGCATGGGATATTTAAATCCCAGCTTCATAAGCAATTTCAATGTGCTTGATTTGCATCCCTCTGTCGACAGAGGGATGCAGTCTAGACGTAGCCTGAGTGTACAGGAGAATAAGGTGGGATGGATACAGAGAAAGATCACTTTGTGGTGTGGATTCAAAAAATGGAAGGAATTACTAAAGAGTATGAGTTAATCTTACTATGGAAAGAATGGCTCCCCTCCCTCTCAATTTCTAAAATAGAAACCAAACCAAAAAAAGCCAAAGATTACAATTAAGCTAATTCATGGTTAGAAACTTTGTTCCCCTACCTACCTCTTTTGGTTTGCCTTCCTCTGTCATGTCCTACTTAAATTCTGAGATCTTGGGAAAGAACTCTGCCTTTTTTTGGGGGGGAGGAAGGGGGCCTGATAGTGCCTAGCATATTTTGTTATGTATATCAGTGCATAAATAATAAATATAGTTTCTAGATTGTGAATACATCAGTCAACAAATAAATGAGTCGAAGGCTGGGTAATCTAACAAAAACAATTAATGCTTCTAATTTAGATACATCAACCAATCACTATTATAATTGCATACCTGACCTTCCAAATGTTGTAACTTTTAGATATCATGTGATACCAGTTACATTTGGTTTCTAAAACTGTATTGATGTTTTTGTCTAATGCAGATATTAGTTATCTATCTTACCATGATACACTTCCTTTGGGTCTGCACAGTAATTGTAATTACATTGTTGTTTTAAGAGGCATTCAGCCACCATAATGTATTTCAGTTTGAGATGCATGCAGTCGATGTTAATTTGTGTTTAGTGTGTGCCTATTCTAAGATACCACAGGAGCTGAAGTAGGCTCATAATGGAAGTCATTGTTTGCTCTAGTTAAACAAATAATTTTTGATCCGCTGTGTATGAACAGAGAATGTTGTGTGACACATCCATGGATGAAAGACACATGCAGCTGTTGCTCAGTATCTCAAGCATGGTACTGTGCAAATAATTATCTCTTTTCTTATAGGTTGGTAACAAGTCATGTATTAATGAGCTGAAATCTGTTTCACAGTTACGTGCCAAATAAAAATTTTGCCTCTGAATCATAATGTGGTTGCTGGACAACCTGCAATGTTTCTGTAGCAGTCAGTGCGCTGTTAGAAGTGTCATTGTTGAATTATTGATAACCATCCCAAACACTCAAGAAACATATGTCATTAAATCAACAAGAAAAATCTACAGCAAACTGTATTGTTTTATATATTGCTGTCATAGCTCTGAACTTGTCCTTATTGCATGCATTTACTTATATTTTTAAACAATAACTCACAATAGCAAATGTTACAGAGATGAAAAACACTAATTATGAAAGAATATAATAGCTTACTTATTTTTTCATGTGTGTCAGCTGAGTAGAGTAGTGGCATACTAGAAAGGCAGCTGCTACATAGAAGATGAGCTGGGTCTGCCTCAGAGGAACCTCTGAGTAGAAAACCTGTACAAAACAAGACTATCTGGACAGAGTTTCAGGAGAAGCATAAAAAGTCTGAACACAGCATGATACTGCAAGACTAATAATATGGCTGCTGTTTGAAGGAAGAACAAGTTGTACAATGTAGTGTTAAGATCCAGTATATAGGTGGTTTGATCTAGTGGTTGGGGTAGGAGTCAGGAGTGGGGAAATGGAGCACAGGATTAGATTCCAAGTGAGTAATGGGAGCTGAAGATTAGAACAGGAGTCAGATGCTGAATGCCAGGGCCAAGAGTCAAACCCAGAAGTCGGAATAGAAGCAGAAATCATAGAAGCATAGATTAGAGTTAGAAAAGGCCTCAGAAAGTCATCTAATCCAACCCTCTGCTCAAAGCAGAATCAACCCCAACTATTCCCGACCAGGGCTTTGTCTAGCTGGGCCTTAAAAACCTCTAAGATAGAAACTCCACCAACACCCTAGGTAACCCATTCCAGTGCTTCACCGCCCTTCTAGCGAAACAGTTTTTACTAACAAAACAAGGAGTCCCTGTAAACACTACTAAATTTATTTGGGGCTGGAGACCAGTAATCAAGACCAGAGGATCCTTACATCTTCACTCTTCTACAGCAGTCTCAGAGTGCCATACTGGAAAAGGCTTCTCAGGATGGTCTTATACAAGGCTTTCACCAGTTCAGAGTCATGGATGTTCGCCACAGGATCTCTGGAGGGTTCTTCAGTCCCATAGACATCCCAATCTATTAAGTGCCAAAGTTTGCCTTTAGAATCAGGGACCTCATGGATGATATATCTTTGCTAACACACAGGTTTTTTTGTTTCTGCCCATTTCCTTGCCAAAGAATTTCCACTTAGCACTTAGTTTTGTTGACACGTAGCTTAGGCATCAGCTTGCCCTTTGTCTTTCCATGCCCCAAAATGGTAATTAAAATCAGAATCATCCATACACCAAGGAAGTTTTCCAATCACTGGGGTGTGCACACCCCTTCTCTTGAGGTGCAGATGCCCAGGGGTCTGGACGCCACCTAGTCAGCCGCTGGGCCATCAGAAGTCTCTTTCAATTTGTAAAAACAACCTTCAGTCTAGGGTAGGACAGCCTACTGTCTAGAGTTGATAGGATTAGCTCTCAGTTCAGGGCAGCATGGCCAGAGTCAATAGTTTGGGGTGACAGTCCCAGGAGGGTGACCCGGGCCCTCCCTACTGCACCAGGCTCTGACCCAGACCCCTGTTAGTGGCAAAGTGTTCCACCACTCGCTCAGCGGGGCATCTGACTGCAATCCACCGAGCTCACTTGGGTGAGAAATACCCCTCCCGCACTCTCCTTAGGTCACTTCCCACCACAGTTGGCATGGGGATGCTCCACATGGTCTTTGGGTCCTCTGGTTCCACTGCAATCACCTCTCCCGGTGGCTTCTCTGGCGCTGGTAGCTTGAGGGGGTCTCCTGTCATCTGGGTCTCTGGCTGGAGTGTCTCTGGAGCTCCTGCTGGAGGTCCTTCTCCTCCAGTGGTCATCCAGACTGAGCTGAGCTACTCCATTTTATACTGCTCCAGTCTAGGTGGAGGGGTGGGACTTCCTCTGCCCACAGGATTTTAACCCCTTGTGGTTCAGTGTGGGGTATGCACACCCCATCACACTGGGCTAAAAGTTATAGCCCACATGATTTCTGAAACAGGCCATGAAAAACCTTTTTCACAGTCAAAACAAATCTGGTTCAATTCACATATAGTTTTGATTAATACAAATTATATAGTAAGTACTGGAATAGGATGGCAATGGAGATTGTGGTATTTCCACCACTGAGGGCTTAAAAAATTGGTTAGACAAATTCCTGTCAGGGATCATAGATATACTTGGCCCTGTTTCAGCTGTAAGGGGAATGGACTAGATGACCTCTCAAAATCCCTCCCAACCCTATTTTGAAACAGAACGTGAACTCATGCACTGAATGGGTTCTGGTTAAGTAACTGACTATGGAATTAGCTTTCTGGTAGATAAGTCAAAATTATCTTTTGGCTGCCTCAGAAGTACTGAGATCTTCCTCTTCCATCAGCACTGCTCTTCCAGGTATATCTTATAACCTTAGCAATGTTTTCAATTTTTCTGATTCAACCTCCATGTCTGTGTAGCCAGGTATCAGACTGGATTTGGTGACTTCCAAGTAGCCATAAGACAGTCCCCATGTTTGCAGTGTTATATTCATATCAGTCCCAGGATATTAGAGAGATAAGATGGGAGAGGTTATATATTTTTGCTGGATCAAATTCCAGTGAAAGTGACAAGCTTTTGAGTTTATCCAGAGTTTTTCTTTGGATCTAGGAAATGTACTTTGAATGTTGCAGCTGAATACAAAATGAAACAGATTGTTTAGCATAAGTAATGAATGTATACTCAGGGGCTACGTCTACACTGGCGGCTTCTTGCTCAAGAACAGCTGTTCTTGCGCAAAAACTTGCCGGGTGTCTACATTGCACGCATGTTCTTGCACAAGTAAATTTACAGTAAAGTGTCAGAAATCAGGGCTTCTTCCGGAAGAGTTATTCCTCTCCCCATGAGGAATAAGCCCTCTTGCGCAAGAGCTCTTGTGCAAGAGGGCAGTGTAGACAGGCAACATGAATTTCTTGCGCAAGAAACCCCTATGGCTAAAAATTTTTGAGGTTTACAGGCTCTGTCAAAAAAAAGGGTTATTTTTCGACATATCTGCGTCTAGACTGCTGTTTTTTTCGAAAAAGCTCCATTTTGGAAAAAAGCGGCGGCCATGTTGATGCTAATGAAGCGTGGGATATTTAAATCCCTGCTTCATTAGCAATTTCAACATGCCTAATCTACATCTCTCTGTCAACAGAGAGGTGAGGTCTAGATATAGCCTAAGAGATTATTTAAGATGAAGTTAATGCCTCTGCAGTCATAGGACAAAACGGGGGAGTTACAGACTGTTGTAATAAAGCATAAATCCAGTGTCTTTGTTAAATTCATGATTGTTAGTGTCCAGGAAAGTAAAGAATTTATGTTCCAAGGGTCATCTTTTGAAGGCATGGTGACGATTTCTTTTGAGGATGAGGACTGAGAGGTCAGATGTAGACTGATTTGTGAAACATTCTCATGAACAGGGTATAATAAGGTGTTTTTGTTTTTTATCATTTGTCTGTGTGAGTTAATTTGACAGCATAGTGATTATCTGGATTCACCCACCTAGCTGCAGGAGAATTTAATGCACTGGATGAAATATACCATGTGTAGGACCATAGATCTTGAAAGGTCTGGTGTGTTTGGTGTGTGGGGGTTATTAATCATTCTAGTAGTGGAGATATGTCTTCAGGTGTTTCACTTGTTGTTCTGGTGGGCTCTGATACTGCTTTAAGTTGATGAGCAGTATCTGTGGGGAGCTTGCTTCTAATGAAGAGTGGCAAGTATGGGGGTTTGTTTGAAGGCCAGAAGAAGGAGTTCAGGAAATATATCTTTCAGGATATGTTGCACTGGAGGATTTTTAATTTTTTCCCCTGTATTGAAGTAGGTTCTCTTTCAGTATTTGGGGGGCCCATTATATGGCATAATCTGCTTCTCTTGTCGAAAGTGCTTGTTCGGTGAAGGTGGTTTTAAGTTGTTAAGCTGTATGTCCAGGATTTTCTTTTCACAACATATTCTGCTGCATCTGAATGTTTGGTGCTAGATAATTGATTTTTTGGTGTGTTTGGGGTTGATACCGTATTTGTGAATATAAGAATGGTGGTCTGTGGTTTTTCTTTATATAGTTGTTTATAGGGCTCCATTGCTGAAGCTGACCACAGTGTCCAGGAAGTTGGTACCTGAGCAGTAGCTTTCTAAAGAGAATTTGTGTAATACATGTCATGTATATCATTGGCTTTATGGTATATATGTCCAGAAATTCTTCCTCTAGGTGTCTCATTGAGATGTTGGAATATTGGGGAGCCATCCTAATGCCCCTGGCTGTGCCCATGGTTTGGACAAAGTGCTGTCCCCTGGGTTGATTACGATCTAGTGGTTGGATTTCAGGGACTATATAGCTGTCGTCTTAGTGGTGGAGAGATTGTGGTGGATGTTCATTAAGATTCCACAGTCAATTCCCCCCACCCCTGCAATCAATGTAATGGGGAAGTATTAGTATCATTATACAAGACATTGGTGAGACCTCACCCAGGATACTCTGTGCAATTCTGGTAACCCATGTTTCAGAAAGATGAATTCAGACTAGAACAGACACAAAGAAGAACTGCAAGGATGATCTGGATAGAGAACTGCCTTACAAGAGGAGACTTAAGGAGCTTGGTTTGTATACCCAACAAGTGATGGCTGAGCGGAGGTTTGATAGCTCTCTAGAGATACATCAGAGAAAGAAACCCTAGGGAGGGAAATGAGTAATTTAAGTTAAAGACCAATACTGGAACAAGAACAAATGGTTACAAACTGCTTATCAACTTTATGATTGAACATAGACAAAGATTTCTAACCATCAGAGGAGTGAATTTCTGGAACACCCTTGCAAGGGAGAGCAAAGAGGGCAAAAACAACAACAACAAAAACCCTAACTTTTATTAAGCCTGATATGTTTATGGAGAGAGATAGTATGATGAGATTGTCTACCATGGCATGTGGAACATCCATATCAGCTATTACAAATCTCTCCAATGGTGGAAAATGAGACATTAGGTGATGGTGGGTAACTAAAGAAAATTAGTTCCCAAGTGTCTGGCTGTCACTACTAACTATGTGCTTGGGGTCTAATTGATCTCCATATTTGGGGCCAGGAAGGAATTTTCACCCAGGTCAGATTGACTCTAGGATGGAGGGTTGCCTTCCTCTGCAGTGTTGTACACAAGTTACATGTTGATTTGAACTAGGGTGAATGGTGGATTCTCTGTAACTCGAACTCTTTAAATCAAGATTTGAGAGCTTCAGAAACTCAGCCAGAGGTTATGGGCCTATTGGAAGAGTGGTTGAATGAGGTTCTGTGGTCTGTTATGTGCAGGAGGTCAAATTAGATGATTGTGATGGTCCCTTCTGGCTTTAAAGTGGCTGAGTCTACTAGATGTTCTCTGAGACTTTCACCCTTCCTTCCTCCAGACACTGGTGAATCTCTGTAGTATGGGCTCTCTGACTTTGGTAGAGTGAGTGGAACAGGGGAGTGGTAAGAACCAGAGATTAATTATTCTGTACTGCATAATCTTCTGGGGACAGGGTTGATGTCCAATCTCCCTTCTGAGTTGAATCCATAGAAATAACCTTCTGCCCTTCGCCCCATGCCCTCTCCATTGCAGTCTTACACAGGCACCTCATGGCAGCATGCTGCCAAGTGGGAGAGAAGAACAAAAGAAGTTGTTAAGAGAGGAGGCACTTGGCCTATGCACAGATGCTTGTGCCTCCTGGCATTGTCTCAAGACCTGCATCAATTTTAAGACATCTGTGAATTTATTGGGCAGACTTCTCTGTCAGTTCTGAAAAAAGAAAAGTAATGATAGGACTACTTGGTTGAAACTCTTTGAGAAAAAACTTTGTTTTCTAATGGCTATGTGGGAGTAAATATAGTTCAGTAAATAAAAGAACTAACCTAGGTCTGTGCTGAGTTTTTCAAGCATTATGTCTATTGTAATTCACATGAATGCAAAAGAATCTGTACTAATAGATTTTTACTAGGTGCTATGCTTGACTCAGTAGGTGTTCACTTTGATTTAGTAGACTTTACAGCTGGTAATTCAAATGTTTCAGTGGGTTATACAACTGATTCAATCTGTGATGTATATACCCTATTTATATCTTTTTCAAAAAGGATGATTTGTCCATTTTAGGATAAATCATGTCACATTGTCCATGTGTTTGTTAATTTCAGCATGTAAGACAAACATTTTTCCAGTAATGTATATTAAAGTATTCATGTTAATGTATTTATGCAAGGGTTTTTTTCTGAGATGTTAATAGAATCTAAAACTGAAATTAGATTGTGATCTTTACTTTAACCAAGCTTTTCATTTATTACCATTCATATTATTTTTTCGGTGCTCAAAAGCATGTGAAGTACTTTTGCAGAAACATAAAGAGAAAGGTCATAGCTCTGAAGAACTTTTAATCTAATTTTAGACCTGATACACCAAAAGGATGACAAGCAATAGGGGGAGAGGGAAGTCTGAGGTTACAATGAGAAGATTATGTGATTATTCTGTTTTGCAAGTCATGGAGTTCTATTCCCTATGGCTACTTTTGTTTGTTTTTAATTCACTTCTTATAGATGATATAACAAAAGTGAATTGAGGGGGCTGTAAATAAGGAGTGGGTGGTATCTTGCCAAAAAGGAATAAGAAGGCCATTCCTTTCTTAGAGCATGCAACATAAAAAACTATGTAGAATTGGGAGAAGGAATTGAAGTAGGCATTAGGATTGACATTTTTGAAGATGTAAGGGGCAGTGGTATGTGGCAGCATTTACAGATACAGTAGAGTTGTATGTGAAATGTTTTGGTAACAGCCTTTTTGATTTGTTTGCATGGTAAGCAGCTGCACATTAGAATGATGACTGCCAGAGAAATGAATGAAGTGGACAGACTTTACTGGCTATATGCTTAGTGTTTGATAAGAAGTGCATCACAGCTAACAAACAGCAGTTCTTCACCAGCTAGCTCCTAAACATTTGGTAAGCAGAACTCATTCCACCATCTGGTGGATCCCAAAAATATTACATCTTCCTTTTGATAGAAGAAAACAAAAACATATCAAGTTAATACAACATGGATGCAAAATTGCTTCCCACATCCCATTTTTCCATTACCCTCCATGTAATTACAAACAATTAATTCAGGCTTAAATCTATGAATTTTGCAAGCATGCACATTGTGTATGTAAAATGTGTGTGTGTGTGTGTGTGTGTATCACCACCACTTACATCTAAACTACACAACAAATTCGTGGAGAGCATTCTTTCCACTGCCCCTCTGGCACACACTCAGATTGTGCAATAAATGTCTGATAGGAGGCAAGCAGTGGCAATTTTGAAGAGGTTTAATTAATTGCCCAAACTACAGAAAGTATTGCACTCTAAACTTTCTCATGTGGATCCTAATGGGCTATATAATGTACCTAGAGTAAACCAATAGGGTCCCCTCCCCTTAGGGCAGTTAAAGCATAATATGCAGCCTGTGACTTGGGCAATGAATCTAATACCCCAGTTCCCACTGACTATGGCTGCAGCCAGCCTGTTGTCAGACCCTCACTGCACAGTCTGTGTGGTAGGACAAGCCAGAGGGACTGAAGGAGGCAATGATGGTAACAGTGGAGGACGAGGGTATGTCACAAGAGAGAGTAGAGGAAGAAGATCATCCTGGGAAGGAGGTACAGGCCTGGGATTGGCCAAGATAAATTATGGCTTAGGTGGCATAGATGTATAGATTTCTAAGGGCTGCTCCTCCCTTTTCCCTGATTGCTGGTACAGGTTGGGGCACAACAAGAGGGAAGTCCAGGGGGCCCATTTTACCCACCCCAGCCATAGAGAGGGTGGGAAAGGATGGGGGTCTGTCTTGGTTTTCACAGGGGCAGGAGAGGAGCAAGTGGTCCAAGGAACATCCCTAAATCCTCCCTAATTTTTCTCATAAATATGCCTAAATGACTCAGAACAAGCTGACATCTCTAATGCAGTCTTGAAAAACACTAAGTCAAATACTTATGGATTCATGGTGACATATGCAAGGCCAAATAAAGAAACTTAACTATCTTTTAGCTGCCTAGATACTCACTGGCCTGTGTTCAGCATGGAGGCTCTCTGCAAAATAAATGGAGAGAGAGAGGTGCCTCAAAATGTGTGTTATTTGTTACCTCTGCTTGCTGCATCACATTATTCATACATGAACAATTTGGGGTGCTCTAAAATAATTATTTCTTTGCAATAATGAGAATATACATGGACATAAAGGGAAAACCTAAGGTTAGGATGAAATTTCTTTTAAGTGCTTTATACTGCAACATTCACCTTATCTTAATCGAATTTTATATATCTACATGGACATGTGTGCACACATACTCGTAATATTTTAAAGACCGTCTCTGCACATACACAATATAATCCTTCTCTTTCTCTCTCCTATCACATAAAATGCAGTGGTTGCTTTATCTGATAGATAATCTGAATGTTGGATTAAATGTACTTTTTGTTTGTTTCAACCAAGAATTTTTAGAATCTTCTTCAGAGGCGTTCAGATCAAGTTTGTGAATAATTATTTATGACATAGGTGTAAAGGTAATTGATAGATTATGCCAATATGGTGTTTTAATTTTTTTTTAAATATTCAATTTATTATCTGTATGACTGAAAATAAACATATTATAGGTTCCAGGCTGTTTTTGTACTCAAAATGACCCCTAGCTTTATTAGTAATGGAATCTAATGACATCATCTTTTGACAGTCATGATCTTTAACCTAGTTTGATCTAAACCAGACCCTTCTGGAATGATATCTTTAAGGTAAATCCCCCAAAAAAGAGCAAGCCATTTTAGTATAAACCATTTAAAGGTATTAAGTTACTGGGAATGATTTCACTCATTTATTTTTCTTGTGAAGTACAAACAATTTCAAAATTGCTGTTAGTGACAAGACACAAATGAACTTTTATGTTTTGAAGCAGAACTTACACAGTATTTAAGAAGCTTTGTTTGTCTGTACAGTCTCTAAAATTTCAGAAAAGACATATTTATATTTGATTGTGTAAGTATTATCATATAAACATGTATATATTCCAATTATATGATAGTATTTGGAGAAAGTTATCAAAATTAACAGTAGAGAAAAAATATGTTGATTTGCTATTTTGAGGGAAGGGGCTATATATGAGTAGTTCTTAATTTTTATTTTTGTTTCAGGATTACATTGCAGCTTTATAAGTAGGCAGTTAATATAATAAGTAGCTGCCTATGGGGATATCATGCAGACTTATCTTTTGTATTTATTTAATTTTTTTATTTTTTCCAAACTATCCTCGATAATATAATTGGCTTCAATTGCTTCAAAATTTTAATTAGTTAACAGTGCTTTAAAAGAAAATTATTATCATTGGTCTTCTGGGTAGGGATGAAAATGGCACAGAATTTTCTTTGGAACCCTACTTGGACACTAAAATGCAAGAAGATTCTGAATTATATACCAAAAACACTGCTTGGTCTATATTGTCCTTTGCTACAATTAGGAATGAAAGTCTTTGGTAAAGGATGAGTTATTTATGTCTGTATCCCTAAAAGGGATCATATCATAAAGGTTGGACACCTAATTTCATCCCAGAGACAAGCCTTTAAATCAGAGCTACTCAACTTTGGAAGCCCTGGGGGCCACAATGATACTCATAGCACATGCCAAGGTTTCATATACATGCAAATATATATGCACATATATGCAAATAGCTTCTTTCACACTAATGGGCATGAATACAAAGATTAAGGCAAGATTACACAACTCACAGGCCCCATTTAAGTTAGTTCTGCTGATATTAATAAAACATAATATTTACCCAATTTCCACCCATATGACAGCCCTTTTAATGAGCAATGACAGTCCAGGAATTTAACAACTAAAATGCATATCAACAGAAGACCATTATATTGACTACTTTTTTGTTTTGGCTCCCTCTCATGGGCAGCGTGTTGAGCCCCGCGTAAACCCAAACCTCACTGTGGGCTGCAAACAAACGGGCCGTGGGCCGCACATGGCCCACAGGCCACGTGTTGAGTAGCCCTGCTTTAAATCATTGAATTGAAATGCAAATTATAAATAAAAAGTAAACTCTCTTGACAGCACATATAAACACATACAACTGACTAATTTTCCAGTTGCCCACTCAAGTAAGCATTGGTTTTAACTCAACTGATTACTATTGTCAATGTTTTTCCTTACAAACAAAGTATGTACTGAAGGTGTCAAAGTGTTATCCTCTTTAGCTTAACCCTGACTTTTTGTAGTTTTATTTATTTAAGCCAGATGTTTATAATAGTTTTGACTGAGAAGTAACCTAACAATGAATGATTAATGTAGCCATCATAAAGAACATAATCTCTGTCCTGGAAACAGAAATCAAAGTTCACATACAGATGCTAACACTAATTGCTTTTAACAAGTGCAAGAGAGGTGAGAGGAAACCTGGTATTGAATTTTGTATTGCCACAGAGAAACTAGCCAGTGAAAACAGAAGCATCAGAATCAAAGTACGGAGAGGTAGCACTTTGCACAGGAAGTATCATGAAACAGCCCATATCAGCCCAGTAGTAATTGGCCCTTTGAAGTTTCAAATGTGAGATGAGATGAACATTCATCTTTAAAGTGTGCTGAGTCTCAGGGATTGCTTTTGGTTAAAGTAGGAATGTGCAGTTATTTGAAACCTGACCTCAGGTCTCTTAAAAAGTTTGGCTTAGGTTGTGCTCAAAGTGACCTTGTAAATTTAGACAGCTGCTAGACTACTGCTAGGAGCAAATTATTACAGCAATTGTGATTTTCATGACTAGCATAAAAGCAAAGGGCATGTATATAAGCCTTTCAGGGTCAGCTTTCATATTTACAACATTGCTGAGAAACAGAAGCTGTTGGACCTTGTGAGAATAAGGTACTCTGAAAAACTTTGAGATTGTGCTAAAAACTAAGAGGAAATAAAACAAGAAAAGTGGGATTTTTCTTTGATAAGCCTGTCACATCATGACTGTAAAAATGTTCAAAATATTCTTTGAAAAATTAAATGTTGCTATTAGAGGTAGAAAAGATCTTAAATCATCTACTTCCTTTCAACAGTCCAACATTAAATTCACAGACTGAAAGAGCATATGAAATGTATGAAAGACACAGGAAATATTAAAGGATAACTTCTATACATCAACTGAGTATTTTTCTTGTTAATTTCTGGAAAGTGGCATGACTAGTGACAGAAAAGACACAGTGTTATTTCACTATTTCATTGTTTGATTTACTATAGCAAAACTGATCAAAATTTCCATTTATATTCTTTTGGAGCTGAACCAAACCAAAACCTGGAGATAAACTTTCAGTCTGCTTTTGAAGTTTGAACCTTTTTCTATCATGGACCAAGTATCCTGAATTTTAGAACAGCTGACATTTGAATCCAACTTTTTATCTCCTCCCACAAATTTGGAAGTGTTGGATTTTGGTTCTACCTTCCCTGAAGATATGTAATTCAGATCTATATTTGTTAGTAGAAGTTCAATATCTAGTTTTAGGGGGTAAGAAGGAGAGCTCCTTTAATATTTTTGTTGTTTCTTGCTCTATATAATATGCTCAATTCCTTTCCATTATTCTAAGAAACTTATTAAATTTACTCCATAAATCAGAGCAAGCATATCATCTGCACAGTAGGCCTGTTGTCCAGAGATTGCCAAGTTGTTTTTCTTAAATTGATTTTCTTTGGAGTTTTGGTTCTAATGGCAAGACAAAAAGATTTATGCATTTAGTATTTACTTCCAATTTTCAAATGATCTAAAGATAAGAGGAACAAAGCCAAATTATCTAATTAAAATGTATTATTTACTAGCAAATCACTGAAAATTTTCTTGTCAAGATTCTTAGTGTTTGCCCTACAGTTAATCTGAACTCCCTCCTCCCAGCCAAATGATGTTGCATGTTTGTAATACCCCTGGTGTTTTCAAAGAACTATGGAGGATTCCAAATATGCACAGTACTCTTGGATGTTTCAGGCTGACTGTGGCATAGCATGGCTAACTATAGCAGCAGAGACAGTTAAGCACAATCTTTAGAGTGGGCTAATAGTTGAATATGTGCCCAGGGTCCATACTGTGCAGAAGTTCATTCTGCATTGTCTTCATTGGTATTCTTACCTATTAGCTGGATTCAAACTTAGGCGGACTAGCCTTTGCACAGCATTTGTTTGCTGTGTAGACATACTGTATCGCTATGTCTACACTGGCACCCTTTTTCGGAAAAGGGATGCTAATGAGACACAGCGCAATTGCAAATCCGCGGGGGATTTAAATATCCCCCGCGGTATTTGCATTTACATGGCTGCGCTTTTTCCGGCTCGGGGTTTTGCGGAGAAAGCGCCAGTCTAAAGCGATCTTGCGGAAAATAAACCCTTTCAAGATCTCTTATGCCTACTTTCAAAGTAGGCATAAGAGATCTTGCGGAAAGGGTTTATTTTCCGCAAGATCGCTGTTTGACTGGCGCTTTTCTCCGCAAAACGAGCCGCAGGTCAGACCAAGCGGCCCAGTATCCTGTCAAATACCTGGGGATATTTAAATCCCAGCGATTTAATTGCGCTTTGTCTCATTAGCATCCCTTTTCCGAAAAAGGGTGCCAGTGTAGACACAGCCAATGTGTAAGACAAAAGCTAACAGATGGATAAAAAATGAGGAGTCCTGTGGCACCTTAAAGACTAACAGATTTATTTGGGCATAAGGCCAGGTCTACACTAGTGGAGAAAATGGATGCAAGATACACAACTGCAGCTACAAGAACTGAGTAGCTGGAGTTGACTGACTGCATCCATTTTCTGGGGTGGCCCCAGAGCAGGAGGTCAACTGGAGAAACTCTCCCATTGACTTCCCTTACTCCTCATGACCAGGGGCAACCCGTCCATATAGGTGAACTAGGAAGTCGCCTAGGGCGCCAAGTTAAATGGGGCACCAAATGGTGGCGCAATATCATTGAGGGGTTTGGAGGTGGGGGCACCGATTGCATGGTTCACCTAGGGCGCCAGTTGCTGGCAGCTAGTCTAGGGCCGCCCCTGCTCATGACTGCAAGGAGTTCTGGGGTCAATGGGGGCAACCTCAGCATTTGATTTAATGGATCCTTACTAGACCCGCTAAATCAAATGCCAGAAGATCGATCTCCAGAGTGCTTATCTTGGAAGTAAAGACAAGCTCCGAGGAAGTGGGTCTTTGCCCATGAAAATTTATGCCCAAATAAATTGGTTTGTTTTTAAAGTGCTGCAGGACTCCTTGTTGTTTTTGTGGATATGGATACAAACTAACATGGTTACCCCTCTGATTCTTGTCAACAGATGGATGCACACTGATAGGGAAATGCTGTGAAGCGATGAGACAATATTGGTCAGCATGATAGGCAGTGTTCTCAGCACATCCACAGTCTAATTGTGGTCAAGTGTTTTCCAGGCATCACAGCAATGTAGAGGTTGAAGGAAAATAATAAAGAAACTTTGCAGATGTTTGTGGGGAGCGCCTCCCAAATGTGAAAAGCAGCATGAGAGATATTACATATTTGATCATTTGAAAATGTACTCAAGTGCACAATGGAGACTCATAGTATGGGCAAATCAGAGGTGAGAGCTGACATTTCAGTTGTGAATGACAGCTAAAAGCTAGCATGAGGATAGGCTGTGAAGAGTCTTGCAAGTGAAGACAAGCAGGTTCTGTTTCAGGTGCCTGAGAAGGGGGGGCCCAGCGGAAGGATGCAAAGAGAAGGGTGACTTAATCTAAGCAATGGGCTAAGAAGAATGATCTTTGCAGCAGCATTCTGAATGAATGTGAGCAGAGCAAGATAGCATTTGTGAAGACCATAAAAAAAGGATGTTGCAATAATTGAGAAGCAACATGGTAAGAAGTTGAGGTGGGAGCTGCTGGAGCTATCCCCATTCCCTCTCCTCTGCCAGAGCCTTTCACTGATACATGTAGCTAAACAGTAGTGTGGACACAGCCAACTTTTCCCTACACTGGTAGAGTAGACATAGCCTAACAGAAGGCAACTGCAGAGACTGTGTCAGATAAATGGATCCAGGTGAAGGGGTATGACTGGGATCAACAGCAGCGCCACATGAAAGTAAAGGAACTTCTCCAGGGATACAAGGCCAAGCAAGCCAACAATGTAACCAGTGGCACCCCTCAGGTTTGCTACCTTTATTATGAGCTGCATACCATGCCTGATGGAAACTCAACCAGTACCTGGCAGATAACAGTGAATACCTCAGAGGAGCCCTAGACAGATAACTCTGCTGTGGACACCAAGGAGGAGGAGAGGAAGAGGGAAGAAGCAGCAATAGGCTCCAGCCATACCATGAACCTGTTCAATATTATTCTACAGTCTGTCTAGTCCAGCTAGGAAATCACAGTTGAGCTTGGTGAAGGAGAAGGGACTTGGGGAAGTGTGTGCATGCATTTCTCCTTACAATGTTTTAATTTAAAGATTTCTTCCCTAGGTTAATAAGAGAGGTATTGCTGGTACATTGTTTTACTCATATGAAAGAAGATAGAGGTACAACAATCAGAGTTAAAGCTGACGTCTCTTTTTTATTCCCCTGTTGGATTAGGTAGAGGGACAAGGGAGCTGAAGAACAATTTGTTTATTTCACTGGCCGTTTAACTTTCTGAGAGATCTCAGGAAAACTTTCATGAAAATAATCTGTAATCCTGTCCTGAGGGTTTCTATGGAGAGTTGCCTTATTTCTTCCCCATTTTTCCATGTCACTCTGTGAAGAGATTGGCTGGCACCATTGCAATGAATAAGCTAGAGACATGTTTGCCTAGGCAACTTCAGGAGACCAGTAGCAATAGTGCCTTTGTTACTATTGGGAGTGGGATTACAGCTAAAATCACCAGTGTCTCTGGAACATAGAGCTAATATTCAGTGCTAGTTCAAGAATAAGGAGAAAATGTATTCCTTTATGCAATAAAAAATACTCTCTGTCCTCAACTCCTGTGCCGAGACACTCCAAACTTGAAATGTCAACAAGCATTTCTTATTAAAAGTGTTTACAGAAATAAGTGAAAGTGGCTTTGAAACTTTCCTTTCAATGGTAACTGTGTATTCACTGGTATACTCATCTGTTTTTGGTTTTTTTAAATCAGTATTACCTTCAGGGTTTCCCTTAAATACTCACAAGATGTCTGACCCTGAGGAGGAGAAGGAAGAGGCCTAGGCAATGTTGAATGGTTCATTGGACCATGAGCAAACTGCCTGGATGTCTGATATGACTGACAACATGGAAAAGGAAAGAGGGGACAGGATAAAATCCCAAGAGTCTCACAGGACAAAGATAGGGAAATGCACCAGGACAGAATGGGTCTTCTGAGACAGCAAACCCAAATGCTAAACCCTGGTTGACCTACAGATTTAAACAGTCCTGTTCTTTCCACCCTTTGCTGTCCTTGGAGAACTCTACTGCTCCCTCCACCCATACACCTAACAAACCACATCCCTACCCTACAACTCCTTGCTAGGAGATTGAGGAAAACCACAGCTTCAGACACAACTGTGGTTCTCACAGATCAATATATGTGTAGCCACAATGGCCTACACTTCTGCACTGAAATGAACAGAAATCTTTGCTGCCTTTTCAATTTTAAAGTTTATATTAAATGTATATTAAAATGTAGATTGTGTTGCCTCAGCTCTTTTGTACATCACTTTTCTGCACTATTTTTCCTGCTCAAGGTTTTATTTTTGGAGAATCTTTATTGGTTCACAACACGTGCTGGAGAATATACTGCAGTACTCAAAGCAAACAGTTCTTGTAAATGTTTAGCAAGCACCACATAATTCATAGCTTCGGGAAAACATCCAGTCATATTTATAACTGTACAGCAAACACTACACAATTCTCAGTGACATCCAAAGTGTCAGGTCGGGAAAACACTCCAGCAGCTAACTGTTAAAGTGCTCTTTCAAAGTTCCCCTCAACTGCACAGCTCTGCAATTGGCTCTTGTAATATGTCTGTTCAAACTCAGAAGACAGTTGCTCTATCCCTGCCCTCCACCCTGGTGGACGCTCCCCACCTCATCATTTGCCCTCACAGACATTATGCAGGACAGAACATGCAGCTACGACTGGAATATTTTTCTCACTGAAATCCAAACTAGAACATAAACTCCCCCGATGTCCTTTCAATCTATCAAAAGCATATTCAACTGTAAATCTGCTGAGCTGGTGGTCATTTCCTTTCTGCTCTCAGTGTAGTCAGCGTGTGGCTTTATGAGCCACGGGAACAATGGATAGTCCAGGATCCCCCCAGAATCACTACTGGCATTTCATTATTGCCAGTGGTAATCTTCCAAATTCTGTCCCTACTTTCAGCTTTATGTTCTTAGAGCTCTGAGCACCATGCACTTTCCTTGAAAAGCCAACACTGATATCAATTAACCATCCTCAGTGATCCACCAGTGCTGGCATAGAAAAGAAGCTCTTTCTGCTGATGTACTCTGTGATAAGATGGTCTGATGCCTAAATGGGAATATGTGTGCTGTATATTGCTCCACTGCAGTTCAGGAACCTTTTTTGCTGAAAATCTATCTAGTATGTCCTGTACATTGCCCAGAGCCATAGTCTTGCATAAGAGACAATGGCCCCCACTGTGGATTTTCCAACTCCAATATGATTTCTCTCCAATTGGTGGTAATACAGCATTTCATGCTTCCAGAGTGTGAGTGCCTTTCTATTCTCCAAAGTTATTGCAGCTCTTACCCATGCACTGGAGGCCTGGAGTGAGCTTGGCACACAAGTCCAGTAGCATGGCCTTTCTCACTTGGAAATTCTGCAGGCACAGCTCATTGTTCCAAACCAGCATTATAATGTGGTCCCACCAGTCAGTGCTCATTTCACAGGCTTAGAAGTGATGCTCCAACCTCTGCAGCTGCACCATGACCACCACCAACAGCCTTGAATTGTTTATTATTATTATTTATTAACTTATTATTATTATTTAGTATTTTATCATATTCCCTTAGCACCCTCAAAGAAATCATTGTGTCCCCGCATTGTTGTGGCTTTTCCTGTGGCTGCACAAATACCAGAGAACTGTGCATCTTGTATTTGCTACTTGCATGAGCTTAGTGCAGGGCTCTGTGGGCCACCTGCTTCTGTCGAAAATGGCAGGTGCCAAAAAGTTCCATGTGGATTTGTGGGATGTAAAAAATAGTGCAAAATATCATGGGCAATCAGTGGCATTATAGAATGGAGAAAGTTGCATGCTGGGAACTAGACCCCTAGCTCCCAGAGATCCCTGGGAAAGTCACCCACAACACAGTACAAATTTTCTAAAAGATACTGTGCTGGATCCTGTTGAGTGGCACCCTTGGATACCTCCTGTGCTGCACCTTACTTGGCATCACCACAAGCTCTTCTGATATGTACACATCTTGGCAGCTCTGTAACTGGTGTCGACGAAAGTTTGCAGTCTAGATGTGGATCTTCCATCATAAGTCATGTTTTCTAGGTCCATATCTTTCCTGAAATGCAGCACCCAGGACTGAACACACCGCTACAATTGAGGCCTAATCATCACAGAGTAGAGAGCAAAAATTGTTTTCCATATCTTGCTTACAACACTCCTTGTAATATATCTCAAAATAATGTGGGTTTTTTTGCATGTGTTATACTGTTGACTCATATTTAGCTTGGGATCCACTATGACCCCTCAGATCTCTTTCTGCAATATTCCTTCCCAGGCAGTCCTTTCCCATTTTGTACGTATGGAACTGATTGTTCCTTCCTAAGTGGAGTACTTCGCATTTGCCCTTATTGAATTTTATCCTATTTACTTCAGACTATTTCTCAGTTTGCAAGATCATTTTGAATTTTAATCCTATCCATCAAAGCACTCAAAACGCTTTACAGCTTGGTATTGTCTGCAGACTGCATAAGTATACTCTCTATGCTATTATCTAAATAATCTATGAAAGTACTGAACAGAACCAAGTCCAGTACTGCTCTTTGTGAGGCTCCATGTGATATATCCTTCCATCTTGACTATGAACCACTGATAACGATTCTCCAGGTACAATTTTCCATATGGTTATGCACCCACCTTATAGTAACTCCCTCTAGGTTGTATTTCTCTAGTTTGCATATAATAAGGTCTTACACGGCAATATCAAAAACCTTACAAAATTCAAAATGTACCACACCTGCTTGCTTCCCTCATATCCACAAATCTTGTTACCCAGTCAGAGAAAGCTATCAGATTGTTTTGACATCATTTGTTCTTGACAAATCCAGGCTGTTACTTATCACTTTATTATCTTCTAGGTGTTTGCAAACTGATTGCTTAAATATTTGCTCCATTATGTTTCCAGGTACTGAAGTTAAAATGATGGGTCTGTAATTTCTTCAGTTGTCCTTATTCCCCCTTTTATAGATTGGCATTGTATTTACCCTTTTTTACTCCTCTGGGAATCTTACCCATCTTCCACGACTTTTTCAAGATAATTCCTAATGGCTCAGATATCTCCTCAATCAGCTCCTTGAATACCTAGGATGTTTTTTTTAATCAGGTCCTGGTGACTTGAGGATATCTCACTTGCAGTAGTTTTTAACTTGTTTTTTCCCTGTTTTAGCTTCTGATCCTAACTCAGGATCTTACCCTATTTTTTGGTATTCTTTGTGCTTCTTATATATTTGTAGAATGTTTTCTTGATGCTCTTTATGTCTCTAACTAGTTTACTCCCATTTTGTGCCTTGGTCTTTCCAATTTTGTCTCTGCATACTCGTGTTATATCTTTATTTTAATTCTTTCGAGTTTGATCATTGCAGATCTTCTGGTTAAACCAGGTTGATCTCTTGCCATGTTTCTTATATTTCCTTTAAACTTTGGTTTTCAAATTGCTCAATTTGTAAAGCAAAATTGTTTCATGCTGTAGACCCTAAAATATTCTTAGATACTGAATCCAGGGACTTTCTGACATCATCTGGAGAGAAAATGTATGACAGGATAATGTCATTTAGAGTAATGTAGGTGGAAATGGTAATGTCACTAATAGCTAAGATTGTTGAAGACTTTGTATTCCAACATAAGTCAAGATACTATATTCAGTTATTTATAACTTTGTCACTGTTTTTTTCAGGATGACACAAATGCTTTATTTCTGCCTCCAGCTATTAAAAAAAAAAAAGGTTTCAGCAAAAATGATTCAGCTCTTTCCAAAAATTAGATTATGATAAAAAAGGAAATTTTGCTATTTTTAAAATTAATTCTTTGAAAAGTTGTCTAGTTCCCCCACGGTTTGGAATAGGAACTTAATTTATCAGGGAGATGATGCTGATGTCAAAGATTTGCTTTTCAGTGTACTTGTGCAAATCCACACACAGATTAGAAGTCATAATACTGTAAAAATCATCATTTACCCTTTGCTGAGTGGAATTGTTAGTCTTGCTTCTAAAATCTCTTGGATCTCTTGAATATTCATTAATATAATACATTTACAAAGCCAGCAGAGGATACTATGGTCATTTACTTTAACTCTTGAATAATACTAGAGGACTTTACTGTGTGATCCCTGCATTTACCCAGCAACTGGTGGTGGAACACTTTTAGAAAGACATTCATTCTTGATTTAAAGACTCCAAGTGATAAAGAACTTACCAGCTCCCATGTGTTCCGATGGCTAATATTCCTTTCAGTGATATGTTTGAATCCTATATCCATACTGAAGTTTTCCGATTTTAGTTTCCAGTCACTGGATCTTCCTCTCATTTTGTCTGAAGGAGCCTGGTAACACTAGAAATTTTCCTGTGTATTTTATGCTGTGATTAAATTACAACTTAACTTTCTGAAGTGAAAAAGATGTGTTCTGGGTGTGGAATATTTTTGTAGCTCTTCTCTGAATCTTGAACAACATCCTTTTTAAAAGCTTCAGAAGGGTAGCCGAGTTAGTCTGTAACTAGAAAAACTAAAAACAACAAATGGTCTGGTAGCACCTTAACGACTAACAAAACATGTAGATGGTATCATGAGCTTTCGTGGGCACAACCCGCTTCTTCAGAATCCTTTTTAAAGACTGTGCATGAGAACGAGACAGAACTCTGGCATTAGCCCCACTGATGACAAATACAAAAGTAATAGAACCTCTCTATTTCGATTAATGTTCCTCTGTTAATACACCGCAGACTTTTTATGTGATGTTGGGGAAGATTCTACAGGTTGGCCCTGATCCAGCATTCTCAGGACCTGACTGGTCCTGAATGAGGGATTTTGCCAAACCAGGGGAGGTCATTTCTGTCCCCCGCTGTCGCCAGGCCTCCCAGCCATGGACTGGCTACCAGCCTCCCAGCTGGCTCTCCCCCTGCTGCTGGCCCTTCTGCACGCAGGGCTCCCAGCCCCACTGTGGCAGCCCTGGTGCCAGGCAGCCCTACTGCCAGGTAGCCCTGGTGCTAAGGTCCAGGTGCATCACCACTTGAATTTGCAATCCTTCCTCTCCTTAATGTAGTTGGTGTGGGCATTGGTGTGGGTGATTGGTTGGTTTTGTTTGTGTAATAGACATTAAATATAGATACAATATGAAAGAAAGACTACAAAATTCAGAAGTATCTGGAACTATCATCTCATTCATTCATGAGGGTACATCTACACTGCACGGCTGTTTCAGGATACCCAAGGTATCCCGAAATAGCTACCCCCTATCTACACAAGCCACCCATTATTTTGAAATATTTTTCGAAATAACAGGCACGCTATTTCACCATCCCAGTAAACCTTGTTGTACGATGCATAAGGGATGACTCGAAATAGCACGTTATTTTTAAATTTGATGCTGTTAGGCACGCCAAATTTCAAAATAAGCTATTTTAAAATAGTTTTGAAATAAGATACACAATTTGCATAGTGCGATTTGCTGCACCCTCAGAAGCCAAAAGATTTTGGTTGGGTGCAAATACATTTCTACATACCCGACTTGTCAAGGCTGAGAACCTAGCATACCTAAAGTTGGTGGGGCTTGGCTGTTGTGAAACTTGTTAATCCCAAAAGTGAATCTAAGAGCACAGTTACATATTCCTTAGGATGATATGATCTTCCCCACAGTGCTAATTGTTCATTCTCCTCCATTTTTAAGATGTAATTTCTGTGAGGCGAACTCCTCTCTTCCACTGATGAAGCTATCACTCCAGTCTTTATGTGTGTTTTATATTTGTAAGTGACATTAAATAATGTGTATTCATATTCTGCTGTTTCTGACTGGCACTTCACATATAGTCCTTTCGCTCTCATCTCAGAAGTCTAACAACCTTGTTCACTATATTTTGGTTGTCAGTGTAGATAAAAGTCATTCCTAGAAATATCTGCCATCGAACTGGCAGTCAGAGAATAGCTGACATCAAGCATAAGACCTTATCTGTCAAGGCTGTAGCAAGGCACAGGCTGAAATACCTATTCTGTTGCATGCCATCCACACCTTGTAGTTATGCCAGCTATTTTCTGGAATACTACTTGATACCTAATGCCAGTCCTGGGACATCTTGTCAGATGTACCTGAAGGTTACATATGCATTTTATTTTCAGGGCAAACTGGATGAGTAATTTCTATAGTGAAAAGTGAGAATTTGGATGTGTTGAAATTACATGCAGAAGTGTACTTACGTCAAAATGCCATGTGATTTTTCTATCTAACCGTGTATATCTTTTGCTCAGAACAACAGATACTTTAATATCTAGGTATCACACACAGCAAAAAGATGCAAGACTTAAAAAAAAGTGGGTCATGGTCTTCTTGTTCCAGGCTTGAGTCTCATAATTATTTTGGAAAAGGTGGCATTTGCTTTGTGTTACAATATTTTACATTGTCAATCTTGAACATGTTCTGGTAGAGTGTTCCACAATGTAGAGTCCAGCACTGAAAGAAGTTAGTTTTGTGTTTGCTATTCTAGTTGCTGTGTCCTTGCTGAACCCACTGATACTGGTCAAAGGGCCATAAGTGAGAGTCTTAGATAAACTGGTAGCAATTCATTAAGTACAAGGACAGGGATCTTGGACTGGAATCTGTGTTAGAGGGGAGGACACAGATGGTTGTGGAGCACAGTGAGATGTGTTCTCCACAGTGCATTCGGATCAGAAATGGGCTGAGGCATATTGGACATGCTGGAGTTGTAGATGGACTTGAATGATATCCAAGGTAGAGGAAATTGACATAGTCCAGTCTGAAATTAACAAACCCATTCCAGGCCTGGGAAGAATGGGAAAGGTCTATTCTGAAATGGAGGAAGGCATTACTGCTTAAGTCTATCTGGGTATGTCTACACTACAAAGGTTTTTCGGAAAAATGGCTGTTTTTCCGAAAAAAACTTCAATTATGTCCACACTGCAATTGCGTTCCTTCAAAAGAAAATTGAAAGAACGGAGGGGTTTTTCCAGCATTGGTAATCCTCTTTCTATGAGGAAGAAGCCTTTTTCTGAAAGAGCGCATTTGGAAAAAGCGTGTGTGGATGGGGAAGAGGGTTTTCTTTCGAAAGAAGAGTCCTCCAGGAAATAGCACAGGTGCTCTGGTGGACACTCCATCTAAAGTAATCACAACTCTATAGTTCCTGTCTCCTGGCACCTCTTAAAGCTGCAGGCACCCGGGACAAGTCTTGTGGCAGGAAGCCAGCCTGAGAGCAGCACCCTGACCACATGGCTTTCCCTGCCACAGGCATTGCCACCCATGGTCCAGCCTCAAGCCCCCCAAGACCAGCCTAGCCCTCACAGGGAGCAGCCTCAGGGGTCCCAGGACCCACCCTGGGGGACCAAGAGGCGGGCACCATCCTGGTCCAGAGCAGAGATTTTGTCCCTCCTCAAGCTGTGAGGCAAGGTGGAGATATTGCAGTATCTCTGCTCCAAGTGGCAGAATGCCGATATTTTTGAGCACATGGCCGAGTCCCTGGCGGAGCGCGGACACCCAACCCGGATCTTGGAACAGATATGGAGTAAGATAAAGGAGCTCCACCAGGGATACATGAGCACCAGAGAGAGCAGCTCATACTCCAGGGCAGGACCCCACACCTGCCCTACTACCAGGAGCTGCACCAACTCCTGCGGGTTGGGGAAGCCATTTCCTGTTGTGCAGCCCACACATGGTCTTGCTCTCCAGACATCCCCCTCCTCTGCCCTGAGGACTGTTGGTTGCTGTTCACAGAGGAGGGCACGGCCTCAAGGATGGTACCTTCCCTTGCAACAAACCCCGTTGCCAGCTTTGTCCACTTATTCACTCTGCTGATACCATTATTGGACCTAACCAAGTGAGTCATAAGATCAAGAATACATATTCCTGCGCATCCAGAAATATAATTTATGCTATCATGTGCCGAAAGTGTCCGTCTGCTTTGTACATTGGACAAACGTCTCAGACACTTCGCCAAAGGATCAATGCCCACAAAACAGATATTAGACAGGATCACAAAGAAAAACAGTTTCTTGCCATTTCAACCAGAAAGGACACTGTCTCAGCGACTTAATTACCTGCATCCTGCTTCAGAAGCCTTTTAAATCTGCACTTGAAAGGGAATCCTCTGAACTGTCATTCATGCTAAAATTCGACACTCTACGCGTCGGTCTCAACAAAGACGCTAACTATCTTACCCATTACAATAGCTTCCCCAATTATCACCTCTAATACCATTAGCTCACAGACATTTACCTTTCCCCACCTCTAACACCATTAGCTCACGGACATTTACCTCCCCCCCCCCCCCCGCATCTCCCTTCTGTTCTGAAATGTGATTTGTCCTTTTCATATGTGTTCATTTTTTTTTAATTGTATCCTTTGGTATATATGGTTGTGACTATTTTCTTCCACTATCTGATCTGAGGAAGTGGGTCTGGCCCACGAAAGCTCATCATCTAATAAACCATCTTGTTAGTCTTTAAAGTGCTACATAGTCCTGTATTTTGTTTCAGCTACACCAGACTAACACGGCTACATTTCTATCACGGTATCTGCATAGATGACTGACTGCCTCTCCCTCTTTGTGTTCTCCACAGCTGGACCAGTCAGGACTGAGGGGTGAGCTACGCCACCCGTGCCACCTTCCACAGCCCGAGATACCTGAAAGTGTGCCAGGGTCCAGGAAGACCTCATGCAGCAGCATGTCAGTGTCCTGTGAGACATGCAGCAGACCCTTGCACAGAAGATCTGGGAGGACGCAGCGTGGTGGAACCGCACCTGGGACCAGCCCATGCAGTGGTGCAATAGCATGTGTGCTGTCATGTTGTGCATGATGGCACACCCGACTGCTGCTGCTGTTCCTGCCTACCACCTTCCTACCCCCCTGCTATGCCCATTCCCCGTGCCCCTGTCCCCCAAGCAATGCCTCTGCTCCTCCCCCAAGCAATGCCCATGCCCCCTCACCCTGCCCCCTGCCATCCCTGCCCCCACTCCAGCCCCCACTCCCCTGTGGTCCCAGGACCCACCCAACCCCAAGTCTGACGGGGTCCCCACACCCAAGGTGGCACATCCAACCAGCCCCGATGCCACTCAGAGCTCCCCTCTCACTCCCCAGCTTGTTTTAATGAAAGATCAATGCACCATTCATTTTGTTTAAAACCAAACAGGTGTCTTTACTGAGAGGTCAGGGAAGGGGCGAAGGGAGGGGTTGTGGTGGGAAAGGAATATTGGAGGAAGCCAGAGGCCCTTAGAGGGGAGGCCCTGGGGAGAGTTACTGGGGTGCTTGAGAGAAACTCTCCCTCAGGGCCTCCCGGATGCACACCCCAGCCTAATGAGCCTGTCGGATGGCAGCTGTCCACGGCTGCGTGAAGGGTCTCACCTCGTGGCCAGCCACTGTCCCCCGCCCCAGGAGGAAGGCCTTCCCCTTCCTCTCCACAATATTGTGGAGGACACAACAAGCCAACACCACCTCAGGCCGCGGGTGGGTGTCATGTCATCAGAGGGCAGGGGCGAGCCAGGCACACAGCTCCAAAAAGGTGGCCTTTCGCATGCAGAAGTTTTGGAGCCACTGCTGGTTGTCCCACTACTCCATAACCAGCCAGTCCCACCAGTCAGAACTGGTGTCCAGCCTCCAGACGTGCCTTTCCACAGTGGGCTGCGGTTGCAAGGGTGTTGCTCCCACACCAAGGGGAGAGGGTCCCCAGAATGAGCTCGGGGTTGAGCTCAATCAGGACCAGGAAGGCAGCTGGCACAAAGTGCTGCAGAAACTGAAGCATGGCCGTGTGGGGCCATCGCATATTCAGGGACAACTCCGGCTCCATGGCACAAAGGAAAAAGCTGTGGCATCCAAAAAAAGCTGGGCAACCACCGTAGGCACTGCGAGAGTTTTGCTGTCCCTCGAAGACGTAGGCAAGCACTCAGCAGAAGCAGAGAAACGGCTGTCCAGGGGGGGTCTCTTTAAGTGCGTGTCTCTGCAAGACTCCAGCACCAGCACTGGGAAGCAACTGGTGACCTAAAGCCCTGGCTGAAGTGGTTCTGTGTGGCCTTTTATGCGAGATAGCATCCAATCTGGATGCTCTCTTTCGAAAAAGCAGATCACTTTTTCGATCCATTTAGCCAGTGTGGATGCACTCTTTCGGAAGAAGTTTTTTCAGACGAACTCTTCCAGAAAAGCTTCTTCCGAAAGAAGCCTGAAGTCTAGACGTAGGCCCTGTTTCTCAAGAATAAGGGACACGTGTAATAATATTCCAAGGTTGGATAATTGGGGGGCATTTCAAAAGATGATACAGTGGTGATCTTTTCACAAACTTGAAAATTTTCTCTATCCTTAAAAAAAATCCCTTCTGTCTTTCATGGGATAAAGTATAGCTAGCTGTTTTCCACCAAGTGGGTATGTCTCAAAAGTATTGCAGATTGTGTGCAATAGTGTGGCTCAAATACCCAGAAAGGAAGTAATAAACCTGTGTGCCAACAGCATACTAGTGGCTGGGAGACGGAAAGCATCAGATAATTCCTCATGAGGATATAATGTGTTTTAAAAGAGTGGTGCTCCGTATGTGAAGGATCTGAAAAATAAGGAATGGTATTGCTTGCGAACTATCAGCATAACTTAAATGCACTGCTTTTTTTCTTCCAAACTTAAAAAATGTTTTCAAGTTTTAGTTAAAAATATGCATGATTTCTTAAATTCTTATCATCTGTCAATACATTGCTAGGGGTGTTCATAGATAATAAAGTTTTAGAAGTTCTCAGTGGGTCTGGATCTTTCTTGTCATAACAAAAACTGCTGAAAATTATATTTATTATTTTCTTGGAATTCATTGTCAAGCTGTCCCACAGCTCCTTGAGAGTATGAGTAGCAACCTCATGACAAATATCAGAGGAGTAGCCGTGTTAGTCTGGATCTGCAAAAGTGACAAGGAGTTCTGTAGCACCTTATAGACTAACAGATGTATTGGAGCATAAGCTTTCGTGGGCAAAGACCCACTTTGTCAGATGCATGCAAGATTATGCTCCAATACATCTGTTAGTCTATAAGGTGCTACAGGACTCCTTGTCACTTTTGCAGATCCAGAATAACACGGCTACCCCTCTGATGCTTGACTCCATGCAAGGCACTGCATTTAGCCATATGGAGTGGAAATCCATCAACCACATGCATCTGACGAAGTGGGTCTTTGCCCACGAAAGCTTATGCTCCAATACATCTGTGAACCTCATGACAGGCTGTTAAGAAGTAGTCAGAAACCACACATTGGCTATGAAATCTATACTTTGATTCCACTAATCAAGTATCGAGCGTAAACTACTCAAACACATTAAGTATTAACATGGAGTCACAGATAGTTTCCCACTCCAATATATCTTGCAACCCAGGTAAGCTTGCCTTTGTGATAAGCCAAAAACTATTGAGGTTACTTCCAGTCCCAAAGCACAGGTCACTTACTCCAGGTCATCTGACCCTTACATTTCACAACAAAGATTATACTGGTAGCTAGTCTTATAATAAATTATCTAAAATATTAATCAATTAGGAAAAGTAAATAAGCATTATAGGTATTTACAAGATTAAAGCAGGTAAAAATATGTATACACAAATGAGTTCCAATCTTAAATTTCAAAAGTAATATGTTTTATAATAAGCAAGCTTTCTATGTTCTTTAGGGCTAATCCTGGCCAAACACTTAGCATCTTTTGCTTATGCTTAGTAATCATTGCCCCTCAGAATCCAAGTAGCATAAAATATACAGTTCCTTCTTGTTAAGAGTTTTTTTAAATTCTTTTCCTCTTCTGCTTCAAGTTGCAAATTCCGCTGTTGGAAAGAAATCGTTTTCACGTCTCTTCTTTACGGGGCAGGAAGAGCAACCAGCAAAGTCTTTTGTCCTCTCATGTTCCACAGTAGTTTGTCTGGTTGCTAAATGCCTTCTTTGTGGGACAAGAGATAACACCTTCAGCTTTTAACATTTGTTAATGCTTCTTTCCTCTCTGGAGATTTACAATTACAGAGCAAACACATAACTTTGGTCCACAATAGGGAGTTATTTCGAAATATCTCCCCTTATTTCAAAATAATAAGCAGAGTGTCCACACTACCAATCCCGTTATTTTGACCCAGCAGGGAACCGCCACCGCTGCCTTGCCTGCCTGGTGCTTCAACCTCTTGCCCCCCTCCCTGCAAGATTAGAGCCCCAGCACCGGCTTCCTACGTCTCGGGGGGAGAGAAGGAGAAAGTCCCAAGGTTCTGCGCCATATCTGGCTTGCAGGAAAGTGCGCACACTGCACAAGCTGGATCTGACGTGGAGCCTTAAGGCTTTCTCCTTCTCCCCACCCCCGCAGGAAGTTGGCACTGGCATTCTAATCATGTGAGGGGGAGGGGCAGAAAGAGGCTGGAGCGCCAGGCAGGCAAGGCAGGTAGCAGCTTGAGCGCCTGGCCCGGGGCAGGCAGCAGTGGCAGTTCCCCACTGGGTCACAGAGCCTTAGAGCCCCGGAACCAGAATTGGAAGTGGGGCCAGAGGCGTCTGGATGGAAAGCAGTGGGAATAGGGGAGCAGCAGAGCTCTCTGAGCACTCTGTGGCTATCCCTCACCATGGCTGCCTCTTCCCCTTCGGACTCTGCTGAGTCTGGAGGGTGGGGCAATGCAGAATGATGTGATGACATCACTCTGTCATCCCGGAGGAAACATTTGTTTATATATAGAGAGAGATAAGTGAGATCAGTGCATGCAGCAATTTACAGACATTCAATAAAGTGTAAACTCTAACACGTTCTTATAATTCTGATATGTATTTTAACAATACGGACACACAGGTGAGCTGGACTAATTCCAGCTATGCATTTGGCAGTGTTCAGTTGAGACTTGCAGGGTGTGCATGAGCTGGTACTTAGTTTGTCAACATCACATTCATCTTTTAATGGGTTTGTTTGATGTGCAAATTGCTATTGTTATAGTAGGATGAGGATTATTATTTCTTCTGAATACCCTAGAAATTTATCTCCAAAATGCCCCTCAGAGGTCCTGTCTCCTAGATTCATCAAACGTTACATCTAAGGCCTTGTCTATACTACACAGTTTTGTCGACAAAAGTCAGCTTTCATCAACAAAATGGTGGAGACGTAGACACTGAATTAGCATATATAACATGCTTGTTTATGTCACCATAAATGGTCTCCATTGGTCTATCTTGACATAAAATGGTGCCAGCATGCTTTTAATCTGCCAAAAGCACATTGTAATTCTGTACCTGCTTAACCAACCAAGTGCTTCTTGTGGCTGTTCAGGTTTCCCATGTCAGGCTTTAGGAGTAATAGGAATAAGGCATATTCTAGATCTCCTAGGATCTCTATAAGCATTTCAACATCTCCCAGTGGAATCTTCTAGTCCGGAAAGAAAGTTATTGCTTACAGCTTTCCATACAGGGCTGTGTTCCTGAAGATTCATGTATCATGCACCTTCCCAGACCATCCCATTTTGATGTCAATGAAATGTGATGGTGATCCATAAGCACCTGCAATATCATGAAGAAGTACCCCCTTTCTACGGATGCACACTCTCCAAGATGGCTCAGGACAAAAACTGAATGATCTGTGCTATCTAGCACTCCCCCACATTTGGGGAATCCCATTGTCACAAAACCATCCACCATTTCATGTACACTGCAAAGAGTCACAGTCCTCCAGGTTAGGATGTGATTAATGTCAACAGTCAACTTCTCAACTCCAAACTGGTTTGCAACTGACCAGTAGCTTGAAATAAATGCATACAATTATTAATTAATCTTTCTTACAAACAATACAGAAAAGAAACTAGAAAAAAATAGATACTAAGAGTAGACATAGTAAAATAGTTAAACTGTATACATACTGCATTGTGCTGTTTCGATTTTTGTTTGTTTGTTTGTTTTTTTGCCTGTTATTGTTGTCTTACTGCATTTAAGCGGTCTGGCTTGATTAGTACCTTTTGAATTGAAATAAAATTTTGTTAGTGAAATTTTACAATGAATTTTCCATAGTTAGTTCTAACAAAAGATGTCATCCCACTTTTTTTTAAATTTAGTATGGTATGTTTATTGTTATTGTAAACAGAACTGATGATTTTAAGGTACAATATCAGTGAAAAAAACTCTTTAGGCAACTAAAAGAATTCAACATCTCACTTCAACACTTTAAAAAAGTCTCTTTTCAATGCCCAATAGTAATTCTAAAATAGCACGATTATTGCACTGTATATTTGTCACACTTTTTACGAGTCTATATCTTTTTCTACATTTTAGGAAACAGCTTTGTTGTTGTGGCAGATAACCTATAGAAGACCCCTCTCTATCAGTTATCAATACTCTGCTAATTTAAAGAAATATTTGACATTACAGTTTCACTATTTGTACAACACAGGAAAGAAAGCATGTTTATATGGTTGTATTTCAAAAGAAACTCGCTTCTCTATTATATGTTTGAGGATGACTCTAGTTCAGTCAGGGTTCATATAATTCTATAAATATCAAAGCAAACAACTTAGTTCTGTCTATTCCTGGAGTACTTCAATGAATAAACATGCCAGTATACCTTAGTGTTGCTATAACTTTAAGATGATTGCTTATATGGTAATGAAACGTAACAGTTTGTTGGAACATTGTAAGTTAAAAAAAATCAATATTTATCATCACCATTAGCCACTGTTTCTTCTTCAAAATAAACTTGATTACCAGTTACAGCAAGTAGATGCAAGGAAGATTGATGGTATATTTGCTAAAAGGGGCTAAAATATTCTATGTGGAATACAGGACATTGGCTTAAAGAGTTCCAATGTAGATGGCATTCAGCACAGTATCTATTATGAAGAAAGGCATTCTTTTATGATGCCAGCATTCTTGTGTGAGAATATACATGCAATTCTGTAATAACTTTATGGTAAGAAAAAATGATGGTTTTGCTTTGGATTTCCAGAGCAAAGAATAATTACTAATTCAATACCTTTTAGCTGCACTTTCCCTAATTGGTCATATTAAGTTTGCAGTCACTGTGAACAACAATGATGTATTTTAAGCACAGGTCCAGAGAAACTAAATTGGCCAGGTAATATTAATAGAATAGGAAAATGTACACAACTATGAAGGGGAGTTGCAACACTCCATTCCATGGATCAAGATCTCTCCTGAAACTTGGAATGCAGTGTTATGGGTAGGTTCCAAAACAACTTCAGCAGCCTTGTACTCTAAATATTATTATATCTCTGTAACATTTCATATTACTTTCCTAATTGGAAAGTTATTGAAAATTGATCAAGTTCCTTGTGTTTGTGATGTTAACTGAACTACTGAATAGGAACAGGTATTTATTATTAATTTACTTTCTATGATGTATATGAAAGGTGATATGCAAAAGAGGGGAAATGAATTTGAACCCTCTGTAAGTACTCTATAACTGAAAAAGAAGGCCTGAAATAGGGAGACAGAAGGGAGGAATAATTTTGGGATCATGTTAGACTTTTACCTTAGAAATAACAGGAATCTCATATCTGGTCTTTCTTGGTTTTGCTTTAGAACAGCTGTCTCAGCTATGGATTGTGAGCTTTCTTAGCACTGTTCTTCAACTCTTTCTTGAATCTTTATGTTAAACAGGTGTTAATAAAAACAAACAAAACCAAAGAGTTTGGTTGTGAAAATAAAAAATACTTTCCCTCATCCAGTTCCATTCTCTGATGTCAGAACCCCTCTGGTTCTGGTTCTTGGTGAATACTGTTGAATACACTGGATAGAGATGCTATTATAAATCTGATGCTTCACAAATAAAAAATTAATATATTCAGAAAGTTTAGGAAATAGGGAAAAATCTAGTAAGATTCAGTCAGTTTTATAACTCAGCTAAAACTCTTCTAACAACAGCAGCTGAGAAACTTGTTTGAACTCTTTGATTCTATTTCCTGACATTCCAAAATCTGTCATCAAGATATATTTTGAAAAACGAAGTAAAATATAGTGCAGGCTGCTTGTATGGAATGAAAATTTCAGTTTTATGACTATTCTGTTATTTATCCTTTCATCTGCCCTGCAGATCAACATTTCTGAATTTATTGCATACATATGTCTCAACTCTTGCAGCTCAGTGGGGAACAACAAAATTTGAAAATAGAAAACTGGGACTGCAGTCCAGGCAGGAGACAAGTTCTAATCCAAGTAATAAGAAAACATCAGTAGTCTTGTTCCAGGGAGGTTATCTGAAAAAATAAAAGACCTAGTAGTATTTCAATTTGTAATATCCAACATTCAAAGTAAAGACCTGTTTTGTGCAGACAGCTTTGGTTTTGGAAGATTCTGTAGGTCAGTCAACTATGGTTTACTCTACTGGATTCCCATAAACTTTGTGAAAATCTTCTACAATTTTTATAATGGTTTTTATCTAATTTTCAGTTGAGTTACTGTAAATAGACCCACTTTTAAGAAAACATAAAGCTGAATGCATTTTGTTAAAAATGAAATTACGTTAATTTCATAGAAAGAAAGATAAAACTTAAATATAGAAGAACGTTCTACAGGGCCTGAAGAGAAACTTTCGGTAGCACAACAGCTTGTCTTTTTCACCAATAGAAATGAGTCTAATAAAAGATTCCTACAAATTTAGAGTGGATACTCATCTGTGTAACTCAGTATCTGTTAAAGTTGAAGCAGCTATGCTGGTTTACAACTGCCGAGAATCTGTCAGTAACACTTTTTCCAGAATGGTGATTCCACAATTCTTAAACAATATTTAAGAAATATAAAACTGAAATTTAAACAGGAAGTTTCTGATAACTCTTCAACTGAGTTTCTGACAGAACTCAAAGGTTGTTTGGCTGATGAACTGCTTTAGTGATGATCTGCTAGACTATTATAACTTTCTTTTAACTTTAACTAGTGGAAAAGTGAAATTGAAAATAAAGATGACATTAAATAAAAATACAATGTTCATGTGCTGAGTAAGAAGGACAGAATCTGTGATTCCTCTCCTGGGAGAAGAGAGCTCTTGTCTAGTCTGCTGCAGCAATATCCCGAGGTACATTTGGCTGGACACAGCCCTTTGGACAATGAGTTCTAGAGTTCAAATGCTTTTAAAGAAAAAAATCTGCCTTACACGTACTGCCAACTAATCTAACTGGAGACATTAAAGAAAGGGAAATGTTATCATTTTGCTGTTGTTTCTTTAGGAAGCCAACTGCTCAGAATTCATAAAGAAATTATGAATAAGAGAAAAAATATAAAGAATAACAATAATTAAATATAAAAAAATTAACTGAATTAACATAAAATAATTTTCAATGCTTTATGTATTTGCAATTTTTATATGTCTATATATAAATATATACATCATGCACACACACAAAATCCCTATGTTAGAAGGAAATTATTAATACTGCAAAGTCAGTCACTCAAACTCAGTGTTAATTTGGCCCCCTTGTAGCCATGCATTACAGAACAATATTTAATAACACACTCTCTTTTTCCTCAGCACCTGTTCCTCACTGTCTGCCTATCACCTGATTTTTCAGAATACTTAGTAATATATATCTTCAAAGTACTGCCCCTGTTGATTTCATTTGAAGCTCTAAGTATTCAACATTTCTGCAAATCAGACACCAGGGTCTCAAGTCAGATACTAGAAGATGAGAAGCACACAATAAGCAATTAGTTATGAAAATGTGGGTGTACAAGACTTGCCCAGAATCACATAGGAACTTTGTGGCAGAGGCAGGAATACAATCAAATTCCCTAGGGCAGCGTTCAACTACATTAACCAAGAAAACAATCCTTCTCTTCCTCATGTTCCAGTCTCCTTTCCTGTCAGGAAATTGTAGTAATAAGTGGTGATGCCGCCCCAGCCTATAATATATATATAGGTTAAAGGTATTTATGTTTAATCTGTAATAGGCATTTTCAAATGAATATGCACAATTTTCAATTAATGTTTCTTAATTATTAGTTAAAAACAGTAAAGGATTCTCAAATTCATATACAACAGAACCCCCAAAACCCAAGAAGGTTGTATATCAGTCCTCACCCAACTCTTTCAGCCTAAGTCTCCTTTTCCACATCAACAACACACAATATATGCCTCGTCCTTCCAAGCATAATGTGCAGTCCTCATCTCTGTCCATATGGAATGGCTATGAATGGCTATTTTCTAATTGTTAATTATTACTGTCCAAGTTCCCACAGGCTTCAGTCAAATTGGTATCATTGTGCTAAGTAGTTTACAATCTAAACAGACCAAACTGATAAGGGCAAGTGGGTGGTAAATTTCTGTTAGTCCTGTGATTTTTTTGTTCTGTTTTATTTCTTATAATGTGTTTCATTATTATTTTATATGTATAGCGGGAGATGGGGATTGCAGCTGCAATGAAGGAAATAAGCTAAAAAGGAGCACTGGAATAGGAAAGGAAGGATAATATTGTGGAGGAGAGTAAGAAAAGCAGACTGGGAAAGGAGGAGAGGTGGGTTGGAAGAATTTAGCTGTTAGCAGAAATACCTTGAGGGATGGGTTGGGAATGCGTTGGAGTGAACAACCAAATGGCTAGGAGGCAAAAAAGTTCATGATCATAGATATAGTCTGGTGACATCACTGGTGTCCAAAGATGCTTCATCCCCAATCTTCATCTATTACCATTTCTCTTTCTCTTTCTCTCTGTCACAGTATCTAAGCACCTTCCTAATTCTCATGTGAATTCTTTCAGTGGAACCCTTAATGTTCATATTCCCTCACCTCTCTCTCATTGTCTCTTGTGGTTTCCTCCTCTTTACCCTCTACAACTCTTGGAACTGCATTTCTGCCATGATCTCTCCCCTGCATGCAACCTCATTTGCAAGACATCTCTTCCTCAATGACCTGCCATTAGCAAATATCCAACATAGGCAAAGCAGAATTCACCTAATCCAAATTCTCCCCAACTCCTCCCTTCATCAGAGAAGATAACTCTACCATCTTCTCTGTCATGCCCGAGTCATTCTTGACTCCTGCTTTGCTGATCACCTTTCACAGACATTTTGTAGATACATCTTCTTACTCTGTAGGATCTTTAAAATGTCCTTTTTCATTTATTTTCCCCAAATCTTCATCTGTACCTTGGTAATTTCCTGCCTAACTACTGAAATCTCATTTGTTTCAGTTCTGCTTCATCCCAAATGGTTCAACTGGTACCAACTACAGAACACTCTGGGAAAAAATAAGTGAACCTGATCTACTATTTATTTGAGAGAGTTTGTGCATCTGTCTGTCTGCCTGTGTGTCTGTCCATCTGTCTGGGAGTCCCATTTATTTAGGAACTCCTCCCAAACGGTAAGAGCTAGGACCACCAAATTTGCTATGCAGCTTCCTCTTATCATAACTTAAAGCATAATAAGGGTTTGGTTGTACCAGGACAATGGGATGTGCCTGGAATTTGATTGTTTCTCATAAAATGGAAAGGGAGGGTTTTGGTAGGAGAGACAGTTGTACTGTAGAATGACCATGGCAGGGAGGGGGCAACAGAGGCCAAAGATGGGAACCAGGACAGCTATAACCCCATTGGCCCAGCAGGAGGGCAGGGATGGAGAAAGGGACAGCTACCTAATATGTATTTCAGAGTCTGTTTGTGTGTCTGTCCCTCTCCCAGATATGCCTGCTACAGGAGCAGCATCCATGGAGAGGTGCTTCTCACCTGCCCCCAAGTTGCTGCTGTGAGAGAAGGCTGGGGTTGTCCTGTATCCCCAGGGCAGCCTGCATACTGAACCCCTCATCCCCACCACCACCACAGAGCCATGATTTAAATAAAGATAAACAAAACTTATTTGAGTTAAGGACCTAAGCAATGGGTAGTGGTCTATAAAGAGGTGACATCTATCAACATTAAATTTATCCCTGGAAGAACCTCAACCACAGCTGACAATGATTTAGACCTCCTCATCTGAGAGTTTAGCCAGGCAGCAGGTGAAGCAACTCTGTTGTAGATGGAGTCAATTTCAATCTGTTCATGGGAACAAAGTTCCTGGAGAAGGTGGCCCTGTCTACATACCGGTATTAGGAAAAGCGGGAATCCCATCCCTGTGGAAGCATAGAAACTCTCAAGACACAATAAGCTCAAAAGGATTCTTTTACTATTTCAGTCAAACACACAGACTTGCAAGGGCACCACCAAGGGGGTAACAACCAAGCCAGCACTCCTTTGTTCTGCCTTCAAGAAACAAAATACTTAAAGTTGTCTGGATACATGCATATGTTGCTTTTATGTAGTTTACCTAGTGCAGCCTATACTCCCATGTTCAAGTCCATCACTTATAAGGACCCAAGGAAAGAAATGGTAAAGGTGACTCAGAAGGTGACTCATAATCTCAGAAGCCAGCTAGCAGTGGAGTGAGAGAGCAAAGGAAAAAATCAAAACTCAGAAACTAAGAAATTGATCTAAATGCCCATTAGATTCTGAATTGTAAACTGAGGAAGCAGTTAGTAGAGGCAGGAGTTACTAAATATAGGCAATTCGTAAGTTACCTTTGCAGAGAACAAAAGATGTTCTCATCAAACAAAGAAGTTAATAAAACAAACAGAGAAGTTAATAAAATTCTATGTCATGGACAAGTTCCTAAAATAAGAGGTTGTATAGTAATCTCTAACCCTTAATATGTCATCTGAGAAGTACACTGAATTGAAGGATGCTATATCCATACATTTAATACAGAACTTGTGTGAAATTAAATGTGCACAGAGATGAAAAAGAAGTTAAAATACATGTGAACTCCTGTTATTGTCATATTTATGTACATTTGATCTGTTTGGTCATGCATTTATTTTTACATTTGGCTGTCATGGCTTATTTCCATATTTCCTTATTCCTCCACAATAGTTCTAGATTATCAATGTTTTGCTTTCCTTAAACACAATGTTAAAGTATCCTAAAAGCTTCATGAAATCCACCATCCATACTTTCATTTTGAGTACAAATGTTCAACTTTTTGCCCCAATTCTCAGCCATCACACTTTTAGGGACAGTCTTTGTTTCTCTAACAAAAAGTGAGCAGCTTTCTCCAAATTACCAGCTATCAGAATACATTTGCAATCAGTTTACAGGTCGCAGTGGCTTGGATCTAGTGAAACTCCCACTGACATAAAAATTCCATGCACTGAATATGTGGAGTATATATCCCCAAGAGATTAAACACGTCTTCATTGCTAACTAAAATTCTATTTCTGAATTTGTCTCCTGCATGACTTTCTAATGTTCTTTTTAAAAGAACAGATAAAATGTCTTTGTGATTTATCCTGTTATTGTACATTTCTATTTGTTGATGGAACAGGATCCAGGTAAATTTATGTAGACATCGACATACTTGAGCAGGGTTAATCTACTTAGGTTCAGGTGAGTTCATTTAGTCTTGATTCACTACAGTGCACATCTATAATGGTTATTAACAAGCTTAAGGACCTTTGGGAGCTGATGGATAACAATGCATCACCATGGAAGGTGGGAAATCATTATGCTAATAAGGCTGATGTAATAATTTGCAGTCACACACAGTTTCCATACTAATCCTTGAGGTTGGGCTAGGTCAGTAGGTCTGTAAACCTTTCATCAACTTCATACTTTTTTTTTTTTTGCTCTTGCTCTTTAATTAATGTATAGTATTATAAAATAGGTGTAAAGAGGAATATATATACATTTTTCATGCGTCACTGACACATTTTAATAGCCTTAAATGTGTATTCATTTTAAATACCACCTTTACAGTGACATTTCCTTGATTCTATCTTATTTATTCACTTTTTACCCTTTGACTTAATAATTACTGTAGAACATCTAACATGGAATGTGATAGAACTCCACAAATAATCTTATAAGACTACCTATGACTTTTTGTCCTACTTTACAGAGTATAAAATTAATTCCGCCTTTTTTTACATTTAATTATATAGTTACAGGTATTGTCAGAAGTGCTATGAAGTACGTGTTTAGATGTACAGAAATTTAAAAAAAGAATTAAAAAATTGCCATAATACAGAAAAAAATTTCAGTGCAGAAATTATTTTGTGACAGTTTTTTATCTATCTAGAATTCAAAATATGCTCATATGATGACAGCACAGTATGTCATCACAATCGTTCTTACCAAGAGTGAGAGTGTGAAGACAGTGTAAATGAAATTTTGATACATTACTTTTAAACCTAAAAATCTATTAAATGAATAACAAACATGTTTTCACATACTTGTATAATAACTTTATAATAAAATGTACAATGCTATAATTAACATTAATACAGAATTATGGGACTATTCTCCAAATTATGACGTGAAATTCCTTTAACATTAATGGGAGTTGCAGGAGTATCAGAGGCTATGTCTACACTACCAGGTTATTTCAAAATAAATTATTTCGAAATAATAACTCTTGAAATAACTATTTCAAAATAAATGTATTCCTCTTTACAAGGAGGACTTATGTTTGAAGAGCAGCTAGCCAAAAAATCAAAAAATAACAGAAAAATGTTTTAAGTACTTCAGAAGCAGGAAGCCTGTTAAATAACCAGTGGGGCC
Source organism: Rafetus swinhoei (assembly GCA_019425775.1). Classification (NCBI taxonomy): domain Eukaryota; kingdom Metazoa; phylum Chordata; order Testudines; family Trionychidae; genus Rafetus; species Rafetus swinhoei. Next base: position 143,129,384 of record CM033424.1, read on the forward strand.
CCTGGATAATTAAGATGATACAGGAGGCCTCAAAGATGATAAAGCCATTGCAAAGAAACTAAATAAATTCTTCGCTTCGGTCTTCACGGCTGAGGATGTTAGGGAGATTCCCAAACCTGAGCCAGTCTTTTTAGTTGACAAATCTAAGGAACTGTCCCGGATTGAGGTGTCATTAGAAGAGGATTTGGAACAAATTGATAAACTTAACAGTAACAAGTCACCGGGATCAGATGGCATTCACTCAAGAGTTCTGAAAGAACTCAAATGTGAAATTGTGGAATTATTAACCGTGGTTTGTAACCTATCCCTTAAATCAGCTTCTGTACCTAATGACTGGAAGATAGCAAGTGCGACACCAATATTTGAAAAGGGCTCTTGAGGTGATCCTGGCAATTACAGACAGGTAAGTCTAACATCAGTACCAGGTAAATTAGTTGAAACTAGAGTAAAGCATAAAATTGTCAGACACGCAGATGAACATAATTTGTTGGGGAAAAGCATCATAGTCTCTGTAAAGGGAAATCATGCCTTACTAATCTGCTAGGCTGTGTCTACACTGGGCCACTTATTCCGGAAAAGCAGCCGCTTTTCCGGAATAAGCTGTGAGCTGTCTACACTGGCCCCTTGAATTTCCGGAAAAGCACTGACGATCTACTGTAAGAAATCAGCTGCTTTTCCGGAAAAACTATGCTGCTCCTGCTCGGGCAAAAAGTCCTTTTCCGGAAAACTGTTCGGAAAGGGCCAGTGTAGAACAGCCCAGCAGTCTTTTCCATAAAAAAGCCCGATTGCGAAAATGGCGATCGGGGCTTTTTTTCGGAAAAGCGCGTCTACATAGGCCACGGGCGCTTTTCGGAAAAAGGGCTTTTCGGAAAAGCATCCTGCCAATGTAGACGCTCTTTTTCCGGAAATACTTATAACGGAAAACTGTTCCGTTTTAAGCATTTCCGGAAAATCATGCCAGTGTAGACACAGCCCTAGAGTTCTTTGAGGGGGTCAATAAACATGTGGACAAAGGGGATCCAGTAAATATAGTGTACTTAGATTTCCAGAAAGCCTTTGACAAGGTCCCTCATAAAGGCTCTTAAGTAAAGTAAGTAGTCATGGGATAAGAGGGAAGGTCCTTTCACGGATTGGTAACTGGTTAAAAGACAGGAAACAAAGGGTAGGAATAAATGATAAATTTTCCAAGTGGAGAGAGGTAACAAGTGGGGTCCCCAAAGAGTCCGTACTGTGACCAGTCCTATTCAACCTATTTATAAATGATCTGGAGAAAGGGGTAAAAAATGTGGTGACAAAATTTCAGATGATACTAAACTGCTCAAGATAGTTAAGACCAAATCAGACTTTGAATTGCTTCAAAGGGATCTCATAAAAATAAGTGACTGGGCAACAAAATAGCAAATGAAATTTAATGTTGATAAATGTAAAGTAATGCACATTGGAAAAAAATAATCCCAACTATATATACAATATGATGGAGACTAATTTAGCTACAACTACTCAAGAGAGAGATCTTGGAGTCATTGTGGATAGTTCTCTGAAAACATCCACTCAGTGTGCAGCAGCAGTCAAAAAAGCAAACAGAATGTTGGGAATCATTAAAAAAGGGATAAAGAATAAGACAAAGAACATCTTATTGCCTCTATATAAAACCATGGTATGCCCACACCTTGAATACTGTGTACAGATGTGTTTGCTTCATTTCAAAAAAGTATATTTGCATTGGAAAAGGTTCAGAAAAGGGCAACAAAAATGATTAGGGGTTTGGAATGAGTCCCATATGAAGAGAAATTAAAAAGACTGGGACTTTTCAGCTTAGAAAAGAGGAGACTAAGGGGGGATATGATAGAGGTCTATTAAATCATGATGTCTGAAAAAAGTGGATAAGGAAAAAATTATTTACTTGTTCCCATAAGAACTAGGGGTCACTAAATGAAATTAATAGGTAGCAGGTTTGAAAAAGACAAAAGGAAGTTTTTCTTAACTCGGCACAATCAACCTGTGGAACTCCTTGCCAGAGGATGTTGTGAAAACTAGGACTTTTACAGGGTTAAAAAAATAGCTAGATATATTCATGGAGGTTACGTCCATCAATGGCTATTAGCCAGCATGAGTAGAAATGGTGTCCCTCATCTCTGTTTGTCTGGAAATGGATGACAGGAGAGGGATCACATTTTGATTACCTGTTGCATTCCCTCCGTCTGGGGCATCTAGTATCGGCCACTGTCAGCAGCCAGGATACTGGTAAAGATGGACCTTTGGTCTGACCCAGTATGGCCGTTCTTATGTTCTTATGTTTTTATTTCAAAATAACAAGCCCATTATTTTGAAATAACAGGCTTGGTAGTATGGATACTCACTTTGTTATTTTGAAACAAGGAGAGTTATTTAGAAATAACTCCCCAGTGTAGACATGACCATAGAGAAAATAGGTTCCAGTTATTTATAGTCACTGATTTTTTCCAACCTCCTTCCTCCCCTCTCCCCCCCTGGGAAATAGGAGTCATTTGTAACTCTTCAAATATTTTCTTCGTACGTATTTATTTTGTAAGTATTTGTGGGGAAATATGGGGCATGTACATTTAATAGAAAATGTGAATAAAGGCACAATTTTGCAAAGCATTTCTAACATGCCAGTAGTTCTACTGTTCTGTATAAAAAATAGAGACATTCTTACCTGTGGGTAAAACAGAGACAGTGCAATTCTTGCTTTCCTGGAAGTCAAAATCCATGGGCTCTATCTGGGCTTTTCCTCTGATGGAATGAGTGATCTAGAACCCTTAGCTTCCTTGTGCTTCAGGTACCCCACCTGTAAAATGATAATGATTCCTTTAATGTGCTTCACAAGGATATTGCAATACTTAATGAATAATTCTTTAATCCTTTGAAAGCCTTGGGTGAAAGATATAATAAACCATGTCATATAAAGGCAAGTGTTTTCATTTCAACACTATTACAGTACCATGTAAAAGATTTTTGGCAGTAAAATTGCCTATTGCAATTGCCTTACTTAAAAAATTTGGACCAAGAATGAAGACAATGTAGTTTAATGTGAACCTGTATAAAACCATATTTTTCACATATTACCCCAACATTTAGAACTGTTTCACATCACTCTACAAATGTGATAGACCAATTCCAAACTCCTGACATCTGCAGTTTTCACCCTAGGCACAGTTAGCACAGTCGGTGACTGTGGCGAATGCAACTGTTGTGCAGCTCATAGTTATGGAGAGTTTCTAGTGCAAATTCTGGCTTCCTACTGAAGTGGTTAGGTCCTGTCTAAAAAGAAGGACTTTGAAATGAAATGAGTCATCATGAAGCATCAAAAGATTTTGTTAATTGCATTCCTTTTCCACTCCATGAAGAGAAAACCTGTGCACAAACTCATCCCAGCAGCTAAGAGTCATTAAGCAAGAAGCAGAAGACCCCTAGATATTTTACCCGGGTTAGCATTAAATGACATGGAATTTGCTTATTATAGACATTTCTATCATCATTTGGAATTTAAGACTGTAACTCATTTGTGTGTGTATGTTACCTTGCTTTACTCTCTTACTTCTTTTTTCCTAGTCAATAAACTTTTAGTCCTGTGGGCATCTTAGGGTATGTCTAACTACGTTCTATTTTCGAAAGAGGATATGCAAATTCCTCGGAGCTTTAGAAAGTGAAAGTAATCTGGACATGGGTTTGGGGGGGAAAAACCCTTTTTAAAAAAAACCGCGTAAACCTCATTTTTTAAGGAAGAGCTTTTTTTCGAAAAAGGGTTTTTTCCCCCCCCAAAATGTGTCCAGACTACTTTCACTTTTGAAAGCTCCGCTTTGGAAAGTGAAATCGGAAGATGATATGCAGATTCCCACGGAATTTGCATATCCTCTTTCGAAAATAGAGCGTAGTCTAGACATAGCCTCAGGGTGCATCTACATTGAACAGTAACTAATAATAAGATACTCAATTTGAGCTACGCAAATTGCTTATCTTATTTCAATGCTATTTTGAAATAGTTTATTTCATCATTTGGCACTGTCTACACAATGCCAAATTTAGAAAAAAGCGCTATTCCCAAACATTTCTTACTCCTTGTAGAATGAGGTTTATAGGGACATTGGAATAGCGAGCCCAAAATAAAGGGCTTGCTGTGAAAACACGGGATAGCTATTTCGGGATAATCTGGTATCCTGAAATAGCGTTGCAGTGTAGATATACCCTTAGGGTGCATCTACACAGCAGGGCTTAGCTCAACATAAGCTATGTAAATTGAGCTACGTCAATTGCGTAGCTTATTTTGTAATAGCTTATTTCGAGTCTTGGTGCTGTCTATACAGCACTTATTTCAAAATAGAGTTCCTCTGATTTCTCTTATTCCTCATAAAATGAGGGTTACAGGAGTTGGAGTAAGAAGTCCTCCAGCTTGAAAGTATTTCAACATTATGTAGAAATAACTGCCGGCTGTGTAGACTTCTTATTTCGAAGTAATGTTAGTTATTTTGAAATAATGTTGCCATGTAATCATAGCCTCAGAGATTAAGGGTACATCTAGACTATAGGCTTTTGTCGACAAAACTTCTGTCGACAAAGAGCATCTAAACTACATCCTGTTCTGTACCAAAACAAGCGGCTTTATCGGCGACAATGTGTGAGCGCAAAGGACAGTGTAGCTGCAATACCTTCTGTCGACAGTACTCTGTCGACAAAACACATTATTCCTCGTAGAATGAGGTTTACAGCCGTTGACAAAACTGCTGAGTTCTGTCGACATTATGTCGACAGAACTCAGCCGCACTGAAGACGCAGGTATAGTTTTGTCGACAAAGGTGGACTTTTGTTGACAAAACCCTGTAGTCTAGACACACCCTAACTAACTAACTATATATATATATATATATATATATATATAATCGTGAGCTTTCATGGGTTAAATATATATATTTGTTAGTCTCTGAGTCTATGTCTACACTGCACGATTATTTCGGAACAAGCTATTCTGGAAGAAATACTCCAAAATAGCTTATTTTGAAATAGCATGTCTATGCCATAGGGAAGTCTGGAAATTAGTCCGAGGCAGGCTCTCTTAGTGTGGATGTGCTACCTTGATTTAGAGCCCCAGGAAGCACTGGGGAGTAGTTACTCTGAATGGCTTATTTCAAAATAGCAGCAGTGGAGCTATTTTGGAAGAGGCGTTATTCCTCGTGGAATGAGGTTTACAAATGCCGAAATAAGCTGTTATTTTGAAATTATTTTGAAATAACGGGCTAACTGTGTAGACACTCACAAAGTTATTTTGGAACAGTGGATGTTATTCCGAAATTACTCTGCTGTGTAGACGTACTCTAAGGTGCCATAGGACTACTCATGGTATTTAAAGTTACAGACTAACACAGTAACCCCTCTGAGACAATAAATCTTTAGTTAGCTTATTATCGGATTAGCTGCATGCATTGTTTTTGGTTTGAGGTCTGGGGTAAGTGGATATTGTTATGATTGGGTATAAGGGATCATCTGTCACAGAGGCAGGCTTGCCTAGGGCGATAAGAAAGATCAATGGGCCCAAAGGGATGGTGTCTGACTGCATGGTAAGACTGTTACAGTGCTTTAGGAGTTCACACTTGTTACTTGGTTGGTGAAATACAGTTTTAGAACATACCACCAGTTTCAGGTGTTTGCTCTTCTTCTTGAGAGTCTACTTGGAGCTTTCCATTCATAGCCAAGAGTCACTCCTGACAGCTTCCTCTGGAGTTTAGGTCATTCACTTTCTGCCCCGAGAAAGTGCACTGCAATTTTCAAATTTGTGATCAGGTCCATATCCAATTGGAAAGGGCAAGGTCTTCTGGCCTGCAAAGATGGTGAAAGGCATTTTTGACTACTCTAATGATGACATTTAAAATATGGATTCTATGAATAATATTAAACAGTAAAATTATTATTCATAACAATACCTACCTCCATACACATGTCAGGAACCTTATCATAGTTAGGCCTAAGCCCACAGCAGATGTTGCTTCTTTGTTTCACACAAGAGGCTTAGGTTGGCTCAATATAACAGCTAGCTAACAAAGGTAAATTCATTTATTCATTTGTGAATATCAGTTACAGCACAGCAGAATTTTCAGAAGCCTTCATAATACATTACTCATTCTGAACACTCAGCAGCTGATCTTCAGTGAACTGTCACTCAACATCTATCTGTTTCCTCTCTGGTGATCCCCTTCTATGAGTAACCTCCACAAATACTTCTATGGTAACTTTCTCAGGATGAGTTTCTAACTCTATGCCTCATGTGACCAAATATATTTTAAATAACATATGCTTGCTTCTATTGATTTCTGACATTAGGGTTTGCCTCTCTTCAATGTCATTTCTGACATAAGTGTTTGGATCTTTTTCCATCTAGGAGATACACAAGAGTATTTGCCACCGCCAAATCTCAAAATATTCCATATTATTCCATCAACCACATTAAATTCCCATGATTCTGTGAAAGTGAGTAGGGTATTGTTATTTACCCTTTCACATACCCCAAGAACTAGTGGACACCCAATTAAATTAATAGGCAGAAGGTTTAAAACAAATATAAGTACTTCTTCACACAGCACACAGTCAACCTGTAGAACTTATTTCCATGGTATGTTGTCAAGGCTAGAAGTTGAACTGGGTTTTAAAAAAAGCATTAGATAAGTTCATGGATGATAGGTCCGCTACTAGCCAAGTAGTCAGGGACACAACCCTGTACTCTGAATGTTCTGAAACATCTAACTGCTAGAAGCTGGAGTCCTCTTCATTCCCTCTGAAGAATCTGGCACAGACCACTAAAGAAAGACAGGATACTAGGTTAGTTGGATCTTTGGTCTGACATTGTGTGGGCATTCTAATGTTCTTGTGTAATATCATAACAGGAGGCAGAAGTATTTGGGTATCTAAAATGTGACTAAATTGTTTAGTTCACAGTGGAAACCAGAACCACCAAATTTGGTATGCAGCTTCCTCTGATCATAACTTCAAGCAACGTAAGGGTTTGACTGTGCCAGGAAAACTGGATGTGCCTACAATGAGATTGTTTCTCATAAAACCAAATAAAAAAGAGGCAAAATCAGCAGCACAAGTACAGTCCTTAAAATTGATCTGAGTGAATATTGAAAGAGACTGAACCAAGGTGAGCCAGAAAAATAGGATTAGCCTGGAATAGGATTGCTTAATAAACCTTACAGAAAAGAGATAAAACAGAGACATTTGGAGTAGTGCTCTGTTTGGCACAGTTTAATCAATGTTTAAGGTTTAAAAATTAGAAGAAAATGTTATAGGAAACCAAATTAACTGTAGCCTGTTTTTGTTAAAACTCTTATCATTTGCTATATTTATAGGGATGAAGAAAAAAAATATACTTGATGGAATTCCCATTTTAAAAATTTACTAAAATGAATTAAACAAAAATTTTTTAACAATCCCCTTTTTAAAGAAATGCAAACTAAAAATTAACTTCACAAAAATAACTGTTTTTTTGAAAAATACAATATTTTAAGTAAAGCGTGTACATTTTTCTTTTATTTTCCAAAAAAAAAAATGTGTTACAGACCTGAGCACAGCTGGGTAAATCTGCTAGTTAATATATATGTTAATATTAGAGGTACAGTGAATTTCTCCTAATCTCCTCTCCCTGTCCCTAGCTATGTTTCCTACCTGCTGCTGCACTAACAAAACAAACAAACAAAAAAGTTGGCAGTTTTGGGAGGATTTTGGCAGTAAAGTCAGTTAGTAAAGTCAAATACACTGGAAATGTGAATTACTTTAGCAAATTCTGACCTTTTTGGCATTTTGGGTCACTTTCTTAACTTGTGTAATTCAGAACAGCTCTATTAGCTTTAGTGAGGCACACAGATTTATATCAGCTCAGAATCTGGCATTTAGTAACCATTATAACTTTCAGCATGACATGCAACATCTCTCTTCCCATAGTTAACTGCAAACCTACCTGTAGAGTACATATGTTCAATGACACTTTTCTCTTGCTGTTGGAATTTAGACTGGATACAAATGTAATTTAGCTGGTACTTTATTTCACAGCTTGAGGAATTTATTGAATGCTTACTGTAGCCAAAGCATTTAGTTTAGATATTGACACCGGCAGCACTATATCTTTGCAGAGCACTGTAGCATAATAGTGCTTAACAAAATTATATATGGGAAATAAAAATGAGTGTAGGTTTAAAATATGTTGATTCCAGTACTGAGTGATATTTTAAACAATTTCAGATGGTGGTGTCCTAGCCAGTTATTGACAGCAATATCAGCTTTAAAAAGGATTTTGACAGGTCTCATCATACAATGATTAATTACTGCCAGACACTCCAATTTCCTCTCTCTTTCAGCTCATGGCTCAGAGTAAAATCTGTAGTTCTTATTACACTATCCAACACAGGAAATGTCTTTTCACTGCTGTAGCTAAGGACCAATCCAAAGTGCAAAAGTCAGTCATATAAGGCCCAGTGTGCATAAGTCAATTTGGAAAGGACTTTCCTCAAAGGATCAAGAGAGCACGTTAATGAGGCTTTCCTCTCCATCCTTTGTTTGTTTTAAATGACCAATTACCAGCTTATTTTCTTAGCATGGCAGGTGGATAGTAGCCAAGTCAGCTCTCTGTTATCTGTAAAAAAGGCAAAGCTGAGGCAGAAGTAAAGCTAAGGGTAGGAGAAGTATATAAATGCCCATGTCTCAATGATTTTACCTGCACTAGCAAAATAATAAGCAAGAAAGCATGAAGATAAGCCAGGGACTGTGTATTTTGAGATGATTATTCTCTAATTAGAAGAGAAATTAAGAATAAACATTGATCCAAAAACTTCAGAGACATAAAAAATTTGATTGGTTCTAAAAATGGGTGAGGCTTTGAGGAGTTTGCGATGCTTCCTCAGAGTAAAGAAAATTTTAAATCCATACTACTTTTTCTTTGTATCTAAACCATTACCCCCCACAATCATGCTTCATCACATCCAGATGTGCAGTTCAGTTCTGGGGAAGGGCAAGCAGAGACAGAAGATCAGAGAAGTAGGAACAGTGACCAAGAGTCTTTTGGTGGTGATGAGATCACCCTCAAGTTATTTGTGTCCAACCAATGAAATAGAGCACATTTTCCAGGAACAACTAAAGAGAATAAATATGAACATAAGAAATAGATGGATAATTTCTCCCTACTAATGGAAAAATAAAAGTCCCAGACAGAGAGGGAAGGAGGTAAAAACAAAGCTATAAAAGAAGAGGCGTTTGTGAAAGTCACAAAGATAATAAGTATTTTGAGAGACAACCGTTGTTTTGTTTTTAATGGTGTAAAATATCCTGAATAACATGGTTCATTGTTTGCATTATGGACTAGTAGTCATCATGTCTGAAGATAGCCTGCAGCTTACGTACACAGAGTACTGCTTATATGAGAATAGGAGAAGACAGTGCAATTTTGCCTTCAATTACAATGCAAGCAAGCTCAGGTCCCATAGCAGTTTCATTATGGCTCAATATTATTGATACATGCCATTCTTTCATATATAGAGTAATTGTTAAAGGCACAGGGAGCCCACATTTGGATATCAGTAGGGCCCTACCAAATTCACAGTTCACTTTGATCAATTTTATGGTCACAGGGTCTTAAAATTAGTCAGTTTCATAATTTCAGACTTTTTACATCTGAAATGTCATGTTGTTAACTGTGGGGGGGGGGAGGTCATGATCCAAAAGGAACTTATAGGGGGTGTCAAAGCTGTTGTGGAGGGTTTCAGGATTGCCGTTTTCACTTCTGTGCTGCCTTCAGAGCCCAGCTGGAAAAGGCTCCCTGTAGCTGGAAAAGGCTCCCAGAGGTGGAGGTGGGTGTATTCTCCCCTGTGCTGCCGGCAAGGGCCCAAACAGGAAACCCTAGTTTCTAGTCAGACTCAGGGTGTGTGGTAGTTTAACATATGGGCCCAGGGGGGCCCAGATAACTTATAAAATGAGTGTCTCAGCAGATCCTTGACAGGAGTCATGGAGGCTTAAGCCCCAAGTCCAGGCACTCCAAGCCCCACCTGGAGCCACAGTGGGGAAAGGGGGCTCTGTCAGGAGCTGAGAGTGAAAGCCCCAGGGTCTGGCAGCCCTCTGAATTCAGGAAGAAGCAACATGGGGTGGAAGCCCTGAGTCCCGACTGGTGTCCGGGCACCCCACAGCTCCAGCAGTAGCTGCTAAGAGAGGGCAGCAGCCCAAAGCCTGGCACCCAGAGCCTGGGGAGGAACCAGAGGAGAGGAGAGGAGAGAGGAGGGAAGGGGAAGGGAGGGGAGGGAAGGGAAGGGCGATGACAGTAGCAATCCCAGAGCCCAGACATTCTGAGCTCGAGTGAGAGCCATGAGGTAGGGAGGGAGCAGAAGCCCTGAGCTCTGGCAGGAAATGACAGGGATGGCAGGGAGCATGGGTCTTAGGCCTGGGAGGAATTTCTGTGACTCTTCTGAAATTTTCCTCAGCCCTTCTGTCTTTTCCCTCCTTACTCACCCATGGCCAATCCTTTCTTAAAGTGTCCCATCTGTCCACAATCATAACATCTTCTTGGCTAGGCCTCTGTCCACCAGCCCATTGGATCCCTCTTGTCTACCCAGTAACTGTGCTTCTTTTCTGCATGCTCTATAATTGGTGCTCCTGCTGTTCCTCTAGCCTGCCACTGTTGCAATTCCAGACACACTGGCAAACTGCTTCCACTTGGCGAACCCATCCAACCCTTTTCCTTTTGATGTTTATAACAGCTGTCCTTATTTGATTTGGATATTGCCTTGGTTGCTGAGCCCCTGCCAAGCCCAAGACAGGGTGCTTCTGGAGTCCTTGCTTGTGCTGCAGCTGAAGTATGTCCAGAAGTACAGCCTGCTGTTTTGGTGGGGCCTGATGGCTACTACTCACTGAATTTCAGCAGAGCTCTGAAGCTCCTGGACTAGTGCTCCATTCAGCAACGCCATTGTCCCCTTTTTTTCAAAGTTATGACAGGATGCACTCCCGCCTCATGAGCTCTTCTGACAGCTGGGTGCCATCTTGTTCTCTTTCTCTCCACTTTTGGCATCCCTGCCAGCTGCCAACCTCACTAGGTATGTCCTTAGTGCCCAGTGTCTCAGTGCCCTAGTTCCCAAGCCATATCTGGGAGATATGAAGAATTTTGAGCAACAGTTCACCAGCTGGTACGTCTGCCCTCACCCTGAGTCCTTTAAATTCCAGCCCTTTGCTTGATCCCTGAAATAAGTTTTGTCCCCTTCTCAGGCTTTAAGCCACTTCCTTGGTGGCCTATGGAGAGGAAGAAACCCAGCTGGGAGATGGCAGAATGGAGCAGGCTGGGGCCGGCTTGCTCCACTTTCAATGGGTCCTGCTGCCACTAGTGAGTGTAGGGGTGGGTCTCACCCATACTGTCAGCACTGGCCTCCCCCAGTAAGCCTCCAAGCTCCCCAGTGGGGCACCCCAAACTGTAGGGTCTGGGGTGGATGCCCCAAACCACCCAATGGAGGGATTGTCTTTGGGGAGCCCCATGGTCTGTGTGATATTGGATTTCTTGGAGCCTTTCATCTGAGTTGTGACAGTATTGTAGCATGTTGATCTCCTGTTCCATAGATCCACTGGTGTTGTACTCTGGAATATGTGCCTTACTCAGCATATTTGCCACCAATAGTGACTTTCCTGGGCAATATCTTATGTTCATAATAAAATGCTGGATTCTCAATAATATGCATTGTGATTACATAGTTGCACTCAGCAGTGGCTTAATCACAATGCTTTCTAGTGGCTTGTGTTCAGACTGCTTATCCACTTAGTGCCCAAATATGAAGTGATGGAATCATTCCATACCTAAAAGCATTGCTAGTAGATCCTTTTCTAGCTATCAGTCCCCTTTTCATGTCTATCTGTCACCGGAATCCCTTCATGTCCTTTTCTCCTGACATTTTTAATGCCTCTCAATTTCTCAGGGTTCTAGCCAGAGTCCATCAGAAATAAACTGATGTCTGGAAGGGTCCTCAGTTCTTCTCAGTTTCAGTTTGTTGTCATAAAGTCTGACATTCCAGACTTGGAACGTGCTTAAGAAGTTTCTTGATATCACAGTTCTGGCTTGCCTCTTTCTTGACCTTCCCTTATCTTACAGTATGTCATCAACAAGAATGTCATCAGCTACTGGGAGTCTCTCTAGTTTTACACTCAACCACGTCTGGGGCCAGGCTGATGTGCCTTTGCATTTGTAGCCTTTGGTACCTGTGAGGTGGCTGGATGGCTCATCTAGCTCAATATGCCATAACCTTTTCTTGACATCACATACAACAACTTTGCCCTGCATAAATCAGGCAACACGTCCACAAACATTGAGATGACTTCTTTTCAAAGATCTGTTAAGTGGTTTTGGATCAATGTTGATCCTCAGTTTACCTGAAGGTTTTCTCATAATTACTTGGCTGCTGCTGCACTCTGTGCTATTTTTAGCAGACATAATGATGATTTTTCTTTGCAGGTTGCCCTCTCAGTGTCCATCTCCTTGAAATATGTTCTTACAGTCTGTTAGAATGCTGGATAGGGCCTATGGTTACTCTCTTGCACTGGGGATAGTCTAGTGTGGCACTGTAAGTGAATTCCTGGCTTGTGCTGCTTGTAGGCCAGAGTGTGTGTTGTTTTCCTATGTGTCATCTACTATAAACTCCGAGCAATAATGTCTCTTGTTTCTTATTGGCAGCCTGCATTTGCCCATTGCCCTCAGAATGGTTTGGTTGTATATCATCTATAATTGGTCACATTTCTCCAGTCTAACAGTGCTGCTTATCAAAATTGCTGGGATTATACTGCAGCTAGCGCCACAATCCAGCTGGAATTGAATTGGTCATTGATCTAACAGCAAAGTGCAAGTGTGGCAGCTACAGGACTATCAGCCTTTTTCTGCACTGTGGATACATTGAAAGTATTTCGATTTACTAAAGTCAAACTGCAGATATTCTGTTCATTGGAATTTCTGTATCATCATACCCCTCAGTCCCTGATGTTGGATGTAGGGCTTTACCCAGTTGAATAAAAGTTACATTCAGCTCAACCAAATGGCTGACTTTTCAGGCTTTAACTAAAATTGATACACTTGTCTTAGTTATAAAACATGGTGTCACTTTTTTCTCAAAATCAATTTATTTGATTCTACAAAATTTGGGTTTCCCATGGACTACAAAGGTGATAAATCTACAAAACACCTCAGATACAGTACATCTGTATCCAGTAGTAGTCTTAATACCTTTTTTCAGCTTTTGAATAAGTTTCATACTAGTACTTTTGTCTTACAGCTTTGTTGTTTCAAAAATAGAACTAATTTATGTTACATAATGATAACAGATGGATATATCTTGGGAAATTGTTAAGCACCTGTTTTACTTATTTATCAAATAAAGAACTGCTGTTTAATGGCTTGCTGTCCAGCAGATTATAGTTCCTATCTCTTTACAAGCAAAGACCAGTAGCCATTTGTCTCTAGAAGACAGGAGAATTATAAATTCCTGGCTCTGAGCCTAGTGTTGGTGAATGAATGACTACTAAATATATATAGCTGAACTCTGTAATCTATTGCACATTATTTAGCAACAGCTATAGGGCTCTGTGGCTTGCTACCTGGAAGTGACTATAGAGAGAAAAACTTACAAATTATTATTTTTTCTGAAGTGATGACCCTCTTGGGAGTATATTGGAAAGAATTCTGTCTGACTAGAGGGCATTCGGGGTTTGGTACCATTCCCACCCTGATTTCATGAAAATATGCATGAATGACTTTGCATACTTTCTCTTTTGCAAGTGGAAATAAACATTGAAAACCTTTCCAGAGAATCTTCAAAATGCAACACTGGATCTATTTGTAGTTATTATATTTTCAATCTTTGTTTTAATATTTCTTATATGTATTACAAAGATTTTGTTTCAGTTTGGAAATATTCAAGAAACAAAGAGATGCGAAAAGGTACTATAGAAATTTCAGCATTGATTCTAAATTTAGTTTTATTAGTCAAATTACCAAGCTGAGTGTTACTCTTAGTAGCCAGGGAGGTATACTTTTGCACAATCTCTTAGTGGGGAGTCTTCACTTTTGTATGTCTCATGGAATTGTTTGTGCCTAAAAGATTTCATACTGTAGGTCTCATTATAGTTTGAAGTACTTCCTATCTGTGTCACTTCTGGATTATCACTAATAAATCACTTACTCTGTGGTACTCACATGCAGCTGCCAGGTCTCTGTGCTCTTTTCTGTGGCCTGAACCATACTATGAACTATGGGCAGAACTGCATCCCATCTCTAGGGCACATCTACACTGCAGAGTTACTTTGAAATAACTCACATTATTTTGAAATAACAAGGAGAGCGTACACACTACTCTGCCTGTTATTTCAATTTTTTTTTTTTGAAATAACGGGCTTCTTATTCTGAAATAATAAACTCTCATTTCACGAGGAATACTGCCTATTTCAAAATAACTATTTTGAAATAGGGTGAGTGAGGAGGGCGCAGCTGTGCTTATTTCAAATTAATTGGCCTCCAGGGCATCCCACAGCTGCCCTGGTGGCTATTCTGTCCACACCTCTTAGAACTCTATAGTTTCCCTTCTCCTGCAGCTTTTAAAGGTGCAGGCAGAAGGGAAAGGGCTTGTAGAATGACATAGGCCCCTCTTGCATTGTGCCCCATAGCAGGACCCAGTTCTGCTTTCCCTGCTTCCATGGCAAAACTCAGTACTCTCCCTGCCCGCCCCCCCACCATGGCTGCAAGTGAGCCTACAGTCACATCAGAAGCCCCTGGCCAGCGGTGGAGGAAGGCCCCATCCTAGATTGGTGTGAAGCTCCTGCATCTCATTGAGATCTGGGGTGAGGAGTCAAATCTCCAGAATCTCAGCACCAGGCGCAGAAATGCAGATGTCCATGGATGGATGGTCATAAGCCATCTTGGGCAAGAGTGGTGAGGCAGAGGACACTGGGAGCCTGCTGGGGGAGGAAGTGGAGTGGACCCCGGTAGCACTCTCTCCAGCAAGTGGCATCTGCTGCTCACACACCTCCTCCCCCAAACCCTTTGCCCTCTCCTCCAGAGGGCAGAGATAGAAGTTCTCTCTCTATGGGATGCCACCACTACCAGAAAAGAGCCTGGGGATTACAGTAGATGAAAAGCTGGATATCAGTTAACAGTGTGCCCTTGTAAACAAGAAGGCTAATTAGCTTGTTGGGGTGCAGATCTAGGGAAGTGATTACTCCCCTCTATTTGGAACTGGTGAGACCACATCTGGAGTACTGCATCCAATTTTGGGGCCCTCATTACAGAAAGAATGTGGATAAATTGGAGATAGTCCAGCAGAGGGCACCAAAAATGATTAGGGGGCTGGAGCACATGACTTAAGAACATAAGAATGGCCATACTGGGTCAGACCAAAGGTCCATCTAGCCCAGTATCCTGTCTGCCGACAGTGGCCAGTGCCAGGTGCCCCAGAGGGGGTGGACCGAAGACAATGATCAAGCAATTTGTCTCCCACCATCCTTCTCCAGCCTTTGACAAACAGAGGCCGGGGCACCATTCCTTACCCCCTGGCTAATAGCCTTTTATGGACCTAACCTCCATGAATTTATCTAGCTCTTTTTTAAACTCTGTTATAGTCCTAGCCTTCACAACCTCCTCTGGCAAAGAGTTCCACAGGTTGACTGTGAGCTGTGAAGAGAGGCTAAAGGAACTGAGTTTATTCATTTTTTTCCTCCCTTCATTCCCATAACCAATTGTATGTATGTGGGTGGTGAGATTCATTGAGATTGAGGTGAATGGGGAAGTGCTGGCATTAGAGGGCAGAAGGGGAGCATGAAGGTTAGGAATGAAGGGGACATAGTGAAGAGATTAGGAGCTCTGAAGTGGGGCAGAAGGGTTAGTAGCACAGTAGCACAGGCAAAAGGGGCACAGTGCAGAAATTGGGGTCTAAACTAGGAAGTTATTTCAAAATACCCCCTTCCCTTATTTCAAAATAATAAGTGGGGAGTCCACACTACCATGCCCGTTATTTTGAAAAAATGAGCTAGTTATTTCAAAATCTCTACTCCTGCTTTCCTTAGGGGATAAGCTTATTTTGAAACAGTAATTTCAGGAGTTGTTATTTCAAATTGAGTTATTCTGAAATAATTTCCTAATGTAAACATGCCCTAAGTGTTGACTTGATTAACCTATAAGGCTATGTCCACACTACCAGGTTATTTCAAAATAAGTTATTTTGAAATAATAACTTCCAAAATAACTATTTTGGAATAAACTTATTCCTCTTCACAAGCAGGAGTTATTAGTTTGAAATTACAAGCCTGTTATTTCAAAATAACAGGCTAGGTAGCGTGGATGCTCACCTTGTTATTTCAAAATAAGGGGAGTTATTTTGAAATAATAAGAAGGAACCTTGAGGAGTCATGAAGTCCAGTCCCCTGTACTCATTGCAGGACCAAGCACCATCTAGCCTGTCCCTGACTGTGCTTGCCTCACCTGCTCTTTAATGATGTAGAGTCCACAACCTCCCTAAGAAATGTATTCCAGTGTTAACCACACTAACACTTAGGAAGTTTTTCTTAATCTCCAACCTAAACCTCCCTGGATTATTGTCCTATCATCACAGGTAAAGGAGAATAATTAGAATTTTTTCCCTCCATGGTGTATCCCTAAATATGCAATACAAAAAATTCCAGTAATTAAACTGAAGAAATCCAGAGTAGAGGTGGGTAAATACTTGATTTATGATATGCTGGAAGTTCTTATTTTTTAAAAATTGATTTAAGTTGAACCAAAACCGAAGATTCAAAAAAGGTGGGCAAATGAAAAAAGGTGACAAAAATTTAATTTGGGGTCAAGTGAAAATTTCATCTTAGGTGATTTCATAAAATAAAAAAGCAAAGGAAACAAAGGGCTAGTTTTACAATGTGGCCATAGAGAAGATGCTATTGCCTTCCCTATAACTTAGGGTATGTCTACACAGCAGCATTATTTTGGAATAACTGATGTTATTCCAAAATAACAAAGTGTGCATCTATACTACAAGCCTTTATTTCAAAATAATGTCGAGCTGGAGGACTTCTTACTCCGACTCCTGTAATCCTCATTTCATGAGGAATAAGGAAAGTCAAAGGAAGAGTGTTATTTGAGTTAGTCTCGCAGGATATCAGCAATGCTAATGAAAATGGGGCTTAGAGTACTCAGACCATCATTAAGGAGCTGTTTTTTATTTGTTTTATTTTGTGTTTGTGCAAAATGTCAACTGTAAAGTTAGTATTCGGTAACTCATAGATGACATCCTCAGTCTCTGCAGTAGTTAGTCAGAAGTCAGGTCATAGTAATAGAAGGGAAGGAGGAGGAACCTAGAAGGGTCAGCAATGGGAAATAACTAAGTATGGATATTGTAGATTTTGTTCACACCATACAATAAGTAGGGATTTTTTTCGTATGTGTTTGAGATATTGTCATAGGAGACAAGTGTCTGCTGCACATGATATAAAAGAAAATAGAGTTGTACAAAACCAGATTTGCATAACTGGTGAAACCAACAAAAATCTTATTTTTGTGGAAAAGCGAACACCTCCATCTCCCAGGCTCTTATCTTATGCAATTTTGCTGCAAGAGAAAGATATGCAATTATTTGAGTGCTTTCCTATATATCTATTGTAAAATGCACAGCTTTAGTTCTGTTTTATCTGAGAGAGTTTTACTTTGCTATTGTTATATACAGGGCAGGGAGCACCATCAACTACTAAGGTTTGAAAACACTTCCTACCATAAGACCCTGTTTTCAGTTGCTTATAACTTGCAAAACTTAACATTCTGAGATAAAATTTCCCAAACCAGGTGTCTGCCTGAGGCTGAATTTTTTATTATTATTATTATTTAAGCCAACATGACTCAGCCATTTCTGAAAATGGGACTAGTGAACAATACGTTTTTTTCCCGTTAAAAAATGCTTGACAACTTTTGTCTGAACAACTCTAGTGCCTTATGTTTTGGAACAAGGATACAAAATTTGGCAGAGCAGTGGCCTTTGTGTCTGGGACATGCCTTTTCCTGTCCCTGTGTTTATCTCCCCACATTTGGCTAAATTATCAGCCCTTGAAAAAAACAGAGTTTGCACATGCTCAGTAAAGAGTTTGATTTTAACAGCTAAAATGTGAGACATTTCTGTCCTCAGTGAGCATGCCTGAGCCTCACACTTCTTGTATGTGTGACTGGACTGTACCTACACCAACCTCAGAAAGCATTGGGCATGTTGCATCCCCTTATAGCTCCCAGTATTCACGACACTGTGAATTAATTAACCCTGCTGGGCTGGAGCATGGGCAGTTGCTCTGAGCTACAGGAGTGCTCAGAAGAACTTTATCTGTAATTGTCACTGCTCTTGGTTGGGACAAGGCATTGGATCTGAAGTCTTGCCTTCACTGCAGTAGTTAGCTTGAATTAGTGCAGCTGAGCTAGCCTAGCTTGAGTGACAGCGACTACACTGTGAAACAAGGCTCCAGCTACACAGAGTGACTGGATTAGTGGCTAATGAGCTGTTGTAACTCAAGCTGCTGCATCCCCACTACACGGCTAGCTGAAGAGTCAGCAGAACTTGAGCTTCCGTCCATGCCCCCCAAAGGTCACCTTCTGAAGTAAGTTTAAGCTTTTCTTTAAAGATAAATTCAAGTTTAAAATAACACTTAACTTGAGCTCTGGATTTGTGTGTGGGGAGTTAGGTTAATAGCAATCCGTGAGTTATAGCTCAAATTAACAATGCAGTGAAGACGAGATCTGAAGCTCACCCCTCTCCCCAGAGCCTGAGCACCAGCTAGAGCCGTAATTTCAAAGAGCTGTTGACATTCTTTTCAGAGAGCCATTGTGAGCCTCACAAACCTGACTTTGTAACCAGGGCCAGGAAGTTTGCTCCTGTAGGCTCCAAAATGTGGTGTAGATATACCACCAATGACACACCCATCCCTGCTGACACCCACGCACTGTGGAGAAGGAACGGATCTGATTAAATGGTGAGGGGATAAAAGCCACCCCAGGAAGGACAGAAAGGAATAGCTCAGCAAAAGGACACGGGTAAAAATAGCACTGTGGAGGAAAACACGAGTTAGAGGGGCAGATTGGGATTGACTGGATAATGAAACTGGGGCCTGATGGGAAGACAGACTGGGATTGACTGGGCAAGGAGATTGGGACTGGGAGCAAGGAGTGGGTGCTGTGAGACAGATCTGACCCAGCAGCTAGGGGGTGGAGGCAAACAGGAAAACAGGGCCTGGCTGGACAAATGACTGGGATAAGAAGTAAAAGGGGAACTGTGGCAAGGAACGATGGAGAAGTGGGTGGGAAACTAAGGTTGGATTAGGAGCCCAGGGAAGAAGACTGGACTTGGGAGCCAACAGAAAAGGCAGAAGAGAGCCGGATAGGATTAGAAGCTAAGAGAAGGGAACTGAGGCTGCCTAGAAAAAGAGACTGGCACTTGCTATGGTGAGGGAGAAACACCGGGATTTGTGACAGAAAGATGGACTCAGACAGCAACCTCAGAGGGAGAGATACTAGTATTGGCTGGGCAAGGAGACTGTGACAAGGACTGGGACTGGGGGGAAAAGGGACAGATTTGGAGGAAACAGGTCAAAGGGGTCATTGCTCACTAGCACACACAACATCCAGAGCCTGGACTGGATACCAAGATTCCTGAGTCTCAACATTCTGCTACTAGCACATATCTGTGGAGCCCACTGACAAAGTATGGCTCTCATCCCCCTCCAAAGGCTGCTCTACACAGAGGATGACACTTGACTATTTTTCCTTGTTACTTGATTAGCTCAAATGGCAGAGATGAGTGTAATGGATCTAAACATGACAACTCTGCAAATGACTCACATAGCTGTCAATATGATGCCACAGGATGGAGTTTATTATCAGCATGATTTTTTGAAATCCTAGGAAATTACACACAAATATCCATTTTAATAGAACATTACTCAGGTAATAAAGTCAGGCACTCAAAGGTTTAGAAGGACCAGAATTAAAGTTGTTTGTGCGACATTAATTCAGTTCCTTTGTATATGTGCATTATGATTCTGTCTCTACTTACATGTTGACAAATTATTTTCCCTCCCACCCCCACCACATTCAGGAAGTACTTGTTCTAGGATAAATCAGGGTTGTATATTAAAGAAGACTGTTAGCTATTATGTAGCCCAGCAGGCTAGTTTGCCTTTGTTATATTCATTGCTACTCTAGCCTAGTGGGTTAGCTTGCCTTTATTATATTCACTGTTTTGCATTATACAGTAGACTTCCGATAATCTGGAACCTATGGGACTTAGGTGGTGCCGGATTATCAGATATGCCGGACTATCAGGAGGTACTATAAGCAGGTTATATATATACTGTATACATTATATACTGTATATAAAGTGTTCTTAACCCTTTTTATTGTACATACTGTATACAGTATACTGTAATGTTTTAGGTTTTTTAAGCCTTTTTTACCCTTTTTGCTCAGTTCAGCTGCTGGTGCTGTTACCTTGTGACTCATTTTTTGCCGAAGCTCACTCACTAGGCTCTTGCCATTTTGATGCCGGACTATCAGGAGTGTCGGACTACTGGATGCCGGACTATTGGAGTTTTACTGTACTCTGCTTTGTATTATATTAAGCAGTAATGTATGAAACCTACAGACCTGTATCATGTAAGACTGTAGCTTCAGCAAGGTAGCATAAAGATTAAGGTCTATGAACTTTAAACAGATAAACTCTTCACAGATAAGCAAGCCAATGGAAGACCCCAAGTATTTGAGGAACTGAAAATAGAGGTTAAGGGCCTCAGTTCATCTGTAGACACAATGTGTTTGAGACAGACACTATTTTGGGTGGACAACAGAGAGAAGAGTTACATAAAGCATCATTGTTATGACTGGGAGGCTAACCAAGTGGAAGACTCCAACAGAGAGGATGATCTATGCTGAAAATAGCCAATTTTGCATGGCATCCAATCCAAAAAGGTAAATATTGTCCCTTGTTAGTATTCCCACTCTAAGGTTACAATTAAAATAATTATTGGCTTGTAAGGTGACCCGCCTCATACAAATTACTAATGATATGACTAAAGCCAACCATGCTATTACCCAATTAATGAATGCAGGTGATGAGTCTCCAACAACATGCCCCTCCCCTGGCGTGGCTATCAGATTAAAAGGATGGGTTATATTTTACGGAATTGAAATAGTAATTATTTTCATTATTTTAGGTTGCATTCGGCATACATTAAATGAGTATAAGCAATGAGCTGGACAGATACCAAACAGCGATAATGGTGATGATGGTGCCCATTCCAGAAATGCATCAGGGTCCCGAGTATCATCTTTGTGGTATCCTTCCTCCATACCAAGAAGTGGAAAATTGTACTGAAACTGTTCCGGCTCATGCCTAACCATATACATTAGTACATATGTGACAGGATTCATTTACCAACTACACTGGCAAAGAGAGGGCATGTAGCCTATAGGCTAGCCTGCTTGCTTGCCTATATATCTTTTCTTGTAAATTTTATTTTCTTATGGGTTTTATTATTTGTTTAATAGTTTTATATTAGAGTATATTTTGGCCGTTATACAGAGGCCAGCAAGCCACATCTTATATGTTGAGCTAAGGCAAAGCTAGTATTGAAAAATCATGGAGAGATTCCAGAAGACTGGAAAAGGGCAAACATAGTGCCCATCTATAAAAAGGGAAATAAGAACAACTCAGGAAACTACAGACCAGTCAGTTTAATTTCTGTACCAGGAAAGATAATGGAGCAAGTAATTAAGGAATTCATCTGCAAACATCTGGAAGATAAGAAGGTGATAGGTAACAGCCAGCATGGATTTGTAAAGAACAAATCATGTCAAACCAATGTGGTAGCTTTCTTTGATAGGATAACGAGTCTTGTGGAGAAGGGAAAAGTGGTAAGCATGGTATACCTAGGCTTTAGTAAGGCATTTGATATGGTCTCACATGATCTTCTTATCAATAAACTAGGCAAATACAATTTAGACAGGGCGGCTGTGTCTACACTGGGCCACTTATTCCGGAAAATCAGCCGCTTTTCCGGAATAAGGTGCGAGCTGTCTACACTGGCCGCTTGCTTTTCCGGAAAAGCAATGACGATCTACTGTATGAAATCAGCCGCTTTTCGGAAAAGCTATGCGCTCCCGGCTCGGGCAAAGTCCTTTTTCGGAAAAGCTTTTCGAAAAGGGCCAGTGTAGACAGCTTTTCCGGAAAAGCAGAAGAAAGCGGAAAAAGCGGTTTGGTCGCCACGAGACCCGTGAGCCCTGGACTTCCTGGTAGGGAGGCTGCTGGCGCGCACGTGGCAGGAGCACCGCAGACCCTGCAGCCTGAGCTCTGCCACGTGCTGCTGTGCTGCCCAGCCACACATTGGACCGCGCCATGGCAGCTCCGGCTGGTGAGCCCCTGCACCCCAGCACAGGAGGCCCCCAGGGGCCGCAAACGCCGGGCCCCATCCTGGACCCCCAGGAGCTGGAGACCCTCCTGGACTTGTGGCAGGAGGAGGAGGGTCTCCACGACCTGCACTCCAGGCGCCGCAATGTCGAGCTGTACACACGGCTGGCCGACAACCTGGCACAACAGGGACACCCCACCGGAATGCCGAGCAGGTCCGCTCGAAAGTGAAGGAGCTGCGGCTGGGGCGTCCGGGCCAGCGAGGGCAGGGGCAGGACCAGACGCCTGCCCCTACTATGACCGGCTGAACGCCTTCCTGGGCCAGCCAGCCCGCAAGCCCGGACGTCCCTGTGGACACCTGCCAGCGCCCCATCAGGCGACCCACCGAGCAGGGGAGGAGAGGACAGCAGCAGCGCGTCCGGCGCGGAGGAGGCCACCACCCAGCAGGCCCCCTCCAGCAGCTCCTCCGAGGCCGAGGCCGAGGCCGGGGAGAACCCACTGGTGAGTCTTTGCAGTTTGCACTCCCAAAGGGTGGGGCGGAGGCGGGGTGGGAGCCAGGTGCCCAGAGGAGGAGGAGAGCATTTCACTCAGGCCACGTGAGCTGCGCTGCGTCGCATGAGGCAGCAAGCAGCACGTGCAACCTCGTGCAGCCTGGCGACCGAGCGGCACCTGGCGCGGCAGGCAGCTGCAGGGCACGCCTGGGACCGTGCTGCTCACACACATGCGGCGGGACCAGGGGGAAGGGTGGATGCCGGCTGGAACCGGCCAGGGCCCCAGGGACTCAGCCCAGAGCCCCTCACCTCCGCCAAGGGTGCAGCACGGAGAACAGCACACTGTCCCATGCCTGGCAGTGAGGCACAGCCAGCTGCTCCTGGGAAAACCGCAGCGTCACAGTCCCTCGCCTGCTCCCGGTGCCTTGGCTGGTTCCCGAGGAAGTCCCCACTGTGGCCGCACATGTCCCTGGGCTACCGGCCTTGCGGGAGGGATAGTGGGAGGACAAGGGCCCCTGAGTTTTGCTGCAAGGATGGGACACCCCCACCCACTCACGCTTCTGGTTACGTCCAGGAGATATCCCACGCGAGGATCTGAGAGCCCAGACCGCCTCTGCCAGATGTGCTCCCAGGCACTGCGTGGGGATGCATCTCGCTCCTGTCAAACACCAGCGATTAGCCCAAAGCTTTTCACAGTCTCCACCGGCAGGGAGTTCCACAGGTGAGCAGCACAAGCACCCTCCCGCCCTCCACGGGGCCAGGACACAGACTGGTGCTTACAATACTGGAGAGGGGACCCTACTCCAGCAGGGGCGATCCTCCTTGCCAACATACAACACGGGGCAGGAGGAAACCGAGTGGGCCCAAGCCACACAACTGTGGGGTCACCTGGGCTCAGGGGTGGAGGGCATGAGATGTGGGGACAGTGGACGGCCTGCCTGACTGACCCATCCTTTCTTCTCTTCCCTGCAGCGGGACCCAGCACCAGACCCGACACTGCGGCAGCAGCGGCACCCCCAGCTGGCCAACCCGGAGGCACAGGCGGCAGAGAGACCAGCTTCTGCGCCGCCATGCGTGCCGTGGAGGCAATCCAGGCCTCCATCGCCGGCGGGTGCAGGGGACCTGCAGTGGCGGCAGGAGGGCTGGGCTGCGTTCCTACATGAGTGCAGAGGATGCGCACAACCATGGACATGCTCACGGCACATTTGGTCCATGCCATTCATTATGGCATGGCCGGACCCCATGCCCCGCCATTCCTCCCGGAGCACAGCCCATGCCCCTCCTATCCCAGCTCCTATCCCAGCTCCTGCTCCTGCTCCTGCTCCTGCTCCTGCCCTGCTCCTGCCCCTGCTCCTGCCCCTGCCCCTGCCCCTGCTCCTGCCCCTGCTCCTGCCCCTGCCCCTGCCCCTGCCCCTGCTCCTGCTCCTGCCCCTGCCCCTGCCCCTGCTCCTGCCCCTGCTCCTGGTCGTGGTCGTGCCCGTGGTCGTGCCCACCTCCCGTGCAGCCTGCCCCTCGCGGTCTGCCCAGCGTGTGCAGGCCCCCGGAGGAGCAGTCGCAGGGGCCATCCATCAGTAACTGCCCCCGTCCCAGTTGAAGGTCCCCGTCCCAGTCCCAGTTGAAGGTCCCCCCGTCCCAGTTGAAGGTCCCCCGTCCCAGTCCCAGTTGAAGGTCCCCCCCGTCCCAGTAGAAGGTCCCCTCCCCCCCTTGTAAATAAACAGTTTTCTATTTTTCTGTTCATTCCTGTGTTGGTTATCGTGTTACTCTAGTAACTGTAGGAAATGATGTGAGATGCCAATTAGCCACTTAAATTTAACAGGGTTACAAACTGCAGACAACAAAATCTGTACTCTATCACTGGGGGGGCCCTTTTTAAGTGCTCATTGGTTTGTGGCGCATAAATAAATACTGAGACTTTTCAGTAAAATGTAAACCACAAACTATATTTACATAGCTCACAAACAAGCAAGAACAGTTAAAAGATGCACACTACAGATAATTAAACATAGTCTAGGCGCAGGGAGGACAATTGGGTAGTGTTGCTGGCCACCTCAATCCTTTGGTCCTTCCGGGCCTCAGGAGAGGAACAGCCAGGAGATCCCTCGACGGAAGATGATGGCGAAGCTGGCCACCTCAATCCTTTGGTCCTTCCGGGCCTCAGAGAGGAACAGCCAGGAGATCCTCGACGGAAGACGACTGGAATCAGGTACGCTGACTTGAGCCTTCCACGACCCCGAATCCTCGTGGCTGTTCTTGGGACAGGCGATGGTGGCCTAAACCCTAGCCTAAACTAAAAAGAAAAACCCTGACTAAGCCCGGCGCACCCGGCGAACAGTCACGATGACGGCCGATGTGCTTTGACCCGGCGCTTTACAATTGGGGAGGTAAGGGGAGGGTGGGGAGGGGTAGGGGACGGGCGGGAGTAGTCTGGGAGACCCAGGCGACCCTGCTACGGGGCTTGGGCAAACATGTCCACCAGGGCCTCTCTGATGCGCACCGCATCCTGGCGCGCCTGGCGGACGGCAGCTGTGTCGGGCTGTTCCAAGGTCTGTGCCTCGGCTGCCATCCATGCAGGAGGAAGGCCTCCCGCTGCGCTCCACAATGTTGTGGAGCACGCAGCACGCTGCCAGTACCTCCGTTGCATTCTGCTCACCCATGTCGAGACGGGTGAGCAAACAACGGAATCGGGCTTTTAAACGTCAAAGGCCAGCTCCACTGGGTTTCGGGCCCGGTTGAGGCGATCGTTGAACCGGGCCCGGTTCTGGTCCGGCTGCCCGTGTAGGGCCGCATTAGCCAGGGCATCAGGGGTAGGCGGCGTCGCGCGACGCAGATGGGCATAGGCACATCCCGACAGTCAAGTCTCGCCGAAGTAGGTGCCGCCTTCAACCTGCGAAACAGTCCAGAGTTGCGGAGGATGCGGGCGTCGTGTGCCCGGCCAGACCAGCCCCGTAAATGTCCAGGAAGCGGCCCGGTGGTCCACGAGGGCCTGCAGAACAATGGAGCAGTACCCCTTGCGGTTCATGAAATGGGCCGCTCGATGCTCGAGGCCCGGATGGGGATGTGGGTGGCGTCCAGGGCTCCCCGCAGTTGGGGAACCCGAGGGCAGCGGCCGGCCATGGTATCATCCACGTCGCGCAGGCGGATGATTCGCGGGAGCAGGATGTTGTTGATGGCGTGGGCGACCTGCAGAAGGGTGCAGAGAAACACAAGGAACACATCACGTGCGGCAGGGGTGAGTGTGCGCTCCTTGGGCCCCCTTGATTCCCTCTGTCCTCACACACACCACACACACACACACCAGGGCCCCCTCGCCCCACGGCCCCCCACCAGCGGGCCTGTGCAAGGGAGGGCGGCCCAAACCCTGGCCGACCCAGCCTGGAATCTTGGCTATCCCTGGGCCTGAGTGCAGCACCCTCCCCATCCCACTCCCCTGGGACTTACCTCCACGACGATCACTCCGACGGTTGATCGTCCCACCCCGAACTGCTGTGCCACCGGCGGTAGCTGTCGGTGTGGCCAGCTTCAGAGCGCGATGGCGACCCTCTTCTTGATGGGGATGGGTGCCCGCGGCCGGGTGGTGGCTCTCTGCAGCGAGGGTGAGCCAGGTGCACAGCTGCAGGAAGGTCCGCTTTCTCATGCGGAAATTCCTGATCCATTGGTGGTCGTCCCAGACCCGAGGACCAGCCGCTCCCACCAGTCGGTGCTGCTCTCGAAACTCCAGGCGGGCCTCTCTACGGTGGGGTGCTGATGCCACACGGTTGCCAGGGCCTCCCTGGTGAGGAGTCCAATGCGATCTCTGCCTCCTGGTTCATGTACACCATGGCACCGGCCTGCAGCACGAGCAGCAGGCACTCGTACAGCTCAACAGGGGCCCGAGCAGGCAAATGGCCACCCACGGCTCCATGGCAGACAGAGCAGGGCAGAAAAACTAAACTCAGGGAAAAGCAGTTGGGGGCCAAAGGGTGGTGTCCCCAAAACCCAGAGGGCAACCACTGAACCTGCTAAGGGTGCCAGTCCCTGGCAGAGGTCCCAAGGCAGGGAGCAGGAGACCAGCGGCTGTCGGCGAGACCCCTTTAAGCACGTGTCTGAATGGCGCTCGGCCCGCCCGGAAAGGTCTGGTGGCCTTTGCCCTCTTCAAAATGGCTCCGGGCTTCTGCTTTTCGGAAAGCGCGCGCCAATGTAGACGCGCTTTTCGGAAAAGCGCATCGTTATAACGGTAACTCCGGGACCAATGTAGACGCTCCTTTTCGGAAATACTTATAACGGAAAACTGTTCCGTTTTAAGCATTTCCGGAAAATCATGCCAGTGTAGACGTAGCCGGCTACTATAAAGTGGGTGCTTAACTGGCTGGATAACCATTCTCAGAGAGTAGTTATTAATGTCTCACAATTATACTGGAAAGGCATAACAAGTGGAGTTCTGCAGGGGTCTGTTTTGGGACCAGTTCTGTTCAATTCTTTCATCAACGATTTAGATATTGGCATAGAGAGTACACTTATTAAGTTTGCAGATGATACCAAGCTGGGAGGGGTTGCAACTGCTTTGGAGGATAGGGTCATAATTCAGAGTGATCTGGACAAACTGGAGAAATTGTCTAAGGTAAATAGGATGAAGTTTAATAAGGACAAATGCAAAGTATTCCACTTAGGAAGGAACAACCAGTTTCACACATACAGAATGGGAAGCGACTGTTTAGGAAGGAGTACTGCAGAAATGGATCTAGGGGTCATAGTGGACCACAGGCTAAATATGAGTCAACAGTGTGATGCTGTTGCAAAAAAAGCAAACATGATTCTGTGATGCATTAACAGGAGTGTTGTGAGCAAGACACCAGATGTCATTCTTCTGCTCTATTCTGCCCTGATTAGGCCTCAACTGGAGTATTGTGTCCAGTTCTGGGCACCACATTTCAAGAAATATGTGGAGAAATTGGAGAAGGTCCAGAGAAGAGCAACAAGAGAGAAAGAATTGGGCTTGTTTAGTTTGGAAAGAGAAGACTGAGAGGGGACATGATAGTGGTTTTCAAGTATATAAAAGGGTGTCACAAGAAGGAGGGAGAAAAATTGTTCTCCTTGGCCTCTGAGAATAGGAGAAGAAGCAGTGGGCTTAAACTGCAGCAAAGGAGGTTTAGGTTGGACATTAGGAAAAACTTTCTGCCCGTCAGGGTGGTTAAACACTGGAATAAGTTGCCTAGGCAGGTTGTTGAATCTCTATCTCTTGAGATATTTAAGAGCAGGTTTGATAGACATCTATCAGATATGGTCTAGATGGTATTGTGTTCTGCTGTGAGGGCAGGGGACTGGACTTGGTGATCTCTCGAGGTCCCTTCCAGTTCTAGTGTTCTATGATTCTGTGATACAATACATAGGTTTGGAATCTTTTGCCCACATAGATGGTGGTGAGCTAAAGTATAAGGTCCATATATGGTTTTTACTTTTAATACAGTAGTTGAATTAAAGCATGTTGGCATAGGGACTTTCATAAGTTCATACTCTTTTAAACTGAACAGGTGCATCACAGCTTGGAGGCTAGAAAGAACCAAATAACCAGTTAGGACAGAAATAACAAATGTACCTAAAAGGGCCATGGCAGCAAATTGATATATGTGTTAAGTTGAGATTGTTGATATACTAACCTATACAAAAAAGACGTTCCAACATCAGTAAGTTGAGGCAATACAAATAAGGGAGGGGGGGCCTACTGAATATGTATCAGACATAATGGCATCAGTGTAAGATGTTATTAAACTGGATTCCCAGACTAGGGGAAGTAGGAGAGAGAGATGTAGTCCTTGGGAGGTGCCAGAATGATGGCCTCTAGTGACGATGGCAAAAGTGAGGAAGATGATGGCTAATATTTCAGGTTTTTCTATAGGAGATGGTGTGAGTGATGTGCAGATATAGATTTTGTAGTATCTCTATCTACCTCACTGATTTAGGGTGTTGGTGGCTATGCTAATGTATCAGTAAAATATATCTGTAGATACAGAAGAGTACCTGTAGTATGAGTGTCACAACTGTGCACATCAAGGTTCCCAGCTATATAACAATTTGAATGACATTGGGCCTAATATTGGGACAGGGACCAATCAACCTTCAAAGATGAGAAGCTTCTTCAATGGCTCATTGTATTTGCTGATGGGCCATCAACTTGAACAATCCATTTACAATGTGCTGGCTAGATTGGATGTAAACTATCTTCTGGGTGTTATTCTAGGAGCCAACAAGTTTGAATTATAGGTACATATTAAGATTAATAACTTCTGATACTGAAATGATACATGCACACAAATAGGAGAATTACATTCAGCAAACTATAATTTTTCATTGCCACCTTACATGACATACTTTGAACACGGTTTGTTGCAATGGTATACCTAGTCATATTTTAATAATACAGTATCACAGTGCCTTAATCACCATGTCTTTCTCTGCCCCAATATCACTTCAAGTATTTCAGTTTCAATAGCATAACTTGTGAGAGACCCACTCCATAATCCCTTTTAACAGTGAATCTAGATGAAATATCAAAAGTTTCATTTTAATTATTTCCATTTTTGTTCTCTTTCCCCCCCATTTTGTCTCAAGCAAACAGAACCTGCAATTTTTCAGTCAATCTGAATCTGCCTCTTTTTTTTTTTTTTTTGACAAAAAAAATTGTCCAAGAACTTTCATTCAGCTCCTAGTAGCAAACAAAGTAGAGGGCTGCAAGAAGAGAGGTCTTATGGTTAAGGCAGTTGACTTCTACCTTGAGGAACGGGATTTAATTTCTGCTTCTGCCACAGAATTCCTGTGTGATTCTAGGCAAGTCACTTAAACCAAACTTTTCACAGATGGTCACTAATTTTGTGTTCCTCATTTTCTGGGTGCCTGAGTTGATACTCTGGGGCCTGATTTTCAGAAGTTCTGAGTGTTCACAACTGTAAATGAAGTCAATGGTAACTAAGCTTTGAACATATATATTACTATGTAATCTTAAATTACTCTGAAAAATCTGGGTGTAGGTATCTCTAATTGGACTCCCAAAAATAATGAATAGCTGTTTTGAATGTAATTTCTCTGCCTGGGCTCTTCACCTGTAGCATAGGGACCATACCATAACCCCAGAGGGGTATGTGAACACTATAGTGTTGAATATTATGGAAAAGCTCACAAAGAAATGAATGAATATGTCTTTGAAGCAGAGTTAAGTTGGTGTTCAATAAATAAGGTAAAGGCCACACAGTCAACAATGAGGATAAAGCAAAATATTGAATACCTGCTCATTAACTGAGCACCATCCATCCTGTGCACTGAATAAGACAGGGGCCATGTGGAAAAAATAGTAGGTGATCAAGGAATTGAAGATTGTATCATAATGCATATGCAGAAAGAGGATGAATTAAGTTGCACAGGTACCTGGATACTGGTGTTACCTAACTTTTCAGAGCTATTCTTTTCAAACGTAATAATGTTCTTTAAATGTATATTTTTGTTTGGAGTAAATAAGAGTCTCAACGATGGTAGAGAAGAGTTTTCCTCATAGGAGAAAATATATTTGATTTACTATGTAATAAAACCCCTTTTTGAAGTCAATATTTTTAACCATGGAATATGATGGTTGGATTTTTTTAAATTTATAGTTAATGTAACGGGATGATTTTGTTAAATATTTGGTCTCTCCCTGAAAAACCTTTGGCCTGATCTTCCTGTCATATGTGTACAAGTAAATATATGGCAGCCCATCGAAAGAGCTGTCCTACCTTTTTTATGAATAATCAATCTAAAAATATCTTGGAATGAGATTTGTGGTTATGATATTGCTTACATTTCTCCTTTGATACATATAACTTTCTCAGGGGAACAGTCTTCCATGATTCATCAAAATAAGAACGAAAGGGTGTGTCTAGACTACAGGGGTTTTTTGAAAAAAGTGGCCTTTTTTTAAAAAAAACTTCCCCTGCATCTGGACTGCTGCCACGTTCTTTCGAAAGTAAATTGAAAGAACGCGGCAGTTTTTTCGACCACAGAAAACCACATTTTACAAGGAATAACGCCTTTTTTCGAAAGTGCTCTTTCAAAAAAAGGTGCTATATAATGCAAACTGTGCTTTTTCGAAAGAGAGCATCCAGACTGCGTCGGTGCTCTCTTTCAAAAAAGCGGCTTACTTTTTCGAAAGTACTGGCTGTAGACTAGATGCTCTCTTTCAAAAGAGGCTTTTTCGAAAGTATCTTTCAAAAAAGCCTCTTTCAAAAGAGGCTTGTAGTCTAGATGTACCCAAAGTGACAAGCAAGCAAACAGTGTCATTCTCAGACAAAGAAGATACTTGTAGTATCTGCAACCAAAGTTCCTGCATTTAATGTGAAGTTAAAAAATTTCACTCCTTTTTTGGCATTTTCACTGGAAAATGGTGGCTCTTGTGTTGGCTTTGCATGCAGCAGTTTAGTAAGCTGGGATCGAGCCTGGTAATAGTCTCCAAGACTCATTGGTTGAGAAAGATACTTCAGTAGTCACTGTGGAATGACATCTCCAAAACAGTGACCTAGGTCTTCCTGCCCCTGTGACAACAGCAAGTTTCACTCTAGTAGTCTCAACTCACTCTTGGATCCTGGTGTACATATCAGTTCTGTAGTGTTAATGTCTGGCTAGTGAGCCATCTAATTGACTTGAACTGCTTACATTCAATCTCCGACTAGAGCACCTCTTGATGTATGCTAAAAGGATACCCATTCCCTCACTTTCCAAAGAAGCAGTCCAAATGGAAAGCGGCAAGCATAGCAACCTCTTAGATTGAATTGGACATAAAAAAAGTTTGTTCTCAAAAGTCACTGTAAGAAGGGTACCTTCTGCACTACATGAGTATGTTCCTGAACTCATTGGAGTCAGTGGCAGTGTTGCCATTTACTTGAATGAGTGCTACATTAGGCCCCATGTGTATTGAGTCATGTGCAGTGACTTTTTTCTAAAGGAAGTTTGTATGACTTTTTTACTCTTGATATCACTGAAGAGACACACCATTTCCAGCAGAGTGAGTTAGGTTTAACTCTGATTTGCTCACTCTCATCCAAGCTGATAATGCAATTCCAGATGGAGAACGATTGTTACTGGTTATTAGCTTTGACCAAAAATTGAATTTACAGTGCTGCCAACTAGGAAAAAAAAGCTCTTTACCTATAAAATGGATCAAATTTGATCTGGAAATTAATGAGAGATGAGAAACATGGAATACTCAATCCATTTTTCATCATCATTTTAGAGTAAGAGCACATTTTAAAACAGAATTGGTGCACTGCCACAATGGAGATCCTGGCTCTTATTTACTCTGACTCCACTTTTTTTTTTAAAGCATTCTGGTATTGATTCTAGTTATTTTTCCATCCCTAAATTCACAAGACAAGGACACTTTATGTGTAGATATCCTCTTGACTTTAGACGTTTTAGGTTCTCTGTGGCAATATACACCTCTCAGGGCCCCTTAGAGGCCTGTCCAGAGTCAGGAATGAATGATCAAAGGGACAGACAGACCAGATCTGGCCTGCGGGTGGTATTTGACCACCCCAATCAAGAGTCACCGCAGTAGGTGTGACATCAAGGCCAAAAGGGAGGCACTGTGAAAATCTAAAATCTGACCTGTGTAACACAGGCAAAAGGACTTTCCCCAAATTATTCCTAGAGCATTATAGGGGGGAAAAATCCAATCATGATTAAAAAAATATTAGTGATGGAAAGTCTGTATAACTGAGCTCTCCCATCCCCATCATTATTTACCACTCCATCCATTTTTGTGTCATCTAAATTTTACCAGCCAGGACTTTTTATTTTCTTCCAGATAACCAATTGTAACCCTTCTTCCGGATAGGCCTGGCAGTAACCAGGGCTGGGTTCAATATCTTGGGGTCCATCTCACACAGAACCGGCTCGAGCCCCCACCCAGTAATCTGGGAAATTCACACACCCCTGGGCGCCTCTGAGAGGCAATGCTTCCTCACTAGCAAGCACTGAGTCTGAGTGTAGGAAAGAAACATTTAATGAAACAGAGAGAGAAGTCATATGGCATTAACTTGGGAAAACACCACAAACAGAGTTCATAACCCAAACATGAGCTAAGCCCCCCACCCCCAGCCAAGAATCACCTGAAGTCCAAAGAGTCCGACACCCCAAAAGTCTCTGTCCCTGGTCCATGCCACCCAGAGTCCCAAAGTTCACCCGCAGGGTTTCACCTCCCAACCTAGGTAGAAATGACGGTGCGGGGATAGATAGGGAGCACCTTATACAACACTCCGCCACGCTCCACCAGCTGTCTCGTCCCATGCCACTGGATGCTCCACTGGGCGCCTGCCGCCTCTCCTCACCTGCTGCCGCTCCTCGCCTGCCGCCGCTGCTAGTTGCCGCTCCTCACCTGCTGCTGCTCCACACCACGCCGCTGGTCGCCGCTCCTTGCCTGCCACTGCTCTGCGCCACACCGCTGGTCGCCGCTCCTCACCTGCTGCCGCTCCTACGTTACGCCACCAGCCAGTGATTCCCACCAGCCACTCTGCTGGTCGCTGCCACTTCACTGGCTGCAATAGGTCTGGCTCTCAGCCAAACCAGTGATTTCAGCTCTTTAGCCACCAGCTGGACTAGCAAAGGAAAAAAGACTCCTCAGGGAGTCTGCTTTAGGTCTGTTCTTAAAACAAAGGAGGAAAGGTGCAGGTTGGGCCAGTCTTACAGCTCACACCTGGCAGGTGTGAAGTAGGCTGACTCAAGCCCTTTAACCCTTTCCCCCAGCTCAGTTCACTCAACTCTGGAAGGGGGGAGGCTTGTTCTTCCAAGACCTCTTACCATGATGGTGGTGTCTCTCCTGCAAGCACTGGTGGCATGTTTTACAGTTCCCACATTTAGGGGTAGCATGATTAGTGACCCCCACAACAGTCCCAAATTATTTACAATTCTCCACATTCCATTTCAACACTGACCCTCCATCAGCCCTGGCTGAATGGGATTTACATAGCCACACCTCGTATTCTCTCCTGAGCTGTATTTACATATCAACAGTTAACAGTTAATTACCTTGCAGAGCTAAACAATTGTAGCGGGCACTCCCACCCTTCCTTTTAGCTGGCTGATAGGAAGCAGCAGTTCAGCCCCTGCTTACACAATAAAGATACTGAATAACAATAAGAAACCTCCACTGAATGACTATTCCCCATTTATAATCACTTTTGTGATCTACTACTTAGAACACTTTTAATCCATTCAATATGAGCTACATTGTTTTTTATATAATACTATTTTAAAAATTAGATGGTCATGTGCCTTACAGAAGTCTAAATACATTATGATAACAGTTACCCATAACAACCAAATTTATGATCACAATAACAAATCATATCAAATTATAAAAAGGCCTATTTTCCAGAAACCCATGTTATTGGTATTAATTATGCTGCACCTTTTAATTCTTTGCTGATTGTTTACATTTTCATCCTCTCCGTTATTTTGCCTAGGACTGATATTAGGGTAACTGGCCTATATTTACGCAAGGCATCACATATACCTTTTTCAGTATTGATACATTAGTTTCTTTTCACTACCTTGAACTGCCACAATATTACAAGAACTGTTAAAAATCAACATTAAAAATTCAGAGAGCTCATTGGCCAATTCTTTTAATAGTCTTGGATGGAAGTTACCCAGTCCTGGAGACTTAAAAGTGTTTAACTGGGATGAATTAATTTTTTCTGCCTTCCTTTCTATGGAATTTCCTTTACAGACCTTCCAGGGACAGCTGTTGTCCATATTCCTTGGAATCCTGATAAAGTGCAGGGTGTTCTTGACATTGGAACACAGGCGTCTAGAATACTTCTCACTCTCCGCAATCAATCTCAGTGAATCCTCAAATTCTGGGTTGGTTTTCTCTGTTTGTTCCATCGTGGGGCAAATTCCATTCTCCCCCCAGCATAATTCGGGGAAGCCTAAAGAGAGGTTCTTCTCCCACTGTAAAAAAAATTGCTGAAGTTAAATGAAATATTTAGAATGTTGACTTGAAACTAATTTCAAAAGAAAAAGTTCTAACAATTCATTTTAAAAATGTCAAAACAAAATATATTGATGTTGCCAACAAATCGGTCAATAAATTTAAAAAAAATCAGTTTATGGGTTTTTCCCTGAAACTATATGCCAAATTTGCAAGTAGCTTCAGGGCCCCACAAAATGTATTTTTGGTGAAATCTATTTCTCAAAAATGTTTCACCTAGCTCCTATGTCTAGCCTATAGTAATAGTAAAATATTCCTGCAACCGAATATCTCATTTATATATTGTGCTCAACTTGTAGCTAACAAATTCCTCTAAAGTGATGGGTACTTTTGATACTTTAATACAAGTCTTCCTGTTACATAAATTGATTTTAATTATGGATTATCTGCTTCAACAATCAAAAATTGTTGCTGCATTATCATTGTCTTTTTTTCTGTTTAAAATTCCTTGCTACATCCAGATGAGGAGAGGTGACATTTGGTTTGGTTTGGTTTGGTTTTTTAATAAAAGTGATAAAACATTGCTATGAACAGCTTTGGAGTATGGCTATGTAACCCCCTTTTTCCTTCCTGGATTACTCAGGAGCATGCCATACTCACCTGAGTGCTTGGGTGTCTGATGTTTTTAACATAAAAGAAGATCCTGAGTATCCCAGTGGTGATGTTGGATAGTTGGGGATCTCCTGTTTACTCCCTTACTGCAGTCCCTTGCTTCTAGAAGAATATACATTGTGGTGCCTGCACCTTTCTGGCTCCTGTACATACTTAATGGCATGCCTTGGGAGCCTCCAGGAATAAACTTATTCCGGTAATAGTCTGGATCTAACTGCAAAACAACAATCATAAATAATACACACCTGTATTATTGATTAAATTAGAATTAACACACCTTTACTTAACCACTTAAAGAAACAAGGTTTAACAGACTCTGGGCATGTCTACACTAGCCCCCTAGTTCGATCTAGGGAGGCTAATGAGGGCGACCAAAATTGCAAATGAAGCACGGGATTTAAATATCCTGTGCTTCATTAGCATGTTCCCATCTGGTCGCCATTTTAGAAATTGACTAGCGGTGAAGTAACTGCCCGAGTCTACACGCGACAGTGAAACGGGATTCCGAATTAAAGCCTTAAATCGAATTAGCTGTTATTCCTCCTGGAATGAGGTTTAACAGCTAATTCGATTTAGGCCTTTAATTCGGAATCCAGTTTCACTGCCGCGTGTAGACGCGGGCAGTTACTTCGGGCTAGTCAAATCCTAAAATGGCGACCGTCCGGGAACATGCTAATGAAGCGCAGGATATTTAAATCCCGTGCTTCATTTGCAATTTTGGTCGCCCTCATTAGCCTCCCTAGATCGAACTAGGGGGGCTAGTGTAGACATACCCTAACAGTGAATAAAATCAGTTAACAAAGTACACAGAAATAAAGGAAACTTATCTAACTGGCATTTACACTGCCACCATTTATCCCACCTCAAAGCGTGCACTCCTCTGGATCTGAGAGTCCCAGACATTTGCGTGGGTGCACTTGAAGATCTGCAGCTGGAATGCAGACTGCACT
Source organism: Rafetus swinhoei (assembly GCA_019425775.1). Classification (NCBI taxonomy): domain Eukaryota; kingdom Metazoa; phylum Chordata; order Testudines; family Trionychidae; genus Rafetus; species Rafetus swinhoei. Next base: position 143,165,865 of record CM033424.1, read on the forward strand.
GTGCAGGTTCTGTGTGTATCAGTCCAAGAAGCAACAACTGCAAACTCCTTCTGACACTGGAGCAGGCCCCACCAAATGCCAACAGCTCTGGTTCACTGGGCAGATCACTCTGCTTCTCTTTGGACCCAGAGTCAGTTTGTCTTCTGTGAAGGCAGTACTTTCCCAAATAGCCACTGTTACTCACTGTATTTTCTATCCAGGCCATTATCAGTTACAGGCACATCACCAACAGCCCCTGAAGCAGCCTGCTAGATCAAAGCTCTAGCAGGCTTTAATTTCCAGCAGCAGCTTCTGGACTGGAAAAAGCCTCCACAACAGTAATCTGGCTCCTCTCTCCACCAATTCTCTCCCTGCACTGCCTAGAAGAGAGCAACAGTTTCCCTCCTTTTTTCCCAAGGTCTCATGGTAGTTGTAGTCTCTAGGGCTAGATTACAGCACAAAAAATGTTCTCAGTAAAAGTCAGAGGCTCATATAGTAAAGGGAACCTACAGATACAATATTAGACAGTCACAAATTAACAGTGCTGAGTGCCACATTTCTTTACGATCTTATAAAAATTAGTTGCCAATATGTCTGATTTTATAAAGACAATATTTCTTATGAAACGCTGAAGGCCATTTTGTATTTCTTGAGACCTTTAAGGGAGTGTACATTATTTGGACGGGGAATGTGTAAATTCTTCTGCCAATGCACAGTGATAATGGATGTTGTCAGACAGCAATTTTACCTTTTTTTTACCCATGCTAATTGTTCTTGTGATGTTTTTTCTCACTGTCACGGCTGCTGTTCTGCTTATCTCCTCACACTCTGGACATGTCTACACTCAGGTTGCATACAGCTGCCATAGTTAGTACATCACTTGTGCATGTGCATACTTGGCTCCTTGTGTCAGCAGTGCATAGAAACACAAGGAGTGCTTGTATTGATGCAGAGAGTGTTGAACCATGGGTAGATATCCCATTGTGCAACCTTGCCCCCATCCAACACAATTTTGGCAATGTATGACATAGTCAAAAGAGTGGTACAAGAGGACTGGGAGCACGGGGCCAGCTCTAGGTCTGTTCTATGATATTATCTGTATCCCATAATTTTCAAGTCTTTTTTTTTTTTCAAAATTACATAAACCATATGGATTCCTTTCCTGTCAGCCACCTCTGACAGAATGGAGTTAGCACAAATCATGTGAAGTAAAGGGAGGAAGTTTCTGGCAAGTGGAGGGTGTCTACTGAATTTAAATAGTCATATACAATGTTTATTTTTTTCTCTTCACTCTTTCCTTCTCCAGATTGTTCACAGTGTTCATCATCCCGGCCTTGTGCTCATGGTATGATGCAGCATGGGCTAGTAGGATCTCCTGGAAAATGTCATCCTATGTCCTCATTTTTCTCTTTCTTATTTAGCTCAGGCATTATGCTCATGTGGAGGGGGACACCCTGAAGATTGCAGTTGCGGCAGCTGAAAATAAAGCACACTCATTAGCAGAAAGCATAATTTAAGAGCCTGAACTCATTTCACTTTCTCTCCAAAAGTTTTAAATACTACATTCTCACTTCTGCTTGGGATTGCTTGTATACAGCTCAAATCAGTACACCATTCATGTGAAAAAGGGCTACAGGGAGCAGGTGAAATGAGGAGGGAATTGCTCAGCTGGAGGATAATTTTCCACAGGGAATGGTGATTTTAGCTATCTCACTCCTGTGAGTAACAATGGCAGCAAGAGCACAGCTGCTGCTGCTGTCTCGAAGCTGTTTGGGCCCATATGCTGCTACTCTGTTTATTACAGTGGTACCTGCTGAAGTTATTGCTGAGTGGTATAGGAAAGTGTCTTACTGCAGAAGAAGAAATGAGAAAATCTTCAGCAGAGTTCCTTCATGGAAGTATACTGAGACACCTCAGGAGGTTTCATGGGAAGTCTCTGTGTACATAAACACACTATTTCTTCTGCATCCCCCTCCATGCCTAACTCTATATGGGAATTTAAAGCCAATTGAACCTCTGCCTCTGCCTCTGCCCCAGTGTAAGCATGAGTAAATTAATAACATGTCAAAAGTTTGTGTCCTGTTTGTTTGGCAGTGCCATTCCTATAATAGAAAATGTATCTACACACCTGAGGTTCCATCTGGCTGGACTGCAGTGGAGTCAAAACCAGGTACTAACTTACTGCACAGTTGGATCCCCCAGTCACCTGTCCCCTGCACTCCTTCTTTTCTTCTTGTCACTCACCACCTCCTCTTCCTGGCTATTCAGGGCAGGGGCATGTGACTCAGGCTCCTGTGAGTTATCTATGGTATGTTGGGGGTGGTTGTGAGGTCTCCTTCAAGGATGGTATACAGCTCCTTCTGAAAGCAGCAGGTCTGTAGCTCAACACCAGGTTGCTTCTTGAGCTACCTGGGTGTTCGCTATATCTGCCACAGCTCTTTGGCTTTTACACAGAACTACTGCTGCTCCCTGTCATAGCCCTCCTCCGGAGTCCCCTGAACACTCCAATTGATGGTTGATGTTTTATGGCTGGATAAGAGCTTTGCCTGCATAACCTCTCCTCCTCACTGCATTATGCCTGGTTGTTGTAGAGAGTGCTAAAGGTCAGGGAAACATTTCCTGTACACTGTTTACAGCACATCTATATAAAGGTCAGTTACAATTCACCCCTAATACATTACTTATGATCTTAAATGAATAATACTTCATGGATTCTGCAGCCATCCCCATGCCCTTGTACTTAATAGAAAAATTGATTGTTCTGCTGCATTTAGGGATCTCAGTTCCCTGAAAAATGTATACACTTCCATTTAAAATTATAGTATTCCTATTTCATGTTATCCATTAAATAGTTATTCACAGGGTCATTAATTCATTCACAGACACTATAAATAAATGTGTCCTATTTACTGAGGAATTAGTATTAAAGAAGAACTGGAAGAGTGTGGCCCTTGACCACTTTCCAAATTCTTGGTGTGGCCCCTCATAAAAAATTGTTGCCCAACCCTGGTCTAGCAGTAGTACCAACACTTCCACTGATTAATGGGCTCTTAGATAACATTTAGAGGTAAATTAGAGCTAAATGACAGCACAGAACACTGAGAGCCAGGACTGTTGGCTGTAAACAAACTTTATGGGGCCAAGAAACACAGGAAGTAGACATCCAGCTAACTAAAATCATGCCAGACCCCCGGTGTTGCCGGACTAGAGAGTTCCAGACTGGAGAAGTTCAACCTGTTGGGAAACCAATACGATAGTACACAGGCAATCCAGGAAGTTTTTGGAGAATGTTGGGGATAACTTCTTGACACAAGTGCTGAAGGATCCGACCAGGGGCCGTGCGCAGCTTGACCTTCTGCTCACAAACAGGAGGAACTAATAGGGGAAGTGGAGGTGGGTGACAACCTGGAAAGCAGTGATCATGAGATGGTAGATTTCAGGATCCTGACCAAAGGAAGAAAAGAGAGTAGTAAAATACACACCTTGGACTTCAAAAGCAGATTTTGACTCCTCAGAGATCTGATGGGCAGAATCCCTGGGATGCTAACATGAAGGGGAAAGGAGTCCAGGACAGCTGGCAGTATTTTAAAGAAGCCTTATTGAAGGCACAGAAAGAAACCATCCCGACGCGAGCAAGAGAGGCAAACATGGTAGGAGACCGGATTGGCTTACAGGGGAAATCCTTGGTGAACTTAAGCACAAAAAGGAAGCTTACAAAAGTGGAAACTTGGACAAATGACCAGGAGGGGTTTAAATGTATAGCTCGAGAATGCCAGGGGTTATCAGGAAGAAAGCGCAAATGGAATTGCGACTGGCTAAGGATGTGAAGGATAAAAAGAAAGGTTTCTACAGGCATGTTAACAAGAAGAAGGTGATCAGAGAGGGTGTGCAGCCCCTACTGGATGAAGGCGGTAGCCTAGTGACAGATGATGTGGGGAAAGCTGAAGTACTCAATGCTTTCTTTGCCTCTGTATTCACGGATAAGGTCTGCTCCTGGACTTCTGCGCTAAGTGACTCAAGATGGGATGAAGATGGACAGCCCGTGGTGGGTAAAGAACAGGTTAGGAACTATTTAGAAAAGCTAAACTTACATAAATGGGTCTGGACTTAATGCATCCGAGGGTACTGAGGGAGTTGGCAAATGTCATTGAGGAGCCTTTGGCCATTATCTTTGAAAAGTCGTGGAGATCGGGAGAAATCCCGGATGATTGGAAAAAGGCAAATGTAGTGCCCATCTTCAAAAAAGGGAAGAAGGACGATCCAGGGAACTATAGGCCGGTCAGTCTTACCTCGGTTCCTGGAAAATCATGGAAGGGATCCTGGAATCCATTTTGAGGCACTTGGAAGAGAGGAAAGTGATTAGGAATAGTCAGCATGGATTCACAAAGGGCAAGTCGTGCCTGACCAATCTGATTAGCTTCTATGATGAGGTAACTGGCTCTGTGGACATGGGAAAGTCAGTGGTTGTGATATACCTTGACTTTAGCAAGGCTTTTGATACTGTCTCCCACAATATTCTTGCCAGCAAGTTAAGGGAATGTGGATTGGATAAATGGACAGTAAGATGGATAGAAAGATGGCTAGAAGGCCGGGCCCAGAGGGTAGTGATCAACGGCTCGATGTCAGGATGGCGGTCGGTTTCTAGCGGAGTGCCCCAAGGTTCGGTTCTAGGATCGGTTTTGTTCAATATCTTTATTAATGACCTGGATGAGGGGATGGATTGCACCCTCAGCAAGTTTGCAGATGACACTAAGCTAGGGGGAGAGGTAGATACACTTGAGGGCAGAGATAGGGTCCAGAGTGACTTAGACAAATTGGAGGATTGGGCCACAAGAAATCTGATGAGGTTTAACAAGGACAAGTGCAGAGTCCTGCACTTGGGACGGAAGAATCCCAAGCATTGTTACAGGCTGGGGACCAACCAGTTAAGTAGTAGTTCTGCAGAAAAGGACCTGGGGGTTACAGTGGATGAGAAGCTGGATATGAGTCAACAGTGTGCCCTTGTAGCCAAGAAGGCTAATGGCATATTAGGTTGCATTAAGAGGAGCATTGCCAGCAGATCCAGAGATGTCATTATTCACCTTTATTCGGCTTTGGTGAGGCCACATATGGAGTACTGTGTCCAGTTTTGGGCCCCCCACTACAAAAAGGATGTGGATGCATTGGAGAGGGTCCAGCGGAGGGCAACCAAAATGATTAGGGGGCTGGAGCATATGACTTATAAGGAGAGGGATTTGGGTCTGTTTAGTCTGCAGAAGCGAAGAGTGAGAGGGGATTTGATAGCAGCCTTCAACTTCCTGAAGGGAGGTTCCAAAGAGGATGGAGAGAGGCTGTTCTCAGTAGTGACAGATGGCAGAACAAGGAGCAATGGTCTCAAGTTGTGGTGGGAGAGGTCCAGGTTGGATATTAGGAAAAACTATTTCACTAGGAGGGTAGTGAAGCACTGGAATGGGTTACCTAGGGAAGTAGTGGAGTCTCCATCCCTAGAGGTGTTTAAGTCTCAGCTTGACCAAGCACTGGCTGGGTTGATTTAGTTGGGATTGGTCCTGCCTAGAGCAGGGGGCTGGACTTGATGACCTTCTGAGGTCTCTATGGTTCTATGATTCTATGATAACCTGTATTTCCATTGTCAACTAGGACTTGAAGAAGTGCTTCTATGATAAGAGGGCTAATTATTTGTGCTACACCTGGGAACACTTATAGAAGTTTTACAACTGCAGTTATTAATCTTGATTTTTGTAGATCATAAGGGGAAGAGTATATTTTGATTTTGTACAGTTTAATGTAATTATTTTAATTGGATTTTCTGCATGACATATGATTACGTCTTGAAGACTTCTGAGTAACCGTTCATATCATTTCAAGATTAATGAATATTGTCTAATATTTAGTAATTGTTATGCAGGGATTTAAAAACAATTCAAATCAGTTTTGTGCATAGTATTTAAAACATTGATGCTAGAACTCTGAAATCAACATTACTGAACAGGAATTTTAGGCAAATAACTATGAAAATTATACATTAATAAAATCTAATCTTGATTAGTATATTTAAAAAAAAACCCTATTCACTACAAATTCAGAAAAACTCACTTAAAATTGATTAATTCACTATTCTGAATAATAACTAAGTGACTACTTTTATTTTGGAAGAACATGGACCTTTGCCTACCTTATCATTTCACTGATAATTTAACTGAGACATTTGAAGATTTCTGTCCGACCAAAACACTATTTTTGTTTGCATCAAAAATATGCTCTGCTACTTTCTAACTACAAATACAGGGTCCAATTCTGCAAACAGTTACGTATGTGCTTAATTTTACATACATAAATAGACCCGTTGAATTAATAAGTTAAGCATGTAAGTAAATCAGTGCAGAATCAGGGTCTTACACATAGGAGTAATTCTGCATTCAAATTCTCTCACTGAGTTCACCGGGACTAGGCAGGTAAATAAAATTACATGAGTAAGAGTTTATAGGATTTGCTTTAATTTATAGACATTCTGTGAAGATCAATATATAACTGGGTTCAAAAAAGAATGAGCTTACGTCTGCGGAGGATAGATCCACTGACGGCTATTAACCAAGATAGTCTGGGACACAACCCCATGTCCTGGGTGTCCCTAAGCCTCTGATGGCTAGAAGAACAATGCATAGATTGGTTGATAATTTCCCTGTTCTGTTGATTCCATCTAAAGCATCTGGCAGTGGAAGACAAGTACTGGTTAGACGGACCATCCATCTGAACCAGCATGGCCGTTCTTTAGTTCTTATGCTTTAAAATGATGCAGCTAAAATAATTCATTTTATATTCATGTAAATTCAGTGTTTCCAGCTCCAAGCACTCAAGTATAAACAGTCCAGCCTCAAAATAGCATTAGGTTGGCTTAATAGTCATAAGATTTTTAAAAATATATAATGAATTTTGGGATCTTTTCATTTGCCTTCTGGTTTCTGTGATTTTAGGATACACTTAGTCATATTTTCAAGCTTTTCTCAAGGATTATAAATGTACCTTTTTGAAATATGACAGCTGAGAGTCTTATATAACTGCTTCGCTTAGGCTGTGGGGCTTTAAAAAACCCACAAAATATAATGTAGCTCATGATAAAACTGCAAGAGTTGGCAACATTATCTATTCCTAATTAATTCTTAATGCTCACCACAAAAGGCTATTGCCACCTGCCAGAAATTCTCTTGCTCCCACTCCTCTATTATATCACAAAGATACTGCACTTGATCTTAGCCTGTAATAGGCCAAGATGTGATTAAAAAAAACCTACTCACTTTCACATCTCTATTCTTACATTGAAGTATTTGCCTGTCCTACCGTCAGTGACCATAGTATTAATGTGGGGAGTGCACGTATCTCCCAGAGCCGTACATGAGCAGGTAGATATTACAATGTTAGCATATCTGAGCATCAAGTACTAAAATGTATAAACAAATCAATTTAATCTGCACAGGAAACAATATGAAAACAAACAGTAAAACTGGACAGTTACAGATCCAAGTTGAAAACCAATTCCACTCTGAGCTTTCTTCAGTGTGGTCGATATCAATTAAGGACAAAAACATTTTCTTCACCATACACCATATGTTGTGCCAAATTTTGAATAACTTTATGTCATCTGAAGTGATGTTATTGTTTAAAAATTCCTGAGACTGAAATTTAGAAGCAGTATTGCATGCCCACAAAAACACTGTCATGTACTAGGTTGCTTTAGACCAAAAAATAAAGTCTAAGCAATAGAGAAGAGGAATAGGGGGTAGAAGATAGTGTAGAGAAAGAGAGGAGGAGGGTGGAGACGTAACTGATGGCAGAGAACAGAGAGCAGCGTGTCACAAATCTGGAGATACTTAATCTCGTTTGCAGCACACGTTTTAGGAGCTTATGCTCAAATGCACATAATATAAAGTAAACTCAGAGGTCCTCAAACTGTTGGGTATGCCTCCCTAAAGGGGAAATAAATGGGGCCAGCCAGATCCCATGTAGGGCTGCCAGATACTGTCACAAAAAATACTGAACATAGCGGGGAAAAAATTGGTTGAGAGGAAAAAAAAAAAAAAAACAGGGACCAAAGAAAAAACAACCACACAAAAAGAAAAAGTCACTGCACCTTTAAATCCCCACACTCCCCCCACCCCCACCAGATGCGGCAGGGGAAGAATGTCCCAAGGGGCCTTCCATCCAAGAAAAACAGAAAATACCAGACAGAAGCTTCAAATACCGGGCTGTCTGGGACAATACCGGACACCTGGAAACCCTACTCCCATGGGGAGGCAGGTGGGAGAAGGGAGCACCACTCAGCCCTGTTCTGATCCCAGCTCTGTTCCAGCTCCACCCCAGTAACATCCCTGACTCCTGGCCTGCCTCCAGCCTTGGCTGGCCCATGACTTTAGCTTGGCCATAGCTCTGCACCAAGCCCCACTCCTGGCATGAGGGTGGGGGTGGTTGTGGACAGGAGAAATGGGGGGCATTACCGAAATCCTGAAAAGTTTGGGGAACACTGGGCTAGTTACTCTGCAGAAAGGATTCTTTCAGAGTTCCATGTGCTCTTTTCCTTTTCCTGTATCCTTTGGGTGGTCCCTTCTGAGTTTCCCCATCCTCCTTTCTTCCCCTCATGTTCCTTCAACTACTCCACTCTCCTCTACATCCACTGAAGTAAAGATTCCTAAGGCACTGGGCCCTAGGGTTGCCAGATGGCTGAAAGAAAAATACCGAACACCCCCACCCCCCCAAAAAAAACACCGGGAAAAAATTTTGTTGAAGGAAAAAAAAAGGAGGGGGGGGACCAAAGTTGTTGAGCAAAAAAAAAAAACCCCACACACAACCTCCAAGAATGCTAGCGGTTACCAGGTAATCATTTAACAAAAAAAAGCCCCGAACACGCTTCATTGGGGAGTGGGGGGCTCGGCCAGGAAGGGAGCGGTGCTGGCCAGTTGGGGGCTGGAAAACAGCTAATGGGGCGGCAACAGGGCTGGCCGGGGAGATGGGGAGGGCCAACGGGAAGCAGGGCTGGTCGTGGAGGGTGGGTCAGGTGGAACGGGGCTGGCTGCGGGATATCGGGGAGGGGACCAGCCAGAAGGGGGCAGGGCTGGCCGGGAGTAAGGGGGCAGGAAGCATAGCTGGGGATTGGGGGCGCGAGGATGGCTGGGAGGATGGGGGAGCGGGAAGCAGAGCTGGTGGGGTGGGGGTGCAGCGGCGCTGGCCGGGAGGAAGGGGCGGGGGAAAGCAGAGCTGGTGGGGTAGGGAGAGGTGCAGTGGCGCTGGCCGGGGAGACAAGGAAGAGGAACGAGCTGGCGGGAAGCAGAGCTGGGGGGGGTTCAAGGGGGCTGGCTGGGGAAGTTCAGGAGGGGAAGTGGGGGAGAACCGGCCGGCCGGGAAGGGAGGGGGGGGTGAGCAAATTGGCCAGCGGGGAGCAGGACTGACCTGGGCACTTGCTGCCTGTCCCGCACAGGCTCCCGGCGACGCACGAGCAAAGAGGCTTCCCCTCCTCCTCACACTCAACCGAGAGCTCCTGGCAGCAATCGCGGCCCCGCCTCCCAGCTGGGACTCTCAGCCGCTCCCCCGCCCACGCCAGGCTTCCGTCTGGTGCGCAGCCGGAAAAATCAGAAAATACCGGACATTGCATACGTCCGGTATTTTCTGATTTTTTTTACCAGACAGAGCGCGCAAATACCGGACTGTCCGGTACAATACTGGACACCTGGCAACCCTAGGGCCCATTACCTCTTATCACCAATCCCTGCAGCAGTAAGTGCTCCAAGCCTTGGGCTCCTGCTCAGAGTACATGGGAAAAGTGACTGCTTTCTGGAGGTGAATGTGGCTGGCTTCTTGGTAATGACTAAATGAAAGGAAATGTTTCTGTGCCTTTGGCCTGGGTGAAGTGGTGGGTGGACTGAGGCAGAAGAGAGAATGACTATAGGAGGAAAAGATAAATGTGTGAATGTGTGCTCAAAGGAGTGTCTGGGAGAGTGTAGGTAAAGAAAATAAAAAGAGAAATGAGAAAAAAGCAAGCAAGAAAAAAGAAAATAATGTTCCATATTTACTGAGTGGCTGCAGATTTCTAGACTTTGTAAATCAGTTTCCCAGTTGGAGGAAAAAATGGTATTTTCTATGGCAATTCGTTCATTTAAAATGTATAAACATCCTGTTTGTTTGAACAGAGATAGTAACAACCAACATGGGAGGTGACTTCCTTCAGCAGAAACCTCATTCAGCAGCACTACTGCTATCAGGAGCAGTCAGCAATTCTAAAATTCAGGGCTGGCCCAAGGGGTTTTAGCACCCTAGGTGAATTATGACTTTGCCTCCTCCTGCTCCACACACACACACATTCAACACAGAGAAAAACGTGAAGTCTAGAATGAAATTTTACCTTTCTTTACTTGGCATTCAAAATGAACAATGTTAAAATACAAATCTTAATCTTAGAAGTACTTGTGATTCTCCTTTTACAATCTTGTTAAAACCAGTCACCAATTTTTTTCAAGCCCAACACAACACAATTTTTTCATGGGCCCAGTGTCTTTGGGATCACAACTCATAAAACAGCAGAATAGCCATTGCGGGTTGCTGACTGGCCTTCACTAAGCAGTGAGCAACACTGACTCAACTGTATGACTGGCCAACACTGGGGTACTGACAATGACTAAACTGCCAGATCCCACCCCCAGACAGCAAACCCAAGCAAAGCTCTTTTAAAGCATGCCATAATACATTTTAACTGTGTTTACATACACACCCATGCTCCACAATATGAAATAAATAATATAACTCAATTTCTGACATGGCAAGGATGCACTGTTTTACCAGTACAATATTTTATATCTTCATTTATAAGAGATAACATATATTTGTTAGTAATATATTCATTAAATAGAGAGAACATTCACTTCCATCTAATTTGGCACCCCTTAAGTCTGGAGCCCTATGTGATCACCTAGTTCACCTATATGGTCAGTCCAGCCCTGCTGAAAATTAAATATGTGACCGCAAGCAGGCGATAAAACCTGATAAATTCATTTCAGAATTTAGTAGAGCACCAAATATATCAGTATTTTGGTTAATATTCAGAGAATGGGAAAAAAATACAATGGATTCCAACTTTTGCACTGTGGATGCAAAAAGAGAAAAGAAGAAAAAAAGAAAAACATGCACAGAAAACTACATTTCTGCAAAGCTGTGCAAACTGCTCAAAACAGATAAATGTAGTTTTTTAAACAATTTGCATCAAAATTTTGCATACTAAAGATGAAACTGATGAAATAAATTATTTAGAAACAACAACCAAAATATTAGTTGAATAATTAAATTGCACATTACAACAAACATTTTTAAATTTTGTAAAATAAATACTTCCTTCATACCCTAACATAGAAATGCAATGAGTATGAAAATATACTGCATAAAATAAATTATGTTCCTAGGATTTTTTTTTCCTGATGTTAACATTCTTTTTTTTTTTTTTTTACAAACACCTATTTATATTTATTTATATTTATATGTAATATGCTGTCCCTGAAGTTGTAATCAAATAGAATTTGGGAAATATAATTAATATAGGATTATAAGTGCAATTGTAATATGTGTTTCTTTATTTGCATATAACTGGTGAGAAAGAAAAGCAAAGGGTAGGAATGACAATCCTTGTTTAATGCTGCTTACTTAGTGACTGGCATAATGATAAGTGATGGTAATTTACCTTAAAAACCATAATGAGTAGATCATTACTATAGAGAAATGGGAAGAAAACTTTAATCCCGTAGAGGCAGCGCTCCATGGTTGGCTGTGCAATAACCAGACAGAACTCTCTCTCTCAATGAGATTCCCAAGCTTCTGTTCCCTAGATAAAATTTCCTCTCACTCCACTTTTGCAAAGGTAATGAGGAGGTAATGAGGCTTGACTTGAATTTTTTCAGCACTTGATTCCCTTCATTCCCCAGCAGGTTCCCATAGGATAGAGTGAGATGTTGGATTTATAGAAAAGCTGTGCTGATAGATAGGTGGAGGAGGTGAGCCATGCTGTTTGGTTTTGGATTCTGCCTGTATGAGAAGGGGTTCAGATAAATGCGAGGGTCTTTCAGCACTGTCAATTTACTCTGATAGTTTGCACAGAATAAGACAATTTGACGACATGCAGACCATGTCAGGTCTGTTGACTGTTTATTTTGTCACTTTACTGATACTAAGCACTGACCTTTCCGTGCCACCTTTTCTTCCTCTTTTTTTCCATTTTGCACTGGGATGAGACATTCATTTGAGTAAATAATAAAACCCAGAAAGGGAGGCAGAAGTGTTGTATTAGATCATTAGCTTAATTTGAGCTGAAAGGTCTTTGTTGTAAGTTGGGGGTGGGAAGGGACCTGGGGACCTTTGCAAAGTATTTTGCTGGCAAGCTTGTTGAGATTTGATTGCCTTTGTTGTGATAATCTGAAATTAATTTGCACTTGAACCCATCCTTCTTCTGGGCTCAATTTAAACACGGTTATAATTATGCGCCCTGCATGAAATTGAGAACAGACACTGATATGACAAGTCTGAATTTTTTAATTCCCCAGGTACTAAAGGCTTTTTTCCCCACTTATCTCACAAGGTAATAAAACAAAATGTTCCAGTGAAGCACATGCTTAAGAGAGAGGTATTTGCCTGAGGGGAAACAGTAATAATCAGTGTATTGCTACACATTTACTCATGTACTTTCTCAGTAGGTCAATCTCTTTCTTTTAAAGTGATGTTAAACTTCTGCTAATATTGGTTGATTTGTACCTGGTACAATATAAAAAAGTTAAAATGATATGTTTTGTTCCATTTTAGCAGCTCCTCATCTAAGAAGCTTTGTCTCAAACATCCATTTTGATAGATATTATTAAAAATGATTAAAGACTACCTCCGAATATCCACAATTGATCTTAGCAGTGCACCTTTCTTGTTCTCAGTCTGAGCTGTAATATCCTTATCAGCATTCTTTTAGTTTTAACCCAGATTAGTGTTTTTGGTGAGGAATCTCATTAACTACAGTAAGCCCATCTTCTTTTGTGATTTCCTTTGGAATTGTAATGTACAAAAAGGCCACCAAGGTCATTGCCCAGGGCATAAATTCTTTAAATCATCATTCAGCTTAGAGTAACAACACTCCCTTCAGAAAGAGACATTTTTAAAGATCTGGAAGAAACTGTATAGTTTCCCTTAAGTAAAAATAATTTACAAAGAAAAGTATAAATTAGGATCTTAGGAAATTTAGGAAATGGGAATTCAGGCAGTCAATACTTGATATGATTTCTGGTCTGCATTAGCACCCCCAACTTTCCAAGCTCACATAGTGGTTATGTCTGGATGAGAAAAAAGGGGGCATATTTCCTGGATGTTAGCTCAGTCCAGATATTTTTAACACAGTTGAAAAGCCCTGTTAAAATGCATGTTGGAAACTGCATCTGGAGGCCATGTTGTAACTTCCAGAATGCATTTTAATAGGGCTTCTCAGACATGTTAAGTTAATTTGACTTTAAAAAAAACCACCCTCCTCCTGCACGACAGGGACACAGTTACAACATTGCTAATTTACTATTTAATAATAATATTAAAAACAAGCACTGAAAGTGTTAAGAGTTCTTTCTCAAACCTCCAAAAGTGAGGCAAAATGGAGTAAAGTTTGATAACATAAACACACCCTCATTGTGATTAAACTTTGGGGAATGTTGACCCTTACTCAATGGAATTGAGAGAAGCAATTCCTATTTTAATTATATATCTATTTATATTAATGGTTTCTTTGAATGATTATGTATTTAAACATTTGGTAGTTCTTACGTTGGATGTAAGAAAAAGTCCAGTATATTAATTTTAGATCAGGTGATATTAACAGTAACTGGATATGTTCAATTTCAGCCTACCAACCATTATGTGGTGCCTGGACTAAGTATGGTTTAGGCCAGGGAAGGGGCTAAAGGTGAGTGTAACAGTTCTACATTCAAATGGAGAGTGCTAACATTTAGATTTATAACAAATGTATCCTTTGTGTTAACAAATGTGGGTATCTAACAAATTTAGGTATCATTTTGTTGAAATCAAGGAAAAGAGGTCAGGGGAAAATGAAGGTATCACACTCACAGGCCCGTCCCATTGTTTTCAGTAAAGCTGTACCTTCAAATGCTGTAATATGTTACGAAAGCAGAAACTGTGCATGTGCTATAATTACTTTTTGGACTATAATTTCTCTGGTGATGATTACTTGGGACTAAAAAGACCAGTATCAAAAGATAGTATTTCATACCATATAACAATGAAGTATCTGAAATACTGAGTGTAAAAAATCATTTGAGTAGGTTCCCTGTTGGGTCCATAGACATAGAGAAACAAAAGTAATTTCCAGTGAAGTTTTAAATCACTCTGCTAATGTGTTCCCTGATCCCTTACCATTTCCTTCAGAAATACTTTTCAAATAGAAGAATGAGTAGGCTCACAGGTCAATAATCCTATTAATATACATAAAACAATGAAATAACTCATGACCAGTAACAAAGAAAGTGCTAATCTGGAGAAATGTTTTTAAGATATATTTTGGAGCCTTTACTTTAGATTATGCTGGCCCTAATTATGTGGCACAAGGCAATAACGTGATAAAGTAGTAATGCAGCTGAATGTGAGCAGGCATTTGGGGATCCAAAAGTTAAATAAAAATTGGACTGAATGATACATTGGGTATGGTATGTTTAGGATGGTGTGGCCACACATGGCGTAGCACATTTTCACCCTTTAGTTTATATGTTTTGCTTTCCAGTGCCACATTTTCTTGTGACTTTATCTACATTCATTCAATCACGCTGTGCACATCACAGTCACTTACTGACAAGCAGCCAGGGCTGAAGCATTCAGAGAAACAACCTTCCACAAACAAAGCAGACAAGTCCTGTTTCTCTTAAGATAAAAATCTACTGATCTCATTATTGATTGTCTGCTTTCGGGGGTTTTGTTTCCTGAAAGTTTGATATGGGGCAACAGAGGTGACAAAAGATTGGCACTGCGACCTGAAAATTAAATGGCCAACTATTAGATCAACGTCAAATAGGGTGAGGCTGAAGTGTTTGGCAAAAGCATTAGATATTGTCTTGACTTAATCTCTCTCTCCTTTATCTTGAATCTGTTTTGAACCCTCCCAGGCAATTTACTATCCTTGTCATTGATTTTAATCACCTTAATGTGCCCCTATGATGAATTACTTTTTGAATGATAAATCAGTTTCTCCATTTAAACAACTGTGCCCTTCACCTAAATGTGAAAATAGTGATAGAAAGAAAAAAATACAGTAACTATTTGAATTAATTATTGACCAGAAGGAACCTTTGTGACTTTGAAAGTTAGGTTTGCTATCCACTTGTGTGGGAGCTCTAATCAAAATACATTCTAAGCCTGCTCTTCTATTAAATTGTAAGAAACAAGTTGTGGTGACTACACATAATTGTAACAGCTGGCAATCTGGAGAAAATTACCTAGTAAAGCAAGCTTCCTTTTTATTTTAAAGCACTTGGCATGTGATGTGTTTTGCAGATTGCAATTACTCAGATGTTCACATCTGCTGCAGAGGTGCTGACTATAGGAAGAAATGTGGGGAAGATAGGGAGAGGAATGTGAAAAAAAATAATCCATTTGCAATCGTCTTTCAAAATTGACCCCATACCTAAGGAAAAGCCACTATCCTCTACCCTTCTCAATGTCCCAGTTCACTACATGCACATTTCTGTATCTGTCTGAAGCACTACAGTCTTTTCCTCAACTGCAGACAAGGAAGGAGATTCTTCTGGCTGGAATTAACAAAATGCATGTGGTAGTAAGTGCTACAAAATCTTTAGATTATGCTGGCCCTAAACAAGTTCTAGGTCTTTAAAAATTATAAGAAATAGTAACTATATGCTTATTTTTTCTGCATAAGCATCCATGAAGTATATTATAGAAAATTCATTGTTTTAGATCATGGTACTCTAGTATGAATGTCAGCATGAGTTCACAAAATGACGCAAGTGTAACCAAAAGGCTCAAAGCCAGAAGGTAAATAACAAGAACCCCACATGTATAGATATTATGAACTCTCTTAATTTTTAAGTTAATTTTAGTAGAGGTAATATAAAATTTTGCAAGGGCCCAATTTTTGTGTGCGTGTGTCCATTTGGGGTTGTCATATAAATAACCTCACCCACTGCAAGCTTTTCTGTTCCCACTCAGCTAAGGCCTTGCCTTGCACTGCTCCACACAGCTCCCATTGCCAGTTTCTTCCAGGCCTTTCTTTTCACTACACAGCCTCCTGTTGTGTTTGTAGAGAGAGAGTTAGCAATCTTCACCTTTTTCATAGGCACCAACTCCCTGGGCTAGAGTACCCACAGGGAAAAACTCATGGGTGCAGAGCACCCACAGGCAGCAAACTTACCCCTCTGCCTCCTCCCCTCCCATACCTTTATGTCACTTACCTATTTCTTCCTTCCTTCCCAGGACTCCCAGAGCACTGTGAATAGCTGATTTACAGCATTCAAGCTCCAGGAGGGAGAGGGAACAACAGGGACAAGGGGCACTCAGGAGAGGAGGCAGGAAAGAGGCAGGGTGGGGCTGGTGACACAAGGGAAGGAAGAGGTAGGGGGAAGGGTTTTGGGGGGTGTCATGGGGATGGAGTGGGGTAGATTGAGCACCATTGGAAAGAAGAGAAGTCAGTACCTATACCCTTTCCTGATATTCAAAGTTAGAGAGGCAGACAATCTTGTTGCATCCTGCACTGAACCTTCAGAGAACCAAACTGCCATATCTGAGCTATCCTCTTTTGATCCAGAAATTTTTCTGGGGGAAATGGATCTTATCTGTCCCTCTTCATGGGCAGCTAAAAACAACAGTCTTCTAAAAAGACCAGTGTGGGGAAAGTGGCCATTTGCCACTCCATCTTAACAAGCCTGGGAAAAAGAGAAATGGATGAAGGCCCAGGACCCCTTGCCAAAGATATCAAAAGTGAATGTGATGGAGGTCCTGGAAGAGAAGGAATTTGACAGAAGATGTAGCATATGAGTAAGAGGGAGGTGAGTTTGATTTTGTCATTGGAAAGATTAAAAAAAACACCTATGCTTGACATTTTACAATTCTAAAGATTCCCACCAGATCCCAGGTCTAGAAAATACATCAGCTGTCCTTATACATAGCAGTCATGACATTTTAAAAAGTTACACTGTTCAAAGTTGAATTACATGGTATTTTGCTACTAGATCTTTCAGGTCCACTGGTAGTGGGTGTTGTTCCAAAGATCCATTATTAGTGGAAGATGTTTCAACAGCAGAAAAAATGGCATATTAGAATAGTACTGGGGATCTTCAGAACCTCTTCCTATGAGAGTAGGCCTGTAGTAATTGTTGATGATCAATCTCCTTTTCTTAGTATGTCTGAGTACTGAATCACTAAGTCAATCAAAAACAAAGGTATCTGTCTTCTATCCTCTCCCAAACTGGTCTCATATATAATGAATGAATATAGATATCATTTGTGGAGAAAGGGTGAAGGTAGTTGGGATGGAAACTCACTTAACATTTTCTTTTAGTTATAGAACACATACTCGCTTCTCATTTCTCTCATTTGTCTTAACAGGTGTTATATTTTTTTACTCAAAAAGTTTTTGAGTTTGTCTTCTCCCCTTAGGTGGTCTCTATCACATGATGTAACATACATTTCCAAAACAAAAAATTTGGCATATATTTTAATCTTTAGAAGCAACACATATGGATTTTTAGAACAGTTAAAGCTTAAAGCTTTATATTATACTATTGTATATCACAACCAGGGCTGGCCCACAACGTTTTGGCACCTGAGGCACCAAATGACGCCCTCATACCACCTTGCTTGGGCCAAAACTTTGAAAGGTCTCAATTCTGCCTTCTTCCTGTTCTACTCCTCTCATGGTACTGCAGAGAGAATACATATGCACCACCAGCAGACACAATTTTCTACACTCTGGATCCTAGTGGGGCCCCCCCACAGTCTGGCACCTGAGGCGGCTGTCTCAGTTCACTTCATGGTAAGGCCAGCCCTGATCACAACCAGAAGGGGTTTAAAACCATATATGGTTTACTACAGAATACAGACAAAATATAGTGTTATCCAGCACCATTTCCCCCCCTCTTGTACAATGCAATTTCCAATAAAAAATTTAAGACAGATATAAGGTCATAATCAGGCAATTAATTTATAATAATTGTTTTAGAGTGTTGTTATTCAACAAAATAAAAATTTGCCAATCAGCAATTTGTAACAAAGGTTGTTGTTTTTTTTAATCCCTAAATTGCTGAAAGTTTGGAAATGATATGTAAAGGTAACAGTATCTATTGGAACTCTGTTCTTTACCTACCCTCCTCTTTTCTGGCAGGAAGACTCTATTACTTGCTACATAAAAGAAATTTAACCCAACTCTGATGTGTGTATCAGTTACCATAGTTGGGTCTCCTGTTGAATGATATATCCACCCTCTGGCCATTTTAAATGCAATGCTGAGAGTCTGTAACAGAAGCAAGCAGGTGAGTCAGTGAAAGATCAGGGTATTACACTAAGGAGTCACTATGCATTTGAACTATCCCACTGAGATCACTGGGAATATACAAGTAAATAAAATTATATGTACAAGTGTTTATAGGATGTGGCTTCATTTATAGATATTAGTTATCTGTGTTATTCATTATTTTAGGCCTGCATTCAAAAGAAGGAAAATTTAATAAGGTATCCAAACAATATTAGAGTTTGTCTAATACTTACTTGTCTATAATTACTCTCCAGAGATCAATCTAGTGGATCTGATAAGGACCCATTAAATCGAATGTTGAGGGTGCCCATGTCAACCCCGGTACTCCACAGTGTCACAAGGAGTAAGTAAAGCCAATGAGAGAGTTTCTCCCATCAACCTCCCACAGTGGGGCTGCTGCAGAAATTTGTCTTAAGGGACGTCAACTCCCGCCACACAATTCTCATAGCTGGAGTTGTGTATCTTAAATTGAATTTCTCATCCAGTGCAGACCTGACCTTAGAGTGGTATAAGGGATCAAAGCATGGCATGGGTCACATTTGTAGGGTACTACTGCATTGTCATGTTGTCCTGTCTTACTCAAGTGGTCAGTTAAGGTCTCCAGACCCTAAGTGGGAGGGTGGGGGATTCTACACTTTCCATGCAAGTATATAGTGTATAGGTCCTGACTCCAGGGCGAAATGTTACATACATAAGTAGGCCCATTGAATGAATAAGTTAAGCTACTGTGTGAGTTAGTGCAGCATCAGGGTCTTACACCAAGGAGTAACTATGCATTTGAATTGTCCCACTGTGTTCACTGGGACTATACAAGTAAGTAAAATTACATGTGTAAGTGTTTGTAGGATTTAGCTTAATTTATAGATATGTTGTAAAGACTGAAAGTATAAGTGGGATAGGTCCAGGACTGGATATCAGTGGTCTATCAGTGATGAGTATGTCTACACATCAAAGTTATTTCAGGATACCGTACGTATCCCGAAATTGCTACCCCCATGTCTTTTGAACATATCCACTATTCTGAAATATAGCAGATGTGCTATTTCACCATCCCTGTAAACCTCATTGTACGAGTAAGGGATGGTTCTAAATAGCGCTGTATTTCAAAATTTGGTGCTGTGTAGACAGCACCAAATTTCAAAATAGCCTATTTCAAAATAGACTTGAAATAAGCTACACAATTTGCATAATGCAAATTGCATATTTTATTTTGAGTTTATTGTGCTGTGTAGCCTCATTGATTTATATAGGAATCCTCATAGTGTACGACACTATTCAATGTAATAAGCGTATCACAGCCTCCCCCATGTAATCGATTAATTCAAAATAAACAGGGCATTGAAAAAATCAGTTTAGTTTCTTTTGAAAAATAGTCCGCAGTGATGGCATTATCAATATCTATACAAGCTTTATTTACCTCCTTCCACACACTCAGAGAACCCCATTACTTCTACATCCCTACAGAGAGATTTTCTAGTGTCCCACTTCTTCAGCATGGATTCTGCTTAAGGGGCCCATACAGTGCTTTATGTCATAATCTAGGGATAGCTCAGTGGTTTGACCATTGGCCTGCTAAACCCAGGGTTGTGAGTTCAGCACTTGAAGGGACCATTTGGGGCAAATCTGTCAGGGATGGTACTTGGTCCTGCTATGAGGGCAAGGGACTGGACTCAGTGACCTCTCAAGGTCCCTTCCAGCTCTATGAGAGAGGTATGTCTCCATATATTAAATAGCTATGATACAACATGAGATATTGATATTTGTAAATATACTCCATACAATATTCAATCCAGATTTGTTTTATTATATTCAGCATTTATTTTATATGAAATATAGTCTGAATAGATCATGGAACAGAAATCTATTTTTTTCCTTTATTATATTGACTGGACACTCTGTTCTGCTGCCTTGCTCAGGATGTGTAGTACCTTGCCACTCAAGGAGTAAAGTGCTACTTAACATGAGCAGGGGAGTCAGAATCACATGATGAGTTTGTTACATACAGTGTTTGGTGATGCATAGTGATGAAAGTGACCTAAGTTTGGAGATAAGATTAGAACTTCTGTGAGTTTAAAAAAAAGACTCCTTCTTCCAACAGACAAGCTGTACATGGAAGAATTTGCTTGTTATAACAAATCAGACCCATTTCAGTATGATGATGATTCTTTGGCCATTGGATATTCTTCTGACATAATCTGACATGAGTGCAAATACATCTTCATGGCAAAATACACATGTGGGGCAGGTCTACACTAGGAAATTATTTCAAAATATCTTATTTTGAAATAAAAAAACTCCTGAAATAACTATTTCAAAATAGCATGCCCACACTACAGGGAACCCTCAAAATTAGTCCAAGGCAGGCTCCCTTAATGAGGACATGCTACCTCAATTTAGAGCCCCAGGAAGCACCGGGGAGTAATTATTTTGAATGCTTCTGGGGAGTAGTTATTTCAAAATAGCAGCAGTGGAACATCCACACTAATACTATTTCGAAATATCTATTTCAAAATAAGTGTTATTCTTTGTGGAAAGCAGGACTTACAATTTTGAAATAACCAAATAATGGGCTTGGTAGTGTGGACGCTCTGCTTGTTATTTCAAAATAACTCCCTAGTGTAGACCAGGGCTTGGAGGATTATTCTAAATAATCCTAAATGGCACATCATGACATGCAATGGAATATAGGAAAGTACTTTTTAGGAAAAGTATTTTTTCCATTAGCTTTAGCAAGGACATCACAGCACATACACCATCTTGGGCCAGAAGATAAAGCATGGGTCAACTGATATATGCAGTTGCATATCATGTAGTAGAGCACTTTGATAGCCAAAAAAATTATCCATTGATACTGAAGAAATTGTTTGGCACTTTTTCGTAAGTGCTGTTTCTCACATTATGTCAGTATTTATCCTTCAAGACTAAAGCCAGGCAGTGCAGATGTGAAAAAAGTGGTGAAAAAATAAAAAACACAATGCACTTTTCTGAACTTCAGAAATAGTTTAGAGTTCTGAGCAAATAATTACCTTGTTTCCTCTCTGAACTTGTACAAATGTCCTTGTTTTGCATATTACCTTCTATTTCTGCAGCTTGCTGACTCTTGTTCTTTCATGAATTTGAATTACATATAGCTTCAATATCATGACTAATTTTTTCTTAAGTTTTCTTTTCATTCATAGGAAACTTACTGTGTGCTAATCCTTGATTAATTACTGTTGCATTTTGTGTTTGACATCTTTAAAAAACAGCAAGTAAGTGTTACAATAAAAGATCTATACTGAACTAAAACTTGTAGAGATACAAAAGCCAAGGCCTTTGAAGGTCCTCAGCAAAGGTAAGTATAGGGCAGTGAATATCTAACCATTGTTTTCAATAGGTCATTGCATAGTCTCTAGATGGGTAAGTAAAAAGGTTGTAAGGAAGACGAGGAAGTGTAGTTTGGTGAAGTCACCAATTAACAACAAAAAAGTCAGATTTGGTCTGCCCATAAGGCAGAGAAAACTCAGACAAATCCAGCTTTAAAAGCTACAAATGACCCCAACAGCACTAAACTAAGACAAACCTAGCACACAATAAGGAGATGAGGCAAATAGTGGTACTAGTGTGAAAAGAAAATTCCACAGTGCAAGGCATAGCAGTATGTTACCATCTGCCAATGTGCATGTTTTGTTTTTCACTGGCATTGTTGTACTGCTTCACACACAGCATATGTGGTCAGGAGGCAGAAGAGAATAGAGCAGACTAACCATCCCTGATTTCTGCTATGCATCTGCTGACTGCTTCTATTGAAAGCTATTTACTGAAAGTTGTGATGGTTTCTTTCTCACCTTCACCCCAAGAGCTTTTCTGCAGATTTCTTCAAGATTTTTCCTAATAACATCAGACTGAACAATACCAAATACACATATACTACTTGAATTTTCAGTCCATGGATTTTTGGCACTTACTTGTACATTGTGATTTCATAGAAGAGGGACCATAATATGCATTAGATATAAAGTTTGATTGGCAAAGAGTCAGTTTCCTTTATCCTTCTGTAACTACTTTGGAGTGTAGATCTAGCAGCATGTGCAATGAAGGCATATAATAATTATGTCACATGTCCCTGGAAATTAGATCTGTTTCATAAGAGTATAGCTCAGTTTGAATGTGGTCCTTGGTATTCTTCACTGGTCTGTACCAGTTCATTAGTATTTAAATTTATGTTAATTTCATCAAGGTGTGAAAAGATCTTCTTGCATATACATGAACTAACCATATTACTATTCAACCAGCTTTTTCTTTTCTTTTCTTTTCTTTTCTTTTCTTTTCTTTTCTTTTCTTTTCTTTTCCCCAAGAGCAGCTTGTTGTATGTTAACAAAAGGAGAAAAAAGAAAGTTATAAAAGGTCATATATGAAAAAGTTAGGAATATTGTCATGGTTGTTTAGGGCCCATCCACCCTTCCTTCCCGGGCATAACCAAGAAGTGTTGCAGAGGGTGTTTTAGATGGCACACTGTAGCTCTAGAACACATATACACTGTGGAGGCAATCATTCTATGGCATATGTTCATTGTCTTATTTGTATATCATCCTACAGCATTTCAATATTAGCAAATAAGTGTTATAGTTCCTTAAACAGGCAATTGAGTTAATGAAATACAATATTCAGGTTTGAAAAACAAAACTGCTCTCAAATTTCAATGTTTTGTGGGGGGAGGAGGGGTTCCAGAAAGCTGAAATATAAATTAATATCTCAGAAGATAATAGCTTGTAAATTTGAACAGGGGATAGTTACAACTTCTGTTATGGTAGCTGTCAACTTCAAATAATATTTTAAAACACCAGTAATATTCCTAAAGGGCTGGATTCAGCCACCTTTATTACCCTTTGCTACACTTGCAAAATCAGCTACTACACAGGGTGAGTAAGGGTGATAGAATCAGGGCCAAAATAATTAATCAGCCATATGTATGGAATTAGCATTTATAAAAAGGATTCTTTTGTTAACTATCTAAACCAAAAGAAAATGTATACAAAGAATATTTCCAAAGACCTTGTAAGGGGCTTAACAAAGCACATAATACAGGCCTTGTCTTACATGTCTGTCATGATACAGTTTAATAGTGTTATAAGGCTACGTGGTGTGTAGTTGTCATGATGGTAGATTGTGCAGGTCTGTATAGATTTACTGTCATTCTTTAGGCTTTTCATACATGACAGAGGTTGTCTGAAGCACAGCAGGAACATGAAGCTTGCAGGGGTTAAGTGTTACTTGCCTCCTGGCTTGCTACATAGTCCTCTCTGCACACATACAGAGATGAGGTGCGGGGTACATCCGTCACTGGGCTGATGACATGATGGATTACTCATGTCGTTGTCAGTACAGTCAAAATCATTCTGCTACTGATAAGGTGGTCCTGTTTCTTTACTCCCAGTGAATGACGCTATTTTTTCATCTAATTTTAAAAGTGCAGGTCTTCTTACAAGTGTCCCTTAAATTCAGAACTTGAAAATATTATTATTTTTTTAGAGAATGCCCATAGGGCCATAGAGCGCAATGACAGATGTACTTTCTAAAATGAATTTTGGTGGTGCAAAATGGAAATGTGCCTGTGACAAACTTCACATCACTTGTTTTCTTTTTTGCTATGGAGGGGAGCGTCTGATGCTTGTGTTTTATTAAGCTCCATATTCCTGTGCTATTTTAGAATTCAATTGTTATCTCAGATCTTTAGTTTTCCATTCTTTCTTGGGTGCACAAGAAGAGAGACAGAGATCTTGATCATGACATTAGAAGAAATCTTGGACCCTGTAAGTCTTCAGGTGAATTGGTGAGGGAGAGAAGGGAGTTGCACAGCTGCTGAGCTATGCCTATGCATGTATTCACCGGATGACTCATCCCGCTCATTTTTTTGAGTTCCTTATTTTGCCATGATGTACAATTGGGCTTCAGGAGCTTAGAGAGCAAATGTGGGATGCCGAGAACCACAAATTATTTCAGGACTGCAAGCCAGCATCCTCCCTGCCACATGAGTACAGAGATTAGATGAGACTAGACATGGTTGGGACAGCGGCACTGCTGACCCATCATCCATGCTATGGAAATGAACACAGTGGATAATTTCTTAAGAAGCTGTTCCTGCAGTGCTGAGAACTGCCACACATAATAAATGGAGATATACCTATTTCATAGAGCTAGAAGGGACCTTGAAAGGTAATTGAATCTACTCCCTTGCCCTCACAGCAGGACCAAGTACCGTTCCTGATAGATTTACCCTAAATGGCCCTCTTAAGGATTGAGCTCATGACCGTGGGTTTAGTAAACCAATGCACAAACCACTGAGCTATCCTTCCCCCTACAGCACTACTATCAACCTCACAAGAGGACAAATCTCTCTACCCAGTGCCGAGTGTCTCTTTGGCTCTCTAGTGCCTTTACTAACATACCTCCTTCAGCCTCCATGAAGGATGGAGACCGTAGTTGCTCTCCACTGATACGATATAAGGGGCTGACAAATAATTTTATTAGCACATAGACACACACTGTGAACAATCATAAGAGAAATATTCTGTACCTAGACTAGCTAAATATAAATACAGCTTGCAAACCAATTCATAACAAATACTATTCAAAGGCATCCATACTATGCAGAGAAATCAGCCATTCCCTTAAGTTGCCTCCTATACTATACAGGCCTATTACAGGCTGAGCATACTTGTTTGTTACATTCTGATCTTGAAGTCAAAACACTCACTGTCATTAATAAAAGTTGTGTCTGAAAAAGAATGTCGGATACAGTTTCAAGTATTAGACACATTAGTCAGTTGTTATGTTAGAAAGATTTATCTGTCTGTATTTTATTACAAAGGGCCAAACAACCATTGGGCATCACTAATACAATATACAATAATTTTCTGCTCGCAGAAGACCCACATATTTAGTTACACTGGGTACCACGAGGGGAAATTCTTTCTGCAAACAGCCATAAAGAAGACTTAAAAGGGTTTTTTTCTAAAATATTTCAGTCTTAAACAAAAAGCCTTTCAAAATATGAAAATAATGGAAATCTTCCTACAAACACCAATCATTAATTCTTTATTAAACTCATGATAGGCTATCAGTTAAAAAATATGTACATACACTTATAATGATAGATCTAACAACCATTGTTTTAAAGTTTTAATCAGGTTTGAATGGAAAGTTGTTGAGGAGAATTGTGTGGACTGAATTCTAATCCCTGAACTCATCAGCCTCTTCTTTTTTGCATGTAGTGTGGCCTTGAATTGCAGAATGTTTTAAACATACAAAATGAGCTCAATGTCAAACTGTTGGGCCTTTTGTCTTTAACAATAAGCACTTAGCTCAACTAAATGAATAGAAATTGCTTTAGTGAATTACAAAAGCCGAGGTCTTTTCATTGCACTAATACTGACACTAATTAATTTAGATATTATCTTATTTTTGCAAATATATCACATTAAAATTCAACTTTTAAAAACACAAACATTTCAGTCATTACAGAAACTGAATAAAAATACTCGATTTTATTAAATAAGAAATTTTCTCTATCTTTGACTTGTTCACTTTTATATGATATGAACAGTATGTATAAGCTCTCTAATTTGGTAAGAGATCAGGTCAGCCATTCCTCGCCTTTAATGATTCCTAAAAGGTGTTTGTAATAGGGTAACTTTTGTAATGTTGAAAAATAACAGCTTATTTCCTTCCCCCAAAACTGAGAACAGTATTCAAAATATACAGTGAATGGCAACTCATTCTTTAGAAATCCCTTCAACCTAGTACTAGAGTTGCTGCCAGAGATCTGAATGCTTTTTTCCCTAAATCTCTGTAATCCAATAAGCTTTTGTGTTTAGCAGCTTGTTTTGAAACTTGTATAGCACCCCAGCCTGTGTCTCCGTATGTTCGTTTGCAGGCAGGTGAGTGCCCGAGGGCCTGATTATTATTCAAGCCAGGAGGCCTTCACAGCCCCAACCAGAATGTAATTTGTAATTAACTGTCATTTACTTCTGTCTGCATTGACTTGTTGTTCAAAAGACAATGTATCTGAGCTGGTCACTAGCTTCGCTTTGTTGTGGATATAATGTCTCTCAGATCTAGTTGTAGTCAAAATGTTTAGAAAACCAAGTACTTGCTCTTTTGAAACCAAAGGTAAAAGGGGAATACATTGATTTTCTTTCCTAACTAAAGCCAGCACAAATAATTTTACACACTTAGATACAAACAACGTTTGATTTGATGTACTACCAGCATAAGCTTCTATACAAGAAAACTTAAAAAACAACAATGGTCCTGGACCATCTTAGAGACTAACCAAAATATATGAATAGTATCATGAGCTTTCATGAACACAATCCACTTTTTCACATGACAAATAAGGAGCTAGGAACAAGATAAATTGTGGCCCAGATATTTAATTGACTTCTATTTAAAACAGTGTATTTATTATTTCAACTTTTAAAACTTGAGCTGTGTAGGGGCACATCTACACAGCTGGGCTTAACTCAAAATAAGCTACACAAATTGAGCTACGTCAATTGCGTAGCTCATTTCGAAATAGCTTATTTTGAGTTTTGGTGCTGTCTACACAGCACTTATTTCAAAATAGAGCACTCTTCCTCTGACTTCCCTTACTCCTCATAAAATGAGGGTTACAGGAGTCGGAGTACGAAGTCCTCCATCGTGACAGTATTCGACATTATGTCAAAATAACTGCCGGCTGTGTAGACCTGGACTATGTTATTTCGAAATAATGTTGCTGTGTAGACATAGCCTAAGAAAATAATGCAGATTTTAATTGTGGTTCTTAATTTTCAACATGGTCGTCATACCTTCTGATTGAGGAAGTGCCAATAATAAATTCTAAGGATGTACTCATATTATAAGTGTATAATTCTCACAGTGCTAAGCTCTTGTTAGTTGAAATAAACAATATAAATTAATTTAATAGTGTGAAATTATTATGGTAAGAAAAAACATTTATTAATATGATTGATTTGTTATAGTAATTCTAATATCTGTCTTAGTCCTTTCACAGCAGGAATTTAACATTATATGGTTAAATTTTATGTATGTGATAGATTGAGAGTGAACATACAACATTCTCTAGAATATACTCTTATTTTGTCAAAATGGACATTTTAGCCTATTTTAATCTTGTTGATTTCTACTTCCACCTGCACAGGTGCCATTGGAGCATTTTGCCTCTGGCATTGAGGTAAGGTTCCCCTGGTATGAAAGGCAATGCAATCTCATGGATGATCTGAGGCCTTTTGTGTGGATTAGAGGAACCCAAGGCCCATGCAATCAAGCTCTTTCTTGTTCTGGATCTCCTATTACTATCATGCCAGAATGGAATCATATAGTTACCTATTTTTTCTAGGCAGCACATGCAGCCCAAGAAGCAGTTCTAATATCCTCAATTGCATTCTTTTGTAATACTTTAAAAAAAAAAAACCCTTCAGAAATAGCTTTCCCCTATGGTGATTTACATAAAGTTGGATTAAACAGTGCTTTAACCCCAAAAGACTGATTACTTATGCTGGGCCTTATTAATTATTTCCTTCTCTATTTGAAATAATTAGCAAGAGAAAACAAACACTATGCAGCTATCTCTTTAAGACTTTAAATAATAAAAGCATAAGACCCAAAAGAAGGCTCTCTTTTTGTTGAGTGCTTTCTGTTCTTGCCAGTAGTATAAGGGATAGCAATTCCCATGTGTTATCAAAAGAGACAAGAAGCAGCAGGCTTTAGCACCTAGCTGAGCAGGATTGCTACATGCCACTCTAAGTGCGATTAAGCTTCCTTTAGTTGCACCAGTGACATCACTGATGGCTCAAAGCTGCAGCTACTCAAGAGTATTAGAATGCATTTCATGCTTGGCTTACTCAAAACTGCAGAGCTAAAATTTACACCTTATTTGATGTTCTTCTCCCTGCTGTTAATTGGTAAAGGGATCTCTGACCCTTTTGATCTCTGCTACAATCCTCTAAATGCCCAGGTCTGCTAAACTGTTCAGCAGGAGATACTCAGCAGTTGCCCAGTAATGTGAAGTCTTTTTTTTTTTTTGGCTTTCTTGCCTTTGGTTTACATCCAAGTTGCACAGAAATAAGAGATGACAGTTGTTATAGATATGCTAGTTTAATTACTTGTCAGCTTATAGCTGATATCTCGGCTAGCCAACGTGGAAGCTTAACTTTCTTCTAGTAGCTTAAAGCATGACCAACTGCTAGTGCTTTAGTATTTAGCCATAAAACTCTGGATACATTAAAGATAAAAAATAAAATAGAAGAACAGACTTTTTCATTTACCAGCAAAAATAATCAGCTTTTGGTGCTCTCAATTTTATGTAGATCTTAGGTAATGTGAAAAGATTGGGTCATATTGACATCTAAGTGGATATCAGAGTTGTTTTAATTCCAATTGATAATTTCACGGGAAATAGGAAATACACTTTTTAGTCTACTACCTTAAAGTGAGAGAACTAATAAATATATGAAAATAAAACAGATACATATTGTGTCACATACATATATTTTAAAATAGTTCATTCATCTCCTTCTACATCCCCCTTCAAAAGAAGCTCAGTATCTATTATCTTATTGCACATGTGAACTAATGTCATTAGCATGCATGAACCTCTGCATTATTGCTGGATTAATTACACAGAGTTCTGAGATTTTTAAAGGAAAGGAAGGTAACCATTCAACACTTCTGAAGAGTTTGCTCAGAGAAGGAGCTGAATACCTCCTAGTTGCCTATTAGAATGCTCCTTGATAGAGGCAGGCTAAATGTTGGGCACATGTGTTTAGACACTACATTCTCTCCCTCCAAACCCTGTCAAAGGTTTTTAGTGTTTATCCCAGGCTTTGTTATCCACCAAGATACATAGTTTCCATTGAAGTGAAACAGATTATTGGTTACTATAGTTTCCCTATTGCTCAATTCAGTGCTGTGAAAAGCTAGGCACAATAGATTTAAAAGTCCAGTTAGGACAAATAAATCCATGTTGTGAAGAATGAGAGAGAAGATACCTGTTCTTGTGCCTTTGATGTATTCTTTATTTTGTATGATAGAAGAGGAATTAGTGAAGGGTTAATTCTTCAGTAGTTAAAGCACTATCTCTTCAGTTTACTGAGAAGCATAAGTATAGTTGCTGGGAAGACACTGTACATATTGTTTGATTCCCTCCTCCCTCTCCCCCCCCCCAACCGCTTTCAAGATCTGGAAGATACTGTAGTACATTATAGGGACAATAATGTAGATGTACATGTTTATTCCTCTAGAATTGTGTTTTCCTTGTTCTGTTTTATGCAGAGCTTTTGTCCACTTAATAGGGCAAAATTGTATGTGTCAGTTTCTTATCCTCTGAGAAAATTACTCCACCCAGAATTTTGAGGTTGAGATAAAGAAAATTTACATTAAGGAAGATGAAAATGTCAGCTTTCACAAGGATATATCAAGAACCAACCTTCTGAACATGTTGGTAAAACTAATGTATTCTAGAAGGCCAACATACAAATGTTAAGAGGGACTGAATGATATAGTGCAGATTAATGCAGTGGCTTTTGTGCCTCTGGAAGCTATGTTTGCATTCAATCCAGTATGACTAGAAAAAAAAAGTTAATTTGATTTGATAGCCGAAAAGGTCACACATTTTGTTCAATGCCTTGCATGCTTTTTTTTTCAAACTAGTTTTCTTTAGTTCAGTCATAGCTCACTTCTAAGGATTTCTACTTTGCTAAAGCTTTTTGTTGCATCATGCCAAGAAACAAGTTATGAACAGCATTCAACACCTATAATAAAATAGCAAAATGGAAAACCACTGAAGTCAAACTGTGTTCCAAACTTATTTTTGGTTTCATTAACCAAATATTTCTTATTCCTGTACTGAGACTCATTGGGATGCGTTAACCAATTTCAGCTTGCAGAATACAACCTAGGTAAAAAATATTCTAAACATTAAATGTTGCCAGTCACTACAGAAGTACAACCTTGTGCTCTCAAAGTAATATTTGACATTGCTGAAGGTTTCATCTTGATTACTTTCAATAAAATCTGAAGTAAGGATGACTGTCTTGGCTCACTAAGCAACAAGGTTTTATCACTAATTATACTCCTTTATTACCAGTAGTTTAATAGGTTTATGATAGGTCATAAAACAATTCAGCATGGGAGTACATAAAAGGAATAGGTTATACAGCTGCGACTTCTTAATATATATATTAATTGTAATGATATTTAGTGGTAGAGTGTTATTATTATTATTTATTTTATTATATTATTAAAATATATTTCTATGCCTTTATATGGGTATACTGCTATAAAAATAGGAGGTGAAGAAAACACATATAAATATACAGTAGAACACTTAATGAGGCATTTTGAAAACTTCTAATGTCAGAAGCATGTAGACTATATCACACATGTGGAATCTCATTATGGGTAATTATAATAAAATTATAAGTGCTGTAATAATTCTAACCTTGAAGGCACAATAAAGGATAGTTATATTTGCCTTCCTAGCCCACACATCTGAGACATTTTCCTCGTTAATTATGTTTCATGTAAGTATAATTACGTTGTGTAAAACTGAATTTCCAAAGCATTTGCTAGATCACTGTTAACTGCAGCCTTATTCTTCTCTGCTTTGCTATAGTAAATTATGTCTGCAGTTACAGGATGAAATAAATGGATACAAAACAAAATTTACATTGTGTGGGATTCCGCTCCCCTTCCCCCCATCATTTTATTCTGTAATCTAATTAATGAAGAAAGTAAGATGGGAGGAGGAAACGGTTTATAAGTTGATCGTACAGGGCCCAATGCAGTTTTGCCATTGATTTCAGTGGAAGCAGGATGAGGTCCTAAAGCTACTTTTTTCATAATACAGAAAATTATATCTTTGTAAATTTGCTTAACTATTTATGTTCTGAATCTTACCTTACTGGAGACAACATAACACACACACACACACACACACACACACACACACACACACACACACACACACACACACACACACACACACTCTCTCTCTCTCTCTCTCTCTCTGTTCCTTGATTTCATACCATGGATATATAGCTATGTGGCATGAAATGAAGGAGTAAAGATGATGTTGACACTAAGCACATAATCTGAAGTACATAATACTTTTCTATTTAATTCCTTAATAAGTTTCAAAAATATCAAACTATGTTATTATATACACCGTAGCCAGGAAGACAGTGATGAAGAATGTTAACAGTTCATTTATTGGCATTTTGAATTGTCATATTTGTTCACAAGTCTGGAGTTGGACCTTTATTCATTTGCTAATGGTAACATGAGTAGTTTTATGGAAAGGTTGAATAAAAAATAGTTCAATAAAGGTGTATCCCATAGAATTTTACCTCATAACTTTATGTAAATGATAACATTAAGTCACACTCTCTACTTCAGGAGAAAGAGCCCAAACAGAAATAACACAGAAAAAGGAACACATCCCAATATGTAAGAAAAATCCTAAACTAAATTAAAGTGGTTCCTATTTAGCGAGACTATCTGTAATTTGATAAGGGAAGATCATTTTAAAATGATTATCAATTATTATGGAATTAGAAATATGTGAAGATACAATATGTCCCCAGTAATGTAAATTATGTACCATTTTATTTCTTTCATTACCCTCCATCAGTAAGTTGTCACCACTATAAACTAGGGGTATAACTATATAATTATATCTCTCTCTGCCTGCTCCCTCAAACCTCTGCCCTCTCTGAATAATTTGAGCTTGTATTGAAAGGAATTTAACTACAATTTCAAAATTATTAGATTTTTCTCTTTTTTACTAAACAGGGAAGTAACTGATTGATGATTCCTGGCCAAGCTGAGATATCCCAGCAAGCACTGGACTAATGATATCAACAACATTACTGGTCAGAGCCAGAGTGAGGCGACTGTCTATCAGAATAAAGGAACCCAGACTTTCATTTGGCATCTGGGTGTTTCACCAACCGACAAATCTATCCCAGACAGACTGCTCTTTCAGGTTTGTGTAATTGCTTTACAAGTATTGCACTTAGGAGGGTGTTGGAGGTCTTTCAAAGGCCAATGTACTGTAGTAGCTGATGAGTGATGGTAAAATAGTTCAGGCTTAATAAACATAATCCACCTGCTAAGGAAGAGTTGGAAGGTAGAGGAATGAGCAAAATCGTGGGTTTTATGTGTTGGGGGAGGCAGGGACAGCTATCTCAGTATCAGAGCTCCTCCTGGCAAAAGATGAAGATTGGTATCCATGCTGCCATTGTTAGACCTATCATCTATCTTTGGTACTGTTTGCCTATGGATTGTTATATGAGTTTACAGAGCTGCTTTAGTTACTCAGTTCTGTCTTGATTGAGTGTTCCCAGAGGATGGTGTGGTCCAGTTATCTTTCTACCAAAAGATGTCATTGAGTGGAGTTCTGCAGGGTTCCATCTTGTATCTTTTTCCAGTCAGTGTGTATATGGGGGCCTTAAAAAGGATAGTAAGGATACATGGACTGTCATGTTTTCCATATTCTAACACCAGTAAGCTGTAGCTTACAAAACACAGCCTGTGCTGTTGAATTCCAGGCGCAAGTGTTTTGTGAGGTAGGGCATGGATGAGAGCTCCGTGGCTTAAATTGCAATCCAAATCAGATTAAGCAGTAAGAAATCCAGAAGCAATAAGATATAGCAAGGGTATCTGTCTTTACACCTGAAAGTGCTTGTCCATCATTTATAACCCCTACTGGCAATATGGAAATTGTGCTAGAACCATCTTCCATCACCCACTTCTGTGAAAGGCCAGGGATGCTTTTTCTCCTATCTGTGGACTCTGACTGTTTGTTTCTGATGCTGACCTAGATACCACTATCTATGTCTTTGTCACATTAAAACATGATCACAGCAGTGAATGCTACACAGGACTACAGCTCTAAAACATCTGGAAATGGAAGCTAATATGGAATATGACAGTCAGCGTATGAAGTAGAGCGTCTGCACTAGATCCCATCACATCTCTGCTCCACAAGCTGCGCTGGCTTCCTGTTGATGTGAGGGGGAAGATTAAGGTGTTGTTAGTTTTGTTGTATAAATTATTAGATGGCTTGGGACCTTCCTCCTTGAAAAATCCCTCTCTACCCATGCTTTACTAACATAGATGTAACCATTGGAAACACTACAGTCTTCTGCAGGCCTGCCAATGGAGACAACAAAAAGTGCAACTGCCCCGGGCCCCAGTGATTCAAAAGATCCTGGGGGCTCCTGGCCGCCAACACCAGTACTTTGTCAGTGGCAGCAGCCAGCATTCCAAGCCCTTTAAATCACTGATAGAGCAGTGAGCAGTGCTGAGGGCTGAGGGAGGGCTAGTTGTGGGGAGTGGAGACGCAACACGGTCTGGAAGGAGCTGAGAGTTGGCTGCCCCCAGCCCTGTCCCTTCTGCCCAAGGCTTTCTGGGAGCATGGAGCTGCCCCCTAACCTTGCCCCAGTGAGCCTGTTAGCTCCCCTGGTTTTCTGGAATTTCAGGAGAAGAGTCTGGTGGTAAAGTATTTGTCAGTTCTGGGACCTGCATCTTACCTTTTTCAAGACGATTTCAGTCTCTTGATGTTGTGGACATGCTGCAAATCAGGTCTACTTAAGTGCCTTTTATGAATAAGAGGGGCTTGAAGGGTTGTGTTCGTGTGTGAAGCGCTGAAGGAATTCTGTTACGGTTTGAGTTGCTGTGAGATATCGGTGGGATTAGCTGTTATTTTCAGCAGATTTGGGTTTTCAGTTTAGTCAAAGACATTTAGAGTTCTGCATACACTAGAGTCCCGATTATCCGACCTAAATGGGACCAACAGGTGGTTGGATTACCGAAAATGTCGGATGATAGGGACTCTACTGAAGCCGGCGCCGCGTGGTCCCCATCCCTGCCTGGCCCTGGACCCTTCCTTCCCTGCAGTTCCCGGGCGCCCGGCCCTGCTCGCTGCCCAGTCACTCTCCTGGAGCCGCTGATGCCGCTCCTGCCGGCGCCGCTTCGTCCCGGGTGCTGCAGGCATCAGCAGCTCCAGGAGAGCAACGGGGCAGTGAGTAGGGCCATTCTCTCGGCCCGCGATTTATCCGACCCTGCAGCTCCCAGGGACAAAGCGGCGCCGGCAGGAGTGGCATCAGCGGCTCCAGGAGAGTGACAGGGAAGCGAGTGGGGCCATTCTTCCGGCACGCACCCTGGAGCCACTGATGCCGCTCCTGCCGGCGCCGCTTTGTCCTGGGAGCTGCAGGGTCGGATAAAGCGGAATATCGGATTACTGTACCTGTTTTTGTATAATTTTATAAATCAACAAGCATAGTCATCTAATAATGATGTCAGTTATATTCCAAAATCCCCTGTCCTCCACTTCAGCAAGAGAAACCCCCTTTGTCTCCATCAGTCTGTCTCCAGGGGTACAGAGTTACAACTCCAGTTATAAATGATGATCATTCCATTTCTGATTTACTCGGTAGTTTCCCCAAGCAAATAGTTAGCGAGTGAAATAGGAGGTTACAGTTAAACAAATATTCCAGATCACTAAGGGTACGTCTACACTGCATGCTTATTAAAAAAAAAGCTATTCCAGAATAGTTATTCCAAAATAGCTTATTTCAAAATAGCACGTCTACACTGCAGGGAAGCCTCAAAATTAGTCTGAGGCAGGCTTCCCTAATGTAGACGTGCTATCTCGATTTAGAGCCCCAAGAGGCACTGGGGAGGAATACCTTGGAATAGCCCTGCTGAGGAGCTATTTTGAAATAGCAGCAGAGGAGCATCTACACATGCCTTATTTCGAAATAGCTGTTTA
Organism: Rafetus swinhoei; assembly: GCA_019425775.1. Taxonomy (NCBI): domain Eukaryota; kingdom Metazoa; phylum Chordata; order Testudines; family Trionychidae; genus Rafetus; species Rafetus swinhoei. The sequence goes on from CM033424.1 coordinate 143,201,210, forward strand.
GGAATAGGCGTTATTCCTCGTAAAATGAGATTTACAGATTTCGGAATAAACCGTCCCTTATTTCAAAATTATTTTGAAATAACAGAATGACTGTGTAAATGCTCGCTTTGTTATTTCAAAATAACGCTATTATCTTGAAATAACGGTGCAGTATAGACACACCCTAAGAGTTATACTTACCAGTGGAATACTATTTTTCAAATAATTAGAATAAAATAAAATAAATAATGTATAAAATAATATGCAGGTACTCATCAATCCATTAATAGTATTGTGCTGCAAAGTTGTTGGTTTCTTGAAGCACTTAGGTATACAGGTAAAGTTTTCTATACAGTAGGTTATCTTATAACACTACATATCAGTATGGGCAGCACATGGTGCACACTCAACTTGCTGAAAATATACTTAACATTAAAAACTGTACTGAACATAATTTAACCTTTCTTTGATGAATCAGAAGGTAATTGAGGAACTTGCAGTGCTTGGGGTCATTATTATCAATATCAATTATCACTGCAGAGGTAGAAAGTGTGGGAGATTGGGTTGAATCTGTAATGAATCTATGACATAGCCTGGAAGTTGCTTTTTTGAATAAATCTCTGAGATCAGCTTTCTCAATTATCAACCATCTCTTTTGCATTAAAGCAGCGTGCAGAATGTGCAATTGTATAATCTGCACAGCATACTAGTCCTGGTTACTAGCTTGAATATTTATATTGGGAGATATCAGAAAAAACTGGTTAATAGAGCTTTCCAGTTTTTAAAGCACCAGATAACAGTTTGTACTGCATATCAAATTGCAGTGTTTACAAAATGATAAGTTGAAATTTGATTTCACATTTGTGTAGGTTGTATTATAGGTTGCAATTAAGACATGGGAACCAGTGTGATTTATTGGTTACAGCAAGGGACAGGACCTTTGCATTATAATCCCAAATTTGTTACCAGGCTTTGAGCATTGCAACTCCTAACTTTCAGGAATTTTGTTAGGTTTTGTTAGGGTTAGGAGCCTAGGTTCACAAACACTGGGTTAGGTGCCTAGGTTCCCTGTGATTAGGGTTCATATATTGTCAAGAGAGATCTGGAGCCACTGTGGGAGGGCAAGGAGATGGGTAGTGAATAAGAGCCAGAATAGTGTCCCTGCTAGGTATGAGGTTGGGACCACAATTTGCCGCCTCCTTCTAGAAACATCTGAATTGGTGCCACTGCCATCATCACTTGGAGTTTTATAGTTTTATCTATAATCACTACATTTATCAACCTGCCTAGTAATAAAGTAAGGCACACTTGTCTGGAATTGCAAGATCATTGTGTTTGCTAACCTCCAGTCCAGTAACTGATTTGACTGAGAGATTGAATATTTTTGCTAGCTGTTAGTCTCTTCATTTTAAAATTCCTTCAGAATTTTTCTGCATATCATCAGACCTTATCACTATTGTTCCTTAGTTTGTCAGTTTCTTTTTCCACAATGCCTTATCGTTATTGCATGAAAAAGGTAGCTCAAATATAGGTATGTTCTCTAGAGCCTCTTTTACAAAGATTAATGCAAAGAAATCATTTTTGTTAGCTGAAAGTGTATCCTTCTTAATTGTTCCATGTATTCCCTAGTGATCTAGCAGACAGACTCATTCTCTCAGATATTTTGCTTCTGATTAACTTAAAGAATTTGTTGTATGATTTTAGATCTTTCAGTCTCTGGTGCCCAGCTTGTTTTCAGCACATGTATTCTTCACTTACCAGAGTCTAAGAATGTACAACAACCAGCATCTTAACATTCTAAATAAATTGATCTTATGGGGCCAAATTGTCCTTTCATGCAGTGATATCTTACATGGGTGAGATACTCACTGGTTTTTTTTAATGTATTATATTAGATTTGTACAAAAGTGAAAAAGAGGAACCTTTCCAAAGCTATAATTGCCCCTAACATACATCTCCTATCCAACACTATAGATATACCTTCTTTCTTGCTTCCTTCAAAACCCTTATGAATGGGAGTGGGATGTCAATGTACCTTGCACAACCATCTAGTCTGGAGTACAATTTGGGCTCATATTGTTTTTCTGTAATCTTATACTGATCTTGTCTGTCTCCAGTGTTGCTGAGGTTGAGGGGAATTGATCTTTAGAAGAAAAGGAAAAGCTGTATCCATCAAATTTGCTGGGTATGATTTTACCAAAAGAAATGTTCAGGTCTTATTTAAGGTATTAGTTGTTCTAGTTAGTGCTACCATAATTGGTACTCAGCCTCTTAAATTTCTAAATCTCAATTTAATTGATTTTTGAGGCTTATCTGGATCATGTTTTGTATGCCTGTCAGCCATTTTTATTTCACTTCAATCGCCACTATGAAACCACTATGGAAAGTTCATTACCTTATTTTGTACGGCTAATAACATAATATTATGGTTATTATAATAAGTGTAAGTGGCCTTTATTTACTACTTATAGAATGTTAGAGCTTTGTCAGTTAATTACATTAAACAATTATTCCATCCAGAACTTTAGTTTGATTAAATAAGATTTTCCTCACATATCTGAATGGTTACCCTATACTGAGTTAGATTTTTGTGTAAAAAAACCTAAAACTACAATGTGCAAATTACATTGCATTTGTCTGAGGTTGTCAAATTTGTACAGAAAGGTCATTCTCTTCTCAGTCATGTGACAGAAAGTACTGCAGAGTTGGAAATATCGTCATTTCAGCCAAAAGTTCTAACTGGTCTATGCAAAAACCACTCCATCAGATAATTCATTTAGGGTATGTCTACACTGCCACCCTAGTTTGAACTAGGGTGGCTAATGTAGGCATTCGAATTTGTAAATGAAGCCCAGGATTTAAATATCCCGGGCTTTATTTGCATGTTCCCGGGCGCCGCCATTTTTAAATGCCCCGTAGTTCGAACTCCCTGCCCACGGCTACACACGGCACGGACTAGGTAGTTCGAATTAAAGCTCCTAATTCGAACTACTGTTACTCCTCATTGCAGGGATATTTAAATCCTGGGCTTCATTTGCAAGTTCGAATGCCTACATTAGCCACCCTAATTCGAACTAGGGTGGCAGTGTAGACATACCCATAGAATCAGTAACATGTGAGTGGGAGCATTGTTGCTCAAGAGAGGAAAGAAGACAGAAACAGTTAAAAGTAACAAATGCAATAGTTAAAAGCAGCAACATTACTCCTCTCTTCCTGGTTATTTTATTCAACTCTTGACATGAAAGTCAAATAGTAAGCTTTAACCACTCTGAAGGTCCTGTTCTAGTAATGTCCGGGTATTTTCATTGGTTATGCAACCACAAACTTCATCATAACTTAGACACGCTTAGTACTTTAAACATCTGACATTCTAATTTCAACAAGAGGCAAGTTTTAAGGCATTCCTAAGGCTGAATATTTAAACTCGCAAAAGTCAGGAAAGGGGAAATTTAAGGTTCAATGTTTAACTTTAATTCTACCTCACAGTATAGTCTGATGCATCTCAGGATTGGGCCCCATGATTCACAGCACCTGAAATTGAATGGTGTTCAACTGTTTGTGCCATGACAGACTTTTATGTCTGTCACATCCTGCCTACCCTCTCCTACTCCCAGGTTCAGAAATATCTGGTGTACAGGAAGGATAGGGAATGTGCAGTATGTGTTTAAAGAAATTATTCTTACCCCTCAATGCAACAAAACTTATGACACAGACAAGTATTATATTAGCATCCTTATGGCATAGTTCACAAGCAGAAAACTGAAACACAATTCCAGTAAAAACACTGGAAATGACAGGTTTTGCCACTACTTTGAGCATAAACAGGCCCTTCTCCCTCAAAGCCTTGACCAGTGCAACTAGGGATTAGTGTCTGTAACTCCCACTAAATTCAGCTAGCACCACTGACAATGAAAAGTTAAAAAAACAATGGCTGCATATATCTCCTTCCCAAGCAAATTTTCAGAGGTGGTTGAGTGCTCCAAAAAGAGGTTTGTAAACAAGACAAAAGTCTTGAACAATGATTCCATTACAATGAGGCCACCCCTCTCCACAGCACAAACCCAGGCCTAAGGCGGTAACTCAGTCAATGTGCCATGTTATAAGTGACTTTAATATGCACAGCCTCACAGGAACAATTAATGATTTTCAGCTCCAGAGGAACGAAGCCCTCACAAAGCTATGTAGCTCCATGCGTATGTATCAATGTTCCTTCAAGTACTTTTCCAGCAGTTGTACAGGGTGTGAAGCTGTTCCTTGGCACAAACAGATGTCATCCTCTACCTCTCTGCTGTACCAAGCTATGTGTGTCTGGTATCCCTGATTTTCCTTGCCCACTGGAACCCATGGGCATATGGTGGCAGTTCTGACATTCGCCATATCTGTGCAATATGAGCGGAATGAATTACCATTCACCTTCATGAGCAGCAATGAAAGTTCTTCCCACATTCCATCCAGTATCTCACTGATCTTATACTCTTACTGCATAGCCATGAAGTGCATGAGCACTCCACTTTGCCAAAGATTAACAGCAAGTGATGTGATGAGGAACCACAATTGGCAAATGAAAGAAGGTGGGGGACAGTACCAACAAAATATAGACATGTAGGTCCTACTGTGTCTCATGGTGATTCACAGAACAGTGGGCTACCACAACTGAAATGATAATGCCAACATTAACAGCAGAAGCAGCATTGATTACATTATCCCATGCCAGCTCAGAATAAGTATGTGGACAATCAGCAGGGTATGCAGAGATGGGTGAGCGTGTATATGGTCCAGTACTCAAGAATGTGTGCCTGTTCAGATAGCCTTAGATGCTATATGCTCTCATCATTCTCTTCCATGCCATCATGAAGCTAATGAACAAGATGGACAACATGCTTTTTGGATTTGGGATACATTTTGTATTTGATATCAGATGTAACCAGTACAATCTCACTACATCACCCAACACTCTTCTAATTCATGCCCATAAAAGCACCTCCTGGGCAAGCTATGAGCTGAAAGCACCTGCGTGTCATGCAGGCAGGTCACCAGAATTTAATCCATGGTATAATCCTGACTAGTGTTAATGTTTTTGCCCACTGAGCTTGCATTAAACAGCATAATGCGACTGTGTCTCTGCCAACTGACACCTTGAAAAACTGGGATGGGGGTAGGGAAGCAGATGAGATCAATAAAACTAACATTTTGTACTTTGTTTTAACAGGATCAGATTAGCTCTTCTGGGGATCCAGGGCCCGTAGATTTTGTGGGACTCTCTTCTGGGGTGCAGTCAAAATGAGGGGGTCAGTGTATGGGAGGGGGCTGCTGAAGAATGGGCTGGGAGTAAGAGTGCAGGTGATAGGTAAGGTGCAGGGGCAGACTAGGGGTGAGGTATGGGTTTGATTGAAGGAAGGGTACAGGAGGGGGGGCTGGAAACGTGGGAGGGAGGAAGAGTGAAGGAGGGGGCAGTAGATTTGGGCATTTACATGGTTCAGCTCCCATTTGTCAGGGTGGAACAGGTGGTTCTATGCTGCTCTACTCTTGCAGGTACCGCCCTCCCCCCCCCCCCCCCCCCCCACTCTCATTGGCCACGATTCCCAGCCAACAGGTGCAGCTGGAGAAAAACCTGCAGGGGAGCACAGGGACACAGAGATTCCTGGTGCTCACAGAGGTGCAGCTTCAGCCTGGGGCTGGGGAAGAGAAAGAACAGCATCATGCAGAGTTGTCTCCTCCCACCTCCACCAATGGTCATGCCAAGTTTCTTCCACAAATTGATCTGAGGAAGTGGGTCTGGCCCACTAAAGCTCATCACCTAATAAACCATCTTGTTAGTCTTTAAAGTGCTACATAGTTCTGTCTTTTGTTTCACCTCCGCCAGGCACAGTTGGCCTTGACTGAAATATGCATGGGGCTTTAGAGGCCCTTTCATAATCTGGCCCTAGACTACTATTCAATAACCATACTTCTTCCTGCCCACTCTTCCCCTGTCAACCAAGAGAGGAATGACAAAAGATTTAAACAAATTACCCACTCTAGGTTTCCATATCCCCAAATCACCACAGCATTGTTCAAACCCTTCAGAAAAATGAAGGGGGTGCAGCTGCATAATTTGAATTGTCTCAGTTATCTGTGGATCACTCTGTGTGTTGTTAACACATTGTTGTCCTTCATCACAGACTGAGATTTTACGTTATGGAAGTGGACACTGCATAACACAGTAGAGCACTGACTGGGGTTGCTAAGGGTGCGTCTACAGAGCAGGGCTTAACTCAAGCTACCCAAACTGAGCTACGTCAATTGCATAGCTTATTTCAAAATAGCTTATTTCGAAATTGGGAGTGTCTACACAGCATTTATTTTGAGATAGAGCACTCTTCCTCTGACTTCTCTTACTCCTCGTACAATGAGGGTTACAGGAGCTGGAGTAAGAAGTCCTCCAGCTTGACAGTATTTCAACATTATGTCAAAATAACTGCCTGCTGTGTAGACGTGGACTAAGTTATTTCGTAATAACTCTAGTTATTTTGAAATAATGTTGCTGTGTAGACGTATCCAAAGGTGCAGTCAGACAAAGATCCTTAAGTAATGTCAGGTGACTTCAACCACATGGTGGCAAACAACTAACCCAGACTGAAAGTCAAAAAGACATTATTAAAGCTTGCATTGCAATTTTTTTCCTGACATACAGAAAATGGGGGAAACCACTGAGCAACTGTTGACAGATCTCGTGCTGAATTACATAAGAATCTGCATTTCTGAGTAAAGTTTGGGAACTCAAAGAGAGAAAACTATTTAATTGTGAGTTTAATATTTTACCCATCTTACCTTGTAAACTTATATCTTGTTAATGATTTATGGTGTGGCATTCATTTGTTGCAATTTGGCTGACACAAGAAGTGTTCTATTATTAAGATTTTCTATTATTAAGAGAGGGAGTAGGGTCTAATGGTTGGAGCACAACACTGATACTTCTACCACTTACTGGGTAAGGCATTTATTCTTTTTATATCTCAATTTCCTTATGTGAACATCTGGCATAATAATAGTTACCCAACTCATAGAGGTGTTATGAGGTTTAATTAATTTATCTTTTCATAGTACTTCGAGATTTTGGATAAAGATGCCTTATAAGTATTACTATTATTGTTAATAATCATTATTACTAATAAATATGTTAGTGCTATTTAAAAACCTTTCAGTCAGTGGTCTCTGCTTTTACATTTTCTTTACATTTCAGATTTCTCAAGCTGACTTATCCAAACATTTGGGAATAAAATCTTTGTGCGGAAGAGGCAGGAGTGAGGGCAGCTACTTTTTAAAGAAATGTGTAAAATTCAGCAAAGGTAGGGAGTAGACAGGAATCTCTGTCAGAATAGTATGATAAATGAAAGGGCTCTAGTGGCCCTTCTGTTTGTTTAGACCTCTTGTTTCTGCTACAATTCTGCACAAAACTAGCATTGAAGTATCTACTGTTAAAACATAACATAACCTGACAATGATCAGCCCACAGGGCTTTTCCAAGAGAAGGCCATATTGTTCTGCTTGGGGAAGTGCTCTAACTCTAGATGTCCTGAGACATGAAGAAAAGCACAGAGTGCGGAAGACTTTCCAGTACATTAGTACTATATGAAAGGCGCTGACCACTCGTACATTAATATTGCCTTGTCCTAGAGAGAGACATATGGGAAAGCACTGCACAAGATTCTCTCTAGACAGCTTGTTTCTTCCTTCCTTGTTTTAGACCAACAGACACAATGTGAAAAAATACACCCGTTTTCATAGTACAGGGTCTGTGTATCATTTTGTAGATATTTAACTTTTATACTGTGCAGATGACTGCACAATTACAACTCCCATTATTTTTTTACTGTGCACTATTTGCAAAACCACTACAGAATATTTACCTTATGAACTACAGTAACATTAAGTATTTTGTATACCATGCAGACCATTTATAGTTAAGCATTTTTTCTGCTAATGGCGTTAAAGTGTTCTTACTTTTGTTACTGTTGAGGATTTTCAAATGTCACAGAAAACACTAGTAATAGAGAGGTAGCCGTGTTAGTCTGACCTTGCAAAAACAAAAGGAAAAACTATGTAGCACTTTAAAGACTAACAAGATGGTTTAATAGGTGATGAGCTTTCATGGGCCAGACCCACTTCCTTTATGATCCCCTGAAGATCTTTGTTTACATTTTACATTTTAAACAAAGTTAAAGAGTGCAATGTTTAGTTAGGGTGTGTCTACACAGCACCCTAAATTCGAAATAAGATACGCAATTTGCGCTATGCAAATTACGTATCTTGTTTCGATTCTATTTCAAAATAGCTTATTTTGAAATTTGGCGCATCTACCCAGCGCTAAATTTTGAAATAACGCACTATTTTCGAGATACTCCCTCTTGTGGAATGAGGGAAACAGGGATGCCGAAATAGCGTACCCATTACTTCAAAAAAATATTTCAAAATAATGGGTGGCTTATTAAGATGCAGGGTAGCTATTTCAGGATACCTCTGGTATACCAAAATAGCCACACAGTGTAGACATACGCTTAGTCAAAAAAATCATGGAAAATGAAAAAAGTCACATGAAAGTATTGTGGAAATGGAATGTACATAAATATTTATACACATTTAAGCAAGGATATTCTATTGTCTTTTATTTGTTTTATACTTAGAATACTAATATATCAAAATAATCCATCATGTTTTTACTTATGCCCTTTGTTATGCACTTGAATGCAGAGTTACAGAGAAAGCAGTGCAAAGGGAATGTAAACATTTTATATTGTTCAGGATTATGATATTTGGTAGGTCTGTAAAAATTGTTCATGTCAGAATCTCATGTAAACTAAAACAGATGCGAAGTTTCCTCACCTCAAAGAAGAATTAAGCTGAAGCCAGGAGGTTTCTCAGAGCTCGACTATTTGGGATCTGATTCTTAGTGGTGCATTAAAACTCTTTTATGCCAGCTTCTATTATGAAAGAGCTGTGAAGGGTTATAGTGGAAATGCCTGGCAGGCACAGAGACAGCAGATTGAGCTCTGTCCCATATCCCAAAGAAGTCTCTGTTGTAGGGGATTTGTGGGGTATATTCCTGGGTGAACGGGCCCATGACTTGGGCATTCTTAGTGCAAGCTATTCCTGGTTTTTGGAAAAGCTTGTAGATGCTATTATCAGCCAAGCAGAAGTTAAAAGAGTGCCTGAACTTTTTCTACCTTGATCTGGGGGGCTGAAGCAACCCTTGGCGATGCTAGCATTGGAAGGAGCAATGAGGCCATTAAGCCATCTTTACTTCTTACCTTTTAATCTCTTTGGCAAATACAGGAATTTGATTCATGTTGAAAAGGATGAGAACACCACTAAAAATGTGTGCCAGGCACTTTCTTTCACATATGAAAAATATTGAGAAACTTAGTCAAAGAAAAAGTTGATCACAATTGGTTTTACTTTTAACTAAACTTCTCCATCAAGTTAGACCAAATTCACAGGGCCGGCCCTACCATGAGGTGAACTGAGACGGCCGCCTCAGGTGCCAGACTGTGGGGGGGTGCCACTAGGACCCAGAGTGTAGAAAATTGTGTCTGCTGCTGGTGCATATGTATTCTCTCTGCTCTAGATGTACAGAGATGGTGGAGTGCTGTGCTGGAGGAAGGAGGGCACAAGAGACCTTTCAAAGTTTTGGCCCAAGCGAGGGGATACGGGGGCGTCATTTGAGCTCCCCGCCTCAGGTGCCAAAATGTCGTGGGCTGGCCCTGCAAACTCATGATGGATGTAAGTAGCATCAATATTAGTGGGCACTTCTTGCAACTCCTGTGCCATATTCTAGAATTTTAAAAATGGATACATTTGTGATTATTGACTTATTTTATGATGCAGTTCTATGGAAAATTAAAAAGAAACAGTTTCACCAGGCTGTGAAATCATGGGATAGCATGTTGCCTACTTATTTTCCACATTGGCAGCCCAGAAAGCAATCACAAATTTAAAAGAATCCCTTTGAATAAGAGATTTTCCAACAAATGATTAATATTCCTTATGCCATACACTAGGTCATTTAACACAATCACAAGCATATTGAGACAATCTACTGCCCACAGATATTAATACAAACAAATCAGCAAAGCAACCTTTGTGAAATCACTAGACTGCTGCACATTCCCTCCAGTTTCCAGCTCTGCATGAGCATATGTTTTCTCTTTCTCTGTTCTCTGGAAAGCACCCATGAGGCCTCTCCAAAATGTAGCAATGGGGATTTTGCCAACATGCATGTGCCTTACTTAGTTCATGGTTTACAACTACAGTCTACAATTTGTGCCATTGCTGGTTTCCCCCAATATCCTGAAAATGATTAAATGCTCCAATTAAAGAAGACCATGAGAAATTCCATAGGAACAGAAATAATTTTACCAAGTGACTGCAGTTTTGCAAATTCTGCATAACATGCTGCACAAAGAGAGAGAGAGAGAGAGAGAGAGCAAGAGAGAGAGAGAGAAGCCTAGATGCATCAAAGGAGTTGGGTGCCTAAGTCCCAATTTCAGTACCAGTGCAATGCCCCAAACTCCCACTAAACACCGTAGTCACTTAAAGTCACCCAGTGCATGAGTTTTTGTAGTAAAAAAGATTCCCTATGAACATGCACTCTGCTGCCTCCCTATAGGAAGCAGCTGTTTATCTCCCAGCTAACGCTAGAGTAATTCACAAATGAAGCTGGGTATATGGCTACTTATATAGTGTGCAAGATCTGATCCAGCAGTCATGTTTACAGGACTCCTATTGCATGAGGATCCTCAAGTGAGTTCACACAAATCAGCTGAGGAGGGCACCCCATAACTTTTAATTCAGTGGCTAGGGGAATCATGTGAGACCCTTTTCAAATCCTCCCTCCACCTGAGGAATAGAAGGGATTTGTATATGGTTAAGCACATCTTAGGGGAGTTCCCTAATCATAGAACAGCAGATGCTCCACTACTATGATCAGCATCCCCCACAACACAGGTCCATGGGCCCTACGCATGCCTATCACAACATGTAATGTACCTCATTTACAGCACTAATTGCCCCAATAAGTACTACGTGGGTGAAACCAGACAGTCACTATGCTCTCAAATGTACTCATATGAGAAAATGATAAAAGACAAAACAGCACATCACTTGTAGGCAAACACTTTTCACAAAATGATCATTCTATAGCTGACCTGTCAGTCCTCATCTGCTAATGAAACCTGAACAATACTTTCAAAAGACAAGCCTGTGATCTTAAATTCATTGCTCTACTAGACACTAAAAATCATGGGCTAAACAGAGACTCTGGATTTATGGCTTATTTCAACAATCTGTAACCCATTAACCCTCTCTTTTTGTCCTACAACTGAAGAGCTGTTAACAGGCCACTCTACTTTGAATGGTCCCTTACAATATGTGCTATCTATTTATGCTACACAATCCATTCCACTTTGCATTTTGCTATGATGCAAGCAGTTCCTTTCCCTGACCTGAAGAAGAGCTCTGTGTGGCTTGAAAGCTTGTCTCTCTATGGATATGTCTACATGCGCACTTGCTTGACAAAACTTTTGTCATTCCTGGGTGGTTAACATCCCCACCCTCCGTGAATCACAAAGAATTTGCCTTGGCCAGTGCACGTGTAAACGTTGCTTTGTTGGCAGGAGCGCTCTCTTGCTGACAAAGCAAAACCTGCTCCTTGAGGGTGGAAGTATTTTGTCAGCAAAAGTGCCAACAGTGTTCACACATGCTGACTTTTAGCAACAGGGCTGGGTGGACATGACCTTCTTGCTAAGAACTGCATAGTGTAAACATATGCTAAAGGATAGAAGCTAGTCTAACAAAATGCATTACCTCAACCTTCTTGTCTCTGATATTAAATTTCAGTTCTTTTGAGTCTTGTTAGCTGTAGAGAGCCATCCCAGCTAAGACAAAGGTTGTGTCTACTACCCTATACTATAGTCATAGGGTGTGATTGCAAATTAAGTAGATTTACTAGGGATGTAAAAATGTGTAAAAATAGTAATTGTGTAACCAATCAAAATTCTGTCGGTTACATGGTTAACCACAGGGCTGTCAGCTTCTGGCTCCACAGGGCTGCCAGCTCCCAGCCCTGTGGAGCTGCTGGCTGTTTGTCCTGAAGGGCTTCTGGCAGCCCCATGGGGCTACCTGCTGCTGTCTCCTGGCCTCGTGGATCTGCCAGCTGCCAGTCCTGTGGGACTACTGGTTCCCAGCCCCATGTGGCTGCCAGCTCTCAGCCCAGTGGGGCTGACAGCTCCCAGCTCCTGGCTGCTGGCTTCTGTCCTCTGCTCCCCAGCAGAGTTGCAGAGTCTAACTGTCAACAGGAATTGATAAGCATCAGCTTATTGGTTAATTGATTAAACTCTTACATCACTAAGACGTACCCAAGCTAACCTTAATCTAGCCAGCTGAAGTCTCAGAGCCATGAACCCACAGCAGCAGAATCTTCATGGGACCTCTACAAACCCACCCAAAATCCTTGGTAATGATTCATGGGGCTAGCTCACACTAAAGCTTATACTGCTCTGACTTCCCTGTTCCAACACAAAAGATAGGTATTTCTGATCAAGCTGTAGTTGCACCCTGTGATTGCAATCTAGACTTAAGAACATAAGAACGACCATACTGGGTCAGACCAAAGGTCCATCCAGCCCTGTATCCTGTCTGCCTACAGTGACTGATACCAGATGCCCCAGAGGGAGGGAACACAACAGGTAATCCTCACGTGATCCCTCTCCTGTCACCCATTTCAGATAAACAGAGGCTAGGGACATCATTCCTACCCATCCTGGCTAAAAGCCATTAATAGACATACCCAGAATGAAGTACTGTGGATTATATTCAATTGTATGCATTGTGAAAAGAACCTCTTCATTAATTTGCAGTAGGTTACACAAGGGTGGACACATTGAAGGCTGCACACATGTCACCGAGGACAGAATTTGAAATCAGTGAAGTTGCCAGATGTGCCATTAGGTCAGCTTTGGCCTGCAGAACCTTTATTATTAAATGGAGGAAGGCTTGATTTTTAGAGCCCGGGTTATTTTGCAAGGCTGGTAATTAGGGGGAAATATCCTTCCACTTGCAAACTGAACAAATCCTTATTTAAGCCCCATTAAGGTATTGTCAAGTGTTATTTTTGCTGGTTTAGCATCAAAGCATGTTGTTCTTTGGTCACCTATGAAGAGTAGCAAGAAAAGATAATAAAGTCAGAACTTTAGTGTGGAGTTTCTAACTTGGAACTTCAAATTGTAAGGGGAGAGAAATATTTCTAATGGTCCAGTATAAGCCCAGGGACTTAGTATGCCCTTCAGTAAAGGACTCTGATTTATGCAATTGGATTTCTTGTTAAAATAAGTTAGTAGCAAACTATTCATTCAGCATAATGTTGCCTAATGAAAAGATGAAATGAGAGTTTACCCCCCACCGCTGACCCACAATATTTTCTCATTGAACATATTTAACAACAGTGCACTGAATCAGATTGTTGAGCGAAGCTGTTCAGTGGTCAAATGTATGTTGTCAGAGAGTTCATGAAAAAGTCATTATCTTGCCTCCCCTTCTCTTTCACTGTCGGGCAGAATCATGTCATAAATATAGTCACTTGTCGAACAGGATATCAATCTATCCAGGTATCACCCACTTCCTGTCTCTGGCCATATGTTGCTGTTATTTATGTCAAGAAAATAGCATTTACACAACCGCTGCTAGTTGTTTACAGAAGTTTAACTCTTGTGATATAGTCCCACTTGTGTTGCATGCTTTTAACCCATAGATAATACATGAGCTTGTACATTTTAAAATATGCTACCACATGCATGACAGAATAAACACAGAACTGAACTGACAGCACCATCTGCCAAACACAGTTGATGACAGGGGAATGGTCTCTTCACAACATTCTGATTTTTCCCCATGCGATGAAGTTGTAAGTATATGAAATTTTACTATTTTATTGATTAATCAGATTATTAACAATGATAGAAACAGTTTTATGTAAGGTGGTGAAGCTCTGGGTAGGAATATTTAAAATCTGTTTTTCTCACATTTATCACTTTGTGTTCCCACTTCTGTTTACATGTTTGTATACATATGTACATAAGCAATAACCTGAAAGCTATCTATACAGAATCCCTATATTTTGTAAAAATGGAAAATTTCTAATATTAAACTTTAAGTCTTAAGTCTAAACATTTTCCAGAGCATTATATCTTTAGGAGCAATGTTCTTTGTACTGAGACACTCACAAAAGTTTTAGAAAAGAAAGAGACATACACAGTTACTATTGAAACAGAGACACAATTGCAAACAGTTAATTAAAAAAAAATGTAAACATTCATAAAGATTTGTCTGTTCATTTAGGCTATGTCTTGACTGCATCCCTCTGTCGACAGAGGGATGCAAATCAAGCACGTCAAAATTGCTAATGAAGCAGGGATTTAAATATCCCGTGCTTCATTAGCATAAACATGGCCTCCGCTTTTTTTCGACATGGAGCTTTTTCGAAAAAAAACGGCAGTCTAGATGTGGATCTGTCGAAAATAAACCCTTTTCTGACAGATCCTGTATCCCTCAAAAAATGAAGTTTATATTCTGAAGAAGTGGGTTGCGCCCACAAAAGCTCATGATACCATCTATTTGTTTTGTTAGTCTTTAAGGTGCTACCAGTCTATTTGTTGTTTTAAAGTTTTTCCTGTTACAGACTAATTCGGCTACCCCTCTGAAGCATTTAGGAATAGACTGTGCATTGGGACAATATCATCTCCCATAAGCCCCAGAGCTGCATTATAACTACTTGATGGCGATTACTGTGAACTCAGAGCTGCAGTAGTACTCATGGACATTGCAAGCCTCAGCTCTATAAGGGAGCTAGCCAATAGATCCACACAGTCAACTTCTCCTCTAAGATACAGTGACCACTTCCCACAGCTCAGCTCTGCAGTGTGTGAGGGAGAAGGATTTAGGGTTGACCAGAAAAGAAAAGTTCCTTTTCACAAAAGAAATTGAGAGTTGCACGTTTATTTTCATTCCACATCAGAATGAAAACTCGACCTTTTGAAAATTGTCATCAAAAATATGAGCAAGAGTGAGACCTCTCAGAAGTGCACAGTGTTGAGCTGTGCCACTTTGTATAAAGAGTTAAATATTCTGTGAGCCAGAGTAAGCATTTCTGACTCTTGTAGCTGGATGGTTGAAGTACTTCCAAGGGACATGAATGAGTTCACTTCAATCCCTGCTGTGCTCTGGAGAGCAAGGACTGAGCCTGAAGCTTCAATACTCCCTCTGAATGTCTTTACCACTTGGCTGAGTCTCTTTCAAGAGTCATAAATTTCACCCTGGGCCTGAACTTGAAGCCACGTGGTTCCCTCTAATTTTTCCCAGCCATGTGGGGAAGTAATTTTGTTAGGTACACCAATAAGGAAGTGATATTGTGACATATCATCTCCTGGTGTGCATTACAAAATTCAGGTGGTGAGGGTGGAAGTAGGGGAGGGGGCTCAGGGCTGGGGTAGAGGACAGGGGTGCATGGAGGATGAGGGCTCCAGTTGGAGATGAAAGATTTTGGGTGGGGTCATGGATGAGGGGTTTGAGGTTCAGGCTATCCTGGATCTATACTGGGGAGAGAGGTCTGGGCTGGGCCTCGATTTGGGCCAGTAAAAGGGCACCTGTTGCCCTGGCTACAGAAGGTTCAGATTATGCCTGGGTTTGGGCCAGGCAGGGGTGCCT
This sequence comes from Rafetus swinhoei, assembly GCA_019425775.1. NCBI lineage: Eukaryota > Metazoa > Chordata > Testudines > Trionychidae > Rafetus > Rafetus swinhoei. Next base: position 143,216,924 of record CM033424.1, read on the forward strand.
GTCCCCTGGCCATGGCAGTTTGGCCATGGGAGGGAAGGGGGATGAAGGAGACACTGGAGGAAGGGCACCTCTCCCCTAGCTGTGGTAGGTCCAGACTGGGACTTGGTTCCCTGAGCACCTGCACGGTGCTTAATAGGCTACTGTGTGACGGTGCAGCCACACAATTTACAGGGAACTTAGGGCCTAAGATTACCTGTGGAATCTGAATTAAAACTTACCTGTTTTGAGAAAAACTTCCAATCTCAATGAATCAATCTTTTCTGATGAAAAAACTTTTTGTTAAAAAATTCACAACCAGACCTTGTTTGGCTTCCCAGTATCCAGCTTCACATATTACACAGTGAAATCACATTGGTTCCGATAGAGTTAAGGCTCTCTCTTGCTGCATATGGTGGTAGAATAGGATTTGTGCCTTACAGTATTACCATTTGATATAAAATATAATGGTGTGAATATAATATTTCATTCAGTGTTAAGCTTTATTTTCTAGTTATTGCTATACCAATAATCCTAATAAGCTCTTATGCTGTTAATGTAGGTGATATATGCAACTCCATAGCAATTCTACTGCAATTCACTATCATATTCAAGTGATACTAATTAAATTAAAATACCTTTATAATTAAATAGGAAATATACAATACTCAGCCTAATACATTTTCAGATTTTCTTAATTTCATGTATAGGCAAATTTATAAAAATAAAGTTATATTGGCATGTTTTGGCATGAACAAATATGAAATTGTAATAACTGAAAAAGGTGAACAGAATAAGAATACTATATGTTTTAAAATATATTCCACTTATTAAATGTTGTATAAACTGTATTGAAGGATTTTATATCCAAATCATGAAATATGTCATTTTTGCTGCAGCATTATCTCGAGTACTATCTGCACCACTTTGTAATATGCATTTCGATGCTATAAAATTGAATATAGATCAGACTTTTGGCTTGTCATGGAGACAGATCAGTCTGATTACATGGGATTATATGGTGCATGAATTTTTTAAATTAAATAGTTTCTTTACCAATAAAATAATGTCACCAAAGGAAGCAATTTTCATTTTTGGAATATTTGACAATTATCTTTTCTGATGAATCAATATAATATTTTTTTTAGTTATGATTATAGGTAAAAGTAAGTGGGTGCAGAAGTGGCTAAGCTGCAGCAAATCCAGCAGGGAGCTATTTAAAGAGCTGGCAGGGACCTGGGTTGCAATAGGACAGTACCTTTAAGAAATTTTAAGTTACTTGCACCACTGGTTATGACAAAATATTGGTGTGATGAGTTTTCTGGTTTTGACCAACTCCAAAGTGTTTATAGTGTATAAAATATTAACTGGCAAGACAAGCAATATTTTATGTTTGGTTTTGATTTGTTCCTATTGATATATTAAGATAATCTATTTAGATATTAGGCATATTATTTATGTTTATATCCCTATAAAAAGTAAAACAAAATTAAGTCTTGAGCTTGTATCACTTGTGCATAACTTGGAAAATTAACTTGGAAAATTTACTCTTAAAAGTGAGTTGTACTATTTACTAGCTTCAATATTCATTCCTTCCCAGATTCAAATAATTTCCTGTTTACTACCATTATTCCTGTGACCGTTGTTATTCCAAGTCTGACAGGTACATTAGATACTGATAGCAAAGAAGAATTTAACTGCAGTCATCAAGAGTAAAAGAAACAGGAACTTGCCAACAGCAAGATTGCAGATTGGACCAAACCTTCTGGATTAGTCTTTTTAAGAATGTGATGATAGATAGATAGATAGATAGATAGATTAAATTAACAAAGTAATATTTCAATTGAAATTGTGCAGATATTAATGACTTCACTACTACCTACTACACTCTTCCTTTGTGTGATAACTCAGCTGCCATATTGTTTTGCTTTACGTTAAGTCAGTATGCGATCATCATTAAAGCAAAACAAAACATAGTTTTAATACAGAGTCATCCTTCATTTCAGACAATTATTTTGGTGAAAATAAAGGAACAAATTCAGATCAAGTCCAACTCTGCTGTGGAAAAATCTGAAGAAGGGGAAAAGCTCTGAACTATTGATGAGACCTCTCTTCAAAGGAGAGGATTTTGAGACATTTACATTTTACACAGCCCTAGGATCTATGGGAAATTTGGTGAATCCCAGGATTAGAAATAGTCAGAAAACTCTCTCTCTGACCACACCAAAAAATGCATGAAAATGTAGCTTATTATACAAAATGTATGTTCTGAATCAGTTTTCAAAATGGCTAATGGTTGATCTCTAAACAGAATCATTGATATCTCAGGTTCTCCCTCCTCCTTCAAACAGAAACTTTTACTCTTCTTTCTCCAATAATTAACTTTTTAGAAATTCTCCAACTTTGGAAAGAGTGGTAAAATTACATTTTCATTTTTTTCCTTTTACCACTTTGTAACTTTTCCAAATCTGTTGCAATTTTGAAAAACTATGGCAGGAGAAATGAAAAACACAAGAGGAAAGAATAAGAACATAAAACCATAATAATGGTCATACTGAGTCAGACCAAAAGTCCATCATGCCCAGTATCCTGTTTTCTGACAGTGGGCAATGCCAGGTGCCCCACAGGGAATGAACAGAACAGGTAATCCCCAAATGATCAATTTCCTGTTACCCATTCACAGCTTCTGGCAAATAAAGGGTAGGGACATCATCCCGGCCCATCCTGGGTAATAGCTATTAATAAACCTATCTGCCATGAATGTATCTAGTTCTTTTTTGAATCCTGTTGTACTCTTGGCTGTCACAATCTCCACTGGCAAAGAGTTTCACAAAAGCATGCAAAAAATTCTAGACATTATTCATTTTATTGCACTCAGAAAAAAAAACAGGAAAAAGAGGGAAGGAAAGTGGTGAACAATCATTTGAAACTTACTTGGTTTTCAAATATGGCAATAAAAATTTCAATTGCAAATTAAATAATAATATACATATTGTGTTAGAATTACCCATCATAAATTTTAAAAAAATGTAATCAAGCAACATTAACCTCTATAGTATTTCATTCCATTCCATTTTTAGGTGAGGAAAATTATCTATTAAACAATTTTGACCAGTGCATAGTGAACATGTCCCTGTATAGCACTCTCTAACTTCTAGTTGCCTGATAAAAGAAGGGGTTCTAATCTGGTTCATGATCATATTAAACCATTAAAACAAAATTAGATAAATTTGGTTTGTAAAAATAATGAAATTTTCAATAAGGGAGAAGTTAAATGAAACAATGTAGTTGAATTTGTTACTGTAACAAAATTGTCTGCGAAAAGAAAAAGAAGGGTAGTTATATATTTAAGTTTTAGAGGGGCAGCCGTGTTCTGTTTCAGCAAAAACAAGGAGTATTATGGCACCTTAAAGATTAACAAATTTATTTGGGCATAAGCTTTCATGGGCTGGAACTCACATCATGAAAGCTTATGATACTATTTACATATTTTTGTTAGTCTCTGAGGGTACGTCTACACTGCAACACTATTTCAAAATAACTAGCGCTATTCCAAAATAACTTAGTCCGTGTCTACACAACAGGCAGTTATTTCAAAATGGTGTCAAATTACTGTCAAGTTGGAGGACTTCTTACTCCAACTCCTGTAACCCTCATTGTATGAGGAATAAAGGAAGTCGAAGGAAGAGTGCTCTACTTCAAAATAAGTGCTGTGTAGATGCTCCCTATTTCGAAATAAGCTATTTCAAAGTAAGATACACAAAAGATACACAAAGTAAGATAAGCTCAATTTGAGTAGCTTATTTCGAGTTAAGCCCTGCAGTGTAGATGCTCCCTAAGGTGCAACAGGACCATTGTTTTTGTTGTTGTTGTTTTTTTAGTTACAGACTTACACGGCTACCCCTCTCAGCCAAATAAATGGGTTAGTCTTTAAAGTACCACAGGACTCCTAGTAGTTTACAGCAGTGAAAGTAACTTAAAATTTCTTACATGTACTGTCCAATTGCAACCTGGGTCCCTGCCACCTTTTTAAAGAGCTTCCTGCTGGCTTTTGCTGCAGCTCAGCCAGCTCTTGATGGAACTGCGTACCGCTGTGCACCCACTTACTTTCACATTTGTTTGTTTATATATATAAGGCAAACTGAGACAGATTGCTTCAAAATGTCTAGTAGACATCCCTCTCTCAGTTTAGGAAATGGGATCACCAAACTGAAAGGACAAATCTGGATAGAAGTACAAGGATCAGCCCCACAGATCTGAGAAGATGAATAATAAAATGGAAGTTTGGCTACTGAATGCGTAATAGAATTTTGGAGGTATATAGAAATAATTTCCACCAGTTAAAACATACTAGTTATTAGACAAGACAGTGAGACATACTAAAAAGTCTAGGGAAAAGGGGATCCAAAACTGAACCACCTAACTGGTCTAAAATCAAGATAGTGTCTAGGGAAAGGGTATCTGTCCAAAAAATTGGGAAGACTGGATTTGAAGATTAGACTGCTGGAATTTTGGCAAGAAGTCTGTCTGGCTGAAATAGCGGATGAGCTAGTAATTGCCTAGGATTTCTTTATGGCTAATAACTAGGTAATCAATGCCAGGAAAGATGGCTCATAAATTCAGACTGAGGAAATTCCTTTTAAAGATACGACCCAGATGAGACAAATGCATTATAGTGTTGTGACAATTAGGCCTATTTAGCCAAATGGAAACTCATTTGTAAAAAGTATAGAAAAGTTCATAAAATGTTGCAATAATGTCTCATAATACATCTTAATAGAAACTAAGTCACATTGCTTTCAGTAATGAATGTTATAAACAGATGCAAAAGAACCTGATAGACTAATTTAGTCTAAACAAAAAGGCAATACTGATACAATTCAAAGATTATGCTGAAGTCACTCACCAGACCCTTTCTGGATTCTAAATGAAAGAGGCATTGAGGAAAAGGAAGAAAATAGGGAAGAACAAACATAAGCTACTGCAATGAGCTTCACCATCGTGGATGCCACCGCCCCATTTCCTGGGACCTCAGACCTTTGACATGCTTACCCTGAGAGATGTCCTGGCCAGACTAGGGTAGATGTAGGGAGCCAGATGATGTTGCCTCTGTCCCCAGCATCAGCTGAATCCCACACACCCCCTGAGATGAAAAAGGAACAGACGTTAATAACAGCAACATCTCCAGGCCCTCGACTAACTTTTTTATAAGACTGTCAAACAAGGGTTTTCCTGCCTAAAATAATCTACAGATATAGGGAAAGGGAACAAGGGCTGCTGTTAAATTAAAAGCCTAACTTAATACTTAATACTTTACTTTTCAGAACAGTTTTTTTCTTTTCTGTAATAACCTTCTTTAATAAAAAGTTAAAAGGATTTTAATAGGGTGTTTGCTCATGCCAAGCAACCTGAGAGCTCTGTATGCCAAACACCAAACATTTTAAAATACTGTTTATTGTTGGATAGTGACTGGAGCTATGTCTACACAGCAGCGTTATTTCGGAATGACGTCCGTTATTCCGAAATAACTATGCGAGCGTCTACATAGCCAGCCCATTATTTCAAAATAATTTTGAAATAGTGGGTGGCTTATTTTGGCATTTGTAAACCTCATTCCACGAGGACTAACGCCTCTTCCAAAATAGCTCTTTTGAAATAGCAGTGGTGTGGACACTCTACTGCTGCTATTTTGAAATAGCTCCTCCTCCAGGCCATTCAAAGTAACTACTCACCAGTGCTTCCTGGGGCTCTAAATCAAGGTAGCTCATCCACATTAGGGGAGCCTGCCTCATATTAATTTCCAAGCTTCTCTGTAGTGTGGATGTGCTATTTCAAAATAAGCTATTTTGGAGTATTTCTTCTGGAACAGCTTATTCCAAACTAATCGTGAAGTGTAGACGTAGCCTGGGTTACGTGAACACCTTTGACCCAAATATTCCATCTAAATGAATACAAAACCAAGCAGTTAGTTTTCAGTGAATGACTTGTCCTGCCACCAAACAGCAGGGGAAAGTAGAGGAGTGGCTGAAACCTGTCTTGAAACCCGTGGTCTCAAGACAGTTGCTAAAGCTCCGAAAAAATAACTCACACCTATTTATTTGCAGCCTCTTTCTGACAAACAGCAAATAGTTTAAAAAAATTGAACCAGAATTTCAAAATGTGAACTGGCAGAACTGGTAAATACTGCCACAAAGGAAAAGTACATGGAATAAAGAAGAGAAAGATGAATTTCCAGAGTTTTTACTGGACTCGTCGTTCCAGTGCAGTACTGGACACTCAAATGAGTAGGATGGTCTACAAGACTTCAGGAATTGGCATCGGGAGTTGTTCTCCTAACCCAGCAAAGGCATATGTTGCACTGTACTGGTCCAGCACAAGACTGGTAATGGGCAAACTGCCCTGCTAAACAGCTACTTCACTGGTTACCTGTAGCAAAGAGGAGAGGCAGGTGTAATTGAGCCTTCACCCCACCTTTGGGTCTCATCATAGTTCTAGTTAAGGAAAAGGATGGCAGCACCAAATTATGTGTAAATTACAATAAATTACATGAAGTTATCAGGGCTTATCCATTACTTCAAATTGATGACTCTGTGGATGTTATGGCAGGTTCAATCAGGTTTTTTACACTGGATTTTACAAGAGGGTATTCACAGCTGGACATGTTTTTGACTTGAGAAATGCACCAGAAACTAATGGAGAAGATGGCATGCCCCTTTCAGCCTGCCTGATAGCTAGATGATATCCCGGTGCTTGTTAAAACATGTGAGCAGGAACTAAAACATGCTGTGATAAGCTGAAGAAGGCTAATTAGAAACTGAACCAAAAGAAATGTGAGTTCTTTCAAAAAGAGGTCATCTACTTTGGGCACACAGCTAGTAAGGAGGGTATTTCCACAGAGAAAAAGAAAATTTAGTCTGCACAGAGCTGGACAACTCCCCAGACACACATGGGTATACAGCATTTTACAGGGCTCTGCTTTTGCTGCATGCCGTTTATTGGTTGGTTTGCCAATATTTAAAAAAGGCTCCATAAGTGATCATGTCAGTGGTTGGAAGAATGTGATATAGCATTTCCAGAGACTGGTCCTGTCTTGATCTCTATGTTTCCAAAACCTTATAATGTTGGACACTGATGCTAATAATGCCCATGATTGTGGGGTAGTATCAACACAACATCACAAGTGACTTGAAAGAGTGGTAGCTTATTATAGTCAAAATCTAAAGTATCCTGATAGCAATTACTGTACCAACCAAAAGGTGAAATCAATGCAATGTTGAACAATTCAATCAGTATAATATTGGTGGAAGTTTTTGTTCAGGACAGACACTTCTATCAGTCTTTGGATTCTGAAATCTCGAGCAACAGTTTACCAAATGGTTGAAGAAAGTACAGTGCTATGATTTCACAATCACACATAGGCCTGGCCATAAGCATAGTAGGCATGTTGGGTTTGGTCATAAGCATGCTGATATCTTGCCCACATGGCAATTAGGGTTCACAGCTCTCCTTTTTTCACAAGGAGTCTCACAAAATCAGGCTTACTCTCCTGGAGGTTACTGAAACCCATCCAGAGGATGTTAAACGCTAAAAGCACAGTGAAGCAGTGGGCTAAGGCAGATTCCCTGCCTTTCCTGGCCCCGCATCACTCCCAGAAGTGGTTGGAATGTCTCTGCTGTCCCTAGGCAGAGAGGTGTGCAGGGGGTTCCTGCATGCTACTCCTGCCCCGAGCTCTGATTCCACACCTCCCATTGGCCAGGAGCAGTGGGGTTGGCACCTGTGGATGGGAGGTGCATGGAGCCCCCTTGCTTCCTCTCCTCTGGGGCCACAGGGGTGCGCTGACCATTTCCAGGAGCTGCATGGAGGGAGGGAGGGCAGGTATGAGCTTGCCTTGGCCCCACTGTGCCACTACCTGGGATCTGCCTGAGGTAACCACCCCCCAGCTGGAACCCACCCCCTTCACCCCCCTCCCACATCCTACATCTCTACCTTAAGCCTGAGCCTCCTACTGGAGCCAGGACTTTGCATCCCTTTCAGGACCTCCCATAGCCTGTATCTAATACTTCCTCCCTATACCTAAAACCCTGCCCAGGCTCAGTCCAGAGTGATCTCCCAGAACCATTGTCGTAGAGCCCACCCCCCTAACCCCTTGTGCCATCCTGGTGAAAGTGCGTGAAGGTGTGGGGGTGGGGGCGAGAGCAAATGGAGGGAGTGGGGGCAGGACTGTCCTTTTTGACAGAAACCCTTGGACACCAGAAGTAGTGATTGCAGGTAAAGTCTGGTTCAGACCCTTCTAAGCCTGGGATGCAACATAACTAGAACTGATGGGATCTGCCAAAATCTTCACATACTCATTAGAGACTTGTTAAAAGGAAAATCTTATGGGTTTATAATTTGTTCAAAATGTACTAAAACAATTCAGCTCCAGGCTGATATCTGGCATGGAGAACGTTAACCCCTACAGTTAAAATATAATAAAGTTCTAAGCAGCATAATAAAAAGTGTCAGACCTTAACTTTAGGTGTCACTATATGGGACACCGATATATACTCTTACCTTTCTTCTTCTCCTGTGCAACAGAGGAAATATGAGCCATTATATTAATAAATCTAGCATTATAAGTTTAGTAAAAAAACTTGGTCTGGCCTATTTACATTAAAGGTTGCTTGTTGACTGCTGGGTGTCAGCAACAGAAATAGTATAGGCTGAGGAAATCTTATTAGTAGGTCTCTGCAAATCCCTTTGATAAAGGTCATTGAGAATAGACAAGGATCTACTAGACAAAAAAATCTGTGGGGATGTCCTTCAGTGCACTTCTTTCCTCATCCCCCACACACACACACATACGGCGTAGCTGTCCATTTTGTCTCTCATCCCTTGACCATTTGTCTTCACAAAGCGAAATCTCTTTGTGTGGGCTCTTTCTTTGAGATTTAGTATGAAAGAATTTCAAAAAATCATTTTTCTCTTTAAAAGCTCGGTCTTTGAAAAGAACATTGTGCATATTACTATAGTGCCCTAAGACCCAGTCAAGAAGAGAGCCCTATAATGATAGGCATTGTCATACATATGAGACTCAGGCCTTGTCTGAACTAGCATGTAGCACCAGCTTGAGTAAACTGATTTTAAAACAGATCTAGTTAAACTGTGTGTGTGTGTGTGTGGCGGGGGGAGAGGAGGGGGGGCGTTAGGGGTGTGAATAGTGTGAATCCTGAAATAGAAGTACTTAAATCTGATTTAGTTTAAATTTGGTAAAATTAAACTGTTCCTGGATTAGGGGTCTTTCACTAATTTTAAACTAGCTTGATACTTTTAAATGATTTTAAGTGAACTGTTGTAACTTTCTAGCATAGACAAAGTCTAAGACCAAAATCTTATAAAAGTTATGCTTACTCCAGAATTTTTTTTCAATTTATTAATGATTTTTGGTACCAAAATATAGGAGTGAAATCAAATCTGTCTGGATATGTCTACACTACAGCGCTATTTCGAATTAACTTAATTCGAAATAGTTTATTTGAATTAAACTAATTCGAATTAATGCATCTACACACAAAAACTATTTTGAAATAGTGTTTGGCTATTTCAAAAGAGCGCATCCACACTGAGTGGACCCTGAACCGAAGTTAAGGCTGGCTGGAACCAGTGCTGGCAGGGCATCAGGTTAGGACTTAGTGTGTGGGGCTGCTGCCTGAGGCTAACTGAGCTCCGTGCTTAAAGGGACTCTACCCCCACCCTGGACAGACAGTTCTCAGGGTTCCCTACTTGCTTGTCTACCTTGATGAGGGACAGAAAAGCAGTCCTGTCTTAGAGTGCCCTGAGTGCCCGCACTCAGGACACCACAGCACTCGGCCACATGGAGCTAGAGCTGCCCCTGGGCACGCCGGTACGTCTCATGGGGTCGTTGCCATCAGCCCAGCTTCACTTGCTGCAGGCTGCCATCCAGGGGGGCCCATCGGGGGGCTGTCAGGATCCAGGAGGCCCTGCGGGAGAGCGTCCACCCCGAGGAGCCCTCAGAGCCACCCCGGTCCTCCCCACCGGGGGCTCGTGCCCCATTCCTCCCTCACATCCTTCTACTTATCCCTCCCTAGCCCCCTTTCCTGATGTCAAACAAAAGACACGTATGTTCAAAAATAGAAACTGGGTTTATTGAACAAAACTGGGGGGGATGAACCTCTGGGGAAACTGGGAAAAGGAGGTGGGAGAGGGGAAGAGAGAGGGTGGGAGAGGGGAGGGGGAAATCTGGGAGGAGGGAGCTGGAAGGGGGAAGCAAGGGAAAGAAGCGGGAGGGGAAGCTCAGGGCTCAGGGTTGGGGGTCTCGCCGGACCAACTTGATTTTCATGCAAACCTGCTCCTGGGTTCGCATGTGGCCTTTGGTGGCCAGACTGGCAGCTATCCTGCCATAGATGGCCGCGTTCCTCCATCTAGTGCAGAGATCATGGACGTTGAGGGCATCCCCCTCCTCAAACCTGAATAAGGTCCATGATCTCCACGCTGGACCAGGAAGGCGCCCACCTTCTCCAGCCCCTGTGAGGCTCCTGGGATCTGGCAGACTGCTCCTGGGGAGCGGTGGAGGGCTGGCTGCCAGTGGCTTGCTGGCTCATGTTTTGGGGCCACTGGGTCAGGGGCCCCGGTGGCCACTGCTGGCTCTGGGCTGGCAGGCTTGGAGCTGGCACAGGCACTGAGGCCAGAGTCTATCCCTTTAATGGCTCTGGGGCTGGGGGAGAGGAGAGTAAGTTTTCCTGGTTGTGCCCAGAGTGGCCACCTGGGCTCCCTGGGAAGGCCTGGAGGCCCCCTATTTTGAATTAAGTGTCTACACAGCACTTAATTCGAAATAGCTATTTAGAATTTGGTGTTACTCCTCGTAGAATGAAGTTTACCAAATTCGAATTAAGTGCCCCGCTATTTTGAATTAATTTCGAAATAGCGGTTTGCATGTCTAGACGCTATTAATGTTAATTCGAAATAACGGCTGTTATTTCAAATTAACTTTGCAGTGTAGACATACCCTCTTAGGGAAACACAACTATTCAATTATGACCACATTCTTTGGGCTCAATAATGCATTCTTGTTATTCAAGAAAACGTCCATTGATTTCCATCTAAGGACTACCAACTCTGGCCCCTTGTTTCTAAAGGTTCCTACTTTTGAAAAGACAAAGGTTCAATTCTCAAGGTTTGCTTTTATTTTTATAATAAGATTGCAAAATTAGTAGACAATGGTACACTGTAGAGGTAGTACTGTTATATATTTAGCTTTAGTGAAGAATTTGTTACTGTGCCTCATAGAATTTAAGGTCAGAAGTTACCATCTTGATTTTTTCTAGTTAGACTTCCTGTTCAGGCCACAGAACCTCACCCACCGACTCCTGCAATAGGCCTCTAACCTCTGGCTGAGTTACTGAAGTCTTCAAATCTCAAAGACTTCAAGTTAAAATAGGATGACTATATTTTCCTAAAGAAAAATGGGTCACCATACCAGTCCTAGTCATCCCCCTCATCACACGCAAGTACTTCCCCAGACCTCCCTGCCTCCTGCCCACATCTCTTCCAGCCTGCGACCCCCATCTCTTCCAGTACTAGGCCCCTGCCTCCCACCCTTGCAGAGCTGGCCCAAGGCCTTTCTCTACCTCTTACATGTGGGGGCCATCCCAAGACCACCTGTCAGTGGAGGTCTGGTGCTACTATTCACCCACATCCTTCTTCATGCACCGCAGATCCAGCCCTCCTGTAGCCAGACAGAGGCCCCCCCATCACATCCATCTTGCTTGCCCCTCTGAGGTGCCTGGAGCACACAGGACATAGAGAGCAATAAATTCAGCATAGTCTTTGAAGCCTTGACAGAGGCCCGGATATGCTGGCTCATCTGACCCTGGATAACTGTAAACACAGGTATGAGAGGGTGATCAAGCCAATAAGCTGACCTAGAGGCTGCAAGAACTGCCCTTGGTTGACACCTATATTGATACGATCACACACAGCCGTCCCTGGGAGGGGAATCTCCCGCTGAGAAAAGAATGCCCAGTACTCCCAATTTAGTGATCTCTCTTACAAGTGTAAATTAAGTTCACAACTCCCTTGTAAGAACTGGCATCACAAAGACGAACCAGCACCATTTGCCACCATAGATAAGGAAGAGAATACGTGACCCCACGGTATAAAGATGGGTCCAGCAGCACACTCACTCTGAGCGTCAATCTACCATCTACCTGCTGGTCGGGTTAGGTAATTACCTCCCGAGGTCCACGGGGACACCCACCTCATATTCGTCTTTCCGAGGAATTGAGGGACCGATCCTGGCCTGACACGCTGGAATCGAGGGACGCAGAAGGGGGTAAAAATTGTACCTGTATGTGTCCTTTTGTTTTTAGTGCATGAATAGAATAGAGCTCTTTAAAGATTAAGCTGTCACTTGGTACCATTATTTTCTATCTCCCTTTTCCTTTGTAACCATTTTAAGATCTGTATTTGCTAGCAGTTAAGAAGTAGAACAATAGCCATTGTAACCACATGCTTTATAAGCGCCTTTAATAAACCTGTAACTGTTTAAGCTTTTAACTGACTCCTCCTGTTGCTGTAACAGAACCAGACACAATCAAAAGAACTCCAGCCGGTCATAGGGGCAGACGCAGTGAGAGCTGGGTTTTTGGGATATGCCGCCTCCACGGGGCAGACCCTTGGGGCATCCATCAGCCTTCTCTAGGTTGCCCGCTGCGAAGGGACCTTGTGTCCTAGCAGTCAAAGACTCGGATATAATAAGCTCTCCCTGCAAACTCTCGGGGCACCCGTTGGCCTTCTCCAGGCTGCCCGCTGTGAAGGGACCCTGGTCCTAGCAGCTAAAGACTTGGGTGTAAAACTTTGGGGCGCCCGTCAGCCTTTCGGCTGCCCGCTGCGAAGGAACCCCGGTCCTAGCAGTTGAAAACTTGGGTGTATAACACACACACCACGCACTGCCCTGACCATCGGCTGACACCTCCCCAATGGCCGGGAAGTGGGCTGCTGTGCTGTGTCCCCAACCTTTCCTGGCAGCTGTGGAGTGTAGGCATTTTGGGAAGGCAATGCCTTAACCACCACTCATGTCTATAGGCTAATTGTGTATTATGTGCTTTATAATTTAATTAAACATCTTCCATTAGAAAAGTGCAAAAAGGAGTTCCAAAACTTCTTTATAAACTGCTCTCTCTTTTGACCTGAATAGTTAGACAATTTTCAGGGTCTCACAGTGTGTGTCAGGAGGAAAAACTGATGATGGAATCAGGTTTTTCTTTGGTATAATTCTATGTATAGACAAATACTGTTTTCATGCACACAGAAGAAATCTAGTAACAGAGGGCAGTGTCCTTGCGCAGTGCTCTAACCCTCTTTTTCCAGCTAGCATGCCACCCTAAGGGCACATTTACACAGCAGAGTTATTTCGGAATAACTAAAGTTATTCCGAAATAACATAGTGTGTGTCCACACTACAAGCCTTTATTTTGAAATAATGTTGAGTTGGAGGACTTCTTACTCTGACTCATGGGAACCCTCATTTCATGAGGAGTCAGGGAAGTGGAAAGAAGAGTGTTCTTCCTTCGACTTCCTGCTGGGTAAACAGCACCAAAAGTCTAATTAAGCTATTTCAACTTAAGCTACTCAATTGACATAGCTGAAGTCGACTTTAGCTTAATTCGACTTTAGCCCTGCTTTGTAGATGTACCCTAAGAGCTCTCTTTTTAAGCCTTCGCTCAGAGTCATGCAACAAGTGCTTTTCTGGCTGTCCTTGGCTTCTGTCTGTCTTCTTGCTCTTCCCCTGTGATGTTTCTGATTGCATCTTCTCTCCTTCCTCATCTCCTCCTTTCTGAGAATGTGTGTATCCCTTCTCTTCTCCCCACCTCTGCCTAAACAGCAGCCACTGCTGCCTCTCCATGCATATAGCTCTATTTTTGGCTGGCCTCACATCTGGCCTGTCTTTTGGATGGTGTTTCAGGTATCTTACTCTAAAAAGAATTTAACTCTTCTTACATTTATCTTGAATAAAGGGTGGCTATTACAGGGTTTCACCCAATACATTAGTTTGTGTATCTTTATCAAATCCTTTCTTAGACATTATTTTCAGTATTAATGTTTAAAATGTGATGACATCCAAAGGCTTCATTTTTCTAGGTGCTATACACAGATAGAAAATCCTTGCTCTGTAGAGCTTATAGTCTCAATTAATTTTCTGTCTCCATATGAAAGTTGTTCCATGCCTCCATGTCCTCTTCTTGCCCATCTCTGAACTCCATGTATTTTCCTCTCCATCATTTTGGAAATATGATAACTCGACTTGAACACAGTATTGTAGGAGAGGCTGCACTATTGAGTAACATGGCATTATAATGTTTTTACTATTACTAAGCCTCTTCCTTTGGCTGTGTAACATTTTGTTTGCTTTCTTGACCACTGTTGCACAGCTGTCCGCAATGACATTCAAGTTGTTTTTTTCCCCTGATCTGCTACAGTTAATTTGGAGCCTATTAAGAGATATTGGTAATTTAAATAAATCCTTCCATTTGTCAGGCATGGAAGAGAAAAACCTGGGTATCAGTATTGCTGAAAAAGAGTAGGCTGAGTGATAATGGCCAATTCAACTTTTGGTGACTGGTATTGAAGCTGAGACAAAGTAGTCGCCATGTCTCTCTCCCTCTCAAGGTCTACTATGGCCGTACCTGGATTACTGCAGTTAAGGGTCATAGATTACCAGAAGAAAACCAATGTGTTGGAAGGAGTTATGAGAACAGAAATATTTTTGATCAAGGAGTTGGAGAGATTAACATATAAGGAAAGAACAAGAGAGTAATTACTAGGGGGCTGCGCTCCCTGCTTGCTACGCTTGACAACCCCCCTCTCAGCCAGGAAGAGCCCAGGGGTAAGGACGCCCTGGCCCCAGCTCTTCTCCCTTCCCCCCCAGCTGCTGGGGTGGATCTGAGGCCACCCCAGCCCCGGCTCTTGGCCCCCCTTTCCAGCCAGCCCCAGCTCTTGGGTCCCCCCCATCCCTTTCCTCCTTCCCAGCCACTGAGGGGGCAGGCTGAGACCATGCTGGGGCCATGGCTGCACCAGCCCCGGGCTCTCCACCACCACCACTGGGGAGGGCTAGGCCGAGGCCACGACAGCTATGGCTGTCCCTGTGGCTGGTGGGAAAGGGAGGGGAGGGCCGTGGCCGCAGGTGGCCACAGCTCTCCACATAAGCCCTGGGGAGGGCCAGGCTGGGAATGGGTGGGAATTGGCTTCTGTGGACATAGGGTGACATGATGACGTCACTCTGTCATCCCACAGGAATATTTTTTTATATGCAAAGAGAGATGGGTAGTTTGGCTAAGCAACAGCAAAAGATAGGGCACAGGATAACATGAAAGATGGTATTTCTGTGATTTTGTTGCATTATTTCCTCTCTTAAAAAAAAAACTGAAACATTTTTATATCAACCAAAAGTTCACTCTCTCAGTAACTGTGCATCAGTGGTTACCCCAATACATAGAGATCAATTTCGACTCAACATTCCCACATGTCTTTACATTAAAAGGTATTAATACATGTCCTTGGACTCTCTTCTTTGAAGAATTGATAGACTGCAATATTACATTTGTATAATATAAGCTTGATCAGATGTGTTTCAAATGCTTTTGGAATTCTGTTGTTAAAAGTCAGAAGAATGCAGTTATAATGGAAAGCCACTTTTGTTATCATTAATGCTGTCCTTATATAGCACTGCCTATAGCTTAATGATTTTCAGATCCTACCATCAGATTAACTACCTGATATCTACACATCGAGGGGATCGTCTGCATTCTCATCCTTTCCAAACAGAATATGAGTTCAGCCACCGTCACAGTATCCCCACTCTATCTCCCCGAATCATGCTGAAAGTGTTCCATGGGTCCATAGAAGAGGGTTGAGATAAGGCAGGCTGGAGGAAGAAAGAGCAGGACAAGTGGATTGATACATAACCCTGCTCTGGGCATTTCAGGAGTCCCTGGAAATGCAGCTGTGAGGTTGGGTCCAACCAAGAAGATGTAGGGGGTATGTTCTGCTGGACACCAGAGTTGCTGTAGAAGCACAGTGAGTCCACATGCATGGTTCTAGCCTCCCAGATTTGTTGACTAGTCCTGTGGTAATTTCTGTGCATGCTGGTGGGGATCAAACTATATGCACACGAGACAATGTGGAAAAATTTACACAAAGAAACCAAAACAATTGTCAGGTTTCTCTCCCTCCAAGTTCGTCTTCCACAATTGGGGATAAGAACATAAGAAACACCATACTGGGTCAGACCAAAGGTCCTTCTAGCTTAGTGTGCTGTCTTCCAACAGTGGTCAATGCTTCAGAAGGAATGGACATAACAGTAATCATTAGGTATTCCATCCTCTGTTGCACATTCCCAGCTTCTGGCAAACAAAGGTGAGGGACATGCAGAACACAGTGTTGGATTCCTGCCCACCCTCGCTAATAGCCATTGAGGGACCATCCCTCCATGAACTTATCTAATTCTTTTTCAAACCCTGTTATAGTAGTAGGCATCACAACATCCACAGGCAAAGAGAATAAATTGACCTATTAGATTTATTCTAACAAAATAACCCCAAGAGGACTCGATTCTTCTTTAACATCAGTTTTACACCAGTGCAACAGTGCACTTTGGTATTTAAGTTACCTCTGATTTACACAGATGTGAGTGATAGGAAAACCAGACTGCAAGCACAAACATTTGAATTTCCAAACAGCTGAGCCCAACATATTTTAAACTTAAGCACCCACATTTAATCTTCTACTACTGTATTTGGACACCTAATTGACCTGATTTTTAGAAATCACAAATACCTCGGAAGATAGTAGAAGATGCTTTGAAAATTAGGCACACTTTATTTAGATGTGAAAAAAATTATTTACAAGTGCCGTTTTAGGCACCCAAATATGAAAACTGTAATCAGAGGTTACTTTGTATTATATAGCTGGTGGTCACTTTAGGTACTGTATTTGGCAAATTCTCATATGGATATGCATAAAAGATTCAAAAAGTCCTAAGATACAAGATTTATGTCCATTTTGTGTTTATAATGTTACAAGATACATAAACTGAGTAAACTATATCCCTATTTCAGAAGATAAAGTAAAAGCCTTATATACTACTAAACCACAAATGTATTTCAATTGATCCCTTTTTGGTTTATATGCTACTTGTGTTTAGCTCAATCAGCCAATCTTTTTTGGTTCATCCACCTGTGTACCCACAATAAACCATTTTGTATGTTTTGTGAACCTAAACAAAGTTGTAACATACCCTGTATGCTTCATTATTCCACGTGACTATTGCAGTTTACCTCACAGTCACTCCTGGAGATTTCTGATGTTGAGAAGATGTCTGTTGTGTGCATTGCAATTTTCACTATATTATATGTAGAGCTTGTGTTTATGATTATAGCTCCAAGGTAATAGTAATGTTTTTTTTTTCTGTATTCTTGCATGTTTATATACTTCCTATGTAATTATGAAAGGGATAAGTTATTAATGTACTGATTTAATTAAAAACCCAGATAATCATCTCATTTTTCCCTCAATGATTTTCATATACTGGTTATGCTGGCTCTGAAGACTTTAAATACTATTGCTGGCAAGCCACTGTAGTAGACACATGGGGAGGGGGTGTCAGCTTTTAATTGTAACTGTCTTGCAGAGCGGTGTTGTTTTAATATCCTGTATAGATTTTTATGTAATACACTTACTTGCAGGCAGCCCGAAGCAAGAATCAATTCTGTGAAGGATTCTTCTTTTGTTAAAAGCCAATCTTGTTTTAATGATGCATGAAGAAATATTCGAGCATTGACATTTTTCTGTCAGGTTTCTTTTGAAAAATCAATTAAGATAATACTGCTTTGACCTAGTTATCTAGTTAATGCTTATTAGGAATGTAATATGATTTACTGTCAGCATAATAATTTTTGTATCTTATCCCATTAGCTTGTGCATATTTCAAAGTGTATTACACAATGGTCACTTCTTAAAATGTAATGTAGCAGAATACATTAATTAGATTGACTGGGATCATTAGACAGAAACTTTCTCATTGGTTCCTTGTATCAAATTTGTATATCATCTCTATCAAGATAATTCTTTATTTGCTTGTCTAAAAACTGCTTCTAAGAAAAAATGTTATGCTGAAAAACTTTTTTCGTTGGTCAGAAATTATTTGTCAGCTACAAAGGGCTTTTGTGTTGAGCTCTTCCTGATTTAAATATATATTAATTGCACATGATGCTCAAACACAGTACATTATTAGGAAAAAAGTTCTCTTTGAGATCTGGGAATTTATAAAAGAATTTGAGTAGATAAATAAATACACCGAGGTAAGAGCATAAAATCTCTAAGGAATCACAGGCAGGTAGTCATTCAAAAAATAAAATAATTGTTCCACTTATTTCTTTCACTTGTATTAGTTCATGCTAATGAAGAGGTCAATAATGGAGATACTTCACTGTAGGATCAGTGAGAAACTATTGATTTCTACCCATTTAGTGGTCAGGGTTAACCAAGAACCCAACTCTTTTAATCTTGTTAAGGAGTGCATAAATTAAATCTTCACACTACTTTAATGGCAGCTGCATATCATTCAGAATAATATAACAGTTAGATAGCCACCATTTTGCAAGAGCTGTCAACACTCATAGTGGTAGTGGTTGGTGTGAAATGTATATGAATGATAAGGAAGGATGCCAGGCTATTTTATAGATCTTAGTGAAACTGAAATAAAAAATACATCAGCAACAGAAGAGACAGCAGCGATGTCTCTTATACTAGAAATATATGTTTCTGTTTCCCCAAAGTGGTAGCCTTTATCTATTGAGTGACTTTAAACTCAGAACATTAATGATCTATACATCTGCATTATTGTCATTTTGTTTTTCGCTTGCCTAGGAGAACCTTTGACTATAAGGGTTATGTGATCAAAATCAGATATGATTTGATCTTCCTGTCTAAAAGTGGAGCTCGGGTTCCACAGTGATGAGCATGATATCCACATTTAGACAGAACACAGAATATTTTTTAAATGTCAATTCTGCATACACACTTAAGGGAAAGCAATAAATATTTTTAAAAATGATGTTTTACAAAGTAAAATAGCTGTTTCAAATGCTTTAGCCAAAAGGATAACTGTAGTTAATCTAGGGAAAATAGATTACAGTCCTGCAATAATGTGATTAGAGTATACTGTGTAAAATAAAACAAACAAACAAAACACATGACTTTACATTGGTCTTTCTATTGATTCTTTGATTTCATGTAGTTTCTGTACATTCTTTTTTCCTTCAGTCAGGGTAGCCTACGTGTTGTGACTGTCATACATCAATTGAAATTTACTGCTGTAACATTTACACTTAACAAAAGTGACTATTTTATACAGATCAGCATGATGAATTTATGGAGTTAGTTTACAGAAATTGTTAATCTTCTTTCTAGTAACATTTTAATTAATTAAAAAAGAAAATCAATGAGGAAGGACTTATCTACATACGGATTTTCAAAATTTGGTTAATTCTCTATACCTACTCATTTAAAGCAAGGTTTTAAAAATCGCATTTCATTACAAATTTCAATTATCTATATGAGTTCAATTTGTTCAATATACACAGTCTATTTAGAACATGCAAGCAAGCATCTCACTTGAGTAAGATGGCATCTTGAAGTAGCAAAAAAGATGGCAACGGCGACAAAAATGGCATGATTAGTATGAAATTACCTTGAGATAAATCGAGTGTACAGAAGAAATAATGAAAGAAAAAAGAAATGAGTCAGGATACGGAATTTTCAGATTGGCATTGTTTATAAGTCACAAAGGAGGCAGGGAAAAAAGAACATCCTGATGCTATCAGTTATTCTGATTTGCATATAAACTCTGATATTAGGATTCATTTTTGAGCACGTCACTTTTTAGCTCCTAATTAATTGCAATGACAGCACTGTGTGTGTGTGTTTATAAGAAAGATGCTCTTGTGGGCTGAGGTTTTAATTATATTAAATATTAATCATGAACTGAAATTGGAAACCTTAAATTATTGTTTAATGATCATTGATCAAACGCATAATCAAGATAAAGAAAATTAGGATGGCAGACAGCAACATCACAATTTGAATTTTACATTATTAGTCTTCTGCCTAACTAGGCACTTTTCTAGAGTATCTGAACTGTTTTGCCTTTTAACTGTGCTTGCAGTTGCTATAGT
The DNA here is from genome assembly GCA_019425775.1 of Rafetus swinhoei. Lineage (NCBI taxonomy): Eukaryota > Metazoa > Chordata > Testudines > Trionychidae > Rafetus > Rafetus swinhoei. The sequence goes on from CM033424.1 coordinate 143,237,131, forward strand.
GATGGCATAATTTTGTAATGGGCTAAAAATGACACTGGCATAGATACTGACAGATAGGAATTAATTCACTAACAAGTAATTATGTAGCGAAATGTTGACTGCCATGCAGAAGGTGCACTGTGACACATTTACTGTTTTTCAGGCATGGCAGTAACATTAGCGTTGGTCATTAGTGGTAGACATCTCAGTACAGTGTTGGATACAGACTTATATGCAGACCTATTTAGTTACCTGTGTGACAGCCTTGTTCAGGACACCAGAAACAGCTGTCCTAGCCTGTATGAGCCAAAATAATTAGGCCTGTCATCTTCCCGCTCTGATTTCCCCTTCAACCTGCTCCACAAAATGCAAATATTTTGCTTTCATTGTCACATTCACCTTGACATGGATATTGCTTTGGCGCATAACTGGATGAGATGACTCAGAATTTGCATTGTTCATTCTAATAAATTTGCTTCCCCTCTACCGCATGGCAGGACCCATCAGATAAAGTCTCCCAGAGTGTCATCAATCACCATCGCTGACAGACGGCTTTTGCCTTCATTTGTTACATACGAGAACATGCTTAATTATTTGTCCTGTAATTAGTTGGGAAAATGTCAGGAAATGTCAACTCTCTGTTCACTCTGGAAGGGCTCTGCTTGAAAGCCACAATGACTGAAGTGTCATTAATGCTGCCTAACAAGACGAGGATCAGCTGGGGAAAAGTGAAAGCTTCTAAAAAAGTAATCATGGCGAGTTAAGGAAAACTGCAAATCAGCACCAATAATAAGATGTGAATCCTATTAGCAAACAGTTATATCTTGTATCTGTTACTCTTCACAATAAAAAAAAATGGGAGAAAAAAACTCCCGGAACAAATACAGTGGGATCATATAATTTCTGTCACATATTCATTGGCATTTCCTAAGCCAATCACACTTACATATTACTGTAGGTAGTATCTAATATTTAATTTTCAGATTTGAGGTACATTTTTACAGTCATGCAGCAGTATAATAAGCAATGGAGATGTGAAGGTAAATATTTTTTCATTAATCAAGTAGAATAAGATTAATTGAATGTGAACATTTATTTTCTGAACTTTGAGCTAGCAAGAACAATGGACAGTTTTAATACTAGGAAGTAAAAAATGAACACAAAATATAGCTAGTCAGTATTTACAATTGCATGAAATAAGCAGTTGGATAGATTTTTTTAAAAAATTACATGGAGATCTAGGGGAGATAATCTCTGTCTTCTATTGTGAAATACAAAGCTATCACCCCTATTTCATGGTTAAAAAT